>OY282391.1:1812857-3015714 GCA_958295455.1 Coleophora deauratella | reverse complement strand
CTGATTTCTTCGTTGATGTCACTAGTGTCAGACCTTACTGGCTCCTTGAGGGGTTGTTGCAATTACTGAATGCGTGAAATGACAACTGTATTCCAGGGGGGGATGAAAGCTCTTCTTGAATGAATGATGTTGATGAGAACTTCTCGCAATTGGCACTTTCCTGGAAAAAACATTTTTTACGTTGGAGCCTAATCTGTTAAGTAGAGGATGTCGACCTCTGATGCTCTTTACCAGCATAGACTGATAGATTGGGCTCCAAAATATAAAATGTTTTTTCCAGCAAAGTGCCTGTAGAGAGAAGTTCTCAATAACATCATTCATTCAAGAAGAGCTTTCTTCCTCCTCTGGAATACAGTTGTTCTTTTACGCATTTAGTGGTTGTAAGTTCATCTCGAGGAGCTAGTAGGGACTACCACTAGTGACATCAACGAAGAAACCAACTTCGGAATTCCTGTCATGCAAGTAAAGTAATCCATTCGTAGGTCTATCCTGGGCTGTGTATTTAAACTATTTGTAACAAGTTTTTATGAAATTCCTGTCATGCAGGTGTAAGAATGGGTGCGGAAAAGGAAGATGCTCCTGCAAGACAACAGGGCTGAAATTTTCTGCAAAGTTTGTCAGGGCAAGACTCAACTCAACACTCCGTCCATAGCCTTGACTGAGTTGAATGAAGAGGACGACTTCGACAACCTCCCCTTTACAACAAGCAACAGAGCAGTCTCCGAAGCCCCAGGAAGAGCTGTCAGATGAACCTAGACCTTCCAAAAGAACACGATTGTTTCGTCGCTAAGTGCTTAAAGGTAAACCTAATATTAAATACCTACCCCTTCGTTGTAAATCATTATAATAAATATGAATTGACATTTTGTTCTATATTTCATGTATATTTCTGTCGCAGGTATCAACTGAGGTCCCGCCATTACTAAGTGATATAATTTAAGTTTTATAATATCAGTATAAATTATTTTACACCGATTTATGTCTTTCTTATCCTTTACAGAAGTCGTGCAATTTGTCAGGATCCCTTTTTTAAAAAATCTGATTTCCTTAATTTTTCGCTTTGTCCAGATTACAAGGGAACTATTGGTCTTACAAACTTCAGTTTGTGCTTAAATTAAAGCTAAATAACTGCTCTATAACTTTCTTTTTAATGACTTTCCTCGTAGAATGAGTATTATAGCCGATATTCTGGTCGGAAGGCGGCAAAACTACAATTTCGAACTTTTTAGCGAAAATTTCCAATGTTTGAAGTGCTGTATCTTGGGTTATATTAGACCTACAGAGCTGAAGTTGCACTTAAATTATAGGAAATTGTGTCTTCTTATAAGTGTGTATAATGACTTTTTCCGTAAGATGCACCTTTTAGAAGTTATAAGCCAAAATCTGAAAAAAGTCCGAAAATTTCGATGTTTTTAGAGCACCACGCAGTTAGCACAAGTCTTTCGAAGCTGAAAAATTAGTTTTACACTACTGTTTTCAACCCTAACAACATACCAAAAAATCAGAACTGTTGCAACCAATGCGACCTAACGCGATTTTTATGTCTACGGTGACTGGGGTAAGACAGGGTGAATAAAATACAGGGTTAGCATGATATATATCAATTGATATATATCGGATATATATCATGATATATATCAATTGATATTTATGCTTGATATATATCAATATTGATATTTATATTTTCCTAGCTTCTAAGAGCTGCTTCTTACGAATGAATGTGCCAAATGCAAAGAATAAAGATAATAATATGATTATCACAATAATAAATAAATGAGTTTAGTTTAATTAACTATCTTCAAATTTGCAAAAATAAAATATACATTTTAGATTCAGTTATTTCGAAAAAACATATCAGAGTATAAAATTTGAATGTTATTTTAATAAAAATCTTCAAATTATCAAACATATACCTACATTTTAAATTAAGCTATTTCGAAAATCATGTATTAAAGTAAGAAATTGAAATTAGTATGTAATTTTGATAAATATCAAAAATATCGAAAATATCGGATATATATCAAAAATATCTGATATTTTGATATTTATTATAAATATCGGATATTTACGAACCCTGATAAAATACCTTACCAGAACATAATTACATATAATTGAACAATTAAATAAAAATCAAAGAGACAAAAAATATGTAAATAAATGTATGTATAGTTTTGCCTGTAAATCAGGTGAACGTTTAAAATAAAATATTTATATTACAAAAATGATTTATTTTCTTAAATATATATGTACAATATAATAATACAAAGTTCACAGTTCAGTTAATCACGGTTTAAATTACTAAAAAATCATCAAACCTAGAACCTAACCAAAGAAAACTTTCACTTACGTTTTTTATGTAACTTAAGTAGGTATTAAACCATAGACAATAATAAATATTATGCTTAACAAAATAATATAAGACTAGAAAATATAACAAATAGGGTTTATTCTACCCATAGATACGAAATTTTGAAAAACTGGCCATAACGCTCCAATTGACTTTAAAGTAAGTAAGTGATAATGTACTTTATGTCAGTGGCATAAAGAAACAACTAAAATATAAAGAAACAACGAATCGGCAAAAAATTAATATAAATATCATAATATATATAAATTCTCAAGTTTTGTAAAAAAATCACAGATCAGTTAATCACGTTTATAAATAATTAAAAATTATCAAACCTAGAAATTAAAATTATCAGCTCATGGTTCATTATTTTTGTGCCTATGTGCTGTAAAATCTAGCCCACACCCGGCGTATTTGCCATAAACCATTGAGGAGTTCCATTTTGAGGAGACGACCCTGGCTGCAGCATCAGATCTGCTCATGGTTCATTATTTGTGTGCCTATGTACTGTAAAATCTAGCCCAAACCCAGCGTGTCTGCTATATGCATCAGGTCAGGTCATGGTTCTTTAATGTTGTACCTATGTACTGTAAAATCTAGCCCAAAACCGGCGTGTCTGCCGTAAACCTTTGAGGAGTTCCATTTTGAGGAGACGACCTTGGCTGCAGCATCAGGTCAGCTCATGGTTCATTATTTGTGTGCTTATGTACTGTAAAATCTAGCCCAAACGCGGCGTGTCTGCTGTAAACCGTTGAGGAGTTGTTAGTTTAGTTTGTCACTTACCATCAGGTGAAGTTGGAGTCAAAAACGCTCCCAAATCTTGAATTTTAAAAAAGTTTCATTTTTAAGGAGATGACCCTCGCTACAGCATGAGGTCATTGACACTAAATAAATGCATTGTCATCAGAATTGAACATGTCTTGCCAATTTTCAAGTCAATCCATCAAGAGGAAGTAGTTCAAAATTCGTTTGCAATATTTGTACTATACAAACACATAAGTGAAGTTAAATAAAAGCTTGTAATAATAATGAAAAAGTGTATTTATTATTTTTTAAATAATTTTAATATAAAATACAACTTCACTCCTTAAATTAATTTGCCATCTGTACTTCGTGAGCTCATGACGTCAGATCGTGCGACATAAAGAAGGCTCACTGTTAAGAGACGCACCGTAATGGGAATCGACGAACTGCGACTCGACATACACCGAACAATTCCCTTTGACGTGAAGGAACCTTAGGACTACCATATTATTAAACGTGTCAGAGCACTGCGTTATTTACAGTGTGAAAATAACAGACATCGGCTTCGGTATACGATGCGTTGTGGGAAATTCCTCAACGAGTTTTTGTATATTTTTTGCACCTGCGTGAACCAGTTGACATTCATTTCTCATGGCTTATTCTTCGGGAACAATCTGACACACAGATTGCATCATATTTATTGAACCATGAAAATAAATGACTAAAAATATCGTAATTTACCAAAAAAAGAAACAGCAAGCATAACTCTGAATAGATTGATAATGCCATAAAAATACTAATCATTGACTCTCAACCAGTAACTAGTTGTCCTCGAAATCGAACAAGTTGTTGTGCAAAAAAGATTGAAACAGTTTTTTTGTCATATTTTTTTGTAATGTTGTGTGGTCAAACAAGATAATGAGTATGTCACGCCATTCGGGTCACCGGATCGATATAAGATATAAGTAAGTCATGTGAAGTCGAGTAGTACACGGAATGCAGTACCACTGATTGTATTATATGTATAAGTCAATTTAATTATGATAATTGCTTACTGTTATACCTACGTGCTTGTTGGTTAGTTTATTATGTACCTAGTTATTGCAGTAATTATTTTTTTTTATCAAACGACGATGTCTTTGTAATTTCAAGACCGAAGCCACTTCTATATACGAATTTGCGTCTTGGCAGCTACTCAGTCTTGAGTCTTGAAAACAGTAATTATTGTCGTATGCAATTTACACAAGGCACCGTAATATCAACGGTACAAAATGCCATGAAAATAGAAATTTCCGCGTGAACAGTTTCTTACACAAAGGCGAGTATTTAAATGTAATAACTTGAACCAACCATTATTTGATTACAGAAGCAATAGGTATCTAGGTTGTATATATTATAATTTGTATCTAAAATCTTTGTATTGTAATAGAGTTTGCGCAACACATGTGGTGGGTGGGATCAGCTTTACCAAGACTTAATACAATGCTATACTGAATGATATAGTACAGCACAGGTATAACTTGTAAAGTAAACTCGTTCGTTTACGGTAACGCAACCGGCTGTGAAATATCTCGGCCACTGTGTGCATAACCGAGTATATGTCGGCTTAACACTTCTACAGCTCAAGCTAAAATTAAAAGGTCAGAGTTTTTTATCCAATTAGACTGCATTGATTTTGTAATATGTATGTATGATAATAATTAACAACTAAATCGGATGTCTCACGAATTAATATAGCAAATGAGTCAGAAAAAAGTAAAATATGGAACGTCAAACATTTTGATTATAAAAAAATACAAAACTAATCACATATTTTAAATGAGTGAACGAAAAGAAC
The DNA here is from genome assembly GCA_958295455.1 of Coleophora deauratella. Lineage (NCBI taxonomy): Eukaryota > Metazoa > Arthropoda > Insecta > Lepidoptera > Coleophoridae > Coleophora > Coleophora deauratella. The sequence goes on along the minus strand of OY282391.1, from coordinate 3,010,786 downwards.
GATTCCCTGACCTCACTTGTTAACTCACTCAGTAATCTTCAAAACCAGAATGTTCAAGTCTGGGAATTGATATTTGCTACAGGCAGGTAACGCGTTAATTTTAAAACAACATGGTGTCGTATAGGTTTGCGATAATAAAACGGGGTCGGTGGGCGGTACACCGACTACATGGTATGTTACCTGCCAGCAGGCAACAGTCAACTTACGATACGAGGTGTGAGTTGATCAGAAAAATAACGTCATATCTTACCTAAAGCTTATGAAAATACATCACAATGAAATCTCGACTGGATTAAGTACGACTAATCTAACGATAGCTCTACACTACACTGCAAAATCTATCAAGCTGTTAAGCTTACGAGTTCATCTTGACAAACAAATATACATACATACCTGAAAACATTGCTATTCTGTGGTAGTCGGGTAAACATTTTTTTTAAATATGTGATTAAGTTCAATTTTTTAAATGAACAGGAAACAAAAAAATGGTATTCATAAACACGCCTTGAGTTGAGGCCGAGTCTTCATCGAGTCTGTCAATTAGGGCTCATTGGCGGTAATTGGACAATTAGTTAACAACGCAGAGGACCAGTTAATCATAATATTACCGAAGTAATTCACGGAATTGTTAGAAAATTTACGTTTTTAGGTGCATTACAGTATTGGTGTTCATCAACATTTATCCACTATCACAATGTGCTGAAGGGAGATTAGAGAAGGCAATTTTTTTGTATAGAGGCACTTGAGCATTGTTTTTAGCCAACAAAATAAGCTCGAATAAAGTAACACTTGTTCAAGGAGAAATATACTATAAAAAGTAGGAATGTATACAAATATAAACCTTTACATTCTCGCTTGAGATTAATGTACTTACATGAAGTTTAAAGACAACTCGATAGAGACCGTCTAGACTGTAGACACCCCCCGTGACGAGACGAGACGCCATTAGCTCAGTGGAAAAGGGATTTTCACTATAAATCTACAAACGTATAAATAGTTACTATATGGGAAAGCTCTCACATGAACGCATAATAAAATCTAAATGGAGATAAGCAAGATAAGGGAACAGAATCCGTGTAAGTAAAATAAATAAAGAGAATTGTGTATTCTGTGATATGATAAAACTTATGAAAGCCTCTTTTGACTTGAAAGGAGAAGAATGTAAAGACTTTTTGATTGGGCCAATTTATTACAAAACGACAAATTAGCTTCTATTTAAAACTGTCACACTAATAAAGGTGCAATAAATAGCTACAGAACAAATGGCACAGTTCCTAGCTAAAAGTATAAATATTCGCGTCCCAAGAGCTGGAGTCACCATCAGACATCACATCACGTTTTCGCACAATACACAATGTTTAAATTTAGCCTGGGCGTTCACCCGACAGACCTACATAACTTTTGTTGTTTATAGAAGAACTTCAGTTTCTATTTACTAAATAAATAATTCTTTGTGCAGAAATTTTAATAAAAGGAATCCTTGTAGGCGTTATATTTTGCAAAATGCAAATAATTGAATTAGAAATAATCACAAATAACATCGATTTGAACATTTGAGTATCCAAAAAACAAGACATAAATGAAAAAAGGTAAAGTAATCTGAAGTACGTAAGACTCATTCAAAAGCTGTTTTTAAGGTTCCGTAGCCAAATGGCAAAAAACGGAACCCTTATGGATTCGTCATGTCTGTCTGTCTGTCTGTCTGTCCGTCCGTCCGTATGTCACAGCCACTTTTTTCCGAAACTATAAGAACTATACTGTTAAAGCTTGGTAAGTAGATGTATTCTGTGAACCGCATTAAGATTTTCACACAAACATAGAAAAAAAAACAATAATTTTTGGGGGTTCCCCATACTTAGAACTAAAACTCAAAAATTTATTTTTCATCAAATCTATACGTGTGGGGGGATCTATGGATAGGTCTTCAAAAATGATATTGAGGTTTCTAATATCATTTTTTTCTAAACCGAATAGTTTGACACTTCCAAAGTGGTAAAAAGTGTGCCCCCCCCCCCCTGTAACTTCTAAAATAAGAGAATGATAAATCTAAAAAAAATATATGATGTATATTACCATGCAAACTTCCACCGAAAATTGGTTTGAACGAGATCTAGTAAGTAGTTTTTTTAATGCGTCATAAATCGTAAACCGCAATTTACCTACAACGAACTACAAGGACTTTTATATTATGTTACTTGCTGCTACGGAACCCTTCATGGGCGAGTCCGACTCGGACTTGGCCGCTTTTTTTTGTCTTCTTTCAGTGTAAATTATTGTATTATGCGAATTTGTCAGTATGTTAAGGAAAATAGAATAACAGTGTATAGCAAGTAAAAAATTCAATGAGAGAGAGAGAGATTAGGCATGCGTTTATAGTAGAAATAAATCACCAATAAACTCTTTCACAAAATAATAAAGAAAAATGTAAATAAATACCAAATTTAAATAGCGACATAAAATAAAATACAATCCATGAGAAACCTATTATGTCTCGTGCTCAGATAATGGACCAGCTATTTAACGAGTACTTAGCTGAACTGGTTTGTATTACGCTCGGTCCCCCTACGGAGGATATCGCATGACCCAGCTCTCATGAGAAGGTCAAATGGCACCCATTCGGCGTGTAAGTGTAAAATTAGAGCGGCAATTACTATGTCCCGGGTGAACCTGCAAATTGTAATGGCAAGAGTTGTTTATACCTAAAGGTGATACGCCACGATTTTTAGCTTTGATCTGATCAAAAAAAAACCGGCCAAGTGCGAGTCGGACTCGCGCACCGAGGGTTCCGTATAAATTCATAATTATATATGTCTCTATATCAAATTCTCAGAACTGCAATCCCTTGAAGCTGTAAAAAATCAAACTTCTATGCCAACGCAATTAAGAGATACGGCCGTTTATGCCTCATATTTTTGGTTTTCGGACTTTTTCCTTTACTTGCTAAAGTTCATAATTCTAGGTATACGGGAAGTACCCTATAGGTTTTGATTCCCATACGAGTGTCCAAATATGCGTATCTCTTGATTGCGTTGGCATAGAAGTTTAATTTTTTCACAGCTTCAAGGGATTGCAGGCCTGACTATTAGATGTAAATTTCAACTTGATACGTCTACTCGTTCCTAAGAAAAAGGGTCTTGACAGACAAACAGACAGACAGACAGAAAGACAGACAGACGGACAACAAAGTGATCCTATAAGGGTCCCTTTTTTCCTTTTAAGGTACGGAACCCTAAAAACCAGAAAATATTCAAGAAAGTATCATAACTCTTAAGTATTTCCTAATTAGGTACTGACCGAAAAAAGAAAACTCAGTGGTATTTAAAACATGTAGTTAATCTGTTTTGTAAACTTATGGCAGCGCGTTCAAGAATACTTCATAAATATTTGCACGCAACAAGACGAACGTATTCATAGGGCATGAACATGGCATAAATGAACATGAAATCATTCACTCATTCGTTCATTAGGGTAAGGTACCCCTGGGTAGACCTATTTCTCTAAAGTTAATATACTGAGTTTATAGATTATAAATATTGCTTCTTTTCAGCGTGAAGCTATAAAATGTCAAAAATACTTTATTATTTTTATTTATTGTAGTAGGTCATTGTAAACTTTTAAGAGCTTGTCTTAATAATAAACATAAAGAAAGTGAAAGTACCTAAACATAATTCAAAACAGTAATTACTCATTTGTACCGTTTATTTAAACATACTCGCTCATACGAATTCACACTATGCAGCGTTGGACGGGGCGACCTCGATAGCCAGCCATCTGTCGATTACATAAGCGCTCAGCACTCCAGCGCAAGTCTGCAGGGCTTTGCAGATTGCAGATAACCTGTCTATGCCTATAGTACTTAACAAATGCAAATGCACACATGGTTATTTAGTCCTTGACCTTGTACTGAACTAGAGACAAGAAATGAACTTTTTCCTTATACCTATCTGACTGAACGACTGAACAGACTGGCATTTTATTACATATTCTCACCTCAATTAAAAAAGTGTTTAGGTATCTTTGTACATTTAGATTTTTCAATTGTGTCTATATTTTACATATACATAGGTACACTGAATTTGATAGTTTTATTACTGTAATATGATAATGTACTGTTTTATGTTCTTCATGTCTATTATTATTATCGGAGCGGCACTGCTTTTTTTAATATATTTTTTTAAATCTGTAAATAATTAAAAATGCTCTCAGTAGAAAAAAATTTTTCAACATAAAATTTTGATTTAAGGAAAAACATCAATCTTCGATTTATGTTTCTACTTTCAAACATTTCATGAAAGAAAACTTTAATATTTCTATATTTTCAAACAGAAAACAGAAATAACATCTCGACGCCTGTTGTGTTAACGTAAACAAATGTAAATGTGTAGGCTGACGACATCCCAACCAAGATATGGAAAAGAAAAACCACTGGCAAAACATGTTCTCATTCAAGAAAAATGTACGGAACGTTACATAAAAAAGAGTTTATAATAAACACAGTAGGCACAGTTTTTTTTAGAAAGACATCAACTTAGTTTCCGCAGAATTTGAGCAAAGTTTAAAGACGCCCGGAAACAGCATATTTCGACAGAATCGTGCACCTGTTGACCGTCGGTCGCCGCTCCCAAATTATAATTTTAGCATCAAACGTCACTTCGTTTAAAAAATGAGACAGTTTTTAATGAGGAAAATACTAAAAAAAATTATCTATGGTTTAACAATAGTGGTCGTCAAAAGTCGTGTCGTATCGTGGGTTGCCTTGAATGTAATTTTTATGATCGTGATAAATATAGTATTATAATGAGTTTTGGTCTGTGTTAGGGTGTTTGTTTAAAAAAAAATACTCTATTATTATGGATATGATATGAGGTAGTTGGTAATTATAGTTTATTTATCTGTAACAAACTACACTATAACTTCATTGTACAATACTTTGTTTCATATTAATTTTTTTTAAAATTACAGATAATTTTATTGTTAGTTTGTTCCCCATAACAGAAATATTTTGGGTTCTAATTTCATAATATGAAACAAAGTATTTTTGTATGTGATAGGTGGCAAACGAGCAGACGGATCACCTGATGGTAAGCGATTACTGCCGTCCATAGACACCCGCAACACCAGAGGAGTCATAAGTGCGTTGCCGACCTTTAAAATAGGATGGGGGATGTGGGGAATTGCCGTCAAAGGCTGTTATTATTCTTTGTCTTATAATTTGTCACACAAATTAGAATAATTATTTTTTACGTTTTGCGTTTTGAGAAAATCCCGGCCGTACGCCCCGTACACAACCCTACTGGTTTTATAATATTTAAACTTAAACACTCATTCTTCAAACTTTTAATTAAAAATTCAATTCAATAATAAGATTCGATTATGTAGGTGTTTGATTTGATTATTAAATATTCGTAAGAAGGCACAGGCACTATAATGATCACCTGTATACATAGAAGTACACTTGTAAATATCGAACCTTACGAAGAAGCTTCAGAGCTCGGCCAAATTATGTAAACTGTGGGTTCACCCGAAAGAAATTCCGCGGAATATTAAGGGAACTAACAATAGAAGTATGAAAATAACTTCTAATCGAAAATGATGCAGATTACATAATATTTAATTAAACTGTCCATAAGCCTACTTGAGAGCTTTACATGTTGATTTGAAAACCCTCCTGTCATCATGTATTGACATGTAGGTATTCTTGCAAATAAATGATTTCTATTTCTATTTCACTTTTCTGTTGTTAGCGTACCTTACCTACATACTGAACTTTTCCCAAAAATCAACTAAGTAATATAAATTAAATTTGTGTGAAATTAATATTCTAAATAAATGTGTTTGTATGCAATCAATTGTTTTCATTCATTCATTCATTATTAACGTTTTTCAAATTTTCCACCAAAAAACTGCCCAACTTACTAGGTTTTTGATGAACTCCGTTTTTTTTTTAAATCGAACTAAATACCAAAAATCATTTTCTCACTTTCTAAATTATTATAAACACAACGTGCGCCCAATTGATATGATATGCGATTGCTGCAGCTGTCAATCAACTGTACTTATATTTCTTTCCCTCTCTTCCAGCTCTTCGGTCTAGCAGTAGTTGGTATCGGTGTGGCAGTGCTGCTCAACTGGTCGGTCATCACCCAGGAGCTGCAGAGGCACGGCCACCTCTCCGTCGCACCATGGGTTTTCATCATCATCGGAGCGGTGATGTTCGTCATCGCCTTCTTCGGATGCTGTGGAGCGATAAGGGAGAGCCACTGCATGGTTGTCACTGTAAGTTGGTGTAGTTTTTTTGCTGGATGGATGGTGTGGTTGTGATGTGGCAGATTAAGGTATGGACGGGCGATAGTATTATACTTAAATAAAAATACCCTTATAAAAATACCAGACATGTAAAATGACAGACAACACATGTTCGTAATTTCCTTATGACTGAAAATATGAAAACTGCATTTTGCTGCTTGTTTTCTCAACTTAACTATGACTTAAGATCACTCATATAATATTATTGTTGTAGTTTCTTGCTGTTAATGGTTGTTGTATCTAGCTAGTATGCTAGATTATATAGTAGCTTTATAAAACAAGTCTCTGGTAATAACCTGATCTACATAAGTACCTTCTTATAAATGTAAACTTTGCAGAAAAACCTACCCTATGAAATACCTATTTGACAATTAAGTTACAGCCCCTCAACTTTTACACACCCAAGCCTTTACGTTTGAAGTTCCCATTAAAATTATATGTTGAGCTGTACTGCAACCATGAGTAACTAAATGTACACACATATATTTTTTTAGGGTGGTATTTAGTTCATATAGTATTCTTTTGTATACACAGTATATCAACATTCCTATAAATATAATATATCAGTAGGTAGGTCTAGTTGATGTTATGTAACTTCGTCTGTAGTGTTATTTTTTAATTTTTGGCGCAAAAGAGGGGTGTTACATGTAAGTTTGAAGCTCATGTGTGTATCGGTGTGTCTGTGAATCGTAGCTTTCAAACAAATTGACCAATTTGGATGCTATTTCACTTTAAAGCAGGTTTCATCGTGGTGGTCATCAGCAGGTTTCAATCATGGTACAGTCATTATTGGTGCACCTTATATGCAGATATGACCAATCGAGGAATGCGCGTACTATACTAGTAAATAAAGATATAACAAAAGATACACAACATATAACTTAATGGTGTTGTTAAGTAAATTCACAGCTGAGTGAGTAAATTGCGTATCGTGTCGGTTACAAATGCCTAACGCGATAGGTTCGTAACTATCGCGGGAAAGTGTACAAAATTGGTTTTGCGAACACGTCTCCTAAACAGAGGCGTATTTAGAAGACCTGACTAAATTTCAATAACTGACAACGTCAAAAACAACAAGACTTCAATAGCAAGAACTGCAATATGGCCATGTTATTGTTATTTTTGTAATTTGCTAAAACTACTGAACCGAGCTATTCTTATTCTGGGCAACACACGCGGTCGCTTATTTAGATTTACACCTGCTGACGTGTAAAACACGACCTTCATACACATTATGGTAATCAGATGTGCAGGTTTCTTCGCGATAGATATTTTCATTCCCTGTTAGTTAGTTAGGTAGTTAGTTAGTTCCCTGATCGTTAGTTAAAAATGGTATATTTGGCCATGACTTGAACTCGGACCTCTGGGTAGGATACCGAGTAACGAGGTGCTACCGTGGAGCCAGGGACTTTTTAAATTTAACCCTAACATATTGACACCCTTTTGATATATCTGTATAGAACATGCAGTGGTTATGTATGCCCAAAGCAATTTAACTGCCCCTCACAAAATGGTAGTCCATAGTCAAATTACATGTCACGTTACCACATAGTGAGGGTGAAAACCAATCAAATTATAACGAACACATGAACCCTCTCTGTAGGGCTGTCCGTCCTCTGAACCACAAAATACATAGATACAGAAGGTCCGATCAATACGCTCACTAAAATCCTAAGCATATACATGCATATAGACGTATACGGTCGTTGTAGGCAAGGTCATGATACTGTGCGATCGTGAGCTTGCCTCGAACGACCGTATATTTTTATAAGCATGTATATGCTCGATTTTAGTGGTTTGTATTGAGCTGACCTTCTGTGTCTATTTTGTGTCTGAACGGTCTAGCTAGAAAGATCAAAATATTATATGCATCTTGATACAATACATCTGAATAAAAAATTGTCCTTTTCGATTTGAGTTGTAATAATTTCTGATCTGTTATATTTTCATTGTCATGGAAATTGTAGTTGTTACGACTGAAGTCGGTTGTTTTGAACGTGTTCAGCGTTGTCAATTATCCTGTTTTTGCGTCAGTTTAATTAAATAAAATATTTTGCATTTCCTTAGTACACACCTGTTATCAACTTGCTTGTAAGGAGCTGTTGCTGTGGCAGTAACAGTATTGGCATTGCCAGGTCGCGCGCAAGCGACTTTCGATAGAGAGTGCCCTGGCATTGTTTGAACAACAATCGGCATTCTCCGGTGTTTACCTGCGCCTGCGTATGTTAGCTCGTTTTCACCCAACTGCGACATGCCGGAAAGACAGGGTTATTAATCTTATTTTGTTACTTTAAAATACAGGAATATATTGATATTTGGACCGCCGCGTGTTTCTACCGATTAAACTGAACTACTTTTCCCGAGAGCGTCCTATGAAATGCACTATTTCTTTATGTTACAATATGAGCTAATACGATATAGGATGTATTATAATACATCCTATATCGTATTCGAAAAAATAGTGAATTTGCTCAGCTGACACTATGTATAAAGGTTCAATTTTTTTTTATTGCGATAACACCATATGTTCCTTAGGGAAAGTTGTTCATAGATTTAAAAACACTACCGTATTTTAGTCGAAACAAAGTTAGCTAAAAATAATAACCTCACTTAAAAATTATACATATACCACCCCGAGTTCCCGACCTTCAACAGCTAAGAACAACAATAAAACCTGCTATTAAAATCGTATTTAAACTGATCAACACGTTTAGAAATACGATGACACATACATACATGGTCTTCAAAATGGGGCTCAAGATGAGGTTGAATGAGTCAAGGACACATTTAAGATTATAAATAGTCAGCTTCGAAGTAAACATGATTTCCGTATGTATACCTATTTAGCTAATACGTAAGGTTATATGGTAAGGTTAAAGTTGATCTTTTTCGTAGACAGCCACGCAAGTTAAAATATTATTACATTTGCACTTTGTTATAGAGGATTTTCCTTTTCTTCTTACGTGATTATATTCCAGGGTCAATGGCTATATCGCGTTTGTACCTTCAGCTCCATTGAGGCAAACCTTGTCTAATTCATTCGATTTACCGTCTTGTTCATCCGGTGTCTAATTAAACCGTACCTTGAAGTTGTAGTCGTAATCGCTTAAACAATAAGAGTCGATAAATAACACGGAAAAATTAAAAAAGAAGTATAGTCAAGTACTTAACTTTTTAGTCGATCTGAGGCCTAAGCACAGGACAAATACGGCTTTGCAGAAGTCTTGTTTGATGATTGATGTATAAAAAAATATAATAAATGAAATTAATCGGTTGTCCGTAACCCTTTGATGTGGCAAATAAAGATTCATTTCATTTTTCATTTCATAAGAAGTTTCTATATCCTTGATTGATGTTACTGGCTGGCCATTAATTTTTTTTAAGTTTTTGTTTCCGTTAAGAACCTACGAACAAAGAACTTGTATATCTACTAGGTACTACATATAAATTCCTTGCCTACGAGTATCTCTTTCAGTAGTGCATTCAATGCGTTTTTGCCAAAAGCTTTTTAATTTAATTTAAGAAGTTTTTATGTACGTCCTTGATCAAAGATATCAAAGACTTTTTAGTCCTCGATCACCATAATGAAACAGATTCAAATATACCGTCCCTTTATACTTATTTATAAACTTATTATGTAATACCTCGTGGGTACAACACTACATAAGTTATTTGAGCCTATAAATAATCTGTGAATTTCTCTTTCTTCCCCAGTACGCGATCTTCTTGCTGGTGATCATCATCGCTCAAGTCGTGCTGGCTGTCTTGATGTTCACGTATGCGGAAACCATAGAGGACGCCCTCGTGCGGTCGGTCAACACCATCTTCGACAACAGTCGGCAGGCGCAGAGCGACAGCGAGCGGGCCGCCGCTGAGGCTGTCTTCAACAACATTCAGCAACAGGTGTGTAGAATGTAGAAACGAGACTTTAATACTACGGATCTCTTTTCAGGATCTTTTTTTTCTTTACTTCTTAGGGTGCGTTTTCACTCAGGCGGAGCGGAGCGAAGACGTGTCGAATTGACCAATCATATTGCTCGAAATGAAGTGTAGCTGAGATTTTGAGTAATCTGATTGGTCGCTTTTGCACGTCTTCGCTCCGCTCGAGTAGAAATTCACCTTTGGAAGGAGGTGGTCGTAGAGTCATCAGTGAGGCTTGCGTGATCGCGTCGATCGTCGTTGAATTTTTGACAAATTTTTGTAGGATAATAATCGTCCTTAAGTAGCAGACATAATGCTCGATAATTCCTTTAAATTAGCACGAATATTTAGTAAGTTACTAGCTTCTACCCGCTACTTCGTCTGCGTGGACATTCGAATTGTCATTTGCTGGGATGTAACGTGTCCTAGTTTTATTCCAGGTTTAAAAAAAAATCATCCAGTGCAATCGTTTTTGTGATGAGTAACATCCCAATTTTCACATTTATAATAATTAGTAGGATACCTTGAGTTAGCGTTATTTTTTGCTGGAAATCAATAGCATTTAATAACAGGGTGACTCCCCTTTTAGGCCCTTTTGCGTGACTAACGATAGTAAAAATTTAATTGCGCATAAAATTTTTAATTGCTTGGAATAAAGAACATGGTAGAATATGATATGAATCATGCATGATATTGTAGATGTGCATTAGCAGCAGCATGACGTGTTGTATGAAAATAAATTAATGTGCGTTGTGGATGCCTAGGTTCATAGCTAATTATGAAGTAAACATGCGAATTTATCGTAGTATTTTTGTATTTTTTTAAATGCCGGCAGGTGAAATGAATGCTTTAATTTCATAAAAAATACAGAAGACCTCTGGGGATTATCAGTTAGTTTAATCAGTAATGTAATACATATTTTGGCACCATATTTGGCTTGCCTGTATAATACCAGCGTTAATAGTGGTGTATTCCCCGATCTTATGAAATACAGTAAAGTACTACCTTTATATAAATCTGGCAAAAAGACTACAGGCCTGTCTCAGTGCTTCCTGTACTTAGTAAAGTTTTTGAAAAAGATATGTTAAATCAAATGGTTCAGCATTTCAACATGAACAATCTCCTGCATAATCAACAATTTGGTTTTGTCAAAGGGTGTTCAACAACAGATGCAGGAGTTGCTTTAGTATGCAATATTTATGAGGCATTTGAGGAATCACAAAATGCAATAGGGGTATTTTGTGATCTATCTAAGGCTTTTGACTGCGTAGAACATCAAACCTTACTCATAAAATTGGAGCATTACGGCGTGAGGGATAGGGCACTCGGTCTTCTTAAATCTTATCTTGAAAATAGAATGCAAAAGGTACAAGTCAAAGACGTTAATTCTTCTGGGTCCACTGTGAAAATGGGCGTGCCACAAGGGTCTATTTTAGGCCCTTTCCTTTTTCTGACGTACATCAATGACTTGCCATTCATGGTGCAAAACCTTTCAAATATTGTGTTGTTTGCTGATGATACTTCCCTTCTTTTTAAGGTAAGTAGAAAGACAATCGAAATTGACGAAGTGAACAACACTCTCTCTAAGTTACTAGACTGGTTTACTGCTAATAATCTGTTACTAAATGCGAAAAAAACAAAATGCATCAAGTTCTTTTTGCCAAATGTTAAACAGAGTCATAATAAAGTCATATTAAATGGTAACGAATTAGATTTTGTTCCTAGTACAGTTTTTCTCGGCATAACTATAAATAGCACGTTACAGTGGGGGCCACATATTGCAACTCTAGCGGGGAGGCTTAGCTCGGCTGCCTACGCCGTCAAGAAAATAAGGCAATTGACGGATGTAACAACTGCCAGATTAGTATATTTCAGTTACTTTCACAGCATAATGTCTTATGGCATTTTACTGTGGGGACACGCAGCAGACATTGAAACCATTTTCATTCTACAAAAAAGAGCAGTCCGAGCTATATACCAACTACGATCCCGAGAATCACTCCGAGATAGATTTAAGGAAATAAATATTCTAACAGTTGCCGGTCAGTTTATTTACGAAAATATCATGTACGTTCGTAAAAATCTAAACTTGTTCTTCAAAAATAGTGACAGACATAACCGTAATTTGAGAAGTAAAAATAATCTTGACATAGCTTTCTCGAGACTTAGTAAGGTGAAAAAATCATTTGTGGGGCAGTGTGTACGCTTTTATAACAAAATGCCGAATGACGTGTGTGAACTACCAGAATGTAAATTCAAGAAACATATAAAACGCTGTATTTGTTCAAGAGGATACTATAAGACTGTAGATTATTTTAATGATAATGACATTTGGAATATTCCTCCAGAAAAATGATATGACGTTTATAAGAGTGCTTAATGTAACCTACGTAAAGAAATAAATGATTTTGAATTTTGAATCATATTTATAAAATCACTCAGTACACCAATCTGTATTAAAATCTTTTTTACAACAGTTATTTTTTCAAATTCTAGCTCGAATGCTGCGGCAAGAACAGCCCAGCTGACTACGGCATCACCGGCTCTGTAAACCTGCCAGCATCGTGCTGCACTCGCGATAAGAACATTGGCAACCTCCTTGGTGGCACCTGCATCTTCGCGGAGGCCAACAGCAAGGGCTGCGCTAGCCGCACTGCCGATCTTTACCGGAAGTCGAACAAGGCTATAGCTGGTGTTGCCATAGGTGTCGCTTGTATTGAGGTTAGTGACCAAAGAGGTTTTATTATTTTCTCTGTTATTTTCACTATACCACATCTTAGATAATAGTTATAGTCTAATGCAGAAAAATCTTCGAATGGGGACGCTCGATGTAAGTTGTTAAAGAAAAGAAAGGAAGATGTGACACATTTTTTTTTATGAATTTAAGTAAGGTTGATAATAAATAAAAAATATCCAGGACAAATCACACACGGTCATCTGGCCCCAAACTAGGATTCCCTGTATCTTGGGAACCAGAGACTGCCACTGACTGAATGATGTTCTATGGTTTGCTCTTATAATCAAAAGTTAACAGTTTTATTTAAATAAGAAAGCGTTCCAAATTAGTTTCGTTAGAGTAATTTTCACTCTGACAGCAGGATAGCATATTATATTTTTTTGAAGTGTGAAAGGGACAAACTCTTGTCAGGTGAATCTTAACTTGGTTATGGAACGACTTCTAAATGTTATAAACTGTCATAAATGGATCCCACTGTTTAAGATCAGGGGAGTGATCTTTTACACCTGTATACGACGTCACGAAGGAGATTGAAACCTTTTTTAAATATTTAATCTTTTTTTTAATTTCCAGGTGGTCGGCGCCCTGTTCGCGCTGTGCTTGGCCAATTCCATACGGAACATGGACAGAAGGTCACGCTACTAATATTTTGTTGTTACAACTGGTACCTATGAACACAATTTATTTGGTTTTCGTTTTTAACTTTGGCTTGTGTTCTGCATGGGTTGTCTAAAATTATTGATACCTATCTAAGGGGATTTCCACATTGGTTGGTTTGATTTTCGATATAGAAGGTCAGGAACATGTGCCTGTATTTTCATTATTATCATTGTCTTTTGCGATATCAGATATTAGTCGGATAGGACATACCTATTTAATACAATTCATTGTATTAGCTCTAATATCGGATCTATGTCTGAAATTGGACCGGGCAATGTGGAAATTCTCTAAAAATGCTTTTTTGGGTTGCACTCTAACTTATATAATTTGCTTATAAATTTAAGTTGATACTTAAGTGCTAAAGGCGTTGGGACGTTAAATCACCAAGTTTTTGAACTAGAGCGATCTCTAGTTCAAAGCCCGATGGCTTTGTGCACTAAAATCCATTGCCTGGAATCCAATCTATTGATTGATTCGGAGATACTTAAGTATCTACAAGTGTGAGGTGCCTTTATAGGAACTTCTTACAACAGTGGCTTAGGGTCGGCATCGTTCTAAAACTTTAGTTTAAAATTCTAAAAATAACCGTAATGACACAGATTAGATAATAGTACTACGTAGGTTCTTAATTCCTGTCGCTACTCAAAGAGATGAAGTATAAGGAAGGGATATAGATCCTTAATCGAAGCGGTCGTGGCTCAGTGCGGCTTGCGTGGTCGCATCGATCACGCAGGTTAACTGACAACAAACACGGTCATAACCTGGATGGGTTTGACTGTTAGTGGCATTTATCTTGACCGTTTTCATGCTTCGCAAGGCACGTTAAGCCGTTGGTGCCGGCTGCTATCGCTAGCAGTCGTTAAGCCATGTCAGAGGCCTTATAGGCAGCTTGAAAACTTCTGACACTGGGGTTGGCCACTAGCCCCACAACCTCCACCAATCCGGACTTGGCCCCCGTGTGTAGAGTATGGCCTAAACCTTCCTGAGTTATGGGAAGAGACCCGTGCCCCTGCAGTGGGGTCGTAATGGGTTGTTAACAACATAGATCCTTAATGTGTCTGTCTTTGTGACAGTAGTTTCCGCAACCAGGAGGGTACCAGCTGCGCTAGCGCTGGAGAATCCCTCTCTGGACGTCCATGCTCAGGATACAATGTGCCTGAGCCTGGACGTCCAGGCCGCCCCTCGTCGTACTCTGGGGGGGGCATAACAGCGCTCCATCATCCAGTTGCACAAGGGAAGGGCAAAAACACCTTGGCACCCCCTGCCACGCTGGCCGTGGACTTCTGCAACATCAGGGGCTTACACTCAAACATTAATGCTGTTCACTACCACCTAGAGACAGCAAAGCCGGCCTTGCTCTTCCTGACCGAGACACAGATATCGTCCCCAGCAGACACATCATACCTCTCCTACCCTGGGTATGGACTGGAACACTCCTTCGTGCCTAGGGCTGGAGTGTGCGTGTACGTTAGAGACGATATCAGTTCTCGCCGTCTTAGCAACCTTGAAGGTAGGGACCTCTCCACCATATGGCTACGTGTAGACGGCGATGACCATCCCCGCGTCTATTCGTGCCTATATAGGTCCCATACCGGCGATGGCGAAACTGACCGACTCATTGAGCACATCCAAATGGCTGCAGATACTGTGCAGCAGCAGATCCCATCCGCTGAGATCGTGGTACTCGGCGATTTTAACGCCCACCACGCCGAATGGCTCGGTTCTAGCAAGACCGATCATGCGGGGAGATCTGTTCACGACTTCGCCCTGGCATATGGTTTGACACAACTGGTTACTACGCCCACGCGAATCCCAGATGTGGAGAACCATGAACCTTCACTGTTGGACCTTCTGCTGACTTCTCATCCGGACGACTACCAAGTATCCGTTGACGCCTCACTCGGCTCTTCGGATCACTGCCTTATCCGGAGTACGGTGCCACTCACGTGCCCGCCGCGACCGCGAGTCGCCTGTCGCCGTCGTGTGTGGCATTACAAGTCAGCAGATTGGGATGGGATGCGGTCTTTCTTTGCGTCCTACCCTTGGGGGCAGGTTTGCTTCACGCCGGATGATCCCAACTTCGCTGCCGATTCTGTCGCTGATGTGGTGCTGCAGGGTATGGAGCTTTTTATCCCATCCTCAGTGGTCCCCATTGGCGGCAAATCCCAGCCTTGGTTTGGTCGGTCCTGCAAAAAGGCTTCTCGCCGAAAGCAGGAATGTTACCAAGCCTGGGCAAATGCGGCGAAGGTACGGGATGAAAAGACCAGCGTATTAAAAAAGGAGTTTAACTTTGCCTCCAGGTCCTTCAAAAGAGACATTGCCAGGGCAAAGTCAGCGCACATAGGCAGAATTGGCGAGAGACTAGAGCGTCTTCCTTCGGGAACTCGTGCGTTCTGGTCTCTGGCCAAAGCTGTCCAGGGGAATTTCTGCACGCCATCATTTCCACCACTGCACATGGGAAATGATTCATTGGCCCACGACGCAAAGGAGAAAGCCGATCTTCTAGGCAAACTCTTTGCGTCCAACTCAACGTTGGATGACGGGGGAAACGAGCCGCCGACCATACCGCGGTGCACGAGCTGTATGCCGGATATCCGGTTCCACCAACGCTCAGTGCGTAAAGCACTTTTTTCCCTCGACATTCATAAGTCGAGTGGGCCCGACGGAATCCCTCCTATCGTGTTGAAGGTGTGTGCTCCAGAGTTGGCTCCAGTTTTAACGCGCCTTTTTCGGCTCTCATACTCCACTGGCGTAGTCCCGAAGTCATGGAAGACAGCTTTGGTGCACCCGATCCCTAAAAAAGGTGACCGCTCGAATCCGTCCAACTACCGGCCGATAGCCATAACCTCCTTATTCTCAAAGATAATGGAGTCCATTATCAACAGCCAGCTCCTTCGGTACCTAGAGGACCGCCAGCTGCTTAGTGACCGACAGTACGGTTTCCGTAAGGGCCGGTCCGCTGGTGATCTTCTTGTCTACCTGACACATCGTTGGGCACAGGCGATCGAGACTAAGGGGGAAGCTTTGGCCGTTAGTTTGGACATAGCGAAGGCCTTCGATCGGGTCTGGCACAAAGCACTTCTTGCGAAGCTTCCTTCTTATGGGCTTCCCGAGGAATTATGCAAATGGGTCACTAGTTTTCTTGCAGACAGAAGCATAAAGGTCGTAGTCGACGGTGCATGCTCAGATTCTATGTCTGTGAATGCTGGTGTCCCTCAAGGCTGTGTGCTTTCGCCTACACTGTTCCTTCTGCATATCAATGATATGCTGCAAATCAGCAGCACTCATTGTTATGCGGATGACAGCACAGGTGATGCCTTCTATACCGGCCGTGCCAATATTTCTCGGGAAAGCGTCATCGAGAGCCGAAACAAACTTGTGACGGAAATTGAGGCCTCTTTAAAGAAAGTCTCAGAATGGGGTCGACTTAATTTGGTCCAATTTAACCCCACTAAGACACAAGTTTGCGCGTTCACTGCCAAGAAAATGCCATTTGTCGTATCACCTCGTTTTGAGGACACTCCCCTAAATGCCTCAGCTAGTATCGGAATTCTTGGTGTCGACATATCGAGTGAAGTCCAGTTCCGTGGCCATCTAGAGGGTAAGGCTAAATTAGCCTCGAAGAAGCTTGGTGTGCTCAATAGATCGAGACAGTATTTCACTGCGGCGCATCGCCTGCAACTTTATAAGGCGCAGGTTCGGCCTCATATGGAATACTGTTCTCATCTCTGGGCAGGGGCACCCCAGTACCAGCTTCTCCCTCTGGACCGCATTCAACGAAGGGCAACTCGAATCGTCGACTGCCAGGATATTTCAGATCGGCTTGACTCCCTGGCGCTGCGTAGAGATGTAGCCTCGCTCTGCATTCTCTATCGCATGTACAATGGGGAGTGCTCCGAGGAATTGTTCGGATTGATCCCTGCCGCCTCTTTCCGCCATCGTTCTACGCGACAACATATTCATCCCCATCACATAGATGGTTGGCAGTCCACAACTGTGCGTTTCACTAGAAACTTTCTGCCTCGCACAACCAAACTGTGGAATGAATTGTCGCCTGCGGTATTTCCGGACCGATACGACATTCAAACCTTCAAGAAAAGAGCGTACTCCCAAATCAAAGGCCGGCAACGCACTTGCGACTCCTCTGGTGTTGCGGGTGTCTATGGGCGGCGGTAATCGCTTACCATCAGGTGATCCGTCTGCTCGTTTGCCACCTCTGCCATAAAAAAAAAAAAAAAAAAAAAAAATTCACATACCTATCAGTCGAAGAGTTCAATGTTTACTAAACGCCTTTACTAAAATCCGAAGTCCACCTTTGGTGATGTTCTAGAAAAAGAGAATTAAACAGAGCTGCATGAGTATGAGCACTAAGGATGGATTTTTAATTATACTAGTCGTATTATCATCCATTCATTTTTATACAGGAGGCGACATTAATATACCCAAGTTTCAAGAAAATGGCGTCACCAATTCGTGTATACGTATTTTACGGAGATTTATTATTAGTATGCAAAATAAAAATAAAATAATAACGATACTTAAGTATTTCTTTGGTAACTTAGCTTACACCTGATATTACTGCAGCGTTACCATGTTATAATAAAATTTTACGATATATTATAAAAGCCTTGCCTTAATTAAAAAAAAAAAAAATTAAAAGAATTAATAAAATGAATGAATGAAAACACTTTACTGCACAACAAAACGGGAAAATAAAAACATAAACATTAAAAATCTTACCTTAATTAAATTAAGAGTTTTTTTTTTTGCATTCATTCTAATGTAATGCTAACAGTCTAGTATTAGCTAACCAAATCATAGCGGAGATTTTTATTAACAAGCTAAACAGCAGTACTTACTAATAAATTGATTTGCTTTACGCTTAAAAAGCAGGGCTTTTGGCTTCAGGTATACTAAAATATTGTATTCAAAAAGTATCTTTCTCTTGTTATCGCAAAGCACAGACCTTTCGCAAAGCGTTTATGTATTGGGTGACTTTAAATTAGTTCTTGATTTGATACTAAAGGGTGTGCATGTGCTGACGATAACAAACAACTTTCTCTATGGAACCCACAGTCAAATAGCAAAAAAAAAATTTGGACTCTTCATACTTATTTGGCTGGTCTGTTGACCAATTTGTATGGAGGGTCCAAAATTTTTTTTTGAGATTTGACTATGGGTTCCTTAGGGAAAGTTATTTGTTATCACGAGCACATGCATAGCCCTTCGTATCAAGAACTATTATAAAGTCACCTTATATATTTCTTAATCAGAGAATTATACATGCAGTATTCTTTAAAAGTCCTAGTTATTTCCAAGATATAAAAAATACTTCGTATATAAAATTATTTTTTACCTGTTTATTCAGTAATGTTCTCGATTATTTAGGGAAATTATGAAGTACAACTAAACAAAGGTTTATAATAGGTATGTAGTTATAGTAAACTGTAAATAATATTTAAATAATCTATTACTCAATGTTTTTAAACTATTGTATCCTTAAAAATCGAATACAATGACATTTTATGGTTAGGTTTAGAATCACACAGAACTCGACTGTTAGGTTTACCTTCGTGCATGTGTATATCTTGGTAAGTTTATTACGAGACTTTCATAACCGTAAGATGGGTATTTAGTTGTAATGACTGGTTTTAATTATGTAGTACGTACCTTATTTCCTCCCCCATACAAACTTAGAAGTGATTCAAAGGGCATCGAAGATTTTAGTATGGAAAGTGGCCTATGGCCTAAATAAATACACTCTTGTTTACGTCCTCCATAAAGATTAACTGAAATCGGTCTACACATAAGTACAAAAAATAATTCAAGAATAGTTTGTATGGGTAACCTATTTTTGTAAGCCCTCCTTACTGGTTTTGTGGTTGTGATTAATTAATTTCTTTCACTATCTAATATTCTTCTGTATGTTTTGTAATATAGTTTTATGTAAGAATTTTCTCTTTTTGTTGTAAAGTTGTGCTGTATGTGTGGGATATAGTGTTAACACTTTCTTTGTCAACGGTACCAGTGTTCATTCGTTTTGACGTTACATTTTTTATGAAGTATATATTTTGTTTTATATTTTTAATAACAAATGTTAAACTTTCAATATTTTCTGTTCTCAGGTACGCCTAATTCAGAAGACGAGAAGAAACATTCGAATGAGAACAATAGATTGAAATAACGACAACACCACAATCTACTTATATTATATTAACTATATAATATGTACAAGTTAAGTTTAAGATTAGTTACGGTCTAGCGCAACCCCGCCTTTTGAAATGATAACTATAAGTACCTTATTACCTACCTATTCCAGAATCTATATTTTTCGTAAAATACGCGTTATTTGAATCGACTAGATCCATATCTGGACTGTAGCTCAGAGGTAAAATATGGAAACAGACTCTAAAAACACCTCAAGCAATAAGAATCCCTTAGCGACATTTTCTGAAAATGCAAAGGCATTTTTAACCCTCTAATGCATGAATTAAGAAAAAAATTCAAAGTCAAAGTAAAAAGTTTTGCCTCAAATGTTTAAGCTACGGTTCTGTTATAATTTGCGTCAAACGATCAAACTGTTTTTATTATGAATATGAAGTTCGAAAGTGCATGATCGTCAAACGAAACTCCGACCGTATT
Source organism: Coleophora deauratella (assembly GCA_958295455.1). Classification (NCBI taxonomy): domain Eukaryota; kingdom Metazoa; phylum Arthropoda; class Insecta; order Lepidoptera; family Coleophoridae; genus Coleophora; species Coleophora deauratella. The sequence continues at coordinate 2,990,520 of OY282391.1, read as the reverse complement.
GTATTTATTAATTAATTAGATAAATACTTGTTTTTTTAAAGTTACATTTTTGTGAATAATCTGTCTTATGTCTTTAGGAAACTGAAGGAATATAGACATAAACACGCGCTTTACCTTTTAGTTTTATAATCTTTTTGTTACAAAAATTAAAATATAATATTAAAACAGCCTAGATCATACCTACCCTAAGTTAGTTAAGCGACTGTTTGTATGTAATATTAAATTACAATTATTATAAAAGTATTTTCTTAAATCGATGTTTGTAGTGGTTGTATTGTACGTCCATTTTACAATCTCTATATAACTATTATAAAAAGTGTTAAAATTTATATGCATTTCTATAAAATGTGATTTTTATTATAAATGTTTCGAGTACTTCTACCGTGTAAATAGCTATATGGTTTAAACGAGCTATGTACCTATTGTGTTCTTTAATCGGGAACGAGCAAGTGGCTGTTTCTTGTATTTTGAATCTCTTGCGCATCTCCGGTTGATCTGCTTTTGTGGATGTTATACAAATTGTATGGCGATAATATACATTTTCTACTATATGCTGTTGTTTTATTTGTGAAAGGAACGATTTGATAATTTTTAAAACTTACTAACACTGGCTGCCAGAGCCGTGGAATAGGTACTTTTGTTCCATTGTATGTTGAACCATTGAACGTAGGTACACCTTCAATTGGCCGTAGTTATGCCATAACAATCCAACTGAAAAGTAAGCGTGGGATAATGTACTTCATGTCAGTTACATAAAGTACATTATCCCTTACTTACTTTAAATCAGTTGGATCGTTATGGCATAGCTATGGCCAATTATCCGACAATCAAGAAGTCGTTCCATAACCAAGTTAAGATTCACCTGACAAGAGTTTGTCCCTTTCACACTTCAAAAAATATAATATGCTATCCTGCTGTCAGAGTGAAAATTACTCTAACGAAACTAATTTGGAACGCTTTCTTACATTTCATAAGGTTTTGGAAAAGTTACAGGCACCGAGTACTATGTTAATCTATTCTACGAATGTTACAAGATAAATATTAAATATCCAAAACTACAATAAATAAATATTTACTTAAACCAAAAAAAAAAGAAAAATTTGCCATTTTACAGACTTGAACGTAAAACTAACAAGGATAAATTAGCTCATTTATACAGGTTTTGTTGGATTTGTTATCATTTCATTTTGTGTCGTCTTGTCTTTGAGAATGTGACGTTTAGGGCACAAAAGTCGAAGGGTTAAGAACCTTCGTCATATTGCGCAGTTGTAAGAACAACTTAGGTAAGTAAGTAAGTACTATCACAAAATAGACACAGAAGGTCCGCTCAATACAAACCACTAAAATCGTAAGCATATACATGCTTACGGTCGTTCGAGGTAAGGTCACGCGGCAAAGTATCACAACAGTATCGTGACCTTGCCTACAACGACCGTATACGTCTATAAGCATGTATATGCTTAGGATTTTAGTGAGCGTATTGAGCGGACCTTCTGTATCTGTGTATTTTGTGGTACTATATTTTTTCATAACGCAGCTTCGGAAGCTGCGACGTCAAAGCAATCAATTTATAAGCTTTGTGGCGAAGCTAAGTAGGTACATACCTTATTTTACGCGTAGGTAGGTAAGAGATTTTATTAGGTACATAATATTAAAATTTTTATTTAGTGATTGCTGAAAACAAAGTGGCACAAGAGTAGAAATAATTTTATTTAATAATGTTGGACCCGTTAGCTGGGGATTCTACACATCGTACTGAACAACTTTTGTTCTACGACTTTGCTCAAATGACAAAAAACATTTTTTGATTTTTGTATGGAGAGTCCAACATTTTTTTCGATTTGAGCAAAGTCGTAGAACAAAAGTTGTTCAGTACGATAACGAGAATCCCCAGGTCCTACACCAATTTTGTTACAGCCTGTATAAGTAAATAAATGTGAATTTGCCATCTCTACAATATGTATGATACAATATTCAATATACCTAAGTCCATAACTAAATAATACATGACACCATGACACCATGGCATTGCAAGCCGTCTAACGCCTATAAACGAATATAAAAGAATGAACATAAAACACCGAGATTTGGGGAAATAATCGATTTATAGGTACTGTTTTCCAAGAATACGGAGATCTTTGCAGTATGCGAAGTATAGAGTCTGACAAATGAAAGCGTAACCTGGAATTTTATTTAAAGTTTTTACATGGCAGCAAAAATAAGCTATCAGAGGCTGTCACCAGAGTAGAGAGAGTAGGTGATCTGCTCGCCGGTAGTAGACTATAATACTTATGTATATGGTGTTGTTGACCAAACACGCAGGGTTGTGCCTCACTGTATAAGTGTATGTACTTACGTATTCCGGGTGATACAAAATGACCGATTAAGTTTTAATTGTGGCTTCTAATCATGAATTTAGAGAAATTTCCCTAAAAAAACACCTATAAATAGCGAAAAATCACTTCCCATACAAAATTCGTTAATCAGCTTACCAATTTTCATGAGATGGCAATTTTTTTTGGGATTTGACTATGAGCTTATTATCGGGCAAAGTTTTAGGAGTAGAATACCTGCATAAAGTGCTACTTTATTAGTGCCCAATATTTTAGCGAGATTCAAAATCAGAAGTAAAAGTGCTTACTAAAATATCGACTATTAATAAAGTTAGTACCTTATACCTATTAACAATTATGTAATTTCATTTTAAAAAAAACTGACTGACTCAATGGTTAGCGCTCTGTTGATCCGAGGGTCGTAGGTTCGATTCCCACCTTGGCACACATGTGTTTGCCCTATGTCTGGGTGTATTTTAATGATATAATATTTACGTTGGTATTTAAAACGCATTAGAGTATATATGTATGTATGTTTATATAAAAAAATTGCCTGGAATAAAATAGTATTTTATTTTATTCATACAATAATTATCGACCAAAAGTGAAACCCACTATATTATGTTTTTATAAGTAGCGCAGTGTTCAAAATTCAAATTATCTGTCTTTCCACTCTGACTAACTTAAAACGAATTAAAATTGAATCACATAGGTACATCATAGGTATCAAGAACTACGAAGCCGTGCATTTATTAGTAACTTACTAAACCTCTTAGGTCAGTGATATCTGAGAATAACTATCGTCACAGAATACCCAATAGTACAAGTACTATAGTAAACTACGACAGACCGAGTAATAGAATATTTTTACCGTTTAACGTATTTCATACAATTTCTTATAGATAACATATAAATAGGTACGGTAAAATATAACAAGTGAGAAATCGTGTCGTCGCGTCGTCGTTGGTGCGGCCGGCGGTATCGCAGCGGACAGCGTGCGGTACGGCCGGCAGATACTCATGTGACGAGCTGAGCGGCGGCGTGGCGTTGCAGCAGCTCTCGGTCGGCGCACGGCGCATGCGCGGCGCGGCCCGCGGCCGTCTGCGTGATTCTAGATGCGTCATGTAGACCGGGAGCTTACTGCATTTTATCAGTCACATCATTGCGTATTTGTATTTTGTATGGTACTAACCATTATAATAATAAACTGATTGTTAAACAGCAGATACATACAAATACATAAAGATATAAGTCATTTCAATCAAAAGGTACCTAAATAAACTTAGTAGGCAACTGAAGATGACATGTGTCAGTTCCATAGTAAGTTTGGTTTTTACCTTTTACTTTTTCTTGATTGGAACAAGGTATATCCAGGCTATTTATTAGTCGGGTCTAACGTGACAACTTTTGTTGTAACACTTTTTAAATAATGACACAAAAATTGACTTGTAGGTCAAATCAGAAAAAAGAAACGTGGTAGTTAACCCAAAAATAGCAAATCCGAGAATAATGAGCGGTACCACCGCACGAAGGAAAGGAAAGACAGGCTTAGAAAAAGTTTGTGAAAATAATCAGAATAAGAGCGGTTCAATTAAAAGGAGCTAGTATTTAAATTATATTATTATTATTGCGCAGTGGTGATTTGATAGCAATAAAAAAATCTTAAGTTCAGACTGTATTTATATTGAATGAAAAATTAAAGCCCTCTGGCTCCTGGTCTATAATCATTGTAAAATTACCTCGATAAAGCCCATCAATTAAAAGTTTAAACACAGTGATAAATTGATAATAGTGATCAAAAATATACAGAATGACTGCCACATACCCAAATGCTAACCTCTTAACTGGTGATTTTACTTATGAACTGAACAACTTTTGTTCTAGAACTTTGCTTAAATTGCATAATCTTTTGGACTTGTCATTATGAACTACGCTCAATAAGCTGATCGATTTGTATGAAAAGCATAGAAAAAAATGTGATTTGTCCAAAGTTATATAGAACAAGTTTTTAAGTTTCAAGAGTGGAATCACCAGTTAAGAGATGTGCAGGTATTACTAATCACTTGTAGGTATAATGTAAATGTTCCTCCGTCAGTTACCAAAGAATGGAATAAGTGGCTTTAATATTTTGTTTGTTCAATATCATATCAGTCGGTATCTTGAATAACGACAATTCTGGATTTGAATTCCAGAAACACAACAATATTTTCGCTTTGTAGATGCAGTCATTTTTTTTACACGCGATGGCGTCGATGTCGTGTCGTGTCAAGAGACGGCAAGTGACTAACAAGTCACTGTTAGATATTAAATCAAATGCACTGCTACACATTATAAATTCTCTTTATTCAGCCATCTTGCTTACAACCTCTACATAGACAATAGAATAGCGCGGGCCCATAGATAGGGTGCGTTCAAAAATATTCTTAACAGTCACGTCACTCGGCCGCGGTGCAGCCCCAACAGTTTCACCTCGGTCACCTCGGCATTTTCTGCTTTTGTGTGCGTAGACGGCGGTGCCTACTGGCGCGCACACATACAAGCCGCGCGATGTACCATTGTATGAAGTTAACCTACTATTTATACTATGCTGTCACTGTTGAATGTTAAAGTATGACTGTCAATTATTGATACTTGTTGGCTGAATATTCATGTTTATTATTTATTGTATTGTTGAGCGTAAGAAATGATATAATGATATTATTTGTAATGGCCATTCGTAAATAATAGATTTTATGGTAATTTCAGATTTTTCAGTGCAGAAATAACTGCAGATTATCAAAATCTGTTTATGAAGTAGACTGTTTTTATGTTTATATTTTTAAACAAGAAGTACAAGGAGTCAATAAAATTGTAAAAAGCTAATTGTAAATTGTAATTTCAACTAGTATAAATATATTTTAATAAAAATTTATCACACAAGTATTAAATATACTTTTTACTGCTATAGGTTGATGATACCACATGAAGATTTTTTGAATTTGCCTCGCTTTCTCAGGTTACGCTTTCATTTGTCAGACTCTAACAGCGACGTAGAAACAAATCGACTTCGGGTCAGCGCTCAAAAGTATCCGAACCAAAAGAGTAGTAAAAACGCAAAAAGAGTTGTAATTTCGCGCCAGTCTTCATTTGGTCGGCCGGCTGACTGCGCGTCCAAAATGGCGTACTGCATCGTGAAAAGTTGTAAAAACTATTCAAGTAAAGTGAAAAAACAGGCTGGAGTATCATCATATTTCCGGTAAGTAAACTCTTGCTTTATCATTTTAAAGTATTGTTTTGCTAAGAAACACAACAGTTTATTTTCATTTGAATTACGCATTTAGTTTGATTTCCATGAGCGAACAATCGAATCACAACTTTGAAACAAAAATTTTATAGAGTCTCTTTTAAGTATAAAGTTTTTTATTACAATATTTTGTTACTTTTTCTGTTGTTTTTATTACATGAAATATTTTATTTATTTAACTTTCCCCGAGATCCTATACGTTGTGCACTATGGAAAAACATAGTCGAATCGAGACGAGAGGAATACTTTGTTCCGAAAAAATTCCACCTTGTTTGCTCGAATAATTTTCACCTGTATAATTCATATTTAACCAGGATGTCGCAGACTACTTGGTTTTTTAGTTTCTTTTATACTTTTTTATGGTCTAATGCTTTGTTTATTTATTTATTTTACAATTTATTGTGTACACATAATAGACATAATACACAGGCTTAACATAAAATAGGGTGCAGCTTATGTTTGTTTCTTTGTGTTTTCCTGTCTATTATTATTAAAACTGTCTTTTCGCCCATCTTTCATGTTTGCTTTAATGAAGAATGCTAATGGACTCTAACCATGTAGGTATAAATCTATCGAGACACGCTCACAAAACTCAGAACACTATTACTACTGACACTATGAATGTGAGGAACGATCGGTCTAGTACAGTAAGTCTTTTTTTTAACTAGCCCAATTTGTCCCACTGCTGAGCAAAGGCCTCCCCCTTTTTCCGCCACTGTTCCCTGTCCTCGGCCAATCCCTGCCAACCGTTATGGAAGCGATCCAATTCGTCCCGCCATCTTCTTCTTGGTCTACCGCAGCCTCTCCGACCTTTCAGCACCCATTCCGTAGCGACCTTCGTTCACCTATCCGGATGCATGCGGTTAACGTGTCCTGCCCAGTTCCATTTAAGTTTGGCGGCTTTATCTCATACATCAGCTATTTGGGTCATAGAAGTGTAATAACTTAAAAAAAAACTTGATAACTTCAGTTGGTTGATAACGTACTAGCTGTAAAATCTTGTTGGTCGTCTCTAGTAATGTGTTTTTTAAAGACTCGAACAAAAATTTAGAAAGGGCAAAATATCTACTATTTATATAGCGCTATCTCCGTCTATCATCGTAAACTCGTGCTGTCTCGTTTGCTTAAAAAAACGAACTTGACGTTTCATTGTCAGCTTCACTTGACAGTGACAACCACAGAGTGACAACTTCGTCAGAGCAAGAGGATTGTGTGAATGTGAACTGATGTGGACGTCTGTAAATTCACGTATACCACTAAAATCCCCATTCGTCTATAAAAAAATACTTTCACTTGTGATGCAAGGCGCGACTGCCTGTTGAAGTTGTTAATGTGAAGCGCAGCTGCCTTTAGCGGTGACACTCATGCCATGGCTACGGTTGTTTCGGAAATGGCGTACAAAAATTACTGTGTTGTGTTTATAATTTTCGCTTTAGCGATAGTTCAAGCAGTCGGTTACGACACTGAGTTGTATGGGACAAAGCAATGCGACAGCAACGCTTGCTTCGACGACCTCCACGGGGCGCTCGGTGACTGTTCCTGTAACGTGGACACTATCGACTATTTCAACAACGTCAAGATCTTCCCCCGGATCCAGAGCCTCGTAAGCAAAGACTACTTCCGCTTCTACAAGGTTAATTTAAAAAAAGAATGCCCCTTCTGGGCCGACGACAGCCGGTGTGCGATGAAATATTGTCATATCAAAACCTGCTCCAAAGATAGTGTGCCTGGACTGAATGTGTATGAAGATAATTTTGACGAGAATCCAGCGGCAAAGTACTCTAAAAAAGCTCAGTCAGGCTGCGGCTCAGATCCTGATCATAACCCAGATCTGGGCTCCTTGAATATGACCATAAGTGCTGCCAGTCAATATGAAATAGCTAAGTGGAAAGCTCACGACGACGCCCTTGAAAACTTCTGTGAAAATGACGATAGAGATGCAGATGCAGAGTATGTAGACTTGTCATTAAACCCAGAAAGATATACTGGCTACAAAGGCCCATCAGCTCATAGAATTTGGAGAAGCATTTACCAGGAAAACTGTTTTAGACCTAAATTGAATCCATATGAGTCCTTCCCTTATGTGTTGAGCTCTGATTTGAGTAACATGTGCTTGGAGAAAAGAGTATTTTATAGAGCTATATCAGGCATGCATACTAGTATAAATATTCACCTGTGTTCTAAGTACTTGCTGTCTGAAAATGGTGTTGGATTCGCCACCCATCCGGATGGCTTGTGGGGTCCTAACTTGGAGGAGTTCCAACGTCGCTTTGACCCCTCTCAAACTATGGGAGAAAGCCATAACTGGTTGAAGAATCTGTACTTTTTATATCTGTTAGAAATGAGAGCTCTGGCTAAAGCTGGGCCTTATCTAGAGCGCGAGGAGTACTATACAGGTAACCCAGTAGAAGACGAGGAGACTAGAGAAGCTATTAAAAACATGCTTGGTATAATATACAAATTCCCCGATCACTTCAATGAATCTACTATGTTTAATAATGGAAATGGTGGCCATAATGCAGTAAAATTGAAAAATGAGTTTAGAGAGCATTTCTGGAACATTTCTCGAATAATGGATTGTGTTGGATGTGACAAATGCAAGTTGTGGGGAAAAATTCAGACGCAAGGTTTGGGAACAGCTTTGAAGATATTGTTCTCTGGCCAATGGGATGCTCCAGATGGAGATCCCGACCAAGGCAAGTTGCCGTTGAGGCACAAGGTGCAGCGGCTGCAGAGGACGGAGATAGTAGCACTATTTAATGCCTTTGCAAGACTGTCCAATAGCATACGAGAGCTGGAGAACTTCAGAATAATGCTCAGGTAAGACTTTTAAAATTTCGAATCAGTATCATATTATAGAGGCCCAACCATAAAGAATATGTATTGGTCAATACCCAAGAATATTTTCAATTTTATTACCATTCCAATTTAGAACTGAAGCCAACTAAAGGTGAACTGTTACACTTGCAAACTTGGCTTATGTGCCAAATTCTTTATATCATTGTTTGTTAGTGTTTTGATTTTTTCTGGATGGGCTAAAGTAATTAATGATTCAAATAGTCCAATAAGTTCTCGTGTTTAGTTTAATGATAAAACATATAGGATTTCAGTAGGTAATTGGTTATCATTTCACAACTGTTGTATTGGGCAATTAAAAATAATACTTTTAATTAGTAATTGTAGCTGCTTTGTAGTGTTCATTAATTATCATCGGTATTTTTATTATGTAGTTTTTTTAGTACATATTGAAGTATAGTTTCTTTCGTGTTACTTCTAAAATTGGTTTCAGTATTTCTTATCTTGTTTTGCTTGTTAGTTCAATGCTACTTTTATGGCTTTCCAATAGTCAATTACTCCATTGGCTAGCCATTTAATGGAGTAACTTTTCTGAATTTACATAACAAATAATTTACTTGTACCTAGCATAATTCAATACAAAATTCGTTTCTGCTAGGTACTTATTTAGCCATAAAAATAAAAGTTTTTGTTAAAATAAGTACTTCGTGTGTTTGAAACTGAAATGGATTATCCAGAATCAAGTATATGACACAGGAAAAAAACTGCATCTCAAAAAAGTCACTTTCCCATACAAACAAAAAAGCTTTACTTTCGATTTGTATGGGAAAATGATTTTGGAAATAAACCTGTGTTCTGTTCTTAATCCCTGGAGAACCCCATAACATTTCAAATGTAATTATTTTGTAATATTCTGTATTACAATTTTTATAGTTTATTTATATTAAAGGATAGGTAGGAATTGTTTTGAAGTTCCCCATACTAATCGATTTTTGCATATGATTGTGTGATGCCTTTGTGTGTGATTAATTGCATTGCATTTTCCATTTTTTTTGCATTTCATGGTGATGGAATTCGATTTTTTCGTATGAATAAAAAAAAAAGAATGGTGGAGGATGAGTTTTAGATTAACTTCTAAGCAGCTCTTTTTTTTTTAAATAGGTATGTTATCGTTACATTTAAATATCAATGTGATATCAGTATAAAGTTGAACTAAAAAGTAGAAAATTATAAAAATATTTGTTTATTCGAAATTAAAAACGGTTAATTCGCCAATATTTAGAAAGTCCTTCTTTCGAGTGACTCGTAAATGCCAAGATTGCGTCATCATATCTAATCTTGGAATTTGGGATCTAGTTATTATATTAGAAAGCACAAATCTAGAAAACCTTTAGAGTCTACGTCATGTATGATTAGAAAATAATACTCATTAAAATGCTACAAAATTCGGTTGTGTTTCAATACACATCAATATTATCTTGGCACCAAGATATTGTTAATCTCTTGGTTGTAAAAGGGATACACCCTTGTCAAGAACTTCGATTAACTGATTTGTCATACACTCTTGATAAATAAAATAAGGGCTCCTTTGTCATCTTGCCTAATCCTAATACCATTGAAGACGTAATACTGTGTACCTTCACACCTGTGAAGCTATTTCTCTGATGATCTCCCTTTCTCTCAGGAGATCCGCCTGCTCGTTTACCACCGATCACATAAAAAAAGATCATAGCAAAAACTTTAGTCATAAATAAACAATGCATGCACCAATTATTGTCTAGACTCCTCGTAATACTTAGATTGCTGACGAGCCTCAAATCACGTAGGACGTTCGTAGGCAGCCATGACTCAATCCGCACCAAGAAAAGCCCCTCGCACCTATAGCCTGCTTATACATAGATACACGAATACTCGTTTACGACTTACGTGTGGATTACCCGCTGACGTGTAATTTAGGAGATAAAAAGGTGGCGTATGTAACACGCCGTGAAGTTGTTCTTTGTGTTTTCAGGCGGCACATTCGTTTTGCTAAACAAAACATGCTTTTTATGTAGATTAGTGTATGAATTAATTAAGAAAATATAGAATTGTTGATGACATTTCAAATTTTTGCATCCGTTTTTATGTGTGTACTTACAAATACATGATAAGCCAAAGTAAGACATATGTTTTTGGAAAAGTAATTAAAAGCCTTACTCTTATTTGTTACAAGGTACTAAACTAAGACTTTTATATCAAACATTGTTTTAGGTAGCTCAATAGGTCATGAATAGGTCTAACAAGTCATGTGTCTTGTTTTAAACGTAACAGAAAACCGATAAGATTAAGAATACTGTGTTGAATATGTTTTTTATTTTTATTATTTTCAAAAAGCAAGTAACAGACATCCACATATTTCCACACAGCTCCCAAATTGAATCCGCCGCTAAGGAGAGAACAAGAATGTTCGGGAATGTTCGGGATTCTTCCGTTGTGGTGAAACAGGACGGCAGTAAGGAACACTGCTCCTCGGGCGGAAGTAAAGCCAAGATATGGAGCTAGAGCTTGGCTAGGTCTAGAACATTTATATTTTCTAAGAAACAACTAGGAAAATTATACATTAAAACGGTTCTGCCTACAAGACCTTTAGGCTAAATTAAATAGTAAATTAAATATGCAGAACAATAATTGGCGTAATAAGAAAATGTTTCAATGAAATTGATTACTCTATAGTCACACAAAACTAATTCACAATACATCATATTTTTTTTAGTTATAATTTTTCGTTTGTTGAAGAATGGCGTTCTGTTTTGAATCATGTAAAGATTCTTTTTTTTTACAAATAAAAAAAGAAACTGAATTTAGTTTATTTAATAGGTGCTAACTACTAATGTTTAGTTCTAGATGAAAAAAGTGTGCCTAGCTCCGTACATTGTATCTTATAAGGTCAGCTTACATTCGCAATCATTGACCTAAATTTTTCGATTCTGTATGCTTTGATATATTTTCTTAGTGCGTCAGTCGTTAAGACTCCTCCTTATATTAGAGAATAATCTGTGTGTTTTGTAAAGTGAAAGAACCTGCGTAAGATCATCACAAAATTTAACTTATTTATGAACCAGTGAGGCGTTGGATTTGTGCTTAAAATAAAAGATAAAGCTTAACATTAAATAATTATTTTTTAAAGTTTGTATTATTAAAAAAAAATTGCTCATAATTTAACAATTTATGTAAAAATCCGCTTTAATAAAATATGTAGGGATATCCCATGATGACGATCAAGACGACTCTAACGATACTTCGCATTCCAGTATTTTGAAACCGTTTAGCCTACAGGCACTGCCAAAAATACATCCCTACACCATTATTTTGGGGCATATCAGTAAAAAGCAATTGTTTTGTTACTTTGTCGAATGAGAAGAGAATTTAAAATGTAATTAAGTAATTAGTTCAATTTAAATATTCATTAATTGTCGCTGTTCCACAGACAACTTCTGTTGTATAGTGTATTGTCGGAAAAAAAAGCTGTGTAAATATGACAGTCAAAAGAGTCAAAACAGACTTGTAACTGGTTTTGTTTTGACGGATTTACAGTTACACGAGTTTACTAACTATGGTTGCGTTCCAGAACCAAAGAAATCACTCAGAGTGATGCCAATTTTAACTTTTAAACCAAGCCTCGTGAAACCAAGGGTAACCAATCGCTCGCTCGACAGTTCTCGACAGAAACGATAACCTGGTCAATTTAATTGAAAATCGCCTGTTTAAGGCTGTAATAAAAAGCCCTCTAGCTCCTGGGAACTTAAACAAGGGTTTTACTATTTAATTGTCATACTGAATAAACCTCAATCAACTCATGCTGAATTCTCTTTTTTTTGGGTTTTTTATACAAACCATTCTGCTGATCGGCCAAATTTTTTTAGGAAGTAGATTTTTGGAGAATTAAACTTTGGTTACATGGTGAAGTTGTTCAGTATGATGAGGGCGAGCCATCGTTAAGTTTCAGGTGAGGTCGTTTTTATATACTCTGTATATTAGGATATAGTCAATATTGTCGAAGCCCCGGGGGCTGAAGACGAATTTTACCTCACCTCGTGCAAAATCCATTTTTGTTTAGGATATAGACATATCGTTTAGGATAATGACATACATACGAAAGAAAAACATAATCTTCGTCCTGGGTGTGTCGGGTAAAAAGGCCTACTAAAGTATTATAAGACAGCATCAAATACCTAACGTCAAATGTCCCTTTCCCAGAATGTTTCTGGTTTTTTTAAAAAAAGGACATGTTTTGGAGTGGACTGTCTGCCTTTTTGCCGCCCTCAAAATGTAGAAGTACGGTGAAACAATGTTTATTATTTTGCTGTACATAACAGACGTAGCAGTAGTACCTAGTCAAGTTTACTAAATAAACACTTGAACAAGCTAAAACGTCTTGTAAACAATGAATTAAGTACTTTACTTGAGGGACTACCGTTAATAGTCGATTATAGAGTTCTTTGAATAATTGGATATTTATTTAAATATTTTTAATACCTAAAGACTTATACACAAGATTAAAAGATTCAACAGATTTCTTTATCGTATCAAAATTGGTTGGCAAAGGCGGAAAATTAGGAAAATCGAATAAAAACATTTCCTTCCACTATATAATGACTGAGTGACTTTCTGTAGTTTTAAACTATTCGTTTTTGTTTACCATGGTGTTCCATTATTTTTACAGTTAATTTGCGGCTTAGTGTTAAGCTTTATCTCTTATTTATGTCATAAATAACTGAGTATTTACACTATACGCAAGTGAATATTATTATGATCAGAATAACAGCTCTCAAATCCATACAACAGAAGACACTATTTTTATTGAGATTTCGCAGTGTGATTTCTCAATTGAGAACTTGCATAAAAATCTTTATTTAAATAGAAACGTGAAAAAATTTAAACATCAGTATTTATGTAAGGTTCGAAAAATTTATTCTAATTTATTTTTTAACATAATTAGTTAATTATTTGCAGCTGTACGTCATCATAACATTCACTTGAGTGTAGATAATAGTATAAGATACCTAGTAATAAGGATAAATTATAGTTAACTTATCTGTAAATATTGAAGAAATATTGATAAAATTTGAGTGTTGTATGCGGAAGTGAAGGTTAGATGTGATTTAAATTTATTATTATGTGAATTCTTATGTCTATATAACCTTTAATTTTGCGTTTTGGCGAATGAAATCAACTTAAATAATGAAGATGATTCTTTTAAATTATGTAGAAAAAAAGGAAAATTTCATTTTTATGATATGAATTAATGATTAAATACCAACTTACTTACAGGAGTAACAAATAAAACAAAACCGATTTAAGATATTTAATTCAAAAAAATATTCAGTGGATTTCTCTTCTCTAGTTACATCGTAGTTTCAGTAATAATGTTCCATGCACTTTTAACTATTATGGTAGTATTACAAAGATTTCTCGTAACAGTTTGTAATTTCTCTTAAGCCAGAAGGTCTGGGTGAGTCGTCATACCATTTAAATTACTCTGGATTATTCCCCAAGGGCGGCTGCAAATTATTCTGAAACCAAGATTCTAATACTTTACCAGAATGGAAAGAATGAATTCCGTATAAAAATGTGGTACCTACGTCCGCAAAACATCAACCAAATTTTTGAAAGCCATTTTGTAAAATTTCTTGTACCTATACTTTTGGAATTCGAATTTCGTCATCTTTTGTTGCCTAAGCGTTATTTGGCCACTGTCCAAATGGGTTTTGTGTCCAAATGTGTGTCCGTCACCTAGCTACTTCTATTTTTGGCTTATATGCGCACGTAGATTATAATCACTTTTTGCGATTACGCTGTTTGTTGATTTTAGATTGTCGATCTATGTATATTAATTAAACCGAAAATGTTATATGTATATTTTGCTTATCTGTAACTTGTATTTGTATTTTTTTAATAGTATTTTGACCAGACAAATGTAAAAGAAACTTGTGTTTATCCTGTGAATTTAAACGGTTTAATACGTTTTCTTCTCACTTTTCTGGAAAAAGACACAGAAAATATATCTTACCTTTGAAAAATCAACGAAAAATCGGAAGTGAGGAATAAACTGATTGAATCCATGTACATTTAATGATAATTATATTTAATCTATTGAACACGCCAGAACATTAGTATTATACTTACAGAACAATTACATTGTAGATCAAAATATCATCTACTTTTAAAGAAAAAACTAATCTTAAAATTATCTGTAGATGGAATTTAATTCTACTGAGATGTTTTTGGCACAGTCCAACTTAATGTTATTTAATCTGAAAAGTATTTTTATATTGTAAGAAATAGTAAAATATATTAAACTAAACTACTTTCATCAGGTTCCCAGGTACTCTTTCCGTATTAAGTATTAAAACTATGGGTTACCTGAGAAATATTGTTCAGTCTCAATGTCTTTCTAAACACGTCCTATAGCTTGTTAATAATGTCACAAACTAATGTGTTCCAAATAACTCCTTCTTTCGTAAATACCATAGATTTTTTCCCCATGGTAACACTTACCTCATTCATTTCCGATATTCGATTTTATTTTCATTTATTTTTATATTTTCTAATTCTGAGGTGAGAGGTGGTTGTTGTTTCATTATTATTTGAAATTGTACTTTTAAAAACTAGTACCATTTTATTTTGTTTAATTTAAGTGGAAATTGATTTATTTTCGCTGGCTTTGAGCCACTAACGTGCGTGCCGTAACTAAAACACATATTTTAATGCGGTTTTGCACTTCATCATTCCATTTTATCGTTTTATTGCGATTGTTATCGAAAACTAATGGTGGATTTGTTTTTCGCTTACTGAAGTATGTACTAGAAAGGTACAGTCACGTAGAGATTTCTTATAATTTCTAATTTAAACATTTTATTTACACAAAAAGTTTATAATATTATTTTTTTATCTTTATGTGGCGTTAACTTTACCTGAACATTTTACTAAATGTAAATAATTTTCAGTTCGCGATTTCGTTTTATTTTTTATATTATTTGTGATATAAGAATTTCTGTGATTTGTTTTAAGAGGTCTAAGCCATCATGACAAAATTATTTTTACTTTTACTTTCAATAAATTGTTACATCCTAGCTGTGGTATTTTTTGAATCCTAACATTATTTATAGTGTAGTATTATAAATAATGAGTTGTTAAAGTTTTAATTGAATCCGTGTTGGAGTAATGTGTTTTTGTGTGTGTCGTGTTTGTTGTAGTATTATTAAATTTTTTAAACTTTTACTACCTGATTTTGATTGCTTACTAACATCTAACCAGTCCATTACAGTGTGGGGTAATTGATTATATTTTTCCCAAATTATCATTTAACTTTTTTCTCAGATACGATATTTTGAGCTTTTTCCTTTGTACTTGTTTCCTCGAATATTTTATTATTTTTAAGGATCCTTTGTTAAAAAGTTTTGCTTACATAGCCTGTTATATAAATCCCTAATGGACTATTATGGTATTAACTTAAGGTGGGTTCCAAAATCAAGGCAAGAGCTTCTTCCGGTATCGATTTTGAAGAGAATACATTATAATAGATTTTGATTTTTTCCAGGTCTCATCACGATACGAAAACCATACCAGCGTACAGTAATGTGCCCAGTGTTGGGATCGGTAGGTTGTTTGATTAAATCGTGGCTTAGCCAGTGTTTTTGGAGGTTTTTAGGCGCGGTTAAAGCATTTTAGTCAATTTTTTTACCAATTTTAATAAAAAAATGTATTAATATAAAAACAGTTTTTTTTTCTTATTTATATGAAAATAGGCAATTTGCAGTTACCTAATGTTTGGAACTTTATGTAAGGTAGAAGCAGAGTTCTAGTTTAGTCACCAATGGGGAACTTGCATAAATCAATTTCCTTTTATTTAAACAGAGATCTGAAAAACTTAAACATCTGTGAAAGTAGTTTATTGTTATCTCCACATTCAGTGTTCCGGAGCACGAACCAAAAACAGTTCATACGAAAAGTAGCTATGCAGTGACGTCATTGCATAAGCTTTTCGCCGTCAAATGTATAAGCGACATGAACAAGTATGATTAACTCTTTTAATGACGGAGATTCTAAAAATAAATTTAACTTTGCAGCATTTTCTAAATTTCAGGCTTTCGAAATCTAATAAAAAATACCAAAAATAAATATAATATGCTTTTACAGTTGTTTTGTTTCGACGTGTACTATAATATTTCTTTACTTTTATTGAAATCTAAAATAATGCAAGTTCCCCATTTATCGTCATGGGTTTTAAGTTTTCCATAGAAATATAAAATGCATAATACTCCAACTTCTTAATCCTACTTGTGTGTTATAAAATAATTTAATGAATTAATTTGAACTGTGAAAATTCGTTTGTGCAGGCCGCGAGTTTCCGTAAGGAGTTTTCATCATCAGCGGCCAAATTACGTCCACTGCTGAACTAAGGCCTTCCCCAAGGATTTGACGATGACCTTCAAGGGGTCAGGAATGGCGGGCCTAGTGGACTAGGGGCCGTTTTTTTGTTTTTAAAATCATCATTTCCAATACCTCCCGTATTGCCGTAATTGCCACGTCTGGCAGGCGGGTTGGCGATCGCAGTGTGGCGGCATGGTATGCGGAAAGGACGTTGCTGCCAATTCTCCAGTTTTTCTTACGACAACCTTGGGAAGAGGTTGGGTGCTGTTCTTAGGCCATACCACAGGCAATGGGACACTTTAAAGTTTTCATAATATTGGACTACGTGGTAAGGTAGGTAGTCCCTTTTATCACTGCCGTAGTCTCATACGGTGGTGGTCTCGACAACGCGAGAAAAAACCTGTTATTTAGAGTTTAACTTGAACTTGAACAAAACAATTATTTGTTATATGGAGTTTTATATATACTATACTGTATTTTGAGAACAATGTTTTAGTTTTGATATGTTTTTCTAACGTAAAATATCATTAAATGTGAAAATAAAATAAAATACTTATGCGATGTTTTTTAGCGTAGCTAACGTGTCACGAAATCAAAGAGGTCAAAGGGTAATGTTAGATTGTAGTGTAAACGTACTTATAGGTACATTGTGGTGATAATAAAAATCTGTGTTTTTTTAAATGTAATAAGTTGAAAAAAATGAATCTACAATACCTAGAAACTTACCTACTTAATAATCTTTTTAAGCTGGCATGTTTGTGAAGCTTGAATGAAAGTCTCAACATATTATTATCGAGACCGACTGTACCTACCCACTGGTACCTATGTATAATCAACGTTATAGGACAAACGTAGAAAAATGCACGTTTGTTCACATTCTAATCACTACGATGACGTAGGCGTGGGGCAAATACGTAAATGATGATATCGTATTAGTGAATTCGGAGTAATTAAATAAAAAATCTTCTAATTGTTGTTTAGTGGGAAGCCTATTTAAAGAGTCATGTTAATACCATTGATGGGTTGGTCAAATATAAGTTAAAGAGATGGTCAGTCTGATCGATCGATCGATATCGATTTGTACGAAGGGTTGAACATTTTTTGGTGTTTATTTAAAAAGTGGTAGAATATTTGTCACATTTGGCCCGAATAATATAGCCTGGACATGTTCATATTTGCCAAAAAAAAACCCTTGTTTAAATGTAAAAGCGTCGTCGTCGGTGGCTCTACGGCTAGAGATGTAAAAAAACCGTTCTTTTTCTGAGATGAAAAAAAACGTTGAAAAAAAACATGAAAAAAAACGGTTTTTTTTCTGGCTAAGGTTTTTTTTCAAGTGTAAGAAAATAAAAATATATCAGGATAATTATCGTTAAATACCTGTTACTTGGTTTATAAATGGTATATTTAACAACTTGAACATTTGAAACTAGGTACCTTTTTTGTTTTTTATGAACATATTTTTTAAATGATGAAAATGGTCATGTTTCTTTTTACATATTTGGAATGTGTATCAGCTTCTTTTTCACCTCCTCAAATACGACCGTTGATTTATCAGTTACTCTGTATGGTAGTTATTTAACTTAAAAAATATGGTAACATTCACTGATCAATGGAATGGAGGAATACCCAAGAAGCTTATAACCAAACTGGAGGAAACACTTAGAACAAACAAGTGAAGACTAAAAATATGACCTTGAATGTGCTGTGTCTTTCTCGAGGGGTTTTGTTTCTGCTGTTAAAATTCCAGACATCAATGAGGATACAGTACTTGCAGAGCTTGCAAATTACATTGCAAAACAGGATTTTTTTTCCAAGTATTTTTTGTGGTCAACGTTGAACAAATTGACTCCCATTGCTTGGTGGGCAGGACTATGCAAATCAACTGATTTGTCTAAAGTAGACGTTAAATTTCTGTCGCTTCCTACTAGTTAAAAACTAATTAAAAATGTAATAATTGTTATTCTGAGTCAGTATACAGAATACCATACAGAATAACAATTATTACATTTTTAATTAAAAAAAAAAAACTTGTTTTTCTAAAGACATGTTATTATTGATTTTATCTATTTAAATAATAATTATTACATTTTTCAATGTTTTATTCCATTTCAGTTATTGTGTTTTAGTTTTTCTGAAAAAAAACCAAATTTAGAAAAAAAAACAATGGTGCCATGTTTTTTTTCATGTTTTTTTTCAAAATTGTGAAAAAATACATTTTGTTTTTTTTCTATTTACATCACTATCTACGGCTCACGGAGGTTTCGGGTTTCAAATTCAGGCAAAAAATTGTGATTTGAAAAACTGATTTACGTAATAAAAATGTTTCAGGAATTTACGAGAAATTAAGTTATTTCTCCAAGTGAATTTAGACAAGCGTTCTGAGGATAAATCAAACTACTCCTCTCAACTCATACAGACATAGTTCATAATGCTTAAATTCATTTTGTGTTTGGGTACGCTCTTACCCATTGTCCTTTATTTGCCGAATGTCGTTATCAACCCATATCGATCCCTGCTGGGGGATCCCTGGGGGGGATGAATCTCTTCCTAAAGCTAGGCAAGGTTAGGCCATATATCGCACAAATGGGCAAAGTTCGTAATGATGGAGGTTGTGGGGCTAGTAGCTCGCCCGCCCAGTGTCTGAAGATTTCAAGTCCCGTAGGTCTCTGAAATGGCTTAACGACGGCTGTCTAGTGATAGTAACCGGCACCAAATGCTTAACGTGGCTTGAGAATGACTTGAAAACCACCATTTTCTCGTTTCGTAATTTTCTCATTTATTCTCAATAATGTCCATGAAATTAATGAAAGTCGAAAGGTTTAAAACCACCATTTCGTTTCTTTATTTTCTCACTCACGTTCATGTAAATTTAGTTTTCTGTCCGTTTCAGCTGTTTAGTTTTGAAGTCGTGTCACATGCAGTATCATGTTATTTAAAACGATAATAATGTCATATAAAAAATAAAAAAAAACATGTGGGCGAGAGCAAATACCTGATATAATTACTATAGTAGATAAAAGCCAAGGCCTTTGTGGGCGGATACCTAGATAATGGTAATTTGATTTCAGAGTATTGATTTACAGCAGTACACTACCTACTACCTACCCACTGGTACCCGTATTTGGTACCGGTTTTTGGTACTATCATCATCATCAACCGAAAGACGTCTACTGCTGGACAAAGGCCTCCCCCAGGATTTCCACACCGACCGGTCCTGCGCTGCCCGCATCCAGCGGCATCCCGCAACCTTCACCAGGTCGTCGGTCCACCGAGTGGGAGGTATTTTGGCACTAACCTTTTTAGTTTTCTTGTGTAAAGAAACCGTCTTCATCGTTGTTCCTTTTTTACCCACCATGGAACGGATAAATTATATGCGTTTGGCCTAACAGGCGATAGGGGTGTGTCCGTTACCACGTATCTCCTACGGGTAAACCGATTTTGGTGCGGTTTTTTACTAACCCTTTCAGCGCCACAGTCGGCTAGGGCCGACAAAAGGTTTCCGTGTCACAGGCGCCAGGATTTGAGATTTTCATACATTTTTGTCGGCTGGAGCAGAAATTGGCGCGGAGGGCACGATTTGTCGTGAAGTAGCGAAGCGCTCAATAGGTTACCTAAGTAAAAGTTTCGGTGGTTCTTGACTAGGTTTATCAAAAATTGGTCCCAAGAATTTCCAATATATTAAGCTTTATTTACATTTTACGGAGAGTCAAGTACTAGTAAAGTAGTAACAGTGACTTATTTCACGGTGTGGCGACACCCGCCGCACCCCCGCGTACCGTACCATCGCTTAGTTTCGCTCGCATCGTCGGACACTTCGCTCGGGGTTCGCTCTCATCGTCGGACACTTCGCTCGGGGTTCGCTCTCATCGTTCACGTCGCTGGCGTAGTTCGCCCGCTTAGCTCGCGGTGTGAACCCAAGTATGAAAAGATGTGAAACTACGTTCCAGCGAATCGCCCACCCGCCCGTCCGCTCGCGGTGTGAGTGATTTAGTTTCAGAGTAATTTCACTTATATTCCTAGAGTTTAGAGAACGGTATCGTCTTCTTTTGTGATTATTTAAGGGCCACCATTAGTAACTTCTGCTACAGTAATATGCAGGTACTTACTAAGATATTTGAAAATGAAACAACACATTATTTTGGGAACGGAATCGTTTATTGAACCCATCTGTAATTAATATAAGACAATTTCATTACAGTGTAATCCTACACGTTTGTACTGTTCAAAGTACCTACCTATTCGATATCCCTATGCCTTACGTTAGTCTAACAAATGCACCCAAATTCTGAGGGATATTACTTACTTTTTAATTTCTTTTTAACAATGAGGTTTAAGATCTCCTTTTTAACATTTACCCTCCAACCGTTCTCCTTGGTAGTTACCGATCACAGTACTGTATCTCTATTATTATTTAAATAGTAGCATCTAGAGGGTATGACAGTGATAGAATGTGAAGTTTCACAATAAAATTAAAATTTATGAAGGGTAGTTCATAAAACTTACGACGTACAGTCAACGTTAGCGATATGCACACAAATTGTTCATCTGTATTTGACTGCCGCCTATTATTTCGTTAAATTATGTATAAATTTAATATTTTTATTAATGAATAGACTGAGCTACACGTTAAATAAATATAATATTATTACTGTAAATACAATAGATCAAATATAACATTGTAATTCTGTATTTTATTATTAGTTATATTTAAATTAGGTATTACTGTCTAGTTCAAATGACTTTTACTGGTTGCCGTTAAGCCGTTACAAAAATAAGGAGCATCCACAATAAAATAAAATTTTACTTATAATTACGAATTAAAAAGTTAAAAAAATATTAATTCTTCCAGATTTCTACTGCGTATGGATTTAAACTTTGGCAGGTTAGAAGGGCACTTCCTGGATTGGCATTTGATAAAATCAAATTTTAAAATATAAGGTCTATGCACTGAATCTTTTTAAATTGGAGCTTTTCCGACTTTTCTAAGACGTCGTCGGTGAAATTAGTATGGGAATTTTTTTTTTTTTGCGAATTAACCTTGGGTTATTTTTCATTACTTGAAGCCCTAGTTCAAATAGTTCAAGATGACTTAATGCACCTTATTAGGTAAGTAATTAAGTATACAATTTAGTGGCAAACTGTAAAAAGTTTGAACTAGACAATTACAAAATACATGTGATTCATGATACAGATACAAACTGGCCAAAATATATTTTTTGGTTTCCATTTAATCATTTTACTTTCGGTTACTTAATTCGAAATTTATAATTTGAATTCCATGTAACAGAGCCTTAGCCAGTTTGTGCGTAGATTGACTTGTCTATTTTAGAAAAGGACGTTTTTACATAATCTTATTGAGACCGTAACGTAATCTTAACAATTTACATTTTATTTTTAGTTATTACATCATCAAGTCATCGCGTTAATTTTTTAAATTCATTCATAAATAGTATAGATATCTTCCTTTATTGTCTTCAACTTTTACCATTTAAGCAAAGCTGGGAAAACGAAAGATTTAGAAGTTTCTAGAGTTTACACCATTTCTCTAACAAGGAACGTCAAAAAAACCCAGGTACTTACAGGAATATCTTGTGATTGTCTTATAGCGAGTAAATCTTCTTAGGACACTGACCATCTTTTTCGCAGAAATCTTTGCAGAAGTTTTATGTATAAAGTCTTATATTTATTGTGGTTTTGGATTTCATTGTCTTGTTATCATTCATTACATTTGAAGCTGTATTTATTTCATCTTATATACAGGTTGTAACAAAACAAGTGTAGGGCTCTTCAACGGGGATTTCTTTTTACACATTATATTGGACTTTACTAATTAAACTGTAAAAAATCTTAGACTTCGCTTATGATTTTAATGGGAATTGCACTGTTTTATACAGGGTGTAACATTCAAGGTGTGCAATATTTGTTGAGAAGATGTATGAGCATTTACTTATTACGAATAATTTATCAAATTCATGATTCAAATTAAATTGAATTAATTAACCTATTTTTCTGTACCAGTTTTACTATTCTGTGGCATTACAATACTGAACGTGTCTGCTCTGTGACGCGCGCATGGGCCGCTGCGTAGTCGCGCGACCTTGAGCCGAGCCGTTGGGGGATTATTATCGAAAGTCGATAGAAAAAAGTTACCTATTCTGAAAATCAATCGAATTTTTTTTTTTAAGATGCCTACTTTTTTTGTGATTCGTAATCAGTTTGAGAAGCTTAATCACCTCCGTAAATATTGCACACCTTGAATGTTACACCTTGAGTGTTACACCTGTATATCGGCTTAGTAGTAGAGCAAAAGTTTGCAGTGGCGACCGAGGGTGATAATAAGTGCAACACCAGACAACCGCCGCCTATACCTAAAGTGGATACGGTTAAACTGTGCCACACGATAAGAGACAGTGTGGTGAGTAGAAGCCCCAGTAACAGGTCCTGTTTTGTTGCACTTGTATATGACAAAAACAGGTCGAAGCATGAAGACCTGGGAGGTACATTTTCAAAGCCAAAACTTAACATATAGGGTTGTTGTACATGTACAGCTGATAAAACTTGATGTTAATTTTTAACGTTAAAATCTCAATTTAAATATACTCTTTAGTTTTTGTGCTGTGTTTTGTACCAAATAAATTAATACATACAGATTTTGGCATAAACTCTAGCCCTGAGCTTTATGGGTAAGTATTCTCTACTACAATGCTAAAATTAAGTAGTGGATTAGTATAACGAGTGGTGGCAAGTGTCTGCGTTATATCGCTTTGGTAGGAACAGCAACTAAATAAGAAAACTACCTACATAAATATATACAGTACTTCAGAAATTAGTTACGAAGATATTATTACTGACGGGCCGTTGTATTTTTGTTGATTTTTTGTTAAGATGGTATTACAATAATTCCACTTCAGATGTGCGGTGCAAGGAGGGCCATGAAAGAGTAAGAAGTCTTCTCCAAACGCAATGTCTTGAAAATGTAAAAAAATATATGTGTTGATATTAGTTTCAAAACTTTGGTAAGAATAGAATTTAGCGTTTTGCTTACCTGCAAAATAAAATAAAAATCGGGCCGTTCGTTTTCAAGAAATTTCAATAATTTATTATGTTTGTTTAACAGACGACTTCTTGTAGGTGATCTTAAATTAATGTCCACATTGGTGTCGATTCGGTTTTCGCGATTAAACTAATTTGATACGATTAAACTTAATTAATTTAAGTGTTGTCTTTTTCTTTCTACTTATATCGAAAAGACAAGGATAGGACGCTTAAATTTAGTTTAGTCCTGTAAAATAAGTTTAATTGTAAACACCGAATCGAATCGACCATTGCGACACATCAACGTACTCATTTTGGTCTTTTAACTTTGAAGAACGTGAAATCAGTTTTGTACCAAAGTATAGTTATACAGGGGGTGGAACTTAATGTGTTGCCATGTGTATAAACTAGGTCGATGTGTGGCCTTGTGTACAGTTCAGATGAAACACTCCCGACACTCCGACAGTTCCAGCACTCCGACATGATGGAATATAAGTTCCGATGTTTTAGATTGACAATTTGAAACTGTACCCAGATACTGTGGAAAAGTGCTGTATCTGTATTCTGCATTAGTCACCCTCCTGAACCGACGACATCTCTGAGCACCCTGTGTAGTGTGCTAGTAGGGCTACGCTTTGACTGGCAACAACGGTCTATCGCATAAGGTTCAAAACCGTATTGCGATAATTATTACGATACGAAACTATTTAGTATTCAAAAGGAAAGTAAGTACATTATGTAAAACGAATTGTTTGACGAAAATATCAAGAAAGATAAAGACAAACTACTTATAAATAATAGGTACAGATTCTGACAATCTGGAATCTGTTAGTTAGTTCGTTAGTGGTTCTTTCGTGTATATTGTTGCCCGACAGTTCTGTTTTATGATGCACATAAATTATAGATAGATAAAATATTTATTTCACTCAACCTAGCACAGTGTAATGAAGAGGCTTCTAAATTAAATGAGTAGGTCATTTATTGTTATTTACGTCAAACAAAAATACATTTAGGACCGTTATACATTAGAAAAACAATAATCCATGATATGTACCTAATTATACACAAAAATCAATCAAATTGCAAATAATATATTTCAATAAATAGCTTTCAAAGATGTCACAATTATGTACACTTAAAATACTTTAGTACCCTTCGATGGATTTTAATGATTAATGATTAAATATATCAATCAATCGTTAAATACGATTAAAGATGCTAGTTCGATTAGTCAAATACGTTATTAATAATTAATTTATTTACATAAGTATCTACTTAGTAGTAACATTCGCTGAAATCGCTCTATATCTCTATCTTTCTTCCCAATCAGTATTTATAAGTGTGAAAGAAAAGGAACGATTTCGAACTTCTTTACGATAGGACACAAAATATCATCACCTTATTTAGTGTCCCTATAATGTTCGGTTACAAGGAAACCATTATATGTAAGTTATTTTATGAAAATAAGTAGGACCTTACTGTATGTACAAAAATATCACAATTACTTCGAGGCCGCAGCTTTCTTTCTTACCTATAGTCATTACTTGTAATTCGTCTTCGTACCTATTTCTAAGATGTCGGTCGTTAGTTCGAAGCAAAAAGCTAATATTTTTCGTGCAAAGTTAACTAAAAATTCAAATAAGGTTTATACAGGCTGTCATCAGAATCTGTCTGCTGATTATAGATTTGTGATCAGGATTAGCCCTTTTACCTCAACAATAGATAAACTATCAAGACTTTTTGCGAATAAGGTTTCGTGCATATATAACAAATTGCAAATCAATATAGTGTGCATGAGAAGAACGTTTATTTCCAAGTCAGCAAGCGACTAGTTTGTTTTTTCTGAAGCTACAGCGCGACTTTGGTATTGAGTAGGTAGTATGCGATATTCGTTAGCAAATCTAAGGATAGAAGAAGCACGCAAAATCTTATTTCTTTTAGCAATAGGTATATCACTTTATTCTCCTCATAAGTACAAACGAAGCTTTCAGTGCCTTTAATAAACCTATGTCTCACGTACTTTCTTCCTTTAATCTAAAGCAGTGTTTTTCAACCTTTTTTAATACCCGACTCCTGTACAAGTTAAAACATTCTTGCGCCCCCCCTAGAGCCATAAAAATGCAAAATGTTAGTGATTTGAAAGACTACGTTTATATTGGCGCATAATTTTCTTCAATTAGAAAATGATTTAGTTATTATATTAATGTCCCCGAGGGGTCGCGACCCCCAGGTTGAAAAACACTGATCTAAAGAATATTTAGGAAGGTTGTAAGACTAGGTGTTTCGTCATAGTTTCACATACATTATAGATACAACACTATGACTACAACTAACTGATCTAATAGAAAGGCAATTCTAAGCAGTTTAATAAAGGATGAAAGAGGATACAAAAGCTGCAGCCTTGCCGATGGTGCATTCGCTGTTATAGCGCTACACAGAAAGCTTAAAGTCACTCCAATATCGTTGTCCGTAGACACTTCTTTTTTTTTCAGATTTCATCATCAGTTTTTTTTCCAAAATTTGCCGCGTCACGGAAGCAAGAGAAACAACAGCATCTAAGCGAGCACGCTCTAAAGTAAATCTATTTGGCTTCTACCTACAACCATTATAGGATTTACGGGCTACGCGAAAGCGAGACGTCATTTGCGTGACCGTTGAGTCCTCTCCACTACGACTACACGAATAGAAAAATAGAACTATAAATATTTGGGACGCTTTATTTATTACTGGAAGGATGTTTGCCGCACATGGGCTGGTTGGTTCGTCTGATTCGTTAACTAATTAACCGAATACATCAAACTGTCGAAGTATCCCATCTTGGCTTGCGGCAACATCCAATCCTGCTCCTAAAGTAGAATTAGCCCGCCACGGGCGATTATTGCTTGCCGGTTTCACGTGCAGTCTTTGGTGGCTTCCGGCGAGGATCCGCCAGAGAGGTCGTCGAGGAAGTCGAAGGTGGCGACGGCGGCGCGCTCGCGGTCGCCGTAGCGCACGAAGAACCCGTCGCGGCCGATGATGGAGGGGCGGCGCGTGCGCGGGAAGCGCAGCACGGCCAGCCCGCGCGAGCGCAGCGCCGCCGCTGCAGGCAACGTGCGCGTTACTTGCCGTCTTCTGGACGAGACAACACGCGTGAGCGCGCACTGCGCGGCGCCGAGGTCTTACGGCTTATTTGGTAACGGTTGCAACTGTGGGTCCAGTAGTGTGGAAAAGGAGATTCTATGAACTAAGCAAGATAAGAATGTTGGTTCGTTGTTTTTTTTACATTAGATGAGCTAGCAATCTTACAGAGATCTCCGTAGATGCCACGCCTACGACTGGCACTCGTGAAGTGAAGGTGCTTTCAAAAAGGAAGTTAGTTATATTCAATTTTACGAGAAGAACCCACACTTGAATACCGGCATTGAATAAGGACCATAGACCTCGGCGCACTGCCGCGCGCCCAACACGTCCGTCCCCCACAACACTCCGCTACCGCTACCGCTACGCTCTACTGACACCACACCGCTGCCACCGTTTGCACAGTTTCAGATGTTTGCGAGTCGTTTTTCTGTACAATTTAGTTAATCATTTTAAAGGCAATTTTGCTTTGGTCCGCGACTTCTGTTACGAGAAGCTTCAGAACCTTTCCTAAGAATCCCTACATAATATAGGTTATTTGTTTCTGGCATATTGTGAATTATTAAGGTGTATAATTTCTATTATTCCGTAACTAAGAAAAAAGTCTAATTGAAAACAGGAAATAAATTGAAATTTGATTCTTTGTATTACCAGGTACTACTTATAAAATTTGTAAAAGTGAATTCTGAGCAAGTATATGCATTTTCAACTGGTGTTTGGATCATAAAACAGATAATATCCCATTCGGTGGAGCAGTGTGTTGTCGATATAATCTATTGACAACGAGATGAGGCGAGAGTGAGATGGTGCGAGTGAGTGAGAGGAAACGAGTGGCTGGGCGTGTGACAGACAGAACCAAACAATGACACATGACAATGAACATGACAACAGAGAGTTTTGTAATCCCATTTCATGCAAATCAGTATTATATCGTAGACTTAAAGTTTAGTTCAATTTTAGGTTTTGTTCCAAAAGTACTATAAATCTTGTACGTGTGAAAGCAACAGACTTTTGTCTGGTATACATTAACTGATTTTGGAACACATTTGTCTGAGTATCAACTTATCTCCACGAATAAACAATTTGCATGTAAAATGGGATTACAACAACATACATACAGCACACACAGAGACCCAAAATAATTAGAACCAACATGAAACCAATGTGGCTTGAAGCAAAACCAAAAATGTTAAACATCGATTTATTTACTCAATTAAATTGACTGTATTTATTTGATTGCAATTAAGTAAACGAGAACATTCTCTGGTAGCTTGTCAAGATTATTAGGAAAAAATATTAAAAGGCTTTCAAGTCAAGTTATCGACGTTTAACACATACACACTTAAAGCCAAAACGGACCCAAATATATTGATATACAATTCGTTCAATCTAAGAACTTTTGTCACAGTAAGATTCCGTAATCCATTTTTTTCACGAACACATGCGTCGTTTGATGAAAACCTTTCAGTTCGATAATCTTACTATCGCGAAGAACTCGGCCGTCTCGTTTTATACGATTTACGCCATCTTACGGTGATAGTATATCGTAGCTTGTTTCACTAACTGACATAACTAATGTTTTTCCATTATACTGGACAAGATTTCTGTTCAAATGAAAAAAAACAATACTTCTTAGAATCGATGATAACGAATTCACACATATGCTAGATCAAAATTTTCATGCCAATTCATTATGTCGTCTATCCTCCGTTTGAATGAATGAAGCAACGACAGTATTAAGCTTAGAATTTCTAAATAACATACTTTTTCTTTTATAAAACCTAAAACAGACACGCTTTTATGAGAACTTCGTCAAAAACGTCAGTTAGTGAAACAACCGGCAATATACAGGTGATTTTTTATTGCCGACAAATGCTCATTAAAGTGAACAAAGAAAGTTCTTCGGTTTTTAAGAAACATCAATCATTGGCAGCTTGTTGGCAAATAAAAATTCCCCTTGTATAATTTAATGAGAACAAGTTTTAAACGATTTCAATTCCACCTAATATAAAGGCACAAGTATAACGAAAAGTTGTGGCAACACTTGAATTGGACATGGTAACGCACCTATTCGTGCAAGGAAGGAACAAAGAACTTGTAACCAACTCGCAGTTAATCCCTCCTTAGTTCCTTGGAAAAACATGTTAGTTTTACAAACACAAACCCCGCTCACAACGTTACCACACTCTTTTTGATACACCTGTACAATGCGGAGGTAACAACTGATGAAGTGTTTTAGTTTACAAAATGAGTCATGAATTCATGATAGTTACAATATAATACATGGTCTAATGATAATCACCATCCAAATAGCTTTCATTTAAACTAGATAATGACCAGAAAAACAATACGACTAGTGATTTATTATTCTTTGATACCTAATATTCAAAACTATTATTGTTCTGGTCAAACCTGTTTGTACAACGAAACCATGTAGCCACAAGACAAAGATGGTCTGAAGATATGTGAATAAAATTTAACTATGACTATACATAAAAATAGTTTTTTAATTTTTTATTGAATTCTTGACCAAAAGTGACAGATCCAGTATCCAGTTCAAAGAGTGGTTACTTACCGTTACAAGCACCAGTCTTATACTAGAGAATAGTTGAAACAGCCAAATAAACTTAAGACGGTTGTAAAAACCAAGGTAATTACTGGATCTGCCATTTTCCTAAACAAATGTACAGTTATTTACCAGTTTTCTGCCGCCTCGAGCGATGCAGCCGGTGTAGCCGCGAGTAAGGCGGCGGGGGCTCCGCTGGAGACGACCCACATGATGAAGGAGATGAATCGGAGGAGGCCAGCATCACGTCTAACAAATTAGCTCGAGCCTGAAAAGGTAGTTGTTGATTTGTTGATATTTTCGAAGATTCTAAAACTTTTACAAACAAGCGCCAATACGCCACTCTTTTCTCTTCTCTCTCTAAGATACTGATAGGTAAATCTGTCTGTCATTAGATATGTTTAATTAGTCTGGAAATAATAAGGAATTTTCACCCGTATTCTGTTGTAAAGCACAATAAATTTATTACTTATTACTTATTGCATAAAACATGGTTTGATCGAAGGAATAAGGACTTCTTGTTTCCAGTTTCAAACTTTCAACATTCTGTGTTAAGTTGGCGAATTTATAAGTAACTTTGCGTGACTCTCGTATCATTGAGATACTTTACTTACTACGTTGCGTTGGGTTACAAAACTTTATTAAATCACTAAGAATAAGCCTTCAAAATCGGAATTTTACCTTGGGGTCACTGAAGTCGATGTCTTTCTCGACATGCACCCATCCTGTGGGTGCCCACAGAGCGCTGTCTTTATGCCTATGCCCCTTTTCAGTCTGTTCCTTCGTAACCTCAGCTACTACCGTCGTACCTTCACTTTGGCGGATCATTCTAAAAAAAAAACAAATATGTAGGTTAAAACTTTTATACATATGATAAGTCGTAAGAATTTTACAATTGCTTCTGATTTGTCTTACCTATTGAGCTCTTCAATGACGTCTTTCGATGTAGCAGCTTCATGAAAGCTCAATTTATGTTCTTGCTTCACAATGATTGGTTCAGGCACAGTCGCGACTTGTGTAGTTCCAGGTTTACACCTATCCGCAACTGGAATCTTTGATTTGATCTTACTAGGCGACGATGGAGGCCTTTTACCTACAAGCATTGGAATCCTACTCTTCTCGCTTCGTCTTCCATCTTTAGCAGTCGCGTCATTCTTATTACTTACTATCACAGTTTCAGCAGTAGAAGTGCTTGTTGTGTTTGATTCAGTCATTTGAGGGGAGCTCGTTTCTGGGGATGAGGTTTCCTCTTCTTCGGGGACGGGAACTAGAGCTGCCGTGCTCCGTCTGCAAGCACTCAGCACTTCGTCAACGAGGGACATCTCCGTCTCGTTGCTGTTGAAAGGGAAGCTCGAGGATTTGGTCAATAAAGTCTCAATTTCAGGTCGTTCGCTAAGATTCTTGTTTAAAATTATATTCACAGTGTTTTCTTTTAGCGCTGAATTGTGTATTGTTTCTAGGCTTCGACTAGATTCCATATCACATGGTCGGTCAACCTTGATCGGACTCTGAGGCTGATCTTTGAGATCAGGTAAGTGATTTGTATCGATACTCTTGTTTATTTCATTCTTTCTCTGAACTTTTAACAGATGGTGATCATTTATTTCATTCTCTGCGTTATTTTGTGAAAACTCTTCATAATAGTCTTCTGACTCTGCGTAAGGATCTTCACGCTCAATAAATCTTGGAGTTGATCTAGGCTCGGATACTGAATCACAGTATGGAAGTCTTAGTCGCTCGTGGTGCATTGCGTCATAAGAATCGTTCTCTGAAAAACTGCCAAAGGAATCTGGTCTTTGTCTATCCTCTGAAACTTCGCTTCGAGGAGCGACCGATTCGTCATCGAAGTCCGCTGAAGCATACGGAGGAGGCAGTTCTCTTACTTCAGACAGTGGTCGTGAAGGCATAGAGTCTGACTCTTCCCTATCACGACAATACTTTTGTTGTTCAGCAATAAAGTTCAAAACGTTTTGCAAGGCTAGCTCTCGGTCTTGCAATGCCATCGCTTGCACGTCGTGAATTCTCAAATGATTATTTACATCTTGCGCTGGTATTCCTCTTGAAGAATTTGATGCTAGGCTTTTAGTGCTTTCATATTTGACGAGACGGTAAAAATCTCTAGTGAAATCTAGGCCAACGTTTGCGCATTCACCGTCTTCACTTACTGCAGTGCTTGATCTTTTGTCGGGCACATCTGAGGCACTCGACCACGACCCGCCAGGAGAATGAGTTCCAGTGCATTCCCATCGTTTCTCAGATGCGTCAGCATCATCCCCTATTCTACATTCATCTATTTCTACAGTCGCAAATCCACAGTCATTCCATAAGCAATCACCTATTTCCTCTTCTAATTCTAAACCGTCGTCTTCTCGAATACTAGGTAGAGTTGACAGCGATATTTGTCCAGGGGTTGTTATTTCGGCAAACGGGGATTGTCTATCTCTTAGGTCTTCACACGAAAGTGATAAGCTCCAGTCTTCTAGTTCAGCTCTATCGTATTCTAAGTCAGCTATGTCTCGATGTCGTTGCTGTAGCGCCGATCTCGCGTCATCAAGTTCAAGCCAATGTTGGACGTAGTCCACATCGTACTGTGAACCATCACCACGGTCATCTACCGTGCTCCCCCACGACACCCTTTCTGAACTAGTCGTGGACGCTATTGCGGGGCGCCTCAAAGGTCTTTCAGGCGCTGGCTTCAAATCTAAAACTAACACACCCGAGCTAGGCGTTGGACTGTCTAAGCAGCTATTTGTACACGTTGTCCCAGCTATAAATTTCAAACAGAGATGTGAATCTGAGAAACTTCGAACTACGTGTTGAAAGGGCAAAACTGGTCTTGATGGTGGGTAGCTGCCTCGAATGCCAGCAAAGGCGACACCGATAGGAAAATAGATGTAATCTGCTTCACTTGTTAGCAGTCGTGCATGCCGCCGTGATTCTCGAGGATTGATGGAAACTATTGTTTGGTTATCTGTCTCATCAGATGCTTCATTTAGATCTGGTAAGGCTCTGTCGACTGCGTGGTCACTCTGCCTTGAAGCGTCTGCTTGGACATCACTTGACATTGTAGAATAGCCTTCATCTTTGGCTCCGCTTTCTGGAGATTCCGCACCAGCTTCCCCAACCTCGCCGCTCTCTTCTTCTGTCACTTTTTCTGCACTCATACCTGAAATAATCACATTATAAAGTTAAATTAAGTGTGTTTCTAGTCTGACTGCAAAATAAAACCTAAATACGTTCCGCTATTTCAGAGTGACTGAGTAACAGTTTT
This sequence comes from Coleophora deauratella, assembly GCA_958295455.1. NCBI lineage: Eukaryota > Metazoa > Arthropoda > Insecta > Lepidoptera > Coleophoridae > Coleophora > Coleophora deauratella. The sequence goes on along the minus strand of OY282391.1, from coordinate 2,957,707 downwards.
TGAAGAAACAGATCAAATCTGATTGGACTTCTTGTATTGTCACTTTTGATATAAAAAGTCCTATCACTAATGATACAATCATCAGCTCACCCCTTTGGGGGCCTGCACAAGGCTGCGGCATGCTGAGGCTGAGAGTGGCCGGTCGCGTTGGAGGCGCCCACAGTGTCGGGTCCACGGCTGATAGCGCCCGCGCCAAGTTTGCTGGAGTCACCTCCAAACCCTGAAAATATCAAGAGACAGGACATGATTATAAAACATCAAGAGACAGGACTGGAATAGTTATTGATATTTATCTATTTGAGAGCGTTCTGTAACTACAGAACTACCTTTTTTAACTAAAAAAGGTAGTCTTCGAATTCAAGAAACTTATCAGTTGATTTTATATTTGTAAAATACTACGCGCTTTTCTAACATTTGGCAAAGAGTAGGATAACCGAGCGACATGGTAGAGCCTTTTCGCTACCAGTACCACTTCCACATTGGTGACAATATAATGATTGATGAGAATAGGCGAGTGCCGCTCCTACGTAAAAGTAATAGTATTCTTTGGTACCTTGAGTTCAGTCCAAATCTCAGACAGAATTTGATGTCTCCTCTTGTCGTCGTGGCTGAGGGGGTGAGGTTGGGCCACCGGCGCCGAGGGGGGCGGTGAATCTCTGAATGAGACTAAAGAACCGCAGGACCCGACGTCCGATAAGTAAACTGGAAAAATTAATAGGAAACATAACTCAGTTACTCATAGGTATATTTTATAAATTAAATCCCCAAATGCATGAAAATTTTGACTTGAATTAAAACGAATCTAACAATACTTCGCACTTCCAAAGCCATCAAGCTGTTTAGGCTATAGATTTAGTTGAGGAAACAGACATATATACATCCGAAAAACATTACCGTTCTTCTGGGGCAATCGAGCAAAAATTATTTATTAACTGTGACTTTTTTTATAATTACGAGTATTTTTTGAGAAAAATAGTCTCAACTTCAATTTGATTCTTAACACTTGCCTTGCAAGTCTCGGGGTGTATTAGGTGTCGGCGTGTGAGGTGTGGCGGGTGATGGGCGCGGCAGAGGGCGCAGTTGTCGCACTAACAGCGCGCTCAATGCGCGGTTCTGCGCTTCGAGCTCGCGGACACGTGCGCGGGCGCATCCCAACTCTTCACGGACGCTCTGAAATGGATGAGGAATTTTGATTAGCTAAATTAAAAAAATAACAAAATTAAATAAATGTAACGGTGCGTAGAAAAATTTTAGGCATTGTTTTCGGGAAACAAACACCTATAGCTAAGATATCCACCCCTTCGCCAAGTCAGCGCGAAAAATTTTGTCATTAATAATTTTCTTGCAAAAAGTAGTAAGAAGGTTAGGTCACAGATTAGATAATAATACTACGTGTTAGGCTTATTAATTAGGATTCAAGATTCAGTTAAATAGAATAAGGTTAAATTGTTCACATTTCTCTAAATTTTTTTTGTCCACGTGTATGTTCTTTAAGTGTATGTATACATACATATATGTATGCATGTCCGTTTCATTTTTATCTTGATTCCCATGACATACTGATGCGATATATTTTTATGCAGTTGGTTATTTATTTATTGTATACATTTACAAACCAGTACCTAAGTAAGAACATGGGCTTATAACTAGTAAAGTTGTGTACTTTAAAGAAAAAGATGTGACCAAACATATTATTTTTGTAATATGGTCAGGTTATTTACGAAATCAGTTCTATCACAGTATTTTTTACGCTAAAATATATTTTAAATCACTTCCCTTTGGATGTAACGTTTAATCTTCCCGTATCGAGGCAATGTTTCTCCATTTACCCTCCGCATTTAAGGCGAAGACTCTCGTCACTTTCTTCCGAACAAACGCGTATATTTTAATTACGCTTCATTAGTTAAATTAAATTCGAGTACGATAATTGACGGGCCGTAATTACGAGGGGAGATAGAAGATAGGATGGCATCACCACTGCTCTTGGTGTTCTTGGTGTTGCCAACATCATAATACTTATACCAGAGATGTGCGGACGACAGACACAACAAAGTTTGTTTATTAAAAGATTTCGACAAACTTCACAGAATTAATTTCGAAGTTAATTAAGGGCAAATAAACTTAATTAAAACGGTCTCTCGGATATAAAGTGCGTTTTGGTGTAGAGATTTTAAGTACTTTAAATAACTTTGTAAATAAAATTACCAGAAGCTTTCAATATTTTGTGGGATATTGTACAGTCTCGTGCTCCTAAAATTATACAGCCAAGTAGTGCAAGTACGTATACTGTATACTTTTAGGTGCACGGGACTGTACAACGTACTTTGTGTTTCCGATGTATTGATATTGTCTTACGTTTATGTTTATATCTATTGCGGTCTACCAAATTTATTTCGCAGATTGTGCTCATTTCATTCGATTGTCAAAAATAAATAACGAAACCAAACAACAAAATATTCAAACATAATATTTAAACCAATTACTACAAGTAAGCTAGCTACATCTTAAAATTATGTACCCATTATAATTGCCTAATATAATATGGTTAACGTCAATATAATCAACAATTTGATAGATGCTCATCCCCTAATATTGATTACATAAGTACATATACCTAATGCATGCATATGTCTTCATTTCAAAGTAATTAGCGTCTCTACAGGGTGTCCTCATATCTCGTGTGCTCGATGAAAGAGCGCCCTGTGTAAGATTATTGAGTTATGAATAGTAATTTTGTTGCGACACGTAAGACTGACATGTAAGGTGATCTATCATGGCTCTAATCTTTCCCTATTAGCAAAACTTAATCATCCTAGATTAAGTTTTGCTAATAGGGAAAGATAAATTACATCAGACCCATTTGCGCGGATGATATCGGGTAAAGTCTTTAAAATGATAAAAATGTGTAAAGGTAAGTAAGGTATGTGTACTGCTAAGTATTTATTTTTAATGTGTTTTGCGAGTTTCACTTCCTGAAACGTGAGTGTACAGGCTTCGAGTAGAAAAAGAATTAAAATAAAATAAAATAAAGGAATTCACTTGAATTCGCGTCGACCCCCAAGTCAATATCTATCGTTGTTCTGTTTTTGAGATTCATTTCCTTGGTTAATTGATAGATAGATATTATCGAATTATTATTACATTCATTTGTCTACCTTACAACCTCAAAATATAACAATCGTCCGAAACAAACAATTCCACAAAACAGAGACACAATTTCAATTGTTCAATCCACAAATCCGCGGCCCTGTGAGATGCATCCCAAAAATTGTTTTCTCATAATCGTGGCACCGTCCCGCGGCTTATAGCGCCGCTTTGGCCAGTAAATTCGCACATAAATCGAGCCAAATGGGACAACACGGTCTTAGCCGTACCGTAATAATTTTCGGCCCGCATGCTGCCCGGCGCGGCGGCGGCGGTGCACACTATAATCTGGGGGTAATCTGCCCGATAATGCGCGCGTTTGCGCACGTTTGCGTCTGAATCCAGATCGGGGACTGTTTTGGTCTCAGCGGCCAAGTGTTTATCTCTGTTTCGGGCTAATGAGATAGATATGCGTGGCAGGTTGGGTATTATTCTAATCTAAAATTATAAGGAAATTTGTTTTCCGTTAACGCGAGTTTTCAGTATTGTAAGCAGGGATAAGGGTTCTGTATAGGGTGTTTGAAACATATACGTATAAGTACGATACAATAGCAGGGAAATAAACTTACGTTCTATACTTACTAATTGTCAATAAATAATTAATTGATTTGCATGGAAATATTTTTTTATTTCGATTGATTAACTTCCTCGGGGAAACTTGTAGAAACCTAGTTTGTATATGTATTGTATTTGAAAATAATGTATGTACACTGGCCCAGAGAGATATCTGAACCCCTACTAAAGCTATTGGGATAAATGTTGTATTACGGAGATGTTCAGATATCTTTGTGGTTGTCTGTACATCATTCCGTGGATACCATCATCATCAACACCCACAAGGCACCCGGTGCTGGACATGGGCTCCCCTAAATGCTACGCTACGCTATTTGCTACGCTTGGAAGACCGGTTGACGATCACAGAGGGGTAGTACAGTACGCGGAAGCACGCTGCTGCTCATCCTCTGTTCTCTGATCCCTTAGTCGCTTACGACATCCACGGGAAGAGATGGGGCAGTGCTAGTCGAGAGCCACACCACAGGCAATGGAAGTGTTTTTAGTTTTTATAATAGTGCAAAGAGTAATCCTAGTTTGGGACTTAGGGCCAGATGACCTTGTGTGACTTTTTCTAGAATGTACAGTCCCGTGCACCTAAAAGTATACAGAGTAACCGTGCGGTGCCATCGTGTACTACTTGGCTGTGTACTTTTAGTTGCAGGAGAATGTACTATCATTATCATCCGGGTCCTGGCACCAACCTTCTGTGAGAGCAGCGCTCGCACCACCTGCTGCGCCACATCGTCCAGCCGCCGCTCCTGGTCGCCGCCCAGGCCGGCCGACACGGCGGACAGCTGCGCGCGCAGCCGCTCGTTGTCCGCGCTCAGCAGTGACAGCTGGGTTTGGTAGTGCGCTGCAGACGCCTGCGCAAACAAACGTTTGAGGGTTAAACACAGATTTTTTTTACTATATATGGTACGGACAAAAACAACCTATGATTCATTTCATAGGGACTACCGCTGCCCCTCTCTAAACGCGACCTTACTCCCTGCCGGTGACGGTTGCTAAGCGAAAGCCACGCAACATACACATTAACGCATGCTTGCAGTTTCATTTTCTTAATGAGAACTGCATTATCTAAACTTTGAGAACTATAGATCAAACTAAGTTAAGATGCTTCCTCTGACTGTTCGTCGTTGTTTTCAAGAAAATTGCGAACGTACCATAATGTATACATACATACATACTGGCTTAATGCAGAAGCTCTTTTTGTAGTAGCTTAAAATATTAAAGATATAGGTACGTAAAAGATCAAAGACACAAATAAGTCGCGTATTTTCATCTTAAGTTATTCTTATATATTATATTTGTTGCGACTAATTGCACCATCAATTTCCCAACTTATCTGTCGCAGTGTTGTGACAGGCTCACTCGTCACGCGTGTCAAAACCACTCCTTCCTCAAACCTGCTTTCGTATCACAAAAAAACACAAAAAGAGGGACGTTCGTTCGCACTCTTAATTAACCGACCGCCCACAGTTCAGAACGAAAAATAAACAAACCAGGCTAACTTGAACTTCTTCAACCCCTTGCACTGACATGTTCAGACGTCGAATTGAGGCACCATATTCATATTTGAGGGTCTCGTGAAATTTGATAGCTGCTGTAACTCGCAAAGTTACAAATACCGCTGGTACATCAAAAGCAGGTCGTGTAAGTATAGGGAATGCTGTGTGTCGACTGCAAATATAAGTTGGCATTCGGAGTTTTCATTAGTTATCAAGAGAGACAAAGCGGTATTGTGTTTGTCTCTCTGTCTGTTTGAAACAACACGCGGCTGATAGTCAAAGGGTTTTATATTCAAAAGTTCCCCTAAAGGTTGCTGGCGTTTAATTTCAACATCGTTTTCAACTGACCAGTTTACACGGAAAAATAAAACGAGCTTTTATTCGCACCACTCTTGATTGCGACTTTATTGTCAAAGGATGTTTAACTGTCTACAACAAGATGCGAAATAACCTGCTTTCTGTAGTTATAATATTAATATCATCATTCGAAATGTTGAGAAATCAGGAATTATTGTTTTTATCTCCATTAAGTTACTGTTAATAATAAAATAATAGGATGCCTGAAATGTTTTGTTTGTTTGTAAATTCTTTATTGTACTAAAAAACACAGTTGATCACGTTTGTCATCATCATCACAGATATTTTATCATGAGTTCTTATTAATGTTTTTGTTATGCAAATAATAATAAAGTTTCAAGTTTTAAAGTCAAACTGTTAGCGGTTTAAACTCCTTTTTGAAGAATTTGGTAGTCTTTGGGTCTATACAGGGTGTAACAGAAGTGTGTGACAATACTTCAAGGTTGGCTTTTACCCATCAAACTGAACAACTTTTGTTCTACAACTTTGTTGAAATCGCAAAATTTTTTTTGGAATTTTCATACAAATCGATCAGCTGGCGAACCAAGTTTGTATGAAAAGTCCAAAAAATTTTTTGCGATTTCAACAAAGTTGTAGAACAAAAGTTGTTCAGTTTGATGAGTAAAAGCCAACCTCGAAGTATTGTCACACACTTCTGTTACATCCTGTATAGTAAGTACATCGGCATATAACTATCGGTTATACCGGTAGAAAATACTACTTCATTTTGAGAGACCTATTCAAAGCATCAACGCTAAGGCAATTGAGGGGTCCACGTGTAAAAAAACTCCTCCTTTCACATGTATGGGAGGGACCCCCTTTTTTTAATCATTCAAAACTGAGATCTACGATATTTCCAACTGTTTTGCCATAGGGATTTGGTTTAAAAAGGCAAAAGTTATACGGACGATGTGACTGTCTGCAATAGACGAACGAACAACGAATGATCCTCTAAGAGTTCCTTAAACAGACTACGGAACCCTAAAAAGTAATTATATTGTAAACAATGATTGCTTACCCGTAAAAGATTGTTTCTCACGTTATAAGCCTAGATTTTTCGTAGATAAAAAAGCTATTATCTATTACATATGATACTCTGATACGATCCAACAAAATAAACCAAGTAACTGCCATAATAATATTATTCTGTCAGTTCTGCCTGGCCTTCTGTCACAGATATTTCAAAAAGCAGGCGCGGACATCCTTTAATTCTTGAAAAAAAAAACCCTTAGGAATTTAGTTTTTTCATAAAGACTCCTTGTGGTATTTTTTACTAATGTTACGAAATAAAGACTTTTTAGTTGTCAGTTCTACCTGGCGTTCTGTCACAGATATTTCAAAAAGCAGGCGCGGCAAAGAGCCTTTATTTCTTAAAAAAAAAACTCTTGGAATTTCACTTTTTTCTTGCTAATGTTACGAAATAAAGACTTTTTCAGTTTGAGTTGAGAATGTCATATTATAAAAAAGCTATAATAGCAAATTAAAAAAGTCTATGTACCGACGAATAAATTCAAAATATTGTATATTTTTAATTATGGTTTTCCTATATAAAATGAACCTTTTCGCATAAAATAACGTTAAATTACAGGAAATTCGGTGTAGTAAACAGATAAATTTAATGAGAACGAAAGAGACTGACAGCGATCGGGCTTCAGCTGTATCCAGCAGTTAATTTGGGGAATTTAATTTGTATTTATACAGGGTGTATCCAAATTGTACCGCACACGATATACGGACAGGTCTAGTTGAATGTAATGGAATCGCTATACAAAATTTTGTAATATTACGCGGAGAAACCTACTAAAATTATGAAATTTGTTTATTTTTACAATACAAAAATACATAACAACACTGAAATATACTACCTCCAATTTTTGAAGCGGTTAAATAAGCATTTTATTTAAATGATTTCATATACATATCTCGAGATATTTTGTTTTAGTTCGCTCTATAGGTCATTTTTATAGATGTCTATAGAACTCATATTTTATATGTATATGGGGTGTTTTCCATTCTATTATATAAGGTGACTTTAAATTAGTTCTTGATACGAAAGGGTATGCATGTGCTCATGATAACAAACAACTTTCCCTAAGAAACCAATAGTCAAATCGTAAAAAAAATTTTGGACTCTTCATACTAATTTGGCCAGTCAGTTTCTCGATTTGTATGGAGACTCCAAAATTTTTTTTGCGATTTGACTGTGGGTTCCTTAGGGAAAGTTGTTCGTTATCATGAGCACATGCATACCCTTTCGTATCAAGAACTAATTTAAATTCATTCATCTTCTCACTCACTTCTCATCACTCATCATTTTCTCACGGTATATACAGGATATACCGTGAGAAAATGATTTACTTTTAATTTATTTACTTTGTTCATTTATTTCCTACATCCCGTGAAGGCGGTTCCAACCGCAGATGTTCTGGGCATCCAGGGCAGGATCAAGGAAGGTAATTAAGCTGCCCGAAGGTCCCAACTTTCGAATTAGGAATGGTTTCTTTGAAGCCGGGGCTTCGTCTTTGATGTATTATTGAGTTTGTATTGATTGATTTTCCAATTTCAGTTCCTATTTGCAAAATAAATTACAAATTGTAATTTATTAGACAGCAAATTGTTTAGTTATTGAGCGACAGGAGGAAATATCGAAGTTGTCATGTAAAATTCGATGTATATTTGAAACAGGAAATTGTAAAGATACAAATCAAAGGATATTTAAAATACTTGTTGAAGATAGAAAATAATTTTAGATACTTATAAGAAACAACAATAAATATAAGTAAAATATAATAAACCGAGGTTTCAAGAAACTAAACAACCTTGTCTAAAGAAACATATTCCATTCGCAAAAACATTATTGGTTTTCACAAACAAAGTTCAAAAATCACCTGATTGATCAGTTAATAGATATGAGAAACCTGCAGGAAAAGTTCTTTAGTTTAAAGTTAATGTTAACGTTTATTCCACATACTCGCATTTCAGAGAAACCCTATACATACACATATAAAAGAACTACATCGAAAGAAAATCCCTTAACTTCAAATGCAATTACTTGCACCAAAACCACCCGCCCTATTATATGAAATTAACTCAATTTACGGTATCGGTGGTCGCCGTGTTCCACATCAGCTGCAATGGCCGCCATTACATCTGCGGCTATTACCGCCAGGTTTACAGGTCTGTAACGACATCACCAAGTTTTGGTATAAATCACCACCCCTTTTAAATTGCTAGCACCATTTATCAAACGTCATACCTTATTCTAGTAGTTATAATATTTTTGGTTGATTAGACTGCATTTTCATACTATTATAAATATTGTAAATACATGATGTTTTTTAGTTCCATTCCCGTTTAACTGTAGCGTCTAGGTCGTGAAAGTGAGCAATTTTCCCTAAGGTCCGAAACTAAAATACAATCGGTGCGAAAGTCCTTTGTACAGTCGGTACAAAGGACTTTTGATAACGTTGATTGGCCAGCTCTGTAATATGAAGAGTCCATATTTTATTTTACTCCAGTTGTATGGGTTCTTTGGGGAAAGTTGTTCAGTTTATTAAGTAGGAGACAATGTTAACGAATCCCATAAAATATTATTCTGTATTTTAGTATAGTTTTTGGCGTGCCGATTTCTTCATTTTGAAAAGGTCTTTATGCATAACTGCAGGTCTATTCTTAAATGATTTGCGGGTACTTTAATTTTAATTATGCAATCGATTTTAGGTATTATTTTAGTCCTCAAGTAAGTTATATTTAATACGCACTTTTAACATGTAATTTTTAAAAAGCCGTTGAAATCTTTAATTACCTACACAGAGACCACTAAATGAGGTAATCAACAAAATTAATCGTAGGTGGTTTTCAGCAAAAGTCGCAGTTTCACAAGATTGATGGCTTTTCGTTGTAACTACCCAACCTTGACTTGAGCTCGGAAAACTATTGTTTCGCATCGTAGGGGCTTTTTGGGCTTTCGTCGAGTGATTACATTTACGGCAATAACTGGAATTAAACCGCGGTGGGCTGTGCCATTAATCATGGCCGGCAGTGTACTGTAGATCATTAGCTTTGTTCGGCGGTGCGCGGGTCGACAGCGGAATCTAATGGTTAGTTTAGGCATGTTTAGGCGTTTGCTGATCTCAGTTTAATGTAACTGCAAACTGGGATTATTGGATGTGTATTGGGAAACATTGATTTATAAATTAGAAGCTTGTCGCGATATACCATTTCTTTTTAGTAATCATTAGGCCTGTGGTATCCAATGAAGAACTTTGGATCTAGTAATTACCGGAACGTTTTAGAAATCCAATGATATTTCTTTTTAATCGATTTCCAAAAAGGATGTTCTAAATTGAACTGTATGATTTTTTAGGACTGTTACGCGATCAAATTAAATGAAAATATTTTATTCGAAGTAGGTAGCAGTGTACACTTTTCGAACGTTATTCTTTTATCTACCTAACACGAGGTTCCTACCACTCGGAACTCGTATACCCTCGAACTCGATATCTTCGTCGATAGTTGTGAACCGATTTTACGATAGTGAATTACTTCAAGGTGGTTCTATATAAATTGTTTTTAAATTACATAATAGTCTTACAAAATTTACATAAACAGAAAAAAAAATGCCATAATTGACCACGCTGAATACGTTAAAAACAATCGACTTCAATCGCAACAACTCCAATTTTGCTATGTTTTTGTTGATTTTCTCAAAAACCGCTGAATCGATTTCAATAAAATTTATATGGGACCACCTGTGAAGTATACCCTTTTAAACAAAAAAAGAATTTTTGAAATCGGTTCAGGCGTCTTCGAGTAATCGGTGAACATACATAAAAAAAAATAACAATAAAAAAAAAGAATCCAACGAATTGAGAACCTCCTCCTTTTTTTGAAGTCGGTTGAAAATAGCTGTTAGGATTGAAGTCGGCGTTTTCAGTTATATTCTTTCATCTGTGCTGTATTGTTTTGTTTATCCACCAAAACCGATATTACCATATTAGCCGATCAATTATGCAATGCAGTCTGCTCGGAGACGGGTAATGGATAGACGCGGCATCCAATTTGGTTGGATTATCTTATCCGGCGGTAGTTTGCGCAGACGGGCTAGAGTGTAGCAATAATAGGCGTCTTGTATGTGTCTCCATTGGCTTACGATGTTTTGTGCGAATAGGCCATTCTGTAGCAGAATAGGGATTAAATATGATGCGCTTCCATAGGAATATAGCTACTCCATTCGCTTTTCTGATTCTTTATAACAATCTAAATAAGATCTCTATGAAAACTTTTGAATTTACCCATAAAAAATACAATTTGATGCTTTGATACAATAAGAGACTGGACAACTTTTCTGAAAGAAGCAATACTCGATTAACAAAAAATAATGAACTTCTTTGTTAAAATTTTGTGAGACCTTATACATATATAGAAGGTGATCTGTGATAAAAAGAAAAGGATTTATTTACATGTACAACCGTACATGATTTTGACATGTAATGCCGAAGAAGACAGAAAAGTGTTCACCTATTAATGTTTTTGCTTTAAAAAAGATTTTTCCAAAGTCTACAGTTTCCTTTCCCTGGCGATCTCATTAGAACAGTTCTCGTATCGTATCGTCTTGGTCAATGGAGCCACATTAATTGGTTTCGTTAGAGCATAATAACTGGCAACCGGAGCCAAGAGTGATGTGGCATTGTTAGCTTAGCTACTGCTGCTCGTTACACTTAGTTAGTCTCTGCGAATCCAGTATTAAGAAGTCCAGTGTTAAGAGGAGGTTCCGTGGGAGCTTGCCGACACTACCGCCGAAATCAACCACTGCGTGCTCAATAATTTAATGTAATTTAATTTTACCTTTATAATATTTACACACGTTACACCATCCGTAAAGACATCCTTTATAATTGTATTATATTGATAGTATCTATTTTATTATAATATAATTGTATTTGTTCGTTTGTATACTATGGATCGTTGTTATCTGATTTAAAGAAATAAATAAAGAAATAGCTAGGTTCAGAAAATGCGCTAACCCCAACCAAACCAAACTGAAGCCATACATAGTGAATCCACCAGGAATTTAATCCGCGAACTCCTGATCTGAAAGGAATGGCCTAATTAGTGGATACGGAGATGTTTAATTGAAAATTACACATTGTCAGTCATCTGGCCCGAGTTCTTTAATAGCTGACTATATGGAGTTAACCTATTATCGCTGAGGAGTTAGTAGACACTCCTTCAGTTTAACCAGTACTTTATAATTATAACAAGCCGAATTCATTACAATCCTAACGGCCATCAACACTTTGATATACATATATAAACAATTGGAAAAGGTATACAAATACCATAACCGAATATGTGGTAACACAATTAGTTCTCGTGTAAATTTGACATGCGCAGGGCAGTAGGCAGGAGGGCCGGCAGGGTGTGTAGGGTAGATATAAACGATGCACCCTGGCTTGCCCCTACTCTGTTAGGCTAGGGATGGGACAGGCTAGCTGCATTGTGGCAAGGCTGAGCCTTTACAGTGCAACGTCAGAAGTCATCAAGCAACTTAGGTATACATACAACTATAGACCTAAGATTAATGCATACAACTGACTCTGTTTATTCATTATATAATATTATAAGAAGATTGCAGTTTAAATTCTATTCCTTATATGATGACATTATGTGGAACTCGGTTTGGCTGGTGGTACGGCGTTTTTTGAGCACGTTGGGTTAGCCAGCATCTTACCTAACTCGTTAAAAATAAAATTTCTAGCATGGACTTAAGAGAGCTAGTTCCTTTTTTTATTATAGATTTGAGTGCGTTTGGCAACACCTCACCTGATGTTAAGTGCTAATTTCATTCTTTCATCCTTATTCTTTTAGGGAATCTTGGTAAGTCAGCTTTCATCTTTTGACATCTACATTGAATCACTTACTACCAGGTCAGATGATGTCATGGGCAACTGTGTATAAAAACCGAATTGATTCGTTTTCAGATTTAGGTTGAATCATTATGGAAGAGTTTCTCAAAAAGTGGTACCAATGGGGGTTATTGTTTGAAAACGTGGTACCAACCAACGCATATTCAAATAGCTGCCCCCAACTCAAACTTCAAGTATTTCATATGGGATCAGTTAACGTAGGAAAAAGATTATGTTAACGGAAAACGCTTTGAAGATCAAAAAACCTTTAAAAACCATAATGAGACTAATCCGCAAACCTCGAACCTTCACAATCGATATTCGATCCTGCCCATCCCAGCCCTACCGGCCCTCAGTAACTGCGCCCTTGCACTTCGGAAGGGTGAAGCTGAATTATTGTTTAAGGGAGGGGGGAGCTTTTAAACCGGGAAACCCCAGCTATTGTGCATACCCGATTTCCCGCTTTCCGCCATTTTAATGTCCTTACAACGGTTATTTTGTTGATGTGTGGGTGTTGATCGGTGGTCTAATTGAGGAGAGGACGCGATTTGAAGGTAGATGTAGGTATAGATGACTGTACTGCTTGAAATAATGACGTGGATACCTAGTATGATGATAAAATGTACAGTTGTCTTTTGTTTTGGCCGTGTTTTATTGATGACAGTAAATTTCATAGATCCAGCTGCAAATACAATAATTGCGAGCGAATCTATAATGTTACCAGGCATTGGAACGAGCGAGGGTTTTAAAGAGGCCTCTAAATGGTAAAACTGATACGAGATTAGTTCACATTATTTAGATGAACTTCTTGATGATCAGTATATTCAATTCAACCTTGTAACGATACTTTTCTAAGCATCTTTATAGGATTTAATTTAAACTCCCACTTAAACTATAATTTTTATTTTTTTAATAACATCTACTTAGGTAAAAGTTTTTTAAATTTGAAAGTGAATTAAAAGTACTCGACTCCACTAATCAGGTATATTTTTAAATCCTTAGCACTTGACATCATCTTAGCTAATGGTATGTGATGGTATATTCATCTTCTATCCTCCATCAGTCTAAGCCTTGGGCCAATCCGTCAAAAATTTTTCACCATGCCCGTCGCGTCCGGGCGCCGGATGTCAGTGTGTCTGTGTGCGTGTCTGTCAAGGATCGTATACCTTTTATTACTGTTCCTGGTATTATTGTCAGGTGTAGTGGGTATTAAACCTCCTTCGAGGGCCCGTTGGTCCTTCGTGGAAACGGTAAGGTTGCAGCTGATTGCCTGTTCTTTGCCGGAATTGGAGGAAGGAGGAATGTTTCAATGCACTTTAGCTGTAAATGGCTGTACCTCTTATGTCAACGTTTGCGGCTCCTAAGCAAACTGCTATGTATGTAGGTACGTGTATTTTAGTGGGTAAAATATCAAACTTTTACAATTAATAAAATCCATACGTGACATTGTTTATATAATTCTTATATCAAATATTAAATCGAAAATGTGGCAAATAAACTATCTACGATGCTCACATATTCCAACAGCAAAATGGGTTGCTCTCATGGTTTTCCAACTCCATCCACCATCCATCTATCTAATCTCTTTTGCCACCAAACATCAATGTTAACAGCACTGTGTTCCGGCATGGATATAAGATCGGCAGTTCCCCATTGCGTTGGGGAATCTTGATAAGCCCGTTTCCACCATCGGTATCATCATCACTTACCATCATCAGGTGAGATGATATCAAAGCCTAACCAACTGTAGATAATAAAAAAAAATTTTTGGTGTTCTAAAAGTTTAACAGTTGTGTCAGAGGTTTAGAAAGATCTTCGTATATTTTATTCCTGTGTGACTGATCCCATATGTATACAAGATATACGCATGTAGATACGTCAATGCCTTCTTATAAGTTGTGTAACTAATTATACACTTGAATAGCACATTAAACTATCTGCAAGGCGCCAGCGCGCCGTTTAGCAGTTATTAACCAGAGGGTAAGGGTGAACCCTCACTTCCTCTCGGGTTAAGGTTCTCGGGTAGGCACGGCGCAAGGGCAGTCTTGCAGGAGTTACCCAGATGAAGGTTGGAACTTAATTATACTTAAATCGGTGGTGCTTCAGTTTATTTACAGTTGAGAATTGTGTTTTTAGCGTCTTAGAAATGGACCGAGGTTCTTTAGGACCCGACTTTTTACTCTCTTCGCTAACACTTCCTGATACAGTGGGTATAAGAATTCCAAGTGGTAGTAATGTCGTATTGGGTATACAAAAAATGAACTTCAAAAAGTGTACAAGGACGTCGTATAAATTTGTTTTGAATGTTTTTGAATTGATTTGTTTAAAGCTTTCAGGTCATAAGGATACGGGATGTAATTTTTATTTGCAATACATTAAGTCGGGCTTCTACCCAGGAAATTAAAAAGCTTTGGTTCTACAATTTTGGCAAAATTACAAAATGGACTTCTCATACTACGATGGCCGATCAGCTGATCAAATTTATATGAGACGTCCAAATATTTTTTTTGCAATTTCATTATGGTCCTTGAGGAAAGATGTTCATTTTCAAAGAAAAAAGCAACTGTGAAGTTTACAGAGGTGATAAAAATTACCTCTTTTGTACACTAAAAAACACATTATTTCCATCATATGGAAGACAATATTTGTATTACGCACGGTCAAAACAAGTATTATCCTCCATATTGGCGAAAAAAAATTACTCTATATCAAAGACCCCTTGAAGTAAACTGTAACTAGAATATGTACTGTAGCGAAAATGTTAAGTACCTAAGCTTTAACATCTTACGTGTGTGCATATAAACCCTTAAGCGGCATCCCAATCTTTTTTTTTTAAATTCAACTCAATTTAAACATTTTACATATTCTTTTTAAATCGTTTTTTTTTTCTGTAGCATAAGTCCCTACCACACGGAACTTGTATACTCAACGATTCCGGAAATATTACCGAACTTCTACAACTTCTCGTACTAACCAATAACTATTAAAGTTATTCTATAATTTCGAATGACCGTTAATGTTACCAGTTGTCAAATTTCGACGCAATAGTCGAACTTCCCTGTCGTGCTGTCGTTTGCGCCATTTAAGAGCACTTATCGCGTCGAGGGGACACCGATCATTTTTGGATTATAACTGCCCTTCCAGATATGGGAATTAATTTTGGAAAGCACCTCGTTTACACCAATATATCTTTACCCGTGTCACTATCGAATTTCCCTTGTGAACAGCTTAATTTGTGGGGCTCCAAGAGATCTTTGGGCACTGGTTGGTCGTAACTGGACGTTCTTTGAGGGATTATGCCAGTGTGTTTGAGGGGGCCGATGTTTTTGCGTAATTAGTGATGCTGGGGCTTCTCTTTATAAGTGGGGCTTAGTGGGAATGCTCTTTGCCGCATAATCTGGTAGAGATATATTTTATAAGAAACGGATACAAAATATTTTAGTATTTTATCTTACCAAAAAGCACATGAATAATTACATAGATATTTATTCATAACTGGAAGTTTTAAGTGCGCATTGAAAAACACACTCTCAGAAAGGTCACATTCCGACAAGACGAAAATTCTTTAATTAACTTAAGCATCTGTGGTTCCACTGTAGAATATCTAGGACACAAGTCGCGTTGCACCCGTCCTTAGTTGTAAATCTACATGGCTTACAAGTGACCACGAGTGATTTTTAGTGCAACGCTAGACAACGTCACCTATTTCTTGGAATACATATACCTATACAAATAGGAATAGGTACTCAAGTACGTAAAAGTAATTGTTGTTTTAAATAAATACAACACAACTTCGAAGCTATTACATCAGTATTCAAATGTTAGTAAAAAGAAACAAAACAACCTGTAAGAAGTATCATAGCGTATACCCGTCTTCCAACGAAAATATTCAGCTACCAAAACTCGAATTTCTGACAGGTAAAACGTTGAAAGATATTAAAATGGGGTCCGAACACAATAGCGGAGAAGGTATCGCGAGATATCATTCAAAATGTGACAGGAAATGGAAAAATCAAAAATCCTGTCCTCCATTCATAGGCAGACAGGAAAAATACAATGACCGAGGTAAGGTAGGGCGGGGTAAGAGGTACCCACTGAATATTCTATTGCAGATCTTTTTTACCCCGTGAGTGGTTTTCATGCCATTACTATGACAATATTTTTCAGTGGTATTGCATTTTTTCCTGAATTATGGGTAAATGTTACACTTATTTTTTATTTTCCTTGTAATATGATCCAAAAAGCGTATTTTATGCGGTAGGCTTGAATCTTTACGTGAGTGAAACTTTTTTATAGTTTGAGCAAAATATTTCATACACAGGTGTAAAAATATTTTCAAAGATCATTTACTACAATTACTTCCTTTCTAAATTATCGTTACAACTTTTAATATTATTTTTTTATTTTTATGGCAGAGGTGGCAAACAAGCAGACGGATCACCAAGCGATTACCGCCGCTCATAGACACCCGCAACACCAGAAGAGTCACAAGTGCGTTGCCGGCCTTTGATATGGGAGTACGCACTTTTCTTGAAGGTTTGAATGTCGTGTCGGTCCGGAATTACCGCAGGCGACCATTCATTCCACAGTTTCATTTTAACGCTTCGTTACCTCCTGTATCCATGTACTAATAACATACTCTGTAAAAACTTTTTAACATTTGTCCTGTCTGAATTATTATATAATTTGTATTTGTGACTTATTTGATATTAAGAAAAACTTTTAGACATTTAAGTTAGTCATGAAAAGATAAGCAAAAAAATGGACGAAAGATTCTTTTTTCAGGTAATTAAAAAATTCGTATGATTCAAAAAATATTGAAAGACCTCTAAAAACCTAATAAAACCCCAAGTTTTAGTGTCCAGTTAGACTGGAATGCGCAAGTTCCCAAGTGGAGTTAGCAGTGAATTTTTAATTTGGCGGCTTTAGAATATTTGGGGAACAATTTGCAAGTTAATATTATATGATATAGACGGTTTTGGCTTAAACTTTTTTTTATGATCGAATTCAATAGAGCTCCGGGAATTAAGCGAAGTAACGAGGTTTCAGCCAGCCGTAAAAAAAGAATTTCTTGGGTCTTTTTGTTGATGTTCACTCACCTAATATTTTTATAGTCCCGGTAATAATTTGTTACGAATTCACGCTGTAGAATTAATATATTTCATTTTTAATTTTCGTAAACGATTATTAATCTTCGATAATTATACGTAATTCAGGGTGAAAATGACGAACAAAGTGTCATCCAATTTTTTTTATTAAGAATTTATAAAAATGTTCACTCTGTTCACCTCTTGCGAGTAAAATCTTCAATTTTCAGAAACACTGACTACTCTTTCATAAGTACCAATTTTTCATGATATCTCTATTTCATGAAAGAAGAATGGGTAATTTTGTATAGTCGCCGTACCCAATGCACTGTAGACTTATGGACTGTCTTTATTGCCCCCACGGAGTATTTTAATTTATCCTAAGACTGTAGCTTTACTTTCAAAATTAAAAATATTTTTTATTTAAGTAAATGCTGTACGCATGCTTTTAAATCGTCTTTTTTTCTACCTAGTACAAAGTTCTTACCACTCGGAACTTGTACACTTTAATTGGAGAATCAAATAATTAAAGGATAAATTAAACTACTCCATTATAACTCATATCGACGTAGTTCATAACGCTAAAATTCACTAACACATTGTCCATTCTTTTATAAAATCGACAAAATGATTATTCAATTTACCGCTTCTTCAAACACATGATTTCTTTTTTGCAAATATTTTTTTTTCACCATAGCGTTTTTGCGAAATCAAATTGACTTTATATTGTACATCATATATGGCGGTAAAGTTGGGTAGATCTCCTTGCAGCCTCAAGTTCAGATCAATGAAAAGGGATGAATAGCTCACCTCCAGGGCTGATGAGAGCGAAGCCTTCTCCTGCTTCAGCGTCTCCACGCGACTCTTGTACTGCAGCAGCGAGCGGACTGTCTCCTCCATCCTGGAACAAGCGAGATACCTTCATCAGATCATGTTCTTCTCTTCATCCTGACTGAAGTGGTCATTCTTGGTCACGGATTACTCTTCATTTGGCCACGGACAAACTTACACAGGATGTTAAAAAAGTACATTTGAGATTTTAAGGGGTTACTGAGAATCAAGTAAAGGATACAAGAAAAATATTGAAAAAATCCGATCGAAAACTTTTTTAGTTTCCCATACAAATTCTTGATTCACTATTCAGATTTAGTATGGGAAACTGAAAAAAAAACCTGTAGAATAATATGTAAGATCTACAAACAGTTGAAACCAATTAAACTGGAGCTTTGCCCACAATTCTGAATAATTTTTCCCAAGGAAACTCATAATCGATTCGCAAAAAAATTTCGAGCTTTAATTTAGACTTTAATAAACGTAATTAAAAAAGTACTATCATTAACTGTATAATTTTTTGTAGATAGATTATTTGTATTTTAGGCCTATTATTAATAAACATGCCTACATAGAAGTAGCTTATATGCATACATATACATAATTAAGGAGTCCGTATTATTTGAAAAGAAATGAATCACTGCTACGCGCTCCGTATTAACTACGGCGTAGCGTGCATAGTGCTCTGCGTAGGCGCACTTTATCACTAATGTATCGAATGCGCTACGAAGAGCGTTTGATGGGTTATTCTGCTTCTAATAATGTTGGGTATTGCATAAAAAATGAATAATTACAAAATATTTACCAAATAGCGATTTTATTGAAATTACAGAAAAACTTACAGGCTTAAATTTTCATTACATGTGGTTTTTTAATAAATAATTCACAGTGAGGATGAAAACAACTGTTAAAAATTATGACGTCATAAATAGAAAAAAAATCGTTTTTGGCTTTTTATAAAAAGTAACTCGCGTGACTAGCAGTCAACTATTAAGGTTAAACGTCAGTCACCCTATTTCATACAAATTTACCTGGCTATTAACTACACAAATAACCACTATATTTTCGATTTTATCTGTCCAACGTAAACTTTGCAACCTTTTATTTTCTCCAAATGTATATAATTATATTATTTATTTCTGTAATATCATTAAAAACTGCAGTAAAATATCATAAATTTTACGCATGTAGTGGTGTATAATTCAGCACCACCTTTCTGATATTACAGTAACTACAATCTCAACTAGTCTGTTAAGCTTTGTTTAGCCCAGGATTTCGTTTTTAGCGCCATCTTGCATTTTGCTTGAGCATTACCAAAGTAGCAAATTTATTATAAAGACTTTTTAGTCTGCTGGCAAACTTTTTTTTGTATTCAGAAAAAAAGACGCTGTCAGTCTCACGTCAGGGACATCTGAAAGACGAAAATATTGTTCACCCAACAAGGTCTAGTTGTGAGTTTCAGCTCGATATTTGTGATATACAGGCTGATATTTTTACTTATACAGGATGTAAAAAGATCACTCCTGGAAATTTAAATTATGGGATCCACTCTTGAAACTGAACAACTTTTCCGAATGAACCTTAAGAATGCTGAATACTTAAGACAATTTTTGGACACACCATACAAAATTGGTCGGTTAGCTTACCATATTATATAAGGTGCTACTTTAAAAAAAATTTTTGGACTCTTCATACAAATCGATCAGCCGAGCGGCCAAATTAGTATGAAGAGCCCAAAAAATTTTTTGCCATTTGACTATGGGTCCCTTGGGGAAAGTTGATCAGAATCAGGAGTAGGAGCACTGACTAAAATATCGGGCACTAATAAAGTAGCACCTATTATGAAAACTTCATATTTATGCGAATTTTGTATGGGTTGGTATGTTAAAGTTTCCGGAAGTTACAGCCTGTATAAGGTGCATTCAAAAATTTTTAGACTCATACCATGCCCCATTTCAAATTTTAACCGCCTCCGCTTGTCCGCTCGCTTCACATCAGGAGGTCGCGGGTTCGATTCCCGGCGGGGTGTAACTTTCTGGATTCGGTTTGGTTGGTGGTAGGGCATTTTCTGAGCCCGCCTGGCATATGCCACCATCTTATCTAAGTCTTGCCACCAAACATCAACGTTAACAGCATTGATGTGTTCCGGCATGAAGGTAAGATAACCAGTTCCCCACTGCGTTGGGGAATCTTGGTAAGCCCGCTTTCGTATTCGGCATCATCGTCACTTACCATCAGGTGAGATGATGCCAAGGGCTTACCAATTGAGGGTAAAAAAAAGATGATAGCTAACCAGGCAGGCTCCGAGAATGCTCTACCACCGACCAAACGGAGTCTTACATATTATAGTTAGACTCTGCCGGGAATCGAACCCGCAACCTCCTGATGTGAAGCGAGCGACTAGACAACGGAGGCGGTTTTCCGGGAGTATTATTATTGTCTCGTTTGACAAAAAGTAAGTAGTTACCAGCAACCACGTGATAAAACCCGAACCTTAGACATGTAGATTTTCATACACGGAAAGTAAAATCCCGACAAAAACATTCACATATCAAGTAAAAAGTCTTACACGTCAATTTTTATAGACTCGACTGTAAAAAGTAATGAATTTCCGCCATGTAGCACCAAGTTTCAGGTTATAGAATAATTTATTTCTCACAAAAGGATAAACAGTTATTCACTTACACAATATTTTTTGTCATCAAAATATATTCCTAAACATAGTCGTCTATGTACAAAAACCTCGTTTTATTCAAACTCACTTGTCAAACATGGTTATGATAATTTTTTCCAAAGTATTTTGGCGCTTTCAATGTCTCCACAAGACAGGCATTCCAGGTTTCGGACGCGGTTTTCTT
This sequence comes from Coleophora deauratella, assembly GCA_958295455.1. Lineage (NCBI taxonomy): Eukaryota > Metazoa > Arthropoda > Insecta > Lepidoptera > Coleophoridae > Coleophora > Coleophora deauratella. The sequence goes on along the minus strand of OY282391.1, from coordinate 2,936,459 downwards.
TTCTCTTCAATTAAAGGCTAAAAAACAGTATCACTCCCTATCAGAGCATGAAGTATGGGCAGCATTGTTGCTTTTTATGTTGTTGAAATTGTGTCAAAATCGCAGCATGTTAAGGTTTTATTTTAAATTAATTACCTGTACGAAAATTTTATTTTTAGATACATTTTGTAAATACGAAACTCCTGATTTAATTCTATTACAAGACCAAAAAAGGAACAATGTTGTCCTTATTCTATGCTCTAACAGGGTGTAACACCGTTCCAGCCTCTAATGGAGGAGGAAAGAAAACCGCGTTCGAAACCTGGACTGTTTGTTCTCCAGCAACTCTCGGTTTCAAAACGCTGGCTTGTGGAGACATTGCAAGCGCCAAAAAAGCTTTCGAAAAATTTATCATAACCATGTACTTATGACAAGACAGTTTGAATAAAACGATATTTTTGTATTGTACATAGATTTCTCTGTTTGTGGTATAAAATTATTTTAAATTTAATCATAAAATTTGACCTCGGATACATATAAACTTACATTATTCAGGTGCCAACAGTGAAGGAAGAATTTTTAAAACAAAAGAATTATTTGTGCTATGTTAGGTACCTTGTATTTTATCCTGTACAGAGAAAATAAATTAATTATGAATTATGGAATATTCATATCCGCCATTAAAAAAATTACCTTGTGTATCCAGAATTCAAATAAAATTAAATGTATTTCAGAACAGAAGTTACAAATGACACATTTAAAACACATTTTTTATCATCAGTACAACAAAAAACCGGCCAAGTGCGAGTCGGACTCGCGTACCGAGAGTTCCGTATAAATTCATAATCACACATGTCTTGAACTCTATATTTTTTATATTTGAGTTGATTGAATGAAAGGTAATTTTCGGTTTACGATTTATGACGTATTAAAAAAAACTACTTACTAAAGCTCGTTCAAACCAATTTTCGGTGGAAGTTGCATGGTAATGTACATCATATAATTTTTCTACTTTTATCATTCTCTTATTTTAGAAGTTAAAGGGGGGGGGGACACACACATTTTACCACTTTGGAAGTGTCTCTCGTGCAAACTATTCGGTTTGGAAAAAAATGATATTAGAAACCTCAATATCATTTTTGAAGACCTATCCATACCATACACGTATATCTTTGATGAAAAAAAATAAATGAGTTTCAGTTCTAAGTATGGGCAACCCCCAAAATTTATTGTTATTTTTTTTTTCTATTTTTGTGTGAAAATCTTAATGCGGTTCACAGAATACATCTACTTACCAAGTTTCAACAGTATAGTTCTTATAGTTTCCGAAAAAAGTGGCTGTGACATACGGACGGACAGACAGACAGACATGACGAATCCATATGGGTTCCGCTTTTTGCCATTTGGCTACGGAACCCTAAAAAACTAGATGCTTTATCCTATACTATTAAACGAGTTAAGTGTCCCGACGATTTCGAAAACGGCTTGAAACCTTTTGATGAAAATCTAGGATTAGGGGTTAAAAATCACCATAAATCCAGATCTATGAGGGAATTATCTTCGAAAAGATTAATTTAAGGGAGAATTCATTTAATGATCGAAATTACATATAAGGAGAATGCATATGATGCTTAAATTTAACCATCGCTTATGGTACATTGGTAGACTAGCGGTTTTGGTGCGAGCCACTTACGTTTTGCTGCTTTTAGGTCCGGATTCGAATACCACCCATGAGACTTTATAGTTCTTTGTTTTTTTTTTTTTTTGAGTGTACTTATGTAAATATTATGAAAATAAATAAAAAGACTTAAGAGTGATAAAAAAATATATTTTAACCTCTTTGTATTTTAGAGACAAATAGCGCCATCTTTGGCCATATAAGTTAATTACATACCTGGTGATTGTGCCCCTCTGTCCCGTGTTTGAAAATAGGAAATTTTCCACGGTTTTCTCTAAACTCAACCAGATGGCGCTGATAACATTTGCAATAAGAAAATCTCTAAAAAGTCGCCAAAACTGATTGATATTACTGACTTATAAATTATGAACAACTTTCTAATATTACGTATCATTGAATATTTTTCTATTTTTTTTTATCAAAAAAAGGATGATTTGCATGTATTTTTTTCAATAGAATCAAATTATAAAAAAATATTATAGATATTTTCAGAACAAATATGCTTGTCCTTTCGTCCCTTAGAAGGCCACTACCGACTAAAACAACACCCTGCAAAATGTTTCATAGAAAATATATCTTATATGTACTACTAAACAAGTTATCTTAGTTTATAAAAACTCCGATTGAACGAGCGACGCTCGGTCTCCCAGCTAGTTCAATATAATAAGAAAATTATCAGTATCATTATTTATATTAGAATGAATTATTTTAAAATTATAATACCCATTTAAATTCAGTCACTGGGACGATATTGGGTTGTTAACTAAGTAACTATGATGGTTATCGTCCCAGCGAATGTGTTATTGTCAATCAATCTGATGAGACCGTGAGAGTGAGTGACTGAATTTAAATGTATATTGGAGTAATTTATTATTCTTTAAATGATTATACTGATAATTATGTTATTTTAATTAACAAAACATCAACGTTTCTTAATCAATTTTATCAATTGAAAAACTTTCATCTGTATGGATAAAATAAATTGAAAAAAATAACAAAAAAATGAATCTTTTTTTCTCGACAATGAAAACGAATTTCATGCTGCCACTACACGGAAGTAATAAGGGGGCCATTCCCTATGACATATACATAAAAATTATGGTAATCTGTGATTCCTAAGTTTGATACTCTCCTTAGCTTGCGGAGGCGCTACCGTGACTCCAAATAGCGTAAGACTTGGCTTGCAAAGGCTTGCAAGGCCGTGCCTCCACAAATTTTCGACATCACTTCGTTTCTCCTTGCATGATACGTATCTCCTTGCAGGCTATTGCTAGGCAACGTTGTTATTCAATAAATGTTATGTGACTGAACAGATATTTTATGTTTTTAATATTGGCGACGAGGCCAATTCAATGGATTTAAAGAAATTAAAACGTACAAGAAGCTCAGTACAGTTTATTAAGTACAGAAAATGTGCTCGACACTCAAGACCCAAGTAAGTATATAGCCCCGCTTGGAGTCACTCGACAAAACAATAAAGAAATTTCACGAAATACAGAACAACATAGAACTAGAAACCGAAGATGAACATCTTGAGGAAGAAACCTTCTACAGATTCGAGTTTGAGGAGTTGTGTATAGAACTGAAAACTACATTACGAAAACTAAGTATTACTTCATCACTCAAGGGGAAACCTCAGTCCGCTTGAGGCAGACATAAACTCCAAGAGGGACTCCCTACCTACTGATGTTTGGAAAAGAGTTTAGAACTAAGCTACATGCCATGCTAGTCCCATACCTAGACCGGAGCCACGTAGTCAGAGGGCAAGGAGGCATTTCCCTCCTGGAGACAAGGTGGCCAGGAGTTACTCCTCTCTTGCCCAGAAGTTTGAATTCGGCACAATAACCCGAAGTCTGGGTGGAGTACATTATGAAGTCAGAACCAATGGGGGACTCCTGTGGATCCGTCACCTCGACCAGCTGCTGCTGTCTCCCGGTGTCCTGATTCGCGGGGGAGACGTGATACATATCTCCCTGCAGGCCAATGCTATGAATGATTGCTATGCGACATTGTTATTCAATAAATGATTTTTTTCTTTTAAAAAATCTTTTCTTTTATCGCTCTTGGGTCTTGTTATTTACATATTTACTTATGTTCATACTAAATAAAAAAATAAAAAGACAAAAACAATAAAGTCTCGTAGGTTACGAACCCGGACCTAAAAGCAATAACGTAAAAAGTTCGTACAAAATTTGCCGCTTACATCTCTGGGTTATGGACTACTTATAGAAGTAAGTCAAAAATAAGCATCATATACGTAAAAGTTGTATGTATGTGTGCGTAATTTGAGCCCTTATTCATACGAGATAAACGCAAAACTATAATTGTAAGGGGACAAATATATCGAAATCCTTATTTAATTAGCATTATTATGGTTTATTAGCGTACATTGATCTTGTAACTGCTCGCTGTTTTACGTAATATCGTTTAGGGTTATTTATACTATTTTTAAATCGAAAAACCAAGTTATAGTCAGATTAACGCCATCTATCGGATTTTTTCAACCAGGGAGCACTAACGTTTAACCTTAAGCCTATTAACGCACATGAAAAATATAAAATAAAAATATTGCGTGACGTAATAATCTACATTTAAAAAAATATTAAATCACACTACATAAAATGTATCCTATAGCAATTTGCACGAAACCTCGCACTTTCAAATCCATACTTACTTACAATGACACTTACATCCACACACTCAAAGACATTATACACTTTAAATATATTCCTTGTTAACCCTTTAAGGAACAAACAAAATCTATTAGCGTAATCGCGACACATATGTGTGGGTTCGAATTGAATCAATTCACTTAGACCTTTAAAACTTAAAACACACTGCGGTCTCCCATCCGAAAGTAGGTACTATTAGAGGAAACTTCTTCAATGTAAGTTGAGCCATCACTTAGAGCAAGTCTGTCGAGTTGCAGAGACGGCGCGTGCCTCGCGTCCCGATGGGTTGCACTTACCCCGCAATTTGGTCGCATTATACTTGTACTTGTACTAGCTAGTGCTAGTAGGAAGAAGAGATTTTGTTAGAGTGTGGTTTTTAAACTTCACTAACAATCTCATCTCATCTCACTAATATTATAAATGCGAAAGTATGGATTTTTGTTTGTTTGTTTGTTCAACTTTCACGCCGAAACTACTGAACGGATTTGGATGAAATTTGGTAGGATGATAGATAAAGCACTCGGCTGATACATAGGATACTTTTTATCCCGGAAAGCTTAAGGGTTCGCGGAGGAACGCTTAAAAAAAAATCCATTTCGTTACATGATGGCGCCACCATATCATTTTTTTGCTCTCTGGACCCAATTCTGGAGTCCATGCAGACGCAGTCACGGGCGGAAGCTAGTATGTTATAAAGTTATTGTTATTAACTACCTATATCGTCCCCACTGCTGGGACAGGGCCTCTTTTCATAGCTAGGGAAGGTTAGACCATTCTCCACACACGGGGGCCAAGTCCGGATTGGTGGAGGTTGTGGGGCTAATGGCCAACCCCAGTGTTTGAAGTTTTTAAACCTCTTAAAGGCATCTGCAATAGCTTTGCTTAATGACTGCAATCTAGTGATAACACCAACGGCTTAATGTTCCTGCGAATCACGGACGTGGTCGAGATAAATGCCATTAACAGTCAAACCAATCCAGGTTATGACCGTGTCTGTAGTCAGCTAATTTTTAAAGAAGTAGAACAATATACAATATTAAAATAATTTTCGGGTTACCAACATTAAAATTCAAAAGAAGTCAATTCAATAGCAAATCAGATTAATTTAAAAGAAAATTTATTAAGAAAATTAAATATATAGCTAAACATTATTTTAGAAACCCAACTTCTTTTATTAAAAGTCAAGTGAATGAACCTGTTAACAAAGGATCTCTTTTCTGAGAAGAGCATTCCAAAACAAAAGACGACTCTTTCATTACTCCGATGGATCAAAACGCCGACGCCGCGTAACTCTAGACGGGGATTTGCATATCCTAAGCTAGACAAAGATAGAGTATAATTTGATTTAGAGTGAAAGAGAGAGAGAGAAAAGTGCATCACTTATCCCCACTTCATTATCTCAAACTTTTTAGGAGAGTTTTACTTGTGACAGTGGCGAAAAAACAGTTGATTGTTCTTTATTTTCTTTGTAAATAATCGCCTAGAGGGATAATAATTTTGTTAATACACAAAGTGATTTTTTAATATCGGATATAAACATAGGTATCAAGGCCAAACGTGACACTTTTATTCTACCACTTTTTAAATAAACTTTTTTTTTATTCTCCATACAAAAATTTACAATCCGACGACGCGACGTTCAGTGTATTAATAATCCATTTTTTTGGCTTTAGCTAAAGAAGCCAAACGAAAAATCTATATACAGGATGTTTAAAAAAGTGCGTTTGAAATTCCAAGGGGCAAGAATCGAGTACAGAATACAGGGAAAATATTGAAAATTAATAGCTTGGATATGTTTATAACTGGCATTAAAAATCACCTTGTATAGAAGAGCTGAAAATTTCTTGCTAAACTGTATTAAGAATCCGTACAATAGGTCGTTTTCCATACCTCCTTCCATACCTTCCATACCCTTTTCGCGAAGGGTACCTAACTCGCAGATACCCTTTTCGCGAACGGGTACATACCTAAGTCGCAGATACCCTTTTCGCGAAGGGTACCTAAGTCGCAGGACAACTACTTCGCTTTATGCCTAAACTTCAATTTAAATAAACTTTTGGTCTAAGTGTCTGTTTGCCTATGTATGAAAATGAATGAGCTGATTCCAATGAAACTTTTTACATGAAACCAAAACGATTAATTCTAATAACTGTAGGTATGATTTGCTTTTTCGTTTCAATTATAAGTAACGACATTTTGTAGGGACGACTTGTATAATATTTGTATGGTAGCCACTCGACTAAATTGTAAACTCTTAGTTATTTTACCAAAACAATAAAAATCTGTTGGTTTATTAATTAATTTAGCTTATTTAAATTGGAAGCGAGACACATTTATAGCTCTAAGCTGTGTTAGAAAAGTTAATTACAACCGTTTCACCGAGTTACCGAAATTAATTAGCGTAAGTAAGTAAGTATTTGCAATTTTAATTCCAATTTACCGAAGCGTGGTTTGAAAATATTTCGGTGAGCGCTCCGTTAAGCTGGCTTAAGATTAGTCTTGAAACACAAAACCGTTGAAATAATCATCTACCCTCATTTAATTATTAATGTACCACGGAGAATTCAGATTATGACGGGAAAAGGCAGGACGGAGATTCGGTATTTGAACTAAATATTTATGGCTTCATTAGATGATGTTTTTACATTCAGGCTGTAGCGAAAAGACGTTAACTATAAGAAAATTTAACTTCTTATGATTTATTACAGTATCCATATAAACCAATTTTATTTTATTCTGAGATATTTCCGATACAAAGAATGATTGCCAAATGATAAAACGTAAATACTGTTAATTACAACAAATAGAAGCTTACCTTAAATGTTAACGCCTTTAACAATCTACACCTGTATATCTTGATCTCTTGTCTTATAGAAATAAGGTTCAGAATTTTAAAATTCTTTGATTAACAAATGCTGTACATTTCTATAAACATTTTTGATTACAGTAATGTACAGAATTTTTTTTAACATTTTTTTTTATTTTCTTTGCTCATTGCTCATTTTTATTTATGCTTCTTTCGAGATATCTTTTTGTAAGAATGAATGAGTCTTGGCTTTTACAAAGACTGAAGGATTGAACCATTGAAAGAACTTTTTCAATAACTCTCAATACGAGTCGAACAAAGTTCTACTTGTGGATTCTTTTTTAATATCCGCAGGATTCGACGTTTTGATTAGAATTTTTAAAATTCTAATAGATTGTTCATCTTGAACAATTCGAAATTAAAATACTTTTTCAAATTAAACTGGAGAAAATATAAGGTAATGAAATAGATAGCACCGAGTGTTTAATTTTAATATATATTCATATAATTAAATTTAAAAAAGTGTTTTCTTGTAGAGAATTAAGTATTAAACATAAACCGAAACATATATCGAAGCCACACTTAGATATATTATCTACACAAATAAATAGAAAAACAAGATCCAATACGAAAAATTACCAAATGTTTGCTCATAATTTCCCATAAAAAAATGATTATCGAACAAAAAATACGCAAATTTCCCATGCGAACAATTTTCTCGGAAATTTTAGGGGTCGATCACCCGAAGTTTTCGTCTATTGCTTATTACAGTATTATATAATGTTTTGTTTTTTTTACGTAGGTATGGTGTTTTTTTACGGGGCTCTCTTTACGACGGGTAGTCACGGCAAGATATTGATTGGCTACACCAGGCGAGCTCTGTGGTGCTACTATTTCATTTGCTTCGCTGTTCAACAGGCACACAACTTGTCTTGATGTTGTCGTATTAAAAATAACAATGATTTTGATGGCTGGATTACCTAAACATGTCGAAGAAACAACATTGTATAAAGAGTTCAATAAATTTTTAGCATTATGTGGTCTCCTTGGAGAAAGTTGGCGAGTAAAGTTTCACTCAGTATATTGAAATTGTAAACTTCTTAGAGAAATAAGTTTTAGCGCCATAATACGATACTTTTCTATAGAAATTTTGACCATTGTCGTTGAATGAATCGATATAATCTTTACTTATGATTTGGTTATTTATATTATCCACATCCACACCACGGACTCTAGTTTCAAATTGCTAGATTTACTTACAAAAACAAATTATATCATTCGAATTAGCAATAATACCACTAATTCTACAAATAAACCCGCGTTCACAGTGGCACTTGCATTCAGCTCACTACAAATGCGACTGTGTGGACACAGCTTAATCGCAAAATCATTATTCATCGTTTCGTAGTTAGCATCAGCTGTTGGTCCGACGGGATTTAAAAAACGCGGGAAAAATTAGCATTGATAAATATTTCTGTGCTGTAGCGGAAATGGAATAAGAAGGGTTGTTGGTTTTTAATTTTTTATCAACATCGGTGCATGGCCGATTAGGAAATTCATGTAAGCTTTAAATAATTGCATTTAGACGGTATTTCATTTAGTTATACAGGGTGTTAAAAAAGTGCGTTTGAAATTTTAAGGGGTTACTCAGAATCAAGTATAGAATCCAGGAAAAATATTGAAAAAATTCACTCTTCAATTATTTTTTGGAGTTTTTCATACAAATTCTCGATTCACTATTTAGATTTATTATGAGAATCTGAAAAAAATAATTGAAGAGCGGATTTTTTCAATATTTTTCCTGGGTTCTGTACTTGATTCTGAGTAACCCCTTAAAATTTCAGACGCACTTTTTTTAACACCCTGTATATATAAAAACAGTATAAATGCAGTTGAAATCACCCTGATTTATAATACCTATCACTTGTTTAATAGTAATATTTATATTAAAAACCTACAATATTAATTTGAAATTCTATCAATACCATAGTATAAGGATAACCCCAGCAGTTGAACAAGAAGAAGAATATGATAAAAAAAAACAATAATTATTCCGCGAGATTCAGACATAACTGAAAACATAATAATACTAATGTAGTAATAACCGATGTTGGTGCGTAAGTAAATATTATTTTAAAACGATTTTGTGGTAATTTATATTTATTATGGCTGGTTGAAAAACTGTTTTTTTCTTAACTTAGTAGTGGGTTAGGTTTTCGGGTCAGGTTCGGAATAATTCAAAATGACTTGGTTACAGTAAAAATATCGTACGTTAAATTTTCGTACGTTAACTATGGGTTCTTTAAGAAAAACTATACATGTATGTTTTTAGCCTTTTTATGTTATTTAATTCTTCTATAGATCTACATGTACGTACAATAAAAAGTACAATGATATTGATATTTTCGCTCTTTCTCTAACTCAATATAAAAAACTAGTTCTAACAAACTGTATAAACCGCACTTAAATGTTGTTCTCTAGTTATTAAATATTAAATACCTACCTCCTATTTCAAGTATGTAATTGTTCTATGCAAGCTTCAAGTATTCCCATTAGTGGACACCTGTAATTGGTTTATAAGTTCTTACTTTATATTGTATCAATTATAAAGTTATTAACTGTTGGTAAACCAAATAAAAATTTATTTAATTTATTATTTATTTAATTAACCCAAAAACCATTAGGTAGTCGGGTAAAATGTTTAAAAGGTCAGGTTTAGCATTACATGTCAACGGGTTATACAGTTGCTTGCATGCGTAACATTCTCGCAAAAAATGAAGTACAAAAAGTACAAATTTATTTACTTTTCTCGCATAATCCCATCCCGCCTAAATGAATTACAAAAATAATTAACCAACTCACCTACCAAAACTGTATGTAATTTCCTCCCTAAACCCTGAGCTGAGGGCAGGATACGCGGCCGGCCGTTATAAAATAAATAAAAAAACCTACAAAAATATACCCGCAATACATCATGGCGTTGATGGCCAATCAACCGCTTTATTTACGGAGCCTAAAGCCTGCAAACTACCGCAAGCGAAGCAGAATTTTGCTATAAGGAGAAACTAAAGTTTCGTTCCAAAACACAGGATATGCGATATTATAAACTTAAGTGTAAAAGGGACAAATTTTTGTCAAATATTGTATTTTAGAGTTTAAAACTGGTTCTACGTTGACTGAAATATAAATAATATTTGTACTTTAATAACTTAGCTTCAGAATTTAAGACGAAAAAAATAACAACATTGAAAACCATCCCCGACAGTAAATGTAGAACGACTTGAAAACCACTGATCTAATTTTCATCAAACAGGCAGGTAAGAACCACTATCAACGCTATGAAATATGTTTTCATGTTGAAAAAACTCGATCCACTCGTTTCGGAGCTAAGATCCCATAGCTAATAGACTTGAAACTTTTAATATCCCCTTTTCTATCTTAGGTATTAATTACTGAAAATCAGCCATCAGCTGCAGTGACACTCCCTCCTGACCTGAGTCTTGCAAAACCTACAAAACTTTTTACTTTATTTTGATACCCTTCAATATCTGTAGTAACGGCGGCAAAAAAGGTTACTATCATAAGTACATACTATAAATTGCTATGATGTTTCGATGAAGAAGGAGCGGAGAATAAAGCAATATTTTTCTGTTTTCTACGCTCCAGTTAGATCTAGTGGAAAACCGACCTAAGAGGATGCGTGATAAACCGCTCTGATAAAAATGGGAAAGTATTTTTGACGTTCGTTGTATTTTGGTAAACTTGTTGTATAGAGGTTTTTCTCATATATCTACAAAGCAGTAGATACCTAAATACTGATAGATAACAGATAGCGTAGGGTAACAAAATACTTGATAGAGGAGTTGCTGTATTACTACTTAGTACGTTCATATCATATCATATACATTCACATATGTATAATTTGCAATATTAGGTTCACATTCTACGATATAAGCATATGACGGACTTAAATTTTATTTTTTGCAACACCTTTTCTTTTATTTAACGGTTTTTTTGAATAAGATGAACTTCATCTGGTTTAAATGAAATATTTATATTTATTATTTATTTTAAATATATTCACCTATACATTTAATATTTTAAGCTCACTTGTAACTCTTGAAAAGTATGAAGGTCCAAATAAAGTTGCTGTTTATGAAAACAGCGCGGTAATATTTTATGACGCCACAAACGCCGTAAACGAGTTCGCAACGCATAATTTATGTAGCAGCGCAACGGTTCTACCTCAGGCTTGTAAGAGTTGTGGGAAGATATGTACCCAATGATATGACGAGATAGACACCAGGTGGGTGTATTGTAAGAAATGAAAGTTTGATAGATATTGGTTTAGCTATGCAGTGTAAATAAGTTGATAATGAAGGTACATGGAAGGGTCAAGAGTACACCAAAAGCTCTTTTTTTAATAGCACGCCGAATAAAAATATAGCAGTATCCAACATCATTGTATTGTATATGATTATTGATTCTATTTATAGAAAACAGCTAATTGTTAGCTCTCAGTTCCCTCCCCTGAAAAGTAAGACTACTTTTTTACAATACACATTGAGGATTTTATGATGATATGATACTGTACTCGTATTTTCCCCATGTATCCAGTAAGAGTCAGTATTTTTGTTAACTTTTAGCTTATTCTAATGAAATACCTACAAGAAAATAAAAACTTTGTTCGTGGCACATATTTATTACTGGCATTAGATAGATCGTTTTGTTCGAAAAATCTTAATCTTGGTAACCGCTAAAATAACTAGGAAATCCTAAACTTCGTGATAAGAGTTAAATTCCCAGTGACACAGTTCCCAACGGATACCGGGCGGGCCCGACCGCCGACGCATACATTTTTGATAAATCCGTTCCCAACTGGGTCAGGCAGGGCTAGGACACACCTGCGACGAGATGGGGACATTACAGGTATACTATGTGGCGACGAGACCGTTTGCAGCTTCTTTTGTGGATTTGGGTTTGTTTAGGAAGTTATATTTGCTTTTTGTAAGGTTTTTAAAGGAAGAAGGTTATTTTCAGATCTTGATTTACGAGAAAGGAGATTATAGTTGAAACACTGGCTTGATTTTAGATCCACGACAAGAATTCAAATTATCTGCGTGGGTAGTGATATCCGCTTCTGATTCAAAAAAAGTTATCGGTCGAAATTCTAATTTCAAACTCTAATGCCAAGAAAGGCATACCAAAGCAGAGTTTAGCAATCCACACTTCCAACAATTTGGATTTCAAAATTCACTTGCACAGTGGTAAAGTTCCTAATTCGCTAACAGGCCTCGGCCTTAAGGTCTACATCACACACGAAGCCTGAAATGTAAATACCGTGCCAAGGACCAGTTAATAAACGTGCATTGCTGCTTTAGGCCCGACACGACCTAATGCGGGGTTATTTATGTCCGTAATGAATATTGAAATTGTTGACCTGAGCGTGTAATGGGCAAGTCAGCTGTGAAATTCATTATGAAGCGCGTATAAATATTTCTGTTTTGTTCTGCCGTGCAAACACAGTACTTATAATATTAATTCGCGCATTTAAATTTTTGTGGGAATGTTACGTATATTTTTGAGTTTTTTTTTCAGGATCTGTTATACGGTGAAGGCATTAGAGCACTGAAATACATAAAGTAAAGAAAACTTTTCCAGGTCACTAATTAGCACATTCTTAGTTCTAAATAAGTCACGATCCAAAGACAGTGTAGTAGCCGTATTGTTTTACTTTCTAAGAAAACCACTTCTGTGGTGAAGTGAAGGTTAGTTAGATTGCGGGTTCTATTCCCAGTAGGGTCCAACTATGCAGGACTTGATTTGGTTCAGGTAGGTGGTGTTTTGCCTACCATCCAAAACCGTAACTGAGTATTTCCGACAAACACTATAAAGTGTAATTAGTACCAAAATATCCTTCTTGTGAAATATGTAAAAAACATTTTTAAATGGTGCTAGAAAGCCCCGGAACCTATTATAAAGCATAAAAAGTGAACAGAAACCTAACAATGGACTGTGGAAGGTGCTATAGTATATAGATACGGTGACTGGGCCTTAGTACTGACGAACAATGGGTGTTGAGGGTGCTTTTAGCTCAGTGCCATGTGGCCCACTCGACAGGCGGCAATTTTTACGGGTCGCGACACGGTCTGAGTTTATAGCTGCCAGAGATTCCGGAAATCAAGGACTTTCCTGCTTCTTGAATTTCAGTACGTAGTTAAGTAACAAATTTTTGATATTTTTTACTTATAATATTTTATTTGAATGAATGAAACCACTGAATGTATTATCTGATACAAAAAAGAGACTTTTCGGTATTGCTAAATGAATTAAACACCATATATTTTTTTATTTTGTATTATATTTTATTACATATTTCGTAATTTTAAAGAAAGGCCTATTTATGCAATAAAGTATTAGATAATTAAACTCTTTACTTCTTGTAACACAACTTTATTAGGCTATGTTCCTGTCTCGTTATACGGATCAGCGCTTGCAAGTTGATAGCGCGTTTCTAAATACATTTGGCCATCTTTCGATATGAGATATAACTAAACATCCCGCGCCCCAAGGACTATATGGTCCTTTAATCAAAGGAACACACGAGAACAATAAACAAAGAAAATTTGTGAAAAATTGATATCTTAGACTATTCAGTTACATCTAAAGGCAGAGGACATAACTTGGTCAAAGGTCTTTTAAATGTATTATTTTTATATTGTAAAGTTACAACTCTTGTTATGCCATCTGTTCCTGGATGCTTAGAAATTACCCGACCCAAAAGCCACTTGCCAGGAGGCAATCTGTCATCCTTAACCAGAACGACAGTACCCAATGGAATATCAGGTTGAGTCTTTGCCCATTTGTAGCGTTGTTGCAGATTTGTCAAATATTCTATTTGCCAACGGCGCCATAAACCTTGTAGCAGTCGTTGCACAATGTGCCAACGATTTAGCGGGCTTATTTTTACATCTTGTAAAGATTCTTCGGGTACAGATATTGGAGCTTCTCCGATTAGAAAGTGTCCCGGCGTTAAAGGTAGTTCATCAGAAGAGGATCCTGTCAAGGTAAGGGGTCGTGAATTTACACAAGCTTCAACTTGTGTAAGTAGAGTATTAAACTCTTCGAAAGTGAGAGTGGTTTGACCAATTACACGCTTAAGATGCCCTTTTACGGATTTGACACCTGATTCCCATAGTCCACCGAAATGGGGAGTGGCAGGAGGTATGAAATGCCAAGTAGTTTCATCATTTGCTAGGAGTTCTGCAATTTCAGCTACTACGTGAGATTTCAGATTTTTGAATGCTAGATTTAGTTCGCGTGAAGCGCCAACAAAATTTGTTCCACAGTCGCTCCAGATGTCTTTGCAGTGACCGCGACGGGCTGTGAACCGTTTAAAAGCAGCCAAGAAGGCGGCAGAGGATAGATCGCTAACGACCTCAAGGTGAATGGCCTTTGTGACGGTACACACAAATAAACAAACATAAGCTTTACTAGTTCTATTACATCTACCAGAATACAGTTTCAATGTAAACGGTCCAGCAAAATCAACACCGCTTGAGCGGAAGGGACGATTTGGTTTAACTCTGCATTCAGGTAAGTTACCCATAAACGGAGCAACTGGTGTTGCACGATATTTAAAACAGGTAATACATTTTCTTATTACAGTTTTAACTAAGCTTTTACCACGTATAATCCAATATTTATATTTTACATAATTTAGAGTTAGTTGGTTGCCGCCGTGTAATGTTTTAATGTGAGCATCAGATACAACTAACTTTGCTAGGTTACAATTGTTCATCAAAACCACAGGAGATTTCATGTCAGTAGGGAGATTAGCATTAGCAAGACGACCACCAACTCTTATCAGTTTTTCATCATCTAAGTAGGGATTCAGAACATAGATTTTACTATTTTTCGAAACAGTTTTACCTTGCGAAAGTTTTGAAATTTCGTCATTAAAATATATTTCCTGTGACATCTTAACACATATGTTTAATGCCTTCTTCATTTCAAATGCCGTCAGATATGAAGGAAGTAAATCATATTTATTAGAATCATTTGTTTGTTTGTACATAATTTTACTCTTACATTTTTTAACAAATCGTAAACAGTATGCAGTTACACGTATCAGTTTCATCAAGTTAGAATATCTATTCAAATAGGCTTTCTTGTCATCAAGAGATTCATTAACGCCAACATGACTTATAATATTTGTCTTTAGTTCAAGATCAGTATCATGTATATTATTGTCAGTTTTCGTTTTCATTTGTTTTTTTAAAAACGCTGGGCCTTCCCACCATAGTTGTGACTCCATTAGATCTTGAGGAGATAAACCGCGCGATGCTAAATCGGCTGGATTGTGTAAAGATTGTACATGGTGCCACTGGCTACTATGCATTAGAGTCAATATCTCCGATGTACGGTTGGCAACAAATGTTGTCCAAGTTCTGGGAGTTTTGTGTAACCAAGCCAAAACTATGGTAGAATCTGTCCACGCATATACATTCTCGTCATTAATTTTCAACGATATCTTTACTTCATTCAACATCTTGGCCAACAGTACTGCACCGCAGAGTTCCAGGCGAGGTAGACTGACTTGCTTTACAGGGGCTACTTTCGTCTTAGCTGTGATTAAATGAACGTTAATTTCATCACCTTCCCAAACTCTGAGATACATTACACCAGCGTATGCAGTGCAAGATGCATCACTAAAGCCATGTAATTCGACCTTAGCTGTGGAGGATGAAGTACCAAACCAACGTGCGAGTTCAATATTTTTCATGTCTACAATATTTTGCAAATAAGTGTACCATTCAGTTTTTAGGTTTTCAGGTAATTCATCATCTCAATCTAAGCCGGCTAGCCACAATTTTTGCATGAATATTTTCAGAACAATAACAGCAGGTGCCAACCAACCCAGAGGATCGAACGTTTTAGCTATTGCAGACAATACAGATCTTTTAGTTACAACATCATTATTGTTAGTATCTATGTTAATTTTTAGTTCAAAATTGTCAGTGTTTGAGTTCCAAGTTATACCTAATGCTTTCATTGTGTCTTTCACTTTTATATTCACTTCACTTTTTGACTCTTTATTATGATCAGGTATTTCACTTAACACTTTCTCACTATTAGATGCCCACTTATGTAAAGCAAAACCTGCGCGAGCCAGTAACTCTGTCAGACGTTTCTGCAAAGCTATAGTTTCTTCTTCAGTTGCAGCTCCAGAGATCAAATCATCCATATACAAATCATTCCTCACGACTTCAGTTTCTTTAGGAAATTCATCACGTTCATCATTCGCCAATTGTTTCATTGTTCTTATAGCCAGAAAAGGTGCGCAAGAAGTGCCATACGTTACAGTAAGCAATCTGTATTCTTCAATTGGTTGTTGAGGTGTTTCACGCCAAACAATTCTTTGATAGTCGCAATCCTTTGATGCAACGAGAATTTGCCGGTACATTTTTTGCATGTCGGAAACTAAAGCGTATTTGTGCTGTCTCCATCTGGTGATCAAATCTTTGATGTCTTGTTGTAGTGGAGGACCTGTCATTAGTTCATCGTTTAACGAGTTTCCATTTTCAGGTACAGCGCTTCCGTCAAACACTACTCGTAGTTTTTTAGTGAGTCTGGCTTCCCTGATCACGGCGTGGTGAGGTAAGTAGTATTTCTTTTTATTGTAATCATTTTGTTTTTCTTTTTCAGGTATCTTCTCCATGTGACCTTTTTCTTCATACTCCTTCATGAATTTACAGTATTCTTCTTTGTAGTCAGGCTTGTTTGTAAAACGTCTCTCCATCTGTAGTAATCGCTTGACTGCAAGAGGTTTGGAGTCTCCGAGGTTCGTAACATCATCATCTTTGAAAGGTAATTCGACAACATACCTTCCTTCATCATTTCTTGTGTGTGTCTTTGTGTAATGTTCTTCGCATTTTCTTTCCAGGTTTGTTAAAAGTTTCTTGTGTGGTAAGTACTCTTCGACTTCCCAAAACTGTCTAAGTAACTGATCTACCTCTAGTTTTAAATGTGTAACAACGACATTGTGTGTTTGTAAATCAGTTTGTGTAACTCTTCCAGATATCAACCATCCTAGACGAGAGTTGAGAGCGACGAGACATTCGTGTTTTTGTAACCCTTCAAGTATTAGGTGCGCATATATGTCAGCTCCAAGCAATACATCAATAGACCCTGGCTTGTGAAAGTCTGGATCAGCAAGATCCAGGTTCTTGTAAGAGGGCCAGGTATCCAAAGGAAACTCTTGTGAGGGTAGCAATGAGGTAAGTTTCTTTAGTGCGTATGCATTGACTTTGAATTGTGATGTTGTGTCTTTAGTGGAGTGGAATTTTAATGTAACCATAGATTTTGTAGTTATCACTGTTGAGTTGGATATTCCAGATATTTTGCCGTCTACAGAAACACGATCAACACCCAGCAGTTGCGCAGCATCTTCTGTGATAAATGAAGCCTGAGACCCAGGATCGATCAAGGCTCTAAGAGTAATGGTAGTACCATTCTTTGCTTTAGCAACGATCTGTGCGGTTGCCAAGATAACTTGTTGATTGTGCATTTCAGTCTTCATGCTAACCTGAGCCTGAGAGGGTACATTGTCTGGTTTTTTATCATTGTCTGATGCGAGTGTAGCATCCGTCTTGTCAAAGTTTGTGTTGTGTAGCAACGTGTGATGGCGTCGACCACACTTCCTACATGTGGTGCCTTGGCGGCAGTGACTTACTGAATGACCCTTGACAAGGCAGTTGAAACAGATTCCGTTCTTTTTTACGAATTCTTGACGGTCTGAAACTTCCAGTGTAGCAAAATCTTTACAGTGACAAATGTAGTGGCTTTGTGAGCAGTATGTACAAGTGCTGTCTACTTCTGCGACGAATGTTTTCATCGTTGCAGTCTTCATCTTGGTTTGTTGTGAGTTGTGTGGTACATATCTTTGTGTGTCTTTTCTCTGAGCGTCTTTTGTTTGGTATGTGTTTGTGGTGAGCATTTCTAAAGATCTAAATCGACTTTCGAGGAATGTAGCTAAATCATGAAACGTAGGTATTTTAGTCGATGTACTTAGTGATTGCTCCCAAAGTCTGTGCGATTCCGTATCTAACTTGGAAACCACCAAATGTATCACAATCGCATCCCATGACGTCACGCCTATGCCAAAGTTTTTTAACGAGTTAAGACTTTCCTTTGTTGTGTCTAGCAGCTCTCTTAGACTGTGTGCATTTTCATTTGTGAGCTTTTTTTGATTGAGAAATCGATTGAGTATGTGGTTAACAATAATTCTTTTATTGTTATATCTGTTTTCAAGTGTCAACCAAGCTTCATCATAGTTTGCTTCAGTTAGAGCGAAATGTTTCAGTAATTGCTCAGCTTCACCAGACAAACTAGACTTCAGATAGTGATGCTTTTCTATTTTCGTAAGACTCTCCTCATTGTGTATGAGAGTAGTGAATAAATCTCTAAAACTCATCCAATCATTGTACTCACCAGAGAATTTAGGTATAGTAATAGGAGGTAATTTTGGTCTCATTTTCATAGGTTCAAAGCTCTCATTTTTGTTTTGCATAGATGTGCTCGGTGCGTATAAATTCTCCGATTTGTTGATCTCATATAAACGGTCTTTAATCCATGCCTTTAACTCCATATAATTCTCTTCAGTGGTGAAGTAATTGTCTTCAGGACCTTCTACAGTAATTTCTGAGATCTTAAACTTATCGATCATTGAATTATATTCATTTGTGTATGACGACCAATACTCCAATAAAGTTTCTAACTTTGTCTCTAAATATCCCTTGGTGATACGAGGCTTACCAGTTTTCTTTGAATTTATAAGTAATTTGCTTATTTTGTTGGATAAGTCGCATAGTTTCAGGGTAAATTTTTCTATGTTTTTGTCAGCCATATTTCAATAGTTACACTCCATTCAATTGAAAAAGTTCCAAAAACACATCAAATTCCAATATATATTTTTAAAATTTTTCTAAGTCCATAGAATAAAATAGCAAAAAGTTTGCAAGTCTATAGAATAAAATCATGAAAAATCTTTTTGAAATCTAACGCCAGAGACTAAGTCCATAAATTCCCAACACATAGTCACTTTTTCACTTTGCACTTTTCACTGTACTTACTGTCATATATCCGGCTCGAAGGACCACTATAGATAATTAAACTCTTTACTTCTTGTAACACAACTTTATTAGGCTATGTTCCTGTCTCGTTATACGGATCAGCGCTTGCAAGTTGATAGCGCGTTTCTAAATACATTTGGCCATCTTTCGATATGAGATATAACTAAACAAGTATATTGAATTGAATTGAATTGAATTTAGTGTTAGTACGAAATACAAAATAAAATACAATATTTGGTATTTGACTGTATCAGTAATGAATTGCAAAATACAGTTTCCAATGAGTTTTTCAAATTAATCTTCCCCCGTGTAGCTATGAACATCTTCTATCACTTAACCCCCATCGAGCACTTGCAGCGTTTCCTACCACTTCGCACAGCTGACTTGGCTATAGGGGTCGATAGGGCCGATAAGTGAGGTCCCAGTTTTAGACAATGAAATATCATATAATACTTGTGACTGATACTTGATACGGTTTAAATAAAAAATGATTTTCACATAATGCTATATTTGCTTTGTTTGCCTAGGTGAATCTTATGATGTTCAGAATACTTAGCTTTTGATAGCAAAATAAGAATAAATATTAAAAGTATGTATTTGATATCTTGATTAGTAAAAGTTTATTAAAAAAATAAGGTAAAAGGTGAGGTAAGGTTTGATAAAGGTAATCTTTTGTCGCCATTTGTATGAATTTGATAGGTGACATTTTCGCCAACATAATCGTAAGATTCACATAAAGATACTTGTTAAAATGTAATGTCGATTTGTTAAAATGATTAAAATTTGTTAAAATGTAATGTAATGTAATGTCGACTGAGGTAATTTGATATTACTTTCATATTTGTATTTTTTTGTCATTTTTAGAGACTCGAATCTATTATCGCAATTATATTTTCCCAGACCAGCACTCAGCGACACGCAAAAAATCCCTGTGCATAAAACAGAAAAAAAAGCATTCAATTTCCATTCATTTCAGTATATATGCGACTTTTTAAATGTATTTTATAATATTTTAACTACACTCTAAAATATGCCCAAAATTAACTAAAAATGAAATAATTTTTCATGAAAATTGAAACGTCTAATTCACAGTTAACAATTTTCGAAGTGCATTCACAATAAAGTTTCAATTGGAGACATCTTTTTAACTGAAATTCTGCAAAATAAATTGTCGCTTCGTTCGAGCGAAGTAACTTATAGAGCCTTATCGATGGCTGCCAAGGAGGCAACCAGCCGTGCGGCCAATGTAACTTGGTCTGCTACTTTTCAGGCGCAATTATAAATTTGCTTGTAGGTTTTAGTAAGTAACTTACTTACGTAATCAGTTTAGAAAAACTTAGAGTACACATGCGGTAAACAAGCTTGCTTATGTATACTCTAAGATAGAATATTCGAAGAATTCGTGTGTTGCACTGTGTGATATTTTATGATGTATTTGTAAATCTGTATTGATACCCTGAAAAACCGTGTTTGGCAATTATATTGTAAGGCAAATATAAAATATTTCGCACTTGATATTGCTTGACAGCTAAATGATAGGTCTCAACGGTGAATACCCGAGCCCTTGGAGGACCAATACGGGATAATGAAGATATTTTGGTTATCAACTTTGATAAGAAGAGACTACTCTGTATTATCTTAGGCTCTACGTTGTCACTTCTTTTTTCTCTTGATAACAAACAAACAAACCATACGCTTCTGTAGATTTTAAATGCGCAGTGCGCGAGGGTTCCGCTAAAACTGGTCACTTTGGTAGCTCAATTAGAGAGCAACGGTGACATTTTATACTGGTGTGGATGGATGAAAGGACTATGTCAGGAAAGCTTTCTGGGTGCAACTGCTACAGTAAATACTGTAGTATGTAAGGACTTCATAGAAGTTTAAATGTGCTTTGATAATTTGTGATTTTAAACTCATGTAATCAAATAGTTGGGTCAGTGGGTGTATATTTAAGCTACATGGTATAAATAAATATACTATATAAAGTTAATCTGCAAGGAGTTGCCCAAAAGTTTGATTTATTTCCGTAAGTGACTCCGAAATATTTCCTACACTATGCATGAATGAAAACACTATGATTTGAGTTCTCGTGAAAAGATGTTCAGATCATAAGTAAAAGTTGTAGTTTCAGTGCATTTAGTATATTTTTTAACATCCTATACTTTGTAACACCTTATGTAAAACAAATGACACATGTAAAGCAGTACAAATAAATAAATATTTAATAATAATATCTGGGACAAATCACACACGGTCATCTGGCCCCAAACTAGGATTCCCTGTATCTTGGGAACCAGAGACTGATATACATACACATATACTTTTAAATGCATACATATATAGATATAATACACCCAGACTCAGAGCAAACAATTCTGCTCATCACAGAAAAGTTTGACCTGTATGGGAATCGAACCTACGACTCTCGAATCAGAGGTCAGGATCGCTAACCACTAAGCCACCGAGTCAGTCTTACACTAATCAATAACTTAACAATAATGTTGGTAATCTTTAAATTCCACCTTTAATAATACAATAATTTCACATTTCAATTAAATTCCACAAAATAAAGTATTATAAAACAGAAAAAGTCTAACTTAAAATTAATAACTACTAATCCAAACTGCCCAGCAAACCAATGAAACAATAACCCAATAACAACTACACCTGTTAAGTTAACCCATTACGCGCAGCTGTGGCCCAAACCTCCACCGGTGAGTTACGCCACCAGTGGCCCAACATGGCCCAAATAGCCCGAATGACCAAATGGGCGTAAGACCGGCGATTAGGTCAGTAATAGCCCCAGTAATGACCAAAGACGTAAATCGTCGATCTGTGGAATGGCGACTAATATACTGTGGTACTAATTGAGATTGAGGTCATTATTAGGCTCATAATTTTCTAGAAATTAAATCGTTAATGTAAGGTATGACAAAGGAGTTCTAAACAAGACAAGGATAAGAAAATAATCCCATAAAATCATATAAAAGCCTGAAATTTTGATCGTTTTTCAATAAGAGACCATTTTGCTATTTTTCACAGTTCAAAATAAGGATATACCTAGTAAGTGAGAATAACTACTTGGCAACCAAAATATTCTATTTAATAGACACTAACTTCTTGTTAACCTATGCAGTTCCTCAATTTTTGGTGCGGTTGCGACATCTCCGCGTTTACAATCAAGGTCTTCTTATTTTCTTCTATACTATTATAGACTCTTTATCATGTTTATAGCTATCATTATCTTTTCTTAATTCAATTAATTACAATACTTCCTACTAAACCTTGTAGTCCTGAAACTAAAACCTCTCCATTATACAGCGCAGGCCGTGGCACTCAGCGGTATTTCCATAACCGATTGAGTTATCGCCCCCGGGGCGCAGGTCACGTGATTTATCGTCCCAATTCAATTTAGCCGCCCCTGATATGCACTGGGTTAAAACCGAGAAGTCTTGGGTATCAGTATCCGAGATTTGATTGCCTCTGTAAGTACTGCATAGTTTCAGAACTTAGTTCTGGTAAGTCGATTTTAGGACACAAAAAGCAGTGACGGTGGAAGATCTAGTGATAGCCATTTTTTTCTCTCCTTAGGTCCTAGGTGGCAAACGGCTGACAGTCGACGTGATTAAAAGTGGCTACTGCAGCATAGGCTCATACAGATCATAGGAACTTGAGCATCTGTTACCTCAAAAGAGGTATCATAGCCTTGCCGATTCTTGAAGGCTAAGACGAAATATCTCTTATGCCAGTAACTGCGCTTGCTGTTTCACCCCATCCGCTGGAACACAGCACGCTACTTGGCAACAGGTATAGAGCGAGCAGTGGTACTCTTTCAGTCAGACCCAGCAAATTTTCCTTATACCCCACACAGCATGTTAACGATTTATCGAAAACAATTCAAAATCAAGACAGAGAAAGCCCTCACAAATTCGCTAAGAACTCACATTGGCGTAAAACAATTTGTACAATTCCTGACTGGAAGGAAGAAGCTCTTCGGAGGCGGACGTCACTTCCGGCGTGGCCATGACTGTCGCCGTGACTTCCGGTGCATCCACATGCGACGACCAAAAGTAATTTTACCATTTCCACAGCACAGTTCTATTGTAATCTCGGTAAGTGGTTACATCGCCTACTTTTTGTTTTCTTTTACCGCTGACTCAAAAGAGGAGTGTTTTAACACAGTTTCAAGTGTATGTGTGTCCGTCTATACTTCTTTTATTTTTCGATTTTCTTTGTCACTTGTGGAAGCGGGTTTTACTGCGGTGGTTCTTAGCTATGATTGGCGAAAATTGGTTCAGTGGTTTTCGTATAATTTAAATATTGCTGGCGAGGGTGATATATTTTTTATGTCAGCATTTACTACTTTACGAGTATGTTGGCGCTTGGTAAGATTTTATTTCCACTTTCAGCAAAAGACGTTTTTAATTTATTGTTTGGCATTTCTCTTAAGTCAATTATCCATTAATCGCACACACCTATGCACTAGGACTACGTAAAACAAAAGCATTCCCATTTGTAAAACACATTTAGCCTAAACGTCGCGACATTACCGGCTCTCATTACACGAAATACTTCGAGAACTTTCTACGCGTCCCAAGATGGCGCCTTTGTTTAATTTCCAGCAAGAACAGAGCAATAAAACATATTATTGCAATCCGTAACTTACGTGAGCGCATACATTGCATGCATTGTATGGGAGTTACGTCGAGTTTCCTAACTGAGTTTTCGATGTATAACGTTATTTAGAGGAGAAAAGACGTGATTCAAAATTTAATAAGTGGCGATGTGGGGTGTAATCGTGTTAAGAGGAACAAAAAGCCGTGGAGTCGTGAGAGTGAGATTAAAGTTGAGAACGGCAAGTTAGCACAATGATAAATGTGTTACGTTCTGTGAGGTGGGCTGAGCAATATTATTTATGCTTATGTAGAGTGGGAGACAATTAAGACTAAAGAAAATTTTACTTGTTCTTTGGTACTAAATTTAAAATCAAAAGTGAAGTTTTATTAGTTCCAACTGTATCTTTGTACCTTTCGTTCATTAGGTTCTTTAGGATAAGTTATTCTGTTTCATTACTACCATCAGAGACAAAGAGATTCCTTTCCCCCTTTTATTCTACTGTAGCATTTACCATCAGCGCATAAAATAGTTATACACTTTAGGATTAATATATCTAATTTGAAAGACAGATAATTATTCAAAATACCGCAGATTAATTTCTAGAATATGCAAAGATGAAAAAAAAACACATTTCTCCAACTAAAGGACTTTCATAAGAGTAACACCTTTACAGTCTCATCATTTATTTACAGGATTAACTTTGGGATAGAGGCGGGATGGTTAATGCGCTCGACAGACAGGCCGGGTACAGACTTCTACGAAGAAACTGTTCAAGAACATTGAATTGAGCAAACAAAAGACACTGCTGCTTTTAAAATACTTAGTGAAATATTCTAAGTGAATGGAGAAAGAGGAAATGTTGTAAAGATTGTTTAAATCCTAAACATTTGTAATAATGAAAACGTATGAATGCTAAATAAAGAAGTAAACTGCACGATACTATAGGTATTCGTCGTATATGCCTATTCGGTAGAAAACTTAGTTATATTATACATTACAATTAATTTTACTATAGGTTACCCAGGGTCAAACGCTATCAGAAACACGGTTGAGCAGTGTCGGCTAAATAGAAAATATATTTACAAATATGGGTTAAATTTGGATATACAAAGGCTTTCGACAGTAATAGAAGCCACGACCACATATCGGCGAGTCCACTATACCTTACCAGTATGCACGGAGAGAGTTACGGATTTAGCCTTGTCTGCAACCGGCCTATACATGCATCGTTTATGGAAATTGGCACCCCTCCCCCCTTCCCTCATCCCGGCCAGGCTCCTCATCTATCATCTGTCTGTCTGTCTGTCATACTCTCGATACGACGGGAGTCCGTACTCGTATCTTCGGAGTTATGATTTATGTGTGCACTGAAAACGATGTATGTGTTGGTAGACGTATGTTAGGGTATTTTACAGTAAACAAAATCATTTTTATGTAGTTATTTTTATTTTAGAATCGATCTAATACTTTTCGATGTTGACATCCCATATGGTCCCAACTTTTAAGGCACGGGTCTCTTTCCACCATTTCGAGGTTAGGCCAAACTCCACAAACAGGGGGCCAAGTCCGGTTTAGTGGAGGTTGTTCGGCTAGTGGTCAACATTAGTGTTACAAGTTCTAGGCCGCCTGCAAGGCTTCTGACATGGCTTAAAGACCACGATCTAGTGAAAGCAACGGGCACCAACGACTTAACGTGACTTGCGTAGGACAGAAACGGTGGGGATAAGTTATTCGTATAACTTCTAAGTTAAATTAAAAGTTTTATCACATACTTGTATTTTCTATCAAATTATTTGGACCTTTACTAAGAATTTGACCGAATGACACAAAAACTATAGAGTACCAAGCTATAACAAGCTCAATATAAAACTTTGATGGTATCGCGATGTCTTTCGCCCACTCGACTAGCGTCGCGAACAATAGCTGAAGGAAGCCTCTGAAGAAAGTCGAAAGCTTTTGACCCGGATAAAAGGTTATTGTAGCCTTTATTATGGCGAAGACAGTAAAAAAAACGAACGCTTGATTGAGGAAGTTCAAAATGAAGATAGAATTTTTCTTTTGTATTCTCAAGTGTTTTTACTTGGTTCTGTAATGGGAATAATATTGATCAAAAGATAAAGGAATGGATTTTGCCTTTTGCTTTGCTTCTTTATGCTGGAGGATAAATATAATATCAATAATATAAATTAAAGGATTGTAATAAAATTGTGTAATAAAGCTTTAATGTGGGCTTCTCTCTAATGAAAACTCTTGAAACGAAAACTGTTTTATACTAGAATTGGCGGAAATCGTTAAAAAAAAACTTTCATATAAATCTATCAGTTGATTAGCTGAATTTGTATGGGATTTTTTTCCACTTTTGAAGATCCGATTATTCGGTTTTTGTTACATTCTGTATAATTAGGAATCAATAGGCTAAACCAAATTGTAACTAGTAATACTACGACTTTCGTAGTCTAGAGAAGTGCTGCGACAGTTTTTTGAATTGTTTACAAAAAGTCAAAGACTGAGCCCGCCTTTGTGCATCCATGTATTATTTTTTTATAAATTTTGTTGTATTATTTTGTCGTACAATAAAGAGTATACAAACAAACAAACAAACAAGACTATTTAAACACTTTCATGTTCGAAACGCCATAAAGTGTAAATATTATGGAGTGTTTACGTTTCTACGTCTTAGCTGCGATGTAGAATAAACCTAAACTTAAACATTATTTTGTTAATTGATAAATTGATCGGACAATTCTTTATGATAAGTATTTTTGTGAATTGACTATAAGTTCCTTGGAAAGATATTTAGTTTAGTTATTAGAAAACAGTGAAATTTTTTGTCATTATAGTAGTCAATCAATACCAATGTGGGATCGGATTCGAATTGTAGAAAAAAAATCTGCAAATTGCCTATTTTTCGACTGTATGATGTAATGGCAAACTTTCCTCCCTCTTTTCGCATATTACCTCGTAATATGTTTCGTTGATTGACAGACACGGAGCATCAATGCGCTCATCACAGCGGCACTCCGCAGTACGCACTCACGCCAATTCCGCCCCGCCCGACACAGCGATAATATATCACTGCTTTCAATAAGTGTAGAGAGGATCTAATAATATTTTGGAGAAGGCAAAAATAAAAACAAGAATTTTTGCTTCTAAAAATAATGACCCGAAGTAAATGAATTTGTTTTGTTACTTTTTTAATTTTTAAAACTAAAAATTATAAAAACTAAAAAAAAAAGTAAAACACAAATGAAAATTTTACTTTTAAAACTTAAAACTGAAAATATATTTAGTTCGTAGATTTGAAGTTTGTCTATTAAAACAATAATACAAACGGAAACCAATCATATGTAACTCTTATTTTAATATCGAAACAAGAATGGTGGAAAATTTAAAGAAACATCCTTCCATCCAAGAATTTTAAAAACTGGAACTAATTCAAGAAAACCTACTTTGTTTATTTGTGAAATCTCATTTATAAGTACAGTGTGTGATATTTTTATTTTATTTAACTAGACGCTGTACTCATTCTTCATCATCATTTGTATCTACCTACTACAAAGTTCATACTAGTCGGAACTTGTTCAGTCAACGTTTCGTTTAGAGATTTTTTATACCACATTCACTTATTTTTTCTTCCCTGTGATGAAAACATACGTTCAGAACATGTTCGTGTTAAGGTTTCGACGCTTCACGATTGTGCGAGTCTCCCCTAGCTAAGGTGAGACGTTTATTTCCAAGGCAATAAATTATTTTGACGTGAAACTTCTTTCGTCAAATGCGGCATACATGTGAAATGGATGAAATGAATCTGTCTTACGTATATTTCATCTGGGTATGTCAATTTACCTATGATAAAACCTTAAGTCTTCTTCAATTCCTATTGAAGTAAATCTTACAACATTCAATAAAAAATCGACGTGTTCATTAAAAATATTTTCCACTCCAAATAAACCACAATTCGTTTTCCTATTAAATCACCTCTTCCCCAAATAAACGTTTAATTTCAAAATACCTCTTACATGTTTTTCAGTCCGAAAATCAGTTCATACTCGTAGCATACCAAAACGAGGCTTTTACAATCATAATAAAGTTATTTTTCCGACGCTTTTTGAATAAATGCGGACTTTCGTGAGTAAAATACAAGAAGACAACGTCACAGGCTTAAATGGCTTGATGACGTCATAAAACGCCCACCGTTATCAAACGTGTGCCCCACATAAATCAGGCTATCCAATTTTCAGCGATATTAAACTGTATTGTTGGAGTAAAAGAGTTTATTTTCGATTGTGTAGGTTTGTGGATAAAAAAATTAAAGCCCAAAAGCGCGCAGTAAAATGTTTTATATGTGAATCACGGTGGATGTGCCACATTAAGCGGGGTATGCAAATTTTAAGCGATCTGTAACACTTTTACGCAAGGTTTTGTGGCGAAAAGCCAGTGCCATTCGCAAATGTATGGAGAGAAACTGGATTAGAGATACAGTGGTTTTAGTATATAAGGTTTTCCTTTTATAAAAGGATGGTATTTGCAATGTTTATCATTATTTTTGGAGACTTTCAAGATATGTAAAGGTGACCCAATCATGTTTTTATCGTAAAGGTTTCCATGGGCATCATCGTTTCAAAGTTTACACTATAAAGTTACACTATAATCTATCTATATTTATTACATATAATAAAAATATAGAGGTCGAATATCTGTACACAGAAAAAAAAATTAAAAACCGAGTCAGGGGGATGTAAGAAAAACAATAGAACAAATCCAATTTTTTTAAAAATGTTTTATTTCTCTGTCTGTTTGTCTGTTTGTATGGGCTAATCTCCAAAACTGCTGGACCGATTTAAATGAAATTTTGCATGGTGGTGCCTTATATCCCCAGTCAATATCTTAGATACTTTTCATCCTGGAAAATTAAAGAGTTCCCGTGGGATAGTTAAAAAACTATAGTAACTTATACAGCTTAGTACACAAGAACTTATGCACCTAATTTAGTAAAATTTGGCATGCTGATACCTTATATTGCCGGTCACACAATGTGTATTATAAAATTTATACGTATATATATTATTTATATAACTATTCAAGTGTAGGGCAATATTTATCAAGTGGTGGTATACAGGGTGTTATATGGCGTAGGCATTATCCTGGACCTGCTCTTCAACTTTTTCTTTAATTACCTAATATGGGCGGATGAAAAACTTCTTAAGCTGAAGTTGGCCATTAGCCTAACATCTTACTACTATCCAAACTTGGACCCTGCGTGTGGAGAATGACCTAACCTTCCCTAGCTATAAGAAGACATCCACGCCCCAGTAGTGTTGGTTATGAACATAAATTCTATGCAATTATATTTTCTTTTTTCTTTTTCTTTCTCCTTATCTCCTTATCTTCTTATTTTTTCTTTTTACTTTATCTTTTTCTTTTTCTTTTATATTTTTATTTTTTTCTCTTTTCTTTGTCTTTATCTTTTTCTTTCATTCATTTTATTGTTAACTTAATTTTGTTATTTTCTTATTTCTAAAGAATAATTTAGCAAAACATATGAACTATTGTGAAAACCCCAACACTAACGCGTACGAAGTCGCGGGCACCAGCTAGTTACCAATATAAAAAGACAATTAATTCCAATATGTATTGTATTTATGATATTAAGGTTCTAGAATTCACCCATTTCTTTTTATTGTTATTTTAAGTCAAACTTCATTAGATATAAATATGTTTTCGATATGATATTTACTTTTGATTTGTTTAAATTATACGATAAATTATCTTACAGGATGTAACTGAAATCTCGTACTTTCCTTAAAAAAATGGAATCTCTAGAAAATAGAAAGAACAAATTCTCCGAGAATCAATAGATAGTCAATGCGCGGAAATAGGTAATATTTATTTGATTTTCCACACTCTGTACACTGAAAAGCTGATCGCGTGAACAGAAAAGTGTTTTTTAATTAGTTAAAAATAATAAAAAAATTGGTTTTAATTTATTGATTATGAGTTATTTACAAAAAGTTTCCGTTTCCCATAAAGAGTTAAATATCTCATCAGATAGACCTACAATTTTATAGTTAATACATACTGTATAAGTTAAATTAGAAAAAATACTCAGACTGTTGCTCCTTAATCTACCCATTGGTTCACGTAAGGTTTATGAGTCAATCCCATGTTTTGCGTTTGATGTTAGAATATTATGCGTTCCTTTTTACGCTGCCTTTATTTGGTCGTCACGAATAAACTATTCTTAGGCGATCGAAACGTCTTCGATCGTAAAACGAAACGTGTCTACCGAAACATTGAATTTTACGATTTATTTTTATGTAGGTAAGGCATGCCGTGACTTATTTTGGAATATGATTATTTCCATTTTAGAAATGTTACAATGTTAATAATTGACAACGCTACATACGTTTAAAAAAGTTTTTTTCCCCAAAAATTATAGTTAATACGATTGTAATTAGTTAATTAAAATCGTAATTACTATAATTTTGGTAATTTCGTGTCGTATCGTAAAAAAAGATTTTTTTATACAAATAATAATATCATAAGTAGATTGGCCAATTCAGTATGGGTAGTCCAAGTTATTTTTAGGATACCAGCTAAGTCGTAGAACGAAAATTGTATAGTATGTTTAATAAGAAGCCTCAATTAAATATACGCCAATTTATCACAACCTGTATTACATACTGTGAAACACGTTTTACAATAAAATTTAAATTATTCTTCTTCTCCTTTACGTGTCAGTGGCAAAATTCTGATGACCTTCAGCAACTTCTAAGCTCGAAACGTGGCTACATAGCGCTTTTGTTGGCATCAGAAAGGTCCTCATGAGTGCAAGTGGTTGAGTACAAAATTTTAATTAAACTTTTTTTAAAATATTATTTCTTCAAGAAACCGATTTTTCTGAGTATCAATACCTTAGGTAGGTACTAAACCCGAATTCAATTAAATAATAATGTATAATATCTGGGACAAATCACACACGGTCATCTGGGTCCAAACTAGGATTTCCTGTATCTTGGGAACCAGAGACTGATATACATACATACACATATACTTTTTTTTTTTTTTTTTTAATAATAAAAATCTTTTATTGTAACAAAGAAAGATACAAAACCTCGACCTTAACTCCTAAATACATACATATATAGATATAATAAACCCAGACTCAGAGCAAACAATTCTGCTCATCACAGAAAAGTTTGCCCTGTGTGGGGATCGAACCCACGACTCTCGGATCAGAGGTCAGGATTGCCAACCACTTAGCCACCGAGTCAGTCAAAGTCAAATTAATTCCTGTGTTTAAACGATGTTTTAAAATTATGCAATACAATACAATACATTTATTCAAAAAACAACACATTACAGAGTTGAGTACACACAAACAAACATGACGAGGGAAAAAAAAGATAAACAAGAAATAAATAAAAAAAATAAAATAGGAGAATAACAAGAAAAAGAAAACTCACTTAAATATCCTAATTACAAATGTGCTGCTTTCCGAACCGGTCCCGACTCAGCATAATGCTGAAGGTAAGAAACTACCTACAGCGCTGTTATTCTGCCGGAACCATAACAGACGTCGTGCGCGCCTACGCGAAGCAAGTTTAAATTATGCATGAATATATAAAAGTAGTTAAAGTAATTAATTATAAATTCAGTTAAATTGCAATGTGAAATAGTCATTAACAATGAAATACGATTTAAATATAATATAAATAGTTGATTGGAGAATAAATAATTGAAATAAAGTAGATTCATTGATAAAATTATATAAATTAAAATATAGGAGGTAAACTACTAAAATATTAAAATAAACTAATAAAATTAAATAATTGAAATAAAGTAGAGTCATTGATAAAATTATATAAATTAAAATATAGGAGGTAAACTACAGCCTGTCTGTTGAGATTTTTGAGTCGCTAAAATACACTCACGAAGTTTAATTTTGAATCCGAATTTGGAAGTGATGCTGCGAAGAGGAGGGGGAATATCATTCCAGCACTTGGAAGCTGCATATCTGAAACTACCCCTAAAGGCAGTGGTTTTGTGTTTAGGCAAAACAAACTGCCATGACGTTGTTCTGGGAGCATAATGATGGCTGGAATACCGCCAGGTGAGTTTTTCGTATAAATAGCTAGGTTTTTTGGCCTTGATTACGTCAAACAATAAGGAAGCATAATAAAGTTGCAGTATGCCACGCAGCCTATATAAATAGCTGCACGTGACCACAGAACTTCAAAAACCGGCAAACTCAAATATATCGTGAGCGAACCAATAAAATATTCCCCATCTGTCGAAGTTGAAGCAATGATTAACTCATAAACATGCCGAATACACTCAGCAACAAATGTCGGTTTACAATCATGTTATTTGTTATATATAAAATAATTTGAAAACAATATGGTAATAGGAATTAAATAAATTGCTTTTAAGATCGAATAATTTGTTTTTCACATTCCGATATTTTTTTCTCCGACAAATGAAGAAAGTATTGGATAGATTGGATAGATGTAAAGTATTGATGGATCATATCATCGGAACTTTTAATAATTAGGTATTTTGAGTTGATGTGCGTTGCCACGCAAAAAAGTTAGTTATGTATTTTATTTTTTGTTTAATCCCATGTTGCCATTGCATGGCTATTGAAAGCCTCAGTAAATGTGTTTTTTAAATTTCGTACAGTTTTGTTAATTTTTTGTCTCAAAATGGGAATCCGCCATAAATACATGGGTTAGAGCATGTAAAGCGCGGCCCACGCTCAACAGAATTAAATGCTATTCTCTAACTAAAATGTTAGTATACTTTCACGTATCAGTGAGGTCGACTGTACCCGGCGCTCCTAGTTCCCTATTCCCTATTCCCTGTTTAGGGCCCGAGGACACGCCAAACGCTCGTACCGAAGGCTTTTTATACCGTATTGGATGCAGGCATTTGTTTCAGGTTTAATGGAGGCTCTGTTGCAATTATTAAGGAAACTTATTAGTTTTGGTAACAATAACTTATTGTTATGGTCCATCAGTTTCTAAGAAAATAGACAAATTGTTTGCCCTACTTTGTTTAGTAAGCAGATTGTTTGTTATCATAAAAGCTTTGATCACTTAAATTATTGTAAATATATATAAAACTATTTTGTTTCTCATTATTTTAATTAGTATTTTTCCTATTTGTCATCTGGCATTCGCTGATAGGTCATATTTACCAGCGAATGCCAGATGACAAATAGGAAAAATACTAATTAAAATAATTGAGAAAAAAATAGTTTTATGTATATTGACAATAATTTAATTCCTTTGTAATTTTTTACTCATTAAGGTTCTGAGGCTTGTGCACCCAGAAACTAGCGACAAGCCGTCATCATCATCAGCCGAAAGACATCCACTGCTGGACAAAGGCCTCCCCCAAGGATTTCCACACCCATCAGTCTTGAGGTTGCAAGTCTTACAAAATCATTTGTCCACCTGGCTATTCAGGAAGCTATCCAATACTAATTCCTCTAACCGATATTTATTTTTAATTCTCTTAGCTGCTTTTTTTATCAAAAGCTTGAGAAACAAATCTTCGATCGATTAACAGTGACATTTAAAAAAAAATGCAATATCTTTGTTTACGAAAGGGTGAAATAATTTTAATTAAAAATTTGACAATGCGATCACTTGATCATATTTCGCAAATTATTCAATTTGTTTTGTAATTTTCGCTAATAAAGGGATGCTTGGAACCTCAAGCCCAAAAAATTTATTAAAAATTCAATTTAAAAATCCTGAATTCAATTAATGTCTGCACCCTTCCGTCAATAGTGGCTGCAGATTTATTAAAAAAGAAGTCGGATTTAATTTGGTTCCTTTTAATAAAAAGGACACGGATTCAAGATGAAATATTAAGGCTTTAAAGAATTTTGTAGGGTCTGTAAAATAAGCGGTAGCGATATCAGTTTTTCAAAAGTTTACAGTCAAAATGAAATTTGAATTATAGTCAAGCTATCAAAGCATAATGTTATGTTACAGAAAGACATTACAAAAAAATTGCAGCTGGGTGTTTTGTACTGTTAAGAAAGGTTTTTCTCTAATTTGTAGCAAAAACTGCAGTGAAAATAAAATTAATATTGTATTACCTATAAATTAAGAACAATAATAATAGTTTATAATTTAGATATAAATCATTATAGAAATTACCTTAGGTATTAAAATTTGACTCAGTCTGAGTACCATGTTATTATAAACTTGCAGATTAACACCTGTATCAAAGATATTAATTCTTATTTAGTGGATGCTCCTTGCCCGAACATACCGTGCTGCAGTCCGTGGAATACTCCTGTGATCGATGAGTAAAATCGCTTCCGCTTACAACATAGACCCTTACCAAATGCGCCTTTCCACTGACATTCACAGAGATGGCCCGGTAATTAAATATTTCATCTGATTAACTACATAAAGGGCTAAGGAAGTGCTTGAGGTGGTCCTAGAGGTATTATTTTTAATTTCGTCCCAGCAAGGGCCAAGATTTGCGACTGACGGACGAAGGGGTTAAAAAAGATTAAATGGCCGAAAAGGGGTTGCAGCGGATGTACTTTGGGGATATTAAGTTGAATATTAATAGGTTTTTTACGTTTTGGATGGATTTCATAGGAATAACTGGCAGAAGGTGAAAGAATGCAGGAATCTGGTAAGGTTTACAGAAATACAAAAAATACTGATAATCAGATGGGGCAAACAAATAATTTATTTGTTTTTTCGATACACATATTTTTCCAACATATCGTCCTAATTAACTAGTTTCTTTGATTTTATTTCTTTGATTTAAAAAAGTTCTAGAATAAAAGTTGCACAGTTTCAAAAGTAGGAGCCCACCATTAAGTATAACTATACCTTTTTTGCTCCATTCTGTATATAGCGAAAATAATACAAAACCTCTAAGACAGCGTCTCTTGCGCTTACAAGTTTTATTGTCTAAATTCCCTAACAGCCGCCAACCGGGCCATAAGCACCAGAGTCCCAAGTTAAATTACAAGACTTCTACAAACTGCACTACAAGGGACAAGGGACTAAGGGTGTAGCTACACTGGTATGCGATACGCTAAGGAACAGGGACAAAAT
Organism: Coleophora deauratella; assembly: GCA_958295455.1. Taxonomy (NCBI): domain Eukaryota; kingdom Metazoa; phylum Arthropoda; class Insecta; order Lepidoptera; family Coleophoridae; genus Coleophora; species Coleophora deauratella. The sequence goes on along the minus strand of OY282391.1, from coordinate 2,901,480 downwards.
ATTCACTAGCAGTACTTACTTATTTACGAAGATTAACAAGAAGGAAAAAGTGAAATAGCGATAAAAAGAGATGTCTCCATCTACCTGTTCCATTCATAATCTACAACTGTCCTACTCCTGAACTTTCAAACACGTATTTTTTATTTCATTCTGTTTATTTCTTTAGCTACGTTAGTATTGGCACACAAGTTGTTTTATATCAATTACTGGGTTATCTATGATATTATTAGCATATTTATTTTTGTTTATCAATGCTTTAATGACGCTGAAAACTAAATAATAATTTCTCGTCTTAGAAAAATTATACAAGGTAACTCAAACGTCGAGAGTCCTTTAAGAACACCGCGCCGCAGTCGCGTCATTGGTCGCTACGACGAGTAAATTTTCTACTCTTATGCTGCCGGAAGCACACATATGTATATGTTTGTTTATATATTTTACATATTATGTAGAAAATGTGTAGGAAATATGTATACTCATCCTAATCTCATTATAATCTTGATTTTTGCCAACTTATTTATACCATCGAATCTGCCAAATAATGTGCTACGTATCATAGCTTAGCACAGCCCATCCACAAAACTCCATCCTAAGATAAGGAGAGAAGGGGTAATATCTTCCAGCCTATTCTAGGGGAGGACGGGCAAGGGAGGGGCGGAGGCATTTAATCACAGCCTCCTGCAAATAAATCCAGCTCGTGATGAAGGACCGCGCCAAATTATTTTATATTGTCTATAAACTATGAAACTACGATATGTTCCCCAAAACCTCACTGTAGAACTAAGGGATTTAATTACTAGGAATTCGAAAAGTGGAATTTCATATTGGATGGAAACTGAATATACGAGTTAGTGGTGTTTTTTTATTAGGTAGTACTGTTGTATAGTATAGTCACTCCCCCTAGCCCTACCAAAGGAGACTACTCTGCGGGTAAGATCCGGTGTCAGTTGCTTAGCGCAAGGCACGCAACACACACGTGTACGTGTGCTTAAACATATTTTTTTGTTTTGTAGTAATAGGCAATTGTGACGCGTCAGCTTGTTGGAGTGTCCGGGTTGTGTTAGTAGTATTCAACACACGATAATCTAATTTTAAGATTTTTTTTAGTAAACTCCTATTGATTTTGAGTAATCCATCGACTGGTAATAATAAAGTATGTAGGTTTTACCTTAAAATGTCACCTGTAAGCCAATGACGGGATATCTTGGTATTGCGGTTTACATCCATTTTTATTTACCTGCAACAAACAAAACAAAATATAAAATTACACATGAAACATTTAAAGATATACGAAACTCTTCATAACATTCAGCCACAATTTTGATTCGCAATATTTCACATTCGCAATAAATTTATAATTATTTCATAAACGATGCTACATTTTATGATGAGGAAAAAGGTTGAATTTCTCGTCTCCCCGGACCCGTGGCGTAACGAACCATTTCATCCATTTATACTTATTAAAGTATCGGAAAGCATCCTTATTAAATTTGTAAAGATGCGCCGAAAAAAATACTGGCCCTTACAGTCCCGCGGGAGTATAATTTTGTAGCGTCTAAAATTGATGAACTCATTCCACTGCGCTCCAAGAATTCAGCCCGGTAATGTGTTTAAAATTATTACCTACTTCTGTGTAGACTTGGGTTTTAGTGGGTTGTACAAAGATTTTGTGTTAGGGATTACGAAGCAACTATAATGTGCTACAAGCTTGTTTAGCAGCAGTGAGACAGTGTAATAAGTTTGGCTTTTATAGTGAAAGTGAACTAGCAAAAAATATCTGTACTCGTATGAAAATAAAAACGCCCGCCGTACCTTATCGTTACATTCCTCATATTTTTGGCACGTAGCGGAAGAAATCCTCCGGTAACTCAAATTCAGTTTGTTTTGCCATTAAGCTATTTGAAGATGTATAAATTTTGCATTTAGGATAAACATTAAGATTGCTATTTAAGTAGCTTTTGATTATCTAGTCGCTGAATCCCCTCGGAACAGGATGATCAATTTTTCATTTGCCAAAGAAAGTTTTATTAACCTATTTAGGTTTTTGTTGGAAACCATTACAGAGTTATAAAAAATACACTCTGTAATGTGTGTTTAATATTTGAATTATTTTGGGGTACACAAATTGCTAATTAATTTAGAGAATTTTGCGTTCTTTAATTTTCGTCTCATAGTTTTCATAAACAGGTTTAGTCTTTATAAATTAGTTTTCGTCAAATTTACAATATTTGTTTAGAGTTTAATGGTTGCTACAAGAGGTGTAGCAACACTTTAATACTGGCTTCACGTTATGAATTTAACCAACCTTGTTCGGATTCTGATGAAACTGATAAAACTTCAATATATAGCTTTTTTTGATTAACCTATGCCCATTGAAGTCTTTTGTATGTAAATAGACTGTGAAACCTGTGGAAATTCAATTTTAACTAATTCACAAATAAACCGTTGGCATCATATTATCTTATCGGCGGCGACTTGAAAACTTCTGGCACTGGGGTTGACCACAAGTCTCACAACCTCCACCAATCCGGACTTGGCCCCAGTGCGTGGATTATAGCCTAACCCTCCCGAGCGAGGTATGGGGAGAAAGGCGTGCCCAAGCAGTGGGGACTTTCTTTTATCTATCAGTCAATAAGTCTATCAGTCACGGTACTGTTGTATGGTTATAAGAAAACAATAGAATAATAGGGATACCTAATTCAAAAATATTCATACTTTTATTATTTTCCCTTTTTATGAGAGTCACGTCGTAAACCGTAATTAATTCGTCGCGTCAGTTAGGGTTGTAATTGTGACAGACAGACAGACATGCGGAAGGGTTAGACTAATAGCATTCTAGACGTCACTCATCGCTATAACATACTAGCGAACTTAATTGAATATTACGTTAGCTAATTAAATGAGCTTTGAAAAATGCAAGTATAGGAATCACGTAATCAAATTTATTTTAAGCGAAAATTCTACTTTTTATTAATGAGTAATTTAAGGTGAATATATGTTATGCAGAAATAAATGAATATGAATATGAATCTTCAGTTGCGGGTATGAACATATCCAGGCTAATAATTGGGTAAAATGTGACAAGTTTTGTTCTACCACTATTTGAATATTTGACAAAAATTTTAGTCCTTTATGCAAATCGTTAGTTTTTTCGCATTTTTCAAATAAATTTTTTGTCGTTTGTCTTAAGAGTGGAAGAACAGAAGTTGTTTGTTAAATGAACAATCAAAATAATAATAGTGATCACCAACAATTACTTTTTATAGTTAAAAAAAAATCTTTCATCACAACAGACGAAGCGTTAGATCTAGTAAAGCTTTGATTGCACCGATTCAGCAGCATCGGCAGCGAGTCGCATCTGGCTTAAATGCCGTGCAATCTTGATCCAAAGCGAGTTAGCTGTCGCCGAGCTCTGTCCCGTTTGATAGACGGACGATAGATATCCTTCGACTGGAACAGTCGGCAAATGTCCCACCTTGCCACTAGTGTACCCTATTTCTTGTTGATAGAGCACAAAAGGGGCTAGATGGAGTATTTTTCGATGGTACTAACCTCTAGTGATAGAATGAGATTTTTTGATAAAAGGATTAAACGCTGACTTTGCTTTAATTTGAGAATGACCGGATTCGTGTGGCTTTTTCCCGACTAACTAAGCGGAGAGTAATGTTTTTCAGGTGTAATTATAATGTAATTAAGTAGGTACAGTATTAAATGTCTGTAGATGGATTTTGAAGTGCGAAGTGTCTCCAAAGAGATAATTATCATTGGGAACATTATACTCATATTCTGTCTTTTCTTTTAACGCTGCTTAGTTATAGGCTATCTGCTAATTTCTTTTTAGTAAATAATATGACTGTCCATGACTAAACACCAAACTAATATAAAAGTAGACTAAAGTTTTTATTTGCTTTCCAATACCAGCACCTATTTGAATAAGAAAGGGCGATTAAGTATTCAAAACATATTCAAATAAAAATTGCAACTTCAAACATGAGAGGTAAGCACTCGAATTTCCCCCTGAGAAGGCTCTTTAAAACGTATTGAAATGTCCCCTTGCTACCTAACATATTATATCATATTAGGGAGCAATATTTTCCTCATATTTGTCCACTGTCCCTCTGAGGGGCAGGCGAGGAGGTCGGCGGCGTCGTGGCGTCTTTTGATGGCCCCGAGCTAGCTAATCGATTTAAAACTCCCCAAATATTTGCTAATGTTCACTTATTAAGGAATTACTTTGGGTTCGAACAAGAAGTCGTCTCTCATAATAATTTATAATTTAAAAAACTTGAATATGAACAGGCTGATTCTAATGAAACGTTAAACAAGCAACTATATGATGGTTCATTCATACATACGCGAAGGCAAGCAGAAGTTCTTTAGGTACCTCTAGTGTCATCATTTAAATATTAGTGATAATATTTTTTTCATGATAACTGACAACATTTTTTTTTCTCCAAAAACACAACAAATGGGGGTTAAAATGAAATGTATTCAGTTCTAAATTGTTCATTTTTTTTAATATAAAGAAATGTATTGTAGGAACTGTGCGTTCCCACTCTTCGGAGGAAAAGGGAGGTACCTCCGCCAGGCAACCAATGATGGTTGGAAGTTGTATATGTAGTTAATCCGAAGAAACTTTCCATAGCGCGTTCTAGGTTTTTAGTTCGTGGCGGTGCGATAGATGTCGCCACATCACTCCCCCTCCGAGACCGGAGGTCGATCCAACTTGAGCTGGCAGTCCAATGTCGCTAGTGTGACGTCCACGGTAAGTTGGAACGTATGCGTGTGCCGTCGTCTACGGTGAGTCGGGTCGATATGCACGTGCCATGCCGATGTCCACGGTGAGTCGGGATGAAGGCTGGCGTCAGGCGTCATGGCAAGGGAAGCAGAGATGCGCGCTGTGTTAGCGTGTGGGCTGCCGACAACTTGCTACTGCCTGGAGGTGAAGTGGCAGGCCAGGAAACTCGATCTGTCGGGTTGCGGTGGTCCTGTTGATACTTCAGTGCGATGCGACTGCTGTGCTGCTGAGGCTTGCTTTACCGGCTGGAGACTGATGGTGGAGTATACGCGCTGCTGGCTGAAGGTGCGATGATTGTGTTCAGCTCGGGGTCACCACTGTAGGAACTGTGGGGTGACAGCTTTTCGGCGAGAAGGGAGGTACCTCCGCCAGGCGAGGTGGTATGCCTGGGGACCGGCCGTGGTCCAACCAATGATGGTTGGAAGTTGTATATGTAGTTAATCCGAAGAAACTTTCCATAGCGCGTTCTAGGTTTTTGGTTCGTGGCGGTACGATAGATGTCGCCACAGTATTTTAAAATGGTAAAATCGTAGACTTACAAGAAGTAAATTTAGAGTTTCGGATTCAAGTGTAAAATTTAATACAATCTTAATACAAGGCTAGTTCATTTTAGCTAGATAAATTTAAATAATAAGCTTGTATTCCAGCTATAGAGACTCCTCAGACAACCTACTTACGAGTTCACGACTTAAATTGTTTCTGTTAAGTTTATAAGTCGACGGTAATTCAAGTATTTAATACAAAGGTTATTATGCAAATACGTACTAATCTTCTTAAATTTAAAGCCACAATATTGATCGAAGACATTTCCAATGATTTAAATTAGCAACTCGACCGTAAAGTTCAAATAACATGAAAACCTCTTAATAGATTAGTAGAAAAACACAGACCTCCCTCTTTTTACATAGGTAGTTCAAAATTGGAATTTTTAATGATAAACTGATAACAGCAACAAGGCTACGAGGTGAAAGTTAGAAATGCTAGAAAGGGTTGCGCAAGCGAAGGTCGTAATTACAGATAAATAATAGAACAGCTACCTACCAGCCTGACCCTGACTCCAAAATACCATAAACAGTAGGCTAACAACCGAAAACACTTAAATACCTAGTTCTTTATGAGGTCGGCAGTGCCGAAACAACCTTGGTCAAATGTTAACGAGCTACAAATACAACCTCTGACCTTTCAGACTTGAATGTAGCAAATGTCACATAATAACAAGGTTGGAAAATTATTGGCATAAGTAGTATATTCTGAAATCTGAAAATGTTGTTGGCAATGACAGCGTTAGTATACAAGGTTTGAAACATTGCGACGTTCCCTCTAGAAGAGTAGAAAGAAGATCGAACTGCGCATTTATCTGTAATCAGCGTACTTTAAGCACTTGCACTGGCTGAAAATCAGCGCTTTGGTTTTTAATAAAACCAGAGAATTATGCTGAGCTGGCGCCTTTTTGACAGAACCTTTGTTTAATTTCATATTTGTATATTTATTTATGTTTGTATTTTTTCTGTCACATAAATGTATTTTCTTTCTTTCTTCTTTCTTTTAGTGACAGATAGTCTTAATTTATAATATAAGGTGCTACTTTATTAGTGCCCGATATTTTAGTCAGTACTCTACTCCTGATTCTGATCAACTTTCCCCAAGGAACCCATAGTCAAATCGCAAAAAATTTTTTGGGCTCTTCATACTAATTTGGCCGCTCGGCTGATCGATTTGTATGAAGAGTCCAAATTTTTTTTTTCGATTTGCTATGGGTTTCTTGGGGAAAGTTGATCAGAATCAGGAGTAGAAACACTGAATAAAATATCGGGCACTAATAAAGTAGCACCTTATATACTGTTTTATAACACAGATGTACATATTTTTGATGATATTACGCAGTGTGATATCTTATTGTCTTTGGCGACAAGCAGCTTTTTAAAAAGCGCTATAACAATCATAAAGGGTCATTGTTATAAGAAGATCATTGATTATTGGGAGTTATTTATGATGATGACTCGCAAATAATAATTCCATTCACTCTTCATTTAGTTGCCATTCCCAATATTGTAAACATGTAACCATTCGCCAACCGACTATTTCCCTAATTTACAAGGGCCGTACAACCAGACAGGCGGACTGTAGGCCGAAACAAACAAACCTCGTGCCCAATTAACTGCTGGAGCCAAGGCCTGGATGTGTGCTTAGGACCGGCTGCGGCCCTTGGATACTCAGACGAAAGCCTTTTATGTGATGCTTCAGCTTGGAAGGCTCAGATTTTGTACTTTTCATTACTGAAATACTATCGTACTGACTGAAAGAAATAACTTCATATTCAAAGTATTTATGATTAATTTTACGGTTTCTCTAAAGGTCGTGGCTTTCTGCGGTTTGTTTGGTCGCGTCGATTACTAAAGTTAACTGGCTGCAGACATGGTCATAGCCCAGATGGGTTTGACTGTTAGTTGCATTAATCTTTACTGTTACCGTGCTTCGCAATTCACGTTAAGCCTTCGGTTTCAGTCCTATAATTGTTAGTTTATTTAAAAAAAATACTACTATCTACTATAATATGATTATGGTAACACTATTTAAGTTCTTTGCACAGAGTAGACAACTGTGAATAGAATGACCGCGGAGATAAAACTATTTTGTTATGTGTCCGTCCATTAATAATCCATTACGTCCTTGATGCTGGGTACAGGTGCCTTCCAGTAAAGCTATACCTCCATAAAAAACAAGCTTTAGAAAAGGAAAAAAGAAAACCATTGTGTGGATCCATATCCCCTTTTCATTAGCGCACAAAACACAGCAAAATTGATTTTAAAAAAAATCAAGGCTAATTTAACCCTACCGAGTTTGTAACGGTCTCGTTGCCTGAGGCTAGTACTCGTAATATCCTGCAAAGCCTCCGCTGAACAAACAGAGCAGCGGAACTAAGAAAACACACGCTTGGCCAATAGTGGCGCGATGATAACAGGCGGTTAGGATATCTTTCAATTAAACGTGAGTAATTGCTATCTCTTAAGTCTGTATTTGTTCTTAAAATATGGTGGATATTTATAGGAATGGGAGTATCAAAATAAGGAAATGACTGAGATATTTTGCCCAAAAACATCTAGAATTCGTATCAGATGTCAGACTGATATTTTGCCCACAATATAAACAACTTACTTATTAGGTATGCTTGAAAAATCTGCTTAAAAAACCTTCGTCATTTATTAACATAGTCGCTGTATCTTTTTTATTCACATCTGGTTTTCTTTATATCTTAATAACATTTTGTGCTATACAAAACACCAACGATACTCGTAACGGAATTATAAAACGTATTGCGCGTTTCTCAGAAGACCGTTAGCCAAACGACCACATTCTTTTCAAGACGTTCTCAAAGCAAGAAATTCTCAGACAAACCGAAAAATATGTTTGAAAGCAATTTCGTCTAGCCCCTCCCACTTTGCCGTTTAGCGGGACCTTTATTAAGTTTAGCTCTGCCCGACTACGGTGAAAACAGTTCTTCATAATACAGATTAATGCAAAAATTGCGTTGACGTTCGGCGTAGGGACGATATTTTTTTAATTTTCTCAAACAAGATCTCGAGCCAGGATTCGATTATACGGCACCGGTGTCGTCTTGACTTGTTATTAAATTTGTTTGAAGTGCAGGGGGCTTTATGATGTATCTGCATTTTTGAGCGATAGGCAAGCCTTATTTCATTCTTTGATCTAACTTTTGCTTTGTTTATTAAACTGTGTATCAAAACTGCACTAAGCTGTATTCTATGGGGAGGCCTACCTATGTTCAACAAGGACAGTTTTCCGGCTGATATAAAACCTTAAATAAATAAACAATGTCTGTTACGTCATCACGGCTAAACCACTGAACCAATTTTAATTTCTTACGGAGCAAGCTTGAAGAATACAGGAAGAACATAAGCATCTGATTTACAGATGTTGCACACGTCCGTAGGTGTAAATCTAAATGCCCTACACGTGACTGCGGGTGATGCTAAGTACAACACTAGGCAACCGCCTTCTATACCTTGTAGATAGAACGGTTAAATGTGCCACACGAGAAGGGAGAGAGATAGGCAACTTATAAATAATACTGCTGATGATTTCATTTAAATAGAATTTTAACGTCACAAATTTAACACTCCAATATTTTATGAAATTTCTTACGAAGAAAGCTTGAATAAGAATGGAAATAGGCAATTTTTTCTAAACTCCACTGCTAGTAACTTAATGTAAATAGAAATTCAACGTCACAAATTCAATACACCTCGAATCCTGACGACAGCAACCAACCAACTCTAATTGAATCAAATGGTCTAATAAAATATTCATACGTTATGATAATCCACACGCGCCCCCGCCTCAGACTGTACCAACTAGATTATGTCGAAGGATTCATAGTTTAGGCAAATCGACAAGTTTACCGTATATGAGCAATAATAGACAGGCTTTGGAGACATGATTTACATAAATAGGGTTCTAAAGGGATCTTGGATTTAAAGCCGCAAGAATTTAATTAACGAATTAATTGTGTTTCTTTAACTTCTGTGGGATATAAGACGATCATGATTTCGACGATATGTGATTTTGACCGCTTCTGTGGCCTAGTGGCTAGTTCGCTTGCTTCACGTCAGGAGGTTGTGGGGTCGATTCCCGGGGAATAGTATTGATATGCTCAGGCATGGAGACAAGATAGCAATTTTCCAAATGTTTTGGGTGCATAAGTCGCTTCGATCTTCTGCATCATCATCACTTACCCTCAGGGGAGATAATTCCAAGAGCTTGCCTATAGTGGAGTTTTTTTAATGAAAAACTCAAGAAGAAAAACGTTACAATGAAGTAACTTTCGTTACTGTGAAAGAAGTTTTGTGACGGTAACAAAATTCAAACTTACTAGATAGGATGATAATTATTTTTATTTTTCTGTACAAAATTGGTATATTATGCGCAATAGAAAAAAAAAGGATCCACCTGTCAACATTTCGCTCAAAATTCTTTTTTCTGAGAAACACTTGAGAACGTTCGCTCATCAACGTCAAAAGCAATGTGATTTTAATATCTCTCTCGAAAAGATTTAAGTATGACAGGTTAAGTAGCTCTCCCCTGCAAATAAACGAGGAGGGAATGTTTTATTTTTCATTTATCTTTTTTCCGTAATTTCTCGCCGAAAAGTAAAAACGAAACGCTGAAAGAGATCCGCTCGTCATTATTCGTCACACTCAAATTTCATGCTCAAAACGTAATCTTGTTAAAGAAAAACTTATTCCATAAAGACTGGCTGCAACTGGGGTGGGAATTAAAAAAAAGAAATTCCCGGGATGAGGAGGGAACGAAGAAAAAAATTATAAATGTTCTTTGTAATGGGCTGGTACCGATTGTAACTGCTTTGTAGGCTTAACAATTACTTCCTTCGCAGCAAAAAGTTTTCGATCCCGTCGTTAAAACTTTTTGGTTGCTTTAGTGAAGCAAAGCTATCACTGGCTGGTTGAGAAGAACTCTTTTGTTATCCTTTCCTTCGGACTTTCCATTTGTGTTCTTTTGCGCATTTCTTCATCATAATTTAGGGTTCTATAGGTTGTTTGCAGCTATTTTTTATCACTTTTTTGACAGTAACAGAAATAATATAAATAACCACTAAATAGATTTTCACCAAACATACTTCTAACTAAAAGCTAAATGATAGTTCACTCTTTTGAGAACTACAATGCCACAGACATATACATATATAAGCTTCAAACTTATAAAAAAACACACCTCTTTTGCCTGGGTGCTGGTTATAGTTAATAGATATAGTAATAATAAAAAACTAAAGGACCTTATTAACTTCGACAGAAAACTTAACCTCCACGCTGTACCAGGTTTACCATAACTGCCTACACCATCTCTTACATACAGAGTGTGCCAGTGTTCATGGGAATGATCTCGGTTTTGGCGGATTCGACCTACTTCTTGCGCGACACATTACCGTTTGAACAATGAGCTCTGGAGAAATTGCGCGCGGTATACTTGCTTACATATAGACTTGGCTTTTGGGGATGTTGCGGGCGCAAGGTATAAGAGCTCAGAAAAAAATCTATTAAATATAAGCGGACATATTGTTATTATCTTTAAAATCTGACTTGTAATGAGAGGCCTCAGGTTAGGTACTGTTCCAATTTTGAATTAGGTGTAGGCTGTTACTTACACTTTACTGGTAGGTACTTTATTATCTGTGCTTACATCTAAAATCCGGACCTATTTATTTTTCATATTTTAAACAAGGAGTTCTCATCAAAGCTTTTCTGTCAAAACATACTGGCCGTATGTACCAGTAATTAGGTTATATTTTCCTTTGAATTTTTCTCTGAAATACGTCGTCCCGCCGAGGAACTTTTTGCAGTGTGTCTTGTCTGTGGTATGCAAGCAATTTTTTTCAAGAGTGGTTGGAAGAGAAATTGGACGTAAACTTCGTATCTCACCCGTTCGAAATTCAATTTTCTATATAAACTTTACCACCCTATCGAAGATTGAAAAATCATTTCTATGTACTTCTCAACATCCTCTAATCTGAGGAATATACATATGTTTAAATTTTGAAAATTACAGTATATTCTGAATAGGTTAAACCGTGTGTTATCTATGTCACGCTACTAAGTTTGTTAATAGTTTTAGATATAAATGAAAACTCTATGGTTTTAAAGGCGCGGCCGCCTGTACCTTGGACCTCTATTCCGGCGACCGGCTATAGCTCAGCGCGGTATAAATCAGCGTCCGGAACTGCCGAGCCACCTTCCGCCTCTTTATTATGTTTATTCATGGAATTGCTCATCTACCGAGAGCGAATCTTTGTTTACTACGAGCTACGGATTACGAATGTGTTTAGTTTGGTAACTATGAAGTGTAGCGCGTGTCTGTTTACAATCCATATCGTCCCCATTCCCGGGGTCACTTTCAGGAAGGTTGGTCCATACTCCATATACGGAGGTCAAGTCTGATAGTAGTGGGGGCTGTTGTGGGGCTAGTAGCTAACTCCGGTGTATTGTTAACACCTTACATTTTAATAATAAAAAAATATCAATTATTTTCCCTGAAAAAAAAAAAACAGAAAATAATAAATTCTGCTGTTATATGAACATTTTTACTAAAAATATGAGTGATGCTGACTACATTTCACGTGATAACAAGGTATCTTGAGTACAATCTATAATATGTGATTCAAAATTTATACATTTTGTACGTCACTTTCGTTGTCAGAATTTCAAATTTCAGAAGTCTTTAAAGTGTAGGTTTTACATCCACGTCACACGCACTTCATAATCTACTTCTTACTCAACCCATTTCACGAACGTCTCTCAAGTCATCTCAGTGTTTGAACGTAAAAGGAGCTCGTTCGAAGCTTGAAACACACTTTGGAGCGACGAAAAATGCTTATGCAAAGTGTTATTATTTTTTTAAGGCACAAAGAGCCTGCGTAGGGTGGAGCCACAGTTGTTATTTAGCATTTTTGTTACATTTTAATTTGTAGTTTGTTAATATATAGTTGTAATGTACAATATGTCGTGTAACAAGTGTTATCAATAAATATTTGTATCTGTATACATTTAAAGGATATAACAAAATGGGGTTACTTAGGATGGGCTAGTTATAAATAAAAGTGAAAAACTTTTGTCCTACGATTTTTCTGAATCCGATTTTTTGGAATATTCATTTCAATTTCAATCAGCTGATAGCTAAGCTTTGTCTGCAGCATTAGTACTATTTTCTAAGTAAAGCGATCATAGACACAAATGAAAAAACCTCCGCTGTCAAAGTCGCCATACATCCGGCGGAAGCGCGTTGTGCGGCATTAGGCGGATTGGGCGGAAATGGGTCAGGGCGGTATTCGCAGCGACTGCTTTAGCCAAGGTTTAGGCTCGGAGGCTCTCAATGCTCACGCTCATTTAACTGGAGGCTGATAGTTTCCAATTTTTGGTAATGGAATGGAAATGTGGAACGCAAAGTCCTAACATGATTGAGTTTTCCTTCTCTAATTGAAATTTTGTCATAATAGATAAAAGTAGGTCATAAGACTTCAGCTATTGTATTTAGCGGTTTCGGAATGGCCCCTTGGTTATTACTGACAATGATGTGAAGATTGGTTGGACGAAGATGTTGATAATAGACACATAGAGGATTGAAGGGTTTATCACTTTTTTTATGTGATAGGTGGCAAACGAGCAGACGGATCACCTGATGGTAAGTGACTACCGCCACCCATAGACACCCGCAACACCAGAGGACTCAGAGGAGTCACAAGTGACGTCACAAGAAGTTCTTCCTCGTAGTAAAATTTCGTGGTCAAACTGATATGACCACGAGGAGTTTCGTTCTCCGTGGACAAACTGTCTTGAATAAAAATGTTCCAACCTATAAAATAACCCAGAATCTCAGTAAAATATATTTAGAATGTATGTTCGTTTCTTCAATTGAGCCTATCGGGTTTAGGAGTGTGAGGAATCATAAAATTATTTTAAACAAGTTGTAGAACATTGTTTAGTATGATTAAATGTAAGAGCTCGCTTTTTTAAAATATTGCGACCTTTTATTGTAACAGCCTATATAGAAACCATAAAAACAAACAAACTAACAGAACAATGTTTTTGTCCGCAGTCGAAGGAATATCATTATTCTTTCTCTTCCTCCTCATTGTTCTGCTACATTTCAGTGGTTTTGTTTCCTTTTTCTATTAAACAATACTATGTAGGAAATAAAATGTCCTATCTCTACGTTCGCATTGTAATAATGTGAATTCGTTCGACGCGATATTTGTATGAAAATTTTGGGTGCCTCGTGTTTCGATTGTCATTATAAGATTTTTCAATACTGTCGGTGACTAAATTCTGATCTGAGGGTCGTGGGTAATTCCCATTCAGGGAAAATATTTATGTGGTGATCAGATTTGAATAGTCTCTATCTGTGTGTATTTTATCTACACAGATTACAAAAGCCAGTCCTGGAATATTCAATCATGAAATTGAACAGCTTTTCGCAAGATACCCATATTGGATTATAAAAAAATCTGTCTCTGGTTTAACAATGGAATGCTAATGTAGTTCTGTTACCATACCTTTTTGACACATTTATAATCATCCCGAAAATCTTCAAATCTGTCTTCGATTCATGTACAATACAGATACAATAGTAGATACAATTGTTTAATTAAATACAACTGATAGAAGAAACGACGTCTTTACCCGCCGGAGTGCGCAACGAAATCTAATAAAAAAAACACTTAAAAAAACCAAAAAAAAGTTCAAAAGGATTCCAACTCTAAAATTACAGCAATGAGAATCATTTATACAACTTGTAGATCGGGTAATCTATAAACAAACGTTTCTTTAAGAAGAGGAACGGTTTCCGACCGATCTACGAAGCGAAGCAATCAAAACCATCAGTAAAGAAGCATCGATAGGCCCTTAAACCTCTTTGGAAGTCGGCGCGAGTATTGTTGGACCCTTTGTGCAGTATAGAGTTAGAGTGAGTGAACTGGGGATAATGAGTGCCCTTTCTTTTGCATTGTAGGTATATTGTTATAAAATATATTTATTTCTCTTTATGAAATCGTTTTTTTGTTTTTTTGTGTGCTGAATATTATGATATTAATCACGGAAGAATATTAATGTTGGAGTGAAATCTGCACGCCTTCAAAGTAGATAAATTGAGAAATAAATATACAGGTACAAACCACATACCTAATTCAGTCCCAAATTAGAATTAACTAGAAACTAGAGATTGATAAACATACATATTTTTTATCTCCCTGAAGTTCTTAATTATATATTCGATAGCAAATACTTACTTCGAAAGTTATTGGTTTAAAGGTTCATATAAAACTTCTCCAAACACGACGAACCGTGAGATATGGGTCGGCCTAACATGTTAACAGTAACAGACCCAAGCTTCAGCAGAGCAGATCTTGTGAAATTTTACTTAAGGCAAACATTTTATAAATCTAGAAAAAAAAATACCTAGTTTTGAACAAAAAAACACTCTAAATTGTGCACCCGGGTCTGCAATGGATTACAATTTACGATATCTTGATGATTTGATCTCTTTCTTGGACGACTTCATCTTTTTTCAATATGCCCTCTGCATACAGTCCCTCTACTATACAAGTATTCGCCTACCGGAGCAGTGGGCGACAATTTACGACGCACTGACGACGGCGCCTAATTCTGAAGGCTCTGGAGCGCCCCTTTAATGAGAGCGAATGCGGACCTATATTCACTTAGAGTGGCGATTTTTTACAAAGCCCATCGGCCCCGCGTTTCCTCCTATTTATGAGACAGTTACGCAGTGAGACTTGCTCTTGTTTTCTGCCCCAATTCTAGCAGAATGTAGGTAACTGTTATTTTCTTTGTGTTATTTGAGACTGTGATGTTTGAATTGATTTCTGCTATGTTTCTGGATTTGCTTGTGCGTTATCCTGAAGTAGGGCCGTTTGTAGCCCGTTCGTTGTCCTAATGGGATAGTAAAATTATTATTAGTTTTGATAGTTATGGCTTGTTACAAAACACACAAAGAAAACCAGATAACGCTCTCATTAAAGGAGTTATAGAAAATCGAGAAAATTGAAAGGAAAGTCGAGTTAAACCAGCAGCCGAGATTTACTTAACTTAAAACTTACCTATCTATCTATATACGGTTAATGATGACAAAACTAGTTAAGGATAGATTGTTTTCTTAAATTGTCGACCTGATAAACACTACATAATACGGTACCGAGGACCATAAGAAAAGCGGGGATGGCACCAGCGCAGACTCATCAAAATTACACATATCACTATGGTAGGTGACAAACAGCTACGTGATTTGATATACTTTTTATGGCGATGCAGTTCCATATAAGATGACAATTAGGGCTGCCCCCGTCACGTATTTTTCAGTATCAGATTATCAGTTATGTATCCAATAGTTTTTTTAAACAGTTAAATCTATCTATTCCTTTCGCATTGTTTTGATTGCGATACCACACTCTAGGTGAACCAATCGTAACTCCAGATATTATCATCGTAATCGATGCTAACTGCATACTGCAGTTCATCAGTACTTTTCGCTTTGAGGAAATCATTTAACAGGGGTAGTGAGGGTAGTAGTTACAACAGAGCTCCTTGGGAGCCAATTTCTTGACCTGTTCACACCTTATCCAAATAATTTTATACAATCCACACTGCATTACTTTCATATATAAATACTTATTTCAAAATCTTTATTTGGAACGTGTCGGATAAAATTAAAATTAATAACGACTTAAGAAATGAGTTTTGCACAACGGGAACTACCCGAATGAAACTCATCACATTTTATTCATTAAAACTTCCTACATCTGAATAATGAATGATTATTTAAAGCTATCCGTGACAGAATCGAAATGTAGCCAAGTCTGATTGTAATAGTCAGGGGTGGGGTAGGTACGAGATTTCGGGTAAATATTCGTTATTATCGGATAGCTTTTTGTGATAATAACAGTTTTATCATATTTTTACTGATTCTTGTATTACATTCCGCATTTACTCGTATCTACATAAACCATTTCATAAAACTTGCAATCGATCTATTCAATAGCTTAAAATAAAAAGATTTTGTACCTTGAATTCTAGCTTTACTTTTAAAACATTCTTATACTCTTGTTAATAAAGTAAAGAAAAACGAATTTGAAAATCGAACGTTTTTTGAAAGATTCGATCCGTGATTTGGTAACTTTAAAACGGACCATTGCGCATTGAAAGAAATTTACAAAGTTCCCTATGTTATAGCGGGCCAGATATCCGAAAGTTTGGGATACATATCCGGATCCGGACACTATTGGCCATCGCCAGTACCAAGTTAGATCGGCATTAACAGCAGACTCGTCGTAAACGATCGCGACGGCGCGGGCGGCGATAAAGTTTTACGCTCCACATAACTTACACAATCTGAATTTTGTGAAGAAAGGAAACTCTTCTAAATTATGAACGTATTTCTGTGATTGTCATCTAGTTTGTTTGTTTTTATATCTTTTTGAGAAAAGGTGTTGTTTTTGAGAAAACTGTTTTATAATATTTGGAAACAATATTTTCATTGATACTCAGCGTCTTTTCGAAATGTGTATTTTGTAAAATTATTAGAACACGACTAATGAAATAAGATTTATTTATGAAACGAACTTCATAAAGTTTATCCGTCTTCATTGTCTTAATCTTTTGTATTGTTCATTTTCATTCATCGTCTCAAATTCGTCTTGATGATAATTTCTGCGCTTTTCATCGTTTGAGACCTTCCATTGTATAAAAATTACAAGACTGTTTCCATCCAAGCATGGAATATTTTTTATTAAAATATACAAATATTGGATACATTTTTAAATAAAATACATTGTTCTCTTTGTGGCAAAGAAAATTTCAATAGTACTGATATTTCCACAGCCTTAATTTTTTAGTTTTTATTTAAGCAGGCAGGTCATTTCCATCTTTACAATTTGAAAGTCAAAGGAAACGTTTCACGGGACTATGGAGCTTGGACCTGGTCTGTGTACTAAATATCATAAATTAGTCATTAGAAACATAGTCTTTTCTAATTGAACATTTCCTTCGATTTACCTTCGTTGCGAGGTTCATCTAGATTCTCAGATTTAACAATCGCAACACATAAATCACCCAACATGGCAAAGCGAGCGCAATTTTGAGCATTTTACGTTCAGAAACTAGATTTTGTACATACCATTGAAATTAATAATTTAGTTGTCCGACAAGTAACTTGAAAACCAGCTGTTATGCTTGTAAAAGAGGCAAGGCATATATATCAGCAGATTTTAAAAATCGTACATCAATGTCAGAAGTCAGAACAGAAGGGTGTCCAATCAGTCAGAGTCAGAGAAAGCATCTAAGGAATATGTGGACGAAGCCGTAATTTCTGAACGTGACCTACTATTGCAAGCTTCAGTGTTACCATTTATATTGTAAAAAGTGCTGACAAAACATTACGCTTGAACAACGCAACCCTGCTTCTAATATTTTTTTCATTATTTTTCCTAGAAAGCCTATATTTTCTATATTTTTCGCACTCCGTACATGTCCAGGCACAAAATGAAACGTGCCCTTTACAATTCGAAGCCTTTTTGACGCATTTTTGAGGGCGAGGTTGTCTTTCGTTTTAGTCTTTATTCACAAATTGACATTACATACCTACATTTTATAAGATTTTTAGATTAAATTTGGCTAACTTATTACCACATCCCGGACACTTCACAAATGGACATTCATGTTTGAACACATGTTAATGTGTTCGTGATGTACTAGGGTTGAATCGAGGTTCAATTAGCCCTCATTGTTCTTTATTGTTAGCTAGACTTTTACTAATAAAGTGAAGGCTGTATACATCAGACAAGGTTGTATAGCCTGAGAAGCCTTTAGCTCTTTCCTTAAGAAAATAAAATTGCCTTTGGTTAATAAACTGTGCCTGGTTTGCCAACCCTTTGACAAATGGTCACACATCGGTCACACAAGGGGTTGAGGTAACATTCAGAGAGCGGCAGGGAGTGTCCATAGCATACTGTATAATGTCCTTATACTGTGGTTATTACTTGTAGTTTTTGATGTCCCATGTACCTTTGAGAACACACTTCTTGAGACAGGGACGGATCTAATTATTTCTTCGTATTTTAGTCAAAATACCATCCCCAGCAAGTACTCAGTCGCAAACATCGCAGCACGACGCGACGCCGCGGCGAGCCGTTTCCTCGACTCCATAAACTTTACACTCGCACGATCATTCGCTAGATAAATTCGTAAATTAAATTTACATGTACACGAGGGAGTTTATCCTTTATTTCTGGTAGACATGACACAGTTTTCCGTGGCTGCGTGGACGAAATTCGGCCGCGCCTTAAAATAATGTGAGCTCGAATGCGGAATGGATGCGGTGTAAGGGGCACAGTGAGGACACTGTCACATTCCTGAAGCGAGAACATTTGACATTTGTGATAAAATAGGCAAACCATTATTTATACCTAAAAAAATGTTTGAAGTAAAACGGGGTTTCTATTAGACAAAAGAATATAAAGAGTTAATGTATCGTTATTCTAGTATAACGTTACAAATGACCTACCTACTGTAGTAAAAAATATGTCGCGTTTTAGTCCTAAAGTCAACATCAACGTTTATGTTGCAATCTGGAATACTCTATTTTCAATCATTCTGTTCTATACAAAGTTTGAATCTTTTGAAGTAGAATATTTATTTCAAATTGGCTGTGTTCCACATGTATAAACTTTGTACGTTAATCAGAATTTGAATTTAGAACGTCCGTCAATTCAGTCAAAATAATTCTAATTTTGATTTTCGAATCTTCGTCTTATATTTAAGAGCAACGCTGTCGGTGGAGCAATCTCCAACTTTTTCTCTCTTCAGCCAGCATCTTGGTAGGAAGTTTGATTCGATTTATCGAATATTTGAAGTAAATTCGTTTAGCGCCTTTCCCGCGTTAAGTGGTTATAGCTTGCTACGAGTCTCTACTAGCCTGTCAGTTTTTTGCATTTTATTAGTTTATTATCCTTCATTCAGTGCCCTTACTGTGTCCTTGCCTAGGTCAATGTATCTCAAACTGGGTCAGATAGTGGGCGACATTTTTTGGCTTTCGTTTCCCGCATTACATTCAGGATACCCGGAATGCCTCGCCAGCTCTTTCCTGATGAAAAATGTTTGTTTTTATCGACTTGGAAAGTGTTGGTACATTGTATTACATGGACATTAAATAAAGTGAAACGGACGTTGGAGTGTGTCCCTAGCGTGCTACATAGAAACGAAGTTTTGATTCTTATTGATTGTAAACACGTTCTAGAAATAAATATCTGTCTGTGGTTTAGTATTGAGTTTAAAAGATGATTAAGTATTTCATTCCTTTCCACAATAGTTTACAAATAAACAAATTAAACGAATAACGTAGCTTTTCAACTCTACAGGCACCTTAAGAGTTAAACTTCTGCCTATGTACTTGAAAAAAGATTAGTATAAACTTTCGTTAACAATAAACCATAATTGTCTCCACTGCAGGGGCACGCAAACACACGTAAACTTTATGTAAACAAAATTATTTATTATAAACAAACAATTGAATAGTAAACAATCGGAACTCGAATTAATAAGCAAACAACACAATTCTCGCGATCTTGAAGACAATAGAAGCACATTCTCGTCCAAATAGCTTTATTAGTCGCAGAATGTTTGCCAAAGGATAATCAGGATGCCGGCGGCCGTGTGCCATTATGTTGGAGATATGCTTGCACAGAGACGTATATCATCCATCCCAAAAGTACACATTTTAGGTATTTTAGGAAATTGACGAATTGCGACATAAATGAAAAAAAAAATGTTTGATGACATAAATAACCTTATCTTTGTTGATACGAATAGTATCATATCATGTGAAGGATATACAATTAATATTCTGTTCTGTTAATGGGGAGTTATTGAGAATAATAATAATATAATAATTATTAATAATATTTTTAAATTTTGTACGATATCACAATCCAAATTGAAGGGTTTTTGTTTTATTACTGAATAAGAATAGAATAAGCTTTCTCTCACTCTTTTCTCCCGGTTTTGTTGTAACTTGTAAAACGGATTTTTGTTATTTTCACGGTCATCCCTCCCACCAAAAGACGAAACCATTGAAACATAAATTGGGTACAAAAATATGAAACAAGTAACTTTTGTTGTTTTGAAACTCCAATGAAACGTACAAGCATTCGTTGGAGAGTCATTCGGATATAGTCAATGCTTTATCCGGACGGCCTTATACCGCCCCTGAGCTGGGACGAAGCAGGGCTCAACAGCAAACTAATAAGCTGCAGTTTGAGCTGGAATCTAGGCGACAGTAAGCGTCTAAGCTACTTCCAGAAGTTGCGTTAGTTCAATACAAGCTGTAGGGAATTAGCTTCTAAGTTAGCGTTCGCCTTGCTTTGTTTTAATTATATTTATTTATTTAATTCTTGTAACAATGGAGGGACTCACATTGTTTATAAAACGCATACAATTGGAACATAAATGCTAAAGGTATAATACAGGGTGTCCCAGAATGGGTGAATCAAATTGCTATGACAGATAGCTTGGCTAAGGTCCTACCAGAAAAGCTCAAGCTAATAAAAAAGCGGCCAAGTGCGAGTCGGACTCGCCCATGAAGGGTTCCGTAGCAGCAAGTAACATAATATAAAAGTTCTTGTAGTTCGTTGTAACTTGAATGAAAGGTAAATTGCGGTTTACGATTTATGACGTATTAAAAAAAAACTACTTACTAGATATCGTTCAAACCAATTTTCGGTGGAAGTTTGCATGGTAATGTACATCATATATTTTTTTTAGTTTTATCATTCTCTTAGTTTAGAAGTTACGGGGGGCGGGACACACATTTTACAACTTTGGAAGTGTCTCTCGCGCAAACTATTCAGTTTAGAAGAAAATGATATTAGAAACCTCAATATCATTTTTGAAGACCTATCCATAGATACCCCACACGTATGGGTTTGATGAAAAAAATTTTTTTGAGTTTCAGTTCTAAGTATGGGGAGCCCCCAAAATTTATTGTTTTTTTTTCTATTTTTGTGTGAAAATCTTAATGCGGTTCACAGAATACATCTACTTACAAAGTTTCAACAGTATAGTTCTTATAGTTTCGGAAAATAAGTGGCTGTGACATACGGACAGACAGACAGACAGACAGACAGACAGACAGACAGACATGACGAATCCATAAGGGTTCCGTTTTTTGCCATTTGGCTACGGAACCCTAAAAATGCACTTACCTTTTAATATTGCAAATGTTGTTTTTCTCATTCTGGGACACTGTGTACAGAGTGTAACAAAATAAGTATAGAACCTAGTACTAGAATAGGTATGAAGGGTAACTTTTGTTCTATGATTTAGGTGAAATTGAAAATTGTGTTTTGTCAGATAATTTTCTTTTCTCAATGTTGTAGTATGAGGTAGCCTGTATGATAGCACTATTTTATTTACTGTGTTAGAACTACCCGTTAAGTGAAACTTTGCGGTTCCAAAACTGAATTTGAAACCTCAATTGAATTTCAAACGTGGCGAGGTTGCAATTTACAGAGTTAAAGCCAGAAGCTTAGTTTAGAGTTACATGAAAGTAAATAAATTTTCTAAGAACAGGCAAATCTATATTTTCTCTTGTAATAAATTGCACTTAAATAATATATAGTATGTTAAAAACAAATGCGTTTAAGTGGTTACTCAGAATCAAGAATAGAATGCAAGAAACATATTGAAAAAAATCCGATTTTCAATATTTTTATTACACTTGTAAGTAGATCGGATTTTTTCAATATTTTGCCTGTATTCTGTAACTGATTTTGAGTAACCCCTTAAAATTTCAAATGCCCTTTTTTAACACCCTGTATATTTGATTAGGTAACTTTTACGCTAGGTATCAAATAAGAAATGAAATAAAAAAAATAACAACATTCTGTTAAGGAAAAATGCCGCAAGAACTTCTGAAATTCGAAACTTGAATTTGTGATGCTAGAAATACATATTTTGACAGAAGTGACGTCAAAATTTGAGTTTGAACGGGAATTTACTTGGCGTAAACAAATAAGTTTTCTACCTGAAAATATTGTGATGCGTGTCATGCAATGAAGTTATAAGAACTCCTCGTCGCTATTAGTATATAAAAGTTCTTTGGTGCCATGATAGAGCAATGAAGTTTGAAAGAAAGCGCGAAGAATAGTTCACTGACAGTAGAAAATAAGTTCAAGAATTGGACGGCATTTGCCGCAGTTTCACAACTAGTCGAAAAATGTCTTTTTACGACGAAACTTTTCGTTCAATAGTTTCGAGTGTCATTTTGAATGCGATACTTTAAAATTCCATTCTGTGGCGCAATTCTGACGCAGCAGTACAGAGTCACAGGACTTAGCACTTTGCAAATAGTTTGGGAAAGAATGAAGTTTTAAGCAATAAGGTGAAATGCGTGATTTTAAATTTTAACGTAGGTATGGAAATCAACTGGGGTGTGTGCGTTGGTGGTGGTAATTTCTTTAAAAGACAGCCAGTCGTTCTTTAACATTTAATTACAAAATCAAACAGAAAAGTAGCAGATGTGCTCTCAAAATACTTCAGCTCGAGACGTCACTCATTTTAATTTTTTATTCATATCATATTTATATCCTCAAAAAATTTAAAAGAAAACGTGTAGTTGAATATCATAATTTTATTAATCTTAACTAAAATAAGTATTTACATAGGCATTAAGCACTGAAAATTTTTCTTGCATTTCACAAAATAAAATTTTCTTTTAGATCCAATCTATTTTTCACTCTCAAAAATATTCAAAGCTTCTATCAATTTTAAAAACTAAAAATTCGAAATTGGAACTGTTCGGTGGGTTTGAAATTCGATAGTCCCGCCGCTGGCTCCGGAAACGAGCGGCGGCGGGAGGCCGGCTGCGGTCCCGCGGAAATGGCGCGTGCGGTTCGCCAGGTAAATGATTTCTGAACCGTTTTCCGTTTTGTCTATGGGCAATTGTATTTGGTTAGAGTATTAGTTTTGAATAAGATACTGGTATAGGCTGGGCAAAACTGGTGGTAGCGTGGCTGTTAAAACTGTATGTTAATAATAGAACATTGATAGGATTTTACTTTTAAAACTTGTACGTAATTTATAAGTTTGTTTTCTAAAGTCTTTATTGTACGACAATATAACACAACAAAAATTTAGAAAAAAATCATAGATGCACAAAAGCGGGCCTATCCCTGTTACTACGTTTACGTTTTATTACGTTTATTGTTTTTTAGTCTTCCTTGTCATATTTGTTATTATTGCGTTTTAGATAAACTTAGTTCCTTATCCATAGATGCAATGATATAGTATGATATAACAAATCACTGTATAGACATCGTCTTTAACCCGACTCGGCAGACTTATGTTTTTGTTTCAAAAGCAGCCTATTCACTTCACAACAAAACACCAACACAGCAGTTTTTACGTTCCAACATTCTTTTCTTAAAACTGTCGACAGTGACTGGGCAAGCCGGGAGCAGGGCCGAGGTTAGGGTGAGATGGGTCGGGGCGAGGTAAGATTGGCGCGCTCCATTACCTTGATGAAGAAAGTATTTTATCGTCCAACTTACTACGGACCTTTTAATTACCTATTTGTACTTCTGTAGATGGTTTTCGCGGAGAAATAAATATGTGGAATATGTGGTAGTAAACAGTTGTTAAAGTTGATGATGTATGGTAAGTAATTTTGCTGTAAGAATCCCGAATATTAATTTGAAAAAGTTGAAGTTCGAAAACCTCAGACTAAAACAGTCTCTATAAAGAGTTAAACAGTAGGTGGGCATAAAATCTAGGATGGTAGAAAGGCTTTTCTGTTATCGAAAAATTGTTCAAATCCGAGATATTTTTTTTATGTGATAGGTGGCAAACGAGCAGACGGATCACCTGATAGTAAGCGATTACCGCCGCCCATGGAGGGATGGGGGGAACGGGGAGAGGGGGGGGGGGTTGGGCCTCCTGTACCCTCACTCACTCGGCGAAATACAAGCGTTGCTTCACGCCGGTTTTCTGTGAGGCCGTAGTATCACTTCGGAAATGAAAGATGAAATCAAATCAAAATTTGACAGTTCGATAATGTTAGTACCTAATACTTACGTATGATTAAGACATAAGATGGTTTATCGACTATCATGCTTCCGTTTGTTCATATTTTGTCTTGCGGGAACTACACACTGACTTTATCCAAATATTATAGCTATTTTTTATTTGTTATTATTGCAGTAGTTTAAAAGGAGTAAATATTATCCATTAGGGCTCAATTTTAATCCCCTCTTATTCAAATATTTTATCGTCCCTGGTTTTACTGTCTCACACAAACTTTATATTATCTGATAAGACAAGTTTTTCAGCTTGACTTTATAGTTGACTTAAAATCTTTTAAGGATCGAATACCTGCATCGAATAAAACGCAAGAGCTCTCCACAAATGTTATCGTAAACGTTCACAATACTCGTACTATTGGGTATTCTGTGTAAATGCTCACGATGAGATGCATAAAACGTTAAATTTGTGAACTGCAACCAAGTTTAGTCACATTGGGTTATCGCCATTCCGCCCCGTTGCACTAAGAATGCTCATCCGACCACTAAAGAAAGATATTTTCTATTAGTTTATGATATGACTTTTCGAGGCTGTATAAAAGAGTGGTTTCAACCAATATTATTTAAGTTTTTTTCTTAATTCAAAAATAAACAGTGTACTTATATATGTAATCGCTTTTTTGCGATTACCTACATTTACTTTGCATTTATTCAGTTTGATGACTAGAAAGAAATCTTTAAGCTACATTATTTTGTTACACCATGTATATTATAACATGGCATTAAATACGTATTACCATTACAATTTATGTATTTCTGTAATATGATTTATTGTACTTACTTTTGACTCAGAAGAGGTGATAAAGATAGCCTCTTTACTATTATACTATTTCCATACCAAACGATTTCTTCATACAAAAATGCAGCCATGGATGTCGAATATTAATTTAAAAATGAAAGTATGTTAAAAACACTGCGAGGATTTCATTAAAAGTCTGAAATTCCTTTATAAATTCCTTAAAAAAAACAATACAAGAACAACAAAAAACTACTACACTTACGGAGTACATTAACTGCCAAACAAATACGAGCGATATTTTAATAGCACTAACAAAGCAATGTACATCATAAAGCGTATAATATCATTAATAGTCTGGGAGCCATCGACATTTCGCGTGGTTGGCGCCAACGACTCCATCCGATGTCTTTATTGGGCAATTTTTGTTTACGTTGCCCTCGCACTTTTATTGATATCCACGAATTTATAGTATTGCATGGCAGTTGGCACAGATAGGATATAAAGTTGGGCGACATGACAATCGAAGCGCGATTGTTGTAGATTATCATTTCTGGTATAGCGTAGGCATCATTTACAGCAGATAATCTTTATTCTGTTTTGATGTAGATACAATAATTTAAATATTGTACAATTCAGATTGTTAATAAGATACTTGTTAAGGAGATTTAGGTCAGAATAAACATGTCACAAAAAAAGGAAATATTGTACGTACAACAGTACATTTTATACGACACATGATATCAATACCATGTCAAAAACGCAGAAGTTGATTAATTACGATATTTTAGCGTATGCATATGCAATTAAAAATGTTACTTTTCATAATAGATTAGTCCCGAGAGTGACATAGCGAAATGAAGGTACAGTTCCAATTACAGCACAATAATTACGTAATGCTCCTGGTCTAAATACAGTCTTTGAATTAGGTTAAAGGGTCATCCCACTAATATTCTAAGTGTGATAAGTGCTTTGGATAAGTCAGGTACATGTTTTGGCTTTGTAACTGGTTATGAAGCTATAGTTACGTACGGCTTTAAACCTAAATTATAAATTACTGTTTCATATAGTACCTGCGTTTAAGGCTGCCAAGTTTCATCATGATGGTGCCAGATATTTTTAATACAGAGGGTATTAATAGGTATGAATTTAATTTAACATACTTGGTTATTCAGGTCGAGTGCTTGCTGAGTTTGTTTACCTGAAACAAAAAATATAATGAATGAATGAATGAATAAAAACACTTTATTGCAACAACACGTTATTATCATATACACGTAAGGGTAAAATACATAAACTTTGAGTCTGCTGAATAGCACACCAACGTTTTTTTTCTCGACTGCCCAAACGAAGCTCTGTAATCATCATACTGAATAACATTTGTTCTACGAATTTCGTAAAATTATAAAAAAAATGTCGCTTCTTCATACATAAATTAATTACTTACCTGTTTGGCCAAAGTATATTATGTCTATAATTGACCACGCTGAATACGTTAAAAACAACCGACTTCAATCGCAACAACTCCAATTTTGCTATGTTTTTGTTGATTTTCTCAAAAACCGCTGAATCGATTTCGATAAAAGTATATAGGACCACGTGTGAAGTATACCTTTTTAAACAAAAAAAGAACTTTTTAAATCGGTTCAGGCGTCTTCGAGTAATCGGTGAGCATACATAAAAAAAAGATTCCGACGAATTGACAACCTCCTTCTTTTTTTGAAGTCGGTTAAAAAGAGCTCCTGTCAGCTATACTTGCTTTGTGAAACCATAGTATGAGTTTGTGTTACATACTTACTTAAAAAATAGTTTTTTACCCAAAAGTTCTTACTTATTTTTTCTCAACATTTTTCCCTCAGAATGCTCCAAAAGAAAATGAAAACGAATTCCTCAAAATAAGGCCGCGTGTACAGTACATAGCCCGAGGCAAGAAAAATGTTGAGTTGCAATATTACAGTATCTTATTCCCATAATATGCGTTACATGTCAAACTTCAGCGATAGGGGGGTTTATGGGATGTTTTTGTTCCCATGTCGGCATTTTTCCGCCTAAAATTCGTCAGTTTCCGTCAAATAAAAGGAATAGCTTGCGGCGTAGTGGAAACATTCAGCTGATATGCGGGAACATAGCGGATTATTACCTACCTAGGTATGTATTTCAGAAACAGTCACAAAGCAAATGCTTTTAAATAAAATATGAAGTTTATGACTTCTGCTTGCTAGGCTATGTGTCTTCTATTTCCACCCAGGGCAAATATGAACATAGGTGTTAGTTTGATGGTTTGACCACAACATTGAGGACCCACTGTACCCCATTATATGATTATCCAGCTATAGCTAAAAGAAACTTGTTTATAAAGTTCAGAAATATTATTTCCCAATAAAACGAAATATATTTTTAGGTATTTTTGGTCGTTTTCACAAATGAGTTTATTATGTCCAAAGAGCCCTTGTTACTGACAAATTCAATAGGGTTCTTTTATATTGAATCTGTAATGCCAGTGATTGAACCCTCTTGAGGTATTAGGTTTTAGCCCTCCTAATTGGAAATCGTGTATGAAAATGTTCCTAAACTTTTTTTGTATTTTTTCTTTATCTTTGACTTTTTTATCTATCTCTAAAGTTTCGAGTATTAACATAAAATTAGCAGGTAAATCGTCAGACACAAATGGGAAGATTTCGATAATCCTCTCAGAATCTAACATAATAAAAAAATATGAATATTTAAAACGGCTTTATCATTGGGACAATTTGCGTCACATACATACATTATCGGTAGATGTCAGTTATTTATTTAATATTATTATTAAATCTGTTTTAAAGTTACTTGTTAAATGAAATGTCAGTATTAATTTGGGATAATTTTTATTTATTTGTTATAAAAAAACATTCAGTGTCACAAAAGAACAGAACCGCTAGTAAAACTAGCGCAAACGAAGTTTAGAACTGAATCCGATTTACTCGAGCACTTCACGGGAAAGATTTAATTTGTCCAACTGGATTACAGCATTGTTTCCCCACGACATACGTACTCGGCAGCGAGGGTAAAGAACCTAATTTGATTCTCCACGTGTCCAAGTTAAAGCACCTTTTTACTTTTTAATTCCATTTCTGAACTGAATACGGTTAATTTTGCGCGCGCGCGCGGGAAAAAGACCTTTTGAATTGTGAATAAAGACTCGTCGCTTTTATACAGTTTGAAATTTTATATTTCGAATGCACGTTGAAAATTTTGTGAAAGTAAAAAAATATCCTTTGGTTCGGGTGTTCCTTTTTCAATGATCGCATTTTAGGTTCCCCATCCAGTGACCAAAAAGTATGTAATCACTAGCTTCCGCCCGCGACTTCGTCCGCGTGGACTTCAGAATCTAGAAATTTTGAGTTTTTAAGCATTCCTTCGGGAACCCTTAAGTTTTCCGGGATAAAAAGTATCCTATGTGTTAGTCGAGTGCTTTATCTATATACCTACCAAATTTCATCCAGATCCGTTCAGTAGTTTCGGCGTGAAAGCGGAACAAACAAACAAACAAATAAACAAACAAACTGACAAACAAACAAACATCCATACTTTCGCATTTATAATATTTATTATATTATATTATTATATTAGTATTATTATTATTATTATTATTATATAATTATATAATATATAATACATATATAAATATATAATATATATATATACATATATATATTAATATATTATATTATATATAATATAATATAATATAATATATAAAATATAAATATATATATATATATATATATATATATATATATATATATATATATAATACATATATATATATATATATATATATATATATATATATATATATATATATTAGTGAGACTACGTTTTATTTGTTTGAAGTTGGGAGTGTGATATTGAGGAACTGTTTTTTATGAATGTCTGAAACGTATGGGGAAGAAAACTGACAAAGCTCGCCGATAGAGGCGCTGATATCGCTTGACTCATACTAACTGTCAAAATGTATAGAAAACGCAACTACGAATTTCGTATACGTAGCGCGGCTCGGGCCGCCCGCGTCATTGTTGCTATGAGCGAAAAAAAACTCGTGGCGAACGAACTCCTGGCGTTCCTGCAACACCGGCTGGACGTCATGGACGAAATCAGCATCTTGCAGATCTGCAAATCCAGTTTCACTGTGGCTGAGATTAACAAAGCAAAGGCGCTGTTGTTCGAGATACTTGGCAAGACCGACCAATTGGTGTCCCGCAGGAAGGATGAGAAGGGAGAGAGGAGCCTTCAGGTCATCATCAACCTACTGAAGGTCACCGACCCCGACGATGTGCCGACTTTCGTGGCGAAAGAGCTGAGTAAGCTACCTCCCGTCACCTTCGACCACGTCGACGTCACCAGGCTCCTGAAGGATATTACGTCATTGAAGGCGAGTCTGGCCGAAATAGTTTATAAATTTGATGTCTCTCAAAACATCATAACTGAGCTACGTACTGAGGTGGAGAGTTTGCGTAATACCGCTTCAGTATGTAAAACAGCTGAGGCTTCAAATTTCGTAAATAGCCGACGAGGCGCGTGCGCCCCGAACGTGTCGATGTCGTCAAGCTTTGAATCAGCGATATTGACGCCGCCGAGCGCCCGCGCACAAACCGCGCCTCCCGCCCCGCACCCGCCGGCGCCGGCGCCCCGCGCGCCGCAAGTCGCTGCCACGGTGTCACCTCCTCTGACACGTGATTACGCATCGGTCGCTGCCAACCTACCTTCTCGGAAAAAACAGCAACCGAAACCCAACCGGGCCCAACACAAGGAGCCCACCCGACCTTCCACCGCAACTAAACCCGAGGATGGGTTCACGGTGGTCCAGCGAAGGCGAAAGCCAAGACCGTGTCGCAATCAAAGCGGCACCGCACCGACTGGTCCTAATTCTTGCTGCGACCTGCGACGCCGGTGACGAGTCTCTACCTTTCCCGGCTTCACTTCACCACCCAGGTGCAGGACGTGCAGGAGTACGTCAGGACCAAGACCAAGATGATCGTAAGGGTTCAGCTTTTGGATTCGCGTTACGACACTCATTTCAAGGCGTTCGTGGTGCGTGTCCCGACTCAGAGCTTGGACACCTTCATGAAAGAAGACTTCTGGCCGAAAGGCGTGGTTTTTCGGCGGTTTCGAGGTCGTCTTCGGGACTCTAACACTGCGAGCATCGGCAGCGCAACAGCACAAAGAAAAGTGCCAACTTAGATTTAAAGTAGAATAACTTATAATTGTATTTATTTATAGTATTTATGTCATTTTAATTGTATAAGTTTTTACGTATCTATGGGCCTGTACTTAGTTACTAAGTTGCCTGAAAATAAATGAATAATAATAAATAATAATAAAAAATTGTTTACGTGAACTAAACATAAGATTATTTAAAAAATGCCGCGTTGTGTGGCGATTGATTGCAATAATAATGGAAATCATTATTTTCCTAAAGATTCTCGGATGAAAAAGACGTGGGAAAATTTACATTTTCAATTATGTACTTTTCAACTTCGCCTTTAATTGAGGAACAGTCCAAGTCGCATACATTTTCCATTTAACAATTTTACAGAAAAAATACTAATTTATAAACCTCAATAATAAAAATCGCGGAACTAATTGAAAGTTGTTATGAGTCAAGCGTCCGTAGCGCCATCTGCAAATAGCTTTGCGTTTTCTTCCCCATTGCTTAGCGCAAGCCAACCAACACATATTTACAAGTGTACACACGTCATATAATATTTGTATGTAGCAGTAATTGATACAAAAGGCGTCTTCTGTCTAACAGGATAGTACTTACGGTTTTAACCACATTGGTTTTAACATTTATCCAGATCACTTCGTTCTCTATAAGTCCTCCGCGGTACGCATTACTGGCCCGGAACCCTAAATGCAATAGTTCGACTCACATTGGCTAAGTTTATTACATATTTCCATCCTCTTTAGTGAGAATTGGGAACCTTTAGTGCTATCCAAAAAAACTACGTAATCCAAAACATACGAGGCTCGAGACATTCCTTTAATGACCCCCGCGTCTTAAGCCGTAAGTGGTCGGTCCGGAGGCACTCAAGGCATTTCTGTCTATCTTAAGTATCTTATGCCTTGATCATCCGGGGCAGGCATTAAGAGCGTTGCCTTTCACGGGGCTTTGAACATGGAAGGGGCGTGCCGGGTTTATTGGGGGAAAATGCAGGGTTTTTACTTTTTGGTTGCGTTCGTATCGCTGGTGTTCTGGGCTCTCGAACAATTTGAGGGGGTTTTTTTGTAAGGGTATTATCCCTCCAAATTATTAAGAGTTCACTGCAAAAATAAGCTAAATATAGCTACATACTGTAACTAGAGAGGTGTAGGACCCATTAAAATTATTAGGGCATATACTTATTGTACTGAAAATCTTTTGTCCTAAAATTTTTGTGAAATGTGGCACATTATTTGTTTCGTTTCTCCTTATCGTGTGGCACAATTTAACCTTGATATCACAAAGGATAGACGGATTTAGCTGTAGTAAGTAAGTAACGATATTGTCGGATTTTCGATTTCATTAGTGATTAAATCGCAAAAAAATGTTTGGACTCTCCATACAAAAATGGCAAACCAGATTGATCAATTTGTACGAAATGCCTAAAAATTTGTTTGTGATTTGGGCTAAGTCGTAGAACAAAAGTTGTTCAGTACGATGAGTAGAATCCCCAGTTAATGGGTCCTACACCAATTTTGTTACACCTGTATAAGGCTATACTTATTAAACAATATATCGTACAATAACTATTGACTCTCCTTGCTACTTGCATACTGAAAGCTCAACCATCTTAGCGAACACTCAACCTCTATACCAGATTGCGGTCAGGAAACCCTTTCTTGAAAGCTCTTCAGATCACCAGTTTATACAGACATCTCACTTACCATACTACACTCTTCTTCACCCATTAAATAGCCCGCTAGCAAGACCCAAGGGAGATCTATTAACACTGGTACTTGTGAAAGACATGACCACTTCAGCACGTCTTATTTCGAACTGAAGCACTAGCCATTTACACTTGATCTCCTTAGTAGTTTACAATGAAGAGTTCGGCAAACCATTTTATACTGGTTTCTGTGATTTCACGAACCAATTTAAACTGAGCTGTCTTTTGAAGTGAATTCAAAGTGCTCACGGTTCCGGTTAAGTGGCTGCGTAATGGATTACCATCAATAAATAAGTAGCATTACTGTTTTGCCTGAATGATGGTAGAGGCTTCCCTGAGCCGATTTTGGTCGAATTTCGGTTGCTCGAATGGAATCCGAGGAAAAGGGGTAATTAATTAGTCATGTTTGCGTAATGCTTATCGTTAATTTTAACGGATTCTATCAATAAGCATTATGTTCAATGGAATGGCAAGGAATGAGGCGTTTTAGCATTTCAGGGTGGTGGGAAACAAAACATTTGGGCCAATAATTATTATACAGATTTATGCATTAAAATTAGAAATCCGTTATTGTCGTGTATGACAGTGCAAAATAATTACAAATGTATATTTTTTAGAATTTCGATTGATTTTGCGACTTTTTAATTGGAAAACACTCCTCAGCATCGAAATCCGTTATTCTACGTTCTTCGGGAAACTTCGACAGAGTTCGAGTATACTCGCTTCATGATGACCGGCGCAGCGTGATAATCGCGAAATAGCTGGAGTGTATAATTGTGCAGGACGTGTAATGCACAAGTGGCGGTCAACATTTCCACCTCGCCATGATACATGCATGAGGCTTGTTTGCAAGGGTTGCCAGTAAAGCAACACATTTGGTTGAGTTGCCAGGAAATTATATGGTATATGCAACTCATGAAACTGGCCGACTTTCCCCATAGATTAATATTTAAGGAAATTTAAGAAAATTATCGAGTACTGACATATTATTGTTTTAATTTTATAAATATAAACTTATACATTTTATAATCCAAAACTAAATCGATTAATGAATATTTTATTATAAAAATATACAAAATAATTTCGTTAAAAACTATTACGTCACATGCCAGTAACACGTACAATTTCAGAACATCTTACGAGTACTACTCAGATACCATATTTTATTTATTTTTGACATTAATTTACATGTTATTCTTTCCTTATACAACAATAGCACATTTACTCTTAAATTATTCATTACGGACACTTAAAAGCAGAATCTGAAATTGAGTCTGCCATTTTAAGTTTTATGTGTCGCAGCCAGCAGCCCTAATCAGACGCATTAAACATACATACACGGGTGCCGGAACCCGGCTGCACTCTGACAAACCAATTAGTAGGTACTTTATCGTGTAAACAGTTAATTTGTTCGTCTGTCGCGTTCCAGGTTCGAAACTCATTTACTTGTGCCTTTAAAAAGTACCTACTTTGTATGGTCTGCTGGACTTAATGTGATAATTTCAAATGAAAAAAAATAAAACTATTTAAAACTCTCTCTCAGAAAAACATTATTAGTAACCTGTTAGTTTTCCTACGAGTTGGAGGAGATTTTTGTTTCCCATGTCAATTTTTTTATTAAAAAAAAAATATTGCGTTTAGCTACTCACAAAAAATTATCAAGGTTAAATTAACGCAATCTTTCCTCAACTGATTCATTTTCCATGTTTTTCTTTTTTTTTGTAAAGCTGTACTGGTATTAGGTATTCTGTGGTAAAGCTATAATATTGTACGAACTAAAAACATTACTTTCCTCCACGATACCTTACAAAAACAATAGGCCACGCTCACACGAGCGAAAGAAAACACCCGGAAAAGCCACTTTCGCGCGAATTAAACGAAAAACCAATAAAATGTACGTGCGTGGTGCGATCGCCTCGCACGCGCCGCATAAAATGGTATAAATCAGTGCGCGGTGTGCGGATTGTGCGATGTGCGAATTAATTCATTTCCTCGCAAGCGCAGCAGGGGGCGGTGAGACGTGACGTCCGAATGGCAGTGAGCAGCTGGCTTTAGGCTGTTTGTAAAGCAGAGCGGAGCTTAGTGGAACGAGGAGGCCAGGTCACGGAGACTTTCAAAACATAAGAGATCTTATTGCTTATCGCTAGTATGTCAAGCTAAAACTAAAACTTGTTTGAAATCGAAAAAAAAGCACTAGTATGTCTTTTGAGCAAAGTGCGGAGAAAGAGCCAGCACAGCGGAGCGTGAAAAAGCCACAAGAGTCGAGGAGCTTAGTAAAAATGTAGTTAGGAAAAAATTGTGCCATGTTTGTAGTTTAACTAATATTAACTAAGTTTAACTAAAATTGGAAAACAGATGATATCAACCAACTAAAAAAAACCTTACATTAATACAAAAAAAAGACGTACATTAATACATTAACATAGCGTTCAACCTTTGAATAAGTACAGACAAAATAAAATACAAGTTTCTTTCGTGAATCTGAAGCGGGCAATGTTACGAACATTCCCTCCTACCCGGACAAACCCGGATTTTGAAGTTTGGACGGAACTCTTGTTTCGCATGTGTCCATGAAAGCTCCCGAGTTGGAGTGGAGAGGAACAACTACTTCAATTTTAGATACTGAACTTCATCTGTCTTGGAGTCATATTTTTTTAGGGTATTTAATACAGCGTCTTTAAAGTTCTGTCATTAACTGAACATCTAGCAATCACAGAAGGGCCATTCAATCTCGATTCAAATGCCACTCATTCAAGAGACGTCCATCAACATCTGAAGCCTGATTTACGATATGGCTACATTTATAGGCACCTCAAATGAGCCTATAAAAACGCGAGATACAACGCTATACGCCCGGTGAACGGGAAGTTCTATGCAATCTCTTTTGTTGTAGATTCTCATATAACATCTTCGCAAAGTTTCAGCGTTGTGAGGAATAAAGGAGATAGGTAAATATAGTTTATGGTGATTCTAAAGGGCCGTGACCTTATGTATTATTGCACAAATAGTTTTGCGAAAATTAGTTTGCACAAATAAGTATGTGCGTGCACACAGAGTGACTTTAGGTCTCAGATGCTACTTATGAAACGCATCAAGTTTCAAAAAGGAACATACACAATGAAAACGAAAGAAGCCTATCTAAGTTCTAATTGTGTGAACATTTTATAATTATATTAGTCACACAAACTATCTACTATTAATCGTGCATTTATTAAAAACTAGCATTAATCCTAAGAAACTGAAATAGTTATTTGTTCAACTAGTGAGCAAAGTTATTTTTTGCTATGAGTGCTGACTTTAAATCTAGTCTAGAATTGAATCACGAGCGTAGCGAGTGATTCTAATAAAGACTACTGAGCACAGTGAGTGATTTAAAGGCACAAGACATAAAAATATCTTGCTCTCGTGTGAAACATATAACTTTTCACCTCGACCAGCGAGAAATAAATTTTCTCTTCATTGTCCTTAAGTCTATTTAATAATAACCTGTTGACCTAACTACTAACAATAAGATATACTTTTTCTGTTATAATTTTTTTTTAAATATTGGAAGAACATAAACTGTAACATACAATAATACTTAAAATAGATGAGACAAACAAGTAAATCTATACGTTCCAATAACGTGTTACAACAAAAAATAAAGGCTTAGTAATCAGTCTACCATAGCTAAACTAAACATAAGAGAACTGTAACTGTCTCCTAATTTAATAAATTATGATAATTTATTAATGTTCTCCATAATACATAAAATAGGTACATAATATTTCCTTAATTCACGATTAGTACCTAGTTAATTGCCTATCCATCACTAATCGTCATAATTGTAACATACTCCTATGTTCTACCTATAACCCCTCGATCGCTGAGCGGCGGCGATGCGATGGAGCAAAACCGGTCCCGAGGGAGCGGTTAGCTAATCCAGCCTCTCGTTAAACGAATCCTTTCAGATAATCGCGGGAAAGTGGGTATCCGGTGATTAGGTTTGGGACTTGTGTCTTGGGATCTTTCAGTTTGACGATAAGATAAAGAATGATGGTTGCATTAGGTTCTTAATCTTTAAATCAAAGAATATTTAAGTTGTACTTCTGCCGTTTCGAGTCATATTCTGATATATCACAGTGGGTCAGTTTTTGAGAATGGAAGAAAAAAATAATTTTGCGATCTAGAAATGATTAGGAGCAGGGCAGGTAGATGATGAGTGAGATAGTTTAAGTTTTCGCTACATTATAAATAAGACTGTGAGATGTTTTTCTGACTTACGTTTGAGTAATAGCGTATAATAAATTACCTATAATTTTAGAGTCCTTCAGAAATACTTAAAAAAAGAGCTGCTTAATAATGAAACAGAAAATTTTCAGTTTTACAAAGACACCTGTACTAAATTCATAAAAAAGATTGTAATTTAATTTTGGCGAATCAGCTGATCAATTAGTATGAAAATTAAAAACAAGGGAATTGAAAATAGATTCCTTGGGGTTTCTTTTTTTTAAGTTTTGTAAACAAATAGGTATTAATGAAAAGTGATTTAATGGCTCAATTAAGAATAAAGTGCAACATTTATCTTAACGCTAATTTGCAGGGAAACATTTTTAAAACAAGCTACGGGAAAACAGTTTTTAAAATTGTATGATGGTATTGAAAAAACCTTTCCCTCTTAATTGAATTTTTGTCGCAACAGCACGACACGATGCCAAAGCTTTATCAGAGTATTCCTATTTTATTTTGTGTTCAAACGCGTCACCGCAACGTATGTTTTACAAAACAAACAAAATCACTTTTGTGCAGTTTTTAACAAAAAAAAAAAAAGTGAAACGGCACCCGATCAGATTGGTTCTAAAATAATGCCTGGATTTTCTTTAAGAGCTATCTTTTGATAAGGTTGTTGTGTTTGAATTCTACAAAATTATTTGTTTAACTAAATAATTTTAATTAGTGTTTTTTCAGGCAATACTAGTTTTATTTAGTAATACTACAAGGTAATTTGTTCGCAAGAACTAAGTCACAGTAAAAAAACAGATGCCAAAAAGTCACTTAAAAAGCAAGTCTTTTGAAAAAATCACATTCATCTACAATTTACTTTGAATATTATACTTTTAGAATAAAAATGTTTGAAATGTACATATAACACAATATGTACTGATAGACCTGACCTATCAGTACATATCGTATATGTACTTACTTTCTTTTTTGATTATTATATGTTCTTATAGAACTGACTTTTCATACATGTATATTCTGCAAAAACCAAGGCAAATGCCTACGTACAAAACATATAGAAATAAATATTTATTTTATCTTATTCAGGCGATAAACTTTGAAAAATTTACAGGAAGGGGCGAAGAAAAGCATGCAATTTCCTTAGTGGTGACTTGCAGATTTTATAGCGATCATTAGTATAATGTTATGTGTTGAAACGTGAATAAACTTAATGACTAGCTACAATAACACCTACACAGCTACTCGTAATAGTAACAACAGGTTAGCACCTTATTTTTATTGTTAAGGTCAGTGACTTCTTATAGGTTGTAGTAAATATAAGAACGAACAAAATCTAACAGCAAATTATGGAGTATTCTTTGTGGAAGCTATTTCTTTCTGAAAATGCAGTGAATGGCCCACTCATGACGGACTTTTTATTATGGTTATATCGATACTCGTTTGTTAATAAAAACAATACTAATATTACCTAATTAAGATAGTTATTAAAAAAAAATATGGATTTGACATCTCAGTTTTCAACTACAGTAATGAAGAAACTTATTTTAAGAAATAGATTACACTTTGTGTATTTATTATTACTTTTGTGTTGTGACTGTAATTATTCGTGTATAATAAGATACAGCTTTTGAAAGTTATTACCGGAGAAGCAAATTGTAATATTTCTATCACTTCCGACTCCTGGTCTACACTACGGTATTTTCGTCCCATATTAACCTTTGGGTTTTTAATACAATATCACATTATATTGTATTATAATTATAACATAATACGGATGGGGTAGATAGTTTTGTTAGGCCGTGCTATGGAGTATCTAGCTAGACAGATGCTGTGTTTGCGGAGATGTGGCCACCAGAATTTGCGAGTCTACCCTTTGCTTGTAGTTTGTCATGTCATGAGACATAGGGCTATGAAAAGTAGCAGCCTTGGTAGCAGCATTTTTAAAACATCCATTTAGATTTTAGAGGCATACAAAAATACACTTATAACAATGGACTAAAAACAGGGCTTTAATAGTGAAGAGAGGAAGATTTTCATGATTTTGCAATGTATTTTTTTTGGTCTGAAATGATTCTGAACTTTTTAAGGTCAATCATACGTCTCATGGCGGTCAATAGTGTACTGCTAAAGGGTCACGAAAAGTCAAATATCGATTTTTAAAATCTAAATTGGTAATAGTTTACACTTTATTAATTTACTTACTCTTATAATTTATCAAATGAAGTATTTTATGTGTATTTTTTATTAAAAACATATCAGGTTTATATAGGGTGCCTTTAAATTAGTTCTTGATACGAAAGGCTATGAATGTGCTCATGATAACAAACAACTTTCACTAAAAAACCCATAGTCAAATCGCAAAAAAAATATTTGACTCTCCATACAAATGGATGAATTGACCGGCCAAATTAGTATGAAGAGTCCAAAATTTTTTTTTGCGATTTGACTGTGGGTTCCTTAGGGAAAGTTGTTCGTTATCATGAGTACATGCATAGCCTTTCGTATCAAGAACTAATTTAAAGTCACCCTATACTAATTAGTATTTTGTAATTTTAAATAATTTCTAAATGAAAAGCGAGCGTAGGCATAGAACACTTTGAGCTTTCCAACAAAACGTCCGTATGTATACGATGGTTGCTGACTGTAAATATTTATCCATCGCATGCAAAGTGGAGCTACACATGTCCTACCTGTTCCTACCTAAATACAAATATGTACAGCCAGGCACACGAGTGATGCAGGCTGTGCAGTCATTACCGAGACAAAAGGCTGTACTGACTTGTGTGAAGGGGCGTTCGAAGCAAACATCATCAGGAACCTGTGATCTAAAGCGTGAAAGACAATAGATGTTAATTAATGCTTCCTATTTATTATCGTCATTTACTGACTAAGCTTTGTTTCGTTGCTATCAATCAGCTTTGCAAAATTTGCACCATATTTGTATTTGCAAAGCTTAAATGCATCACATTTAGACACAGTTAATAGAAATGAAAGCATATGTTTTGAGTATCTATCTATAATCTATATTCTATAGCCGTTATTCCAAAATGGAAATCTCCTATAATGCTAAGTTTAGTAGATATTTGGTTTTACCATGAGTTTAATTCAGGGATAAATAAAAACTGGCCAAGTGTGAGTCGGACTCGCGCACCAAGGGTTCCGTATAAATTCATAATCAATCACACATGTCTTAAACTCTATATTTTTTATATTTGAGTTGATTGAACAAAGGTAATTTGCGGTTTACGATTTATGACGTATTAAAAAAAACTACTTACTAGATCTCGCTCAAACCAATTTTCGGTGGAAGTTTGCATGGTAATGTACAACATATATTCCTAGTTTTATCATTATCTTATTTTAGAAGTTACAGGGGGGGGGGGGACACATTTTACCACTTTGGAAGTGTCTCTCGCGCAAACTATTCTGTTTAGAAAAAAATGATATTAGAAACCTCAATATCATTTTTGAAGAACGTATGGGGAACCCCCAAAATTTATAGTTTTTTTCTATTTTTATGTGAAAATCTTAATGCGGTTCACAGAATACACCTACTTACCAAGTTTCAACAGTATAGTTCTTATAGTTTCGGAAAAAAGTGGCTGTGACATACGGACGGACAGACAGACAGACAGACATGACGAATCCATAAGGGTTCCGTTTTTTGCCATTTGGCTACGGAACCCTAAAAACCACACTAAATAAGAGTACTACTCGACTCAGGTTTAGTTTTTTA
The DNA here is from genome assembly GCA_958295455.1 of Coleophora deauratella. Classification (NCBI taxonomy): domain Eukaryota; kingdom Metazoa; phylum Arthropoda; class Insecta; order Lepidoptera; family Coleophoridae; genus Coleophora; species Coleophora deauratella. Next base: position 2,861,412 of record OY282391.1, on the reverse strand, counting down.
TAATGTTAAAAGACCACATTTTAGTTATTTGCTGTGAATACATAATCTTATTTAGTATTTTTTTAAAGTAGATAACTTTAAGTTATAAAATCATAATCCGTTACTATCATTCAACAAAAGAATCTCATCTGTCAGCATCTTTAAACCTTTTTATACTTTTGAAAGATTTCGAAATGCATTAAATCCACCTTTCAGCTAGAGCGAAGACTTTTCTATACGGCGGCAAGTCTGACGTCTGAGCCTATCGTCTGCATTCATTCGAGACTTCATCTCGAAAACGGCTTAAGCGAATCTGAAAGACTTCACAATTTGCTTCGCTTCTCCCGTTTGGATTTGCGCATCCCATCTTCGGCTCCGGGTCTTAAGTTTCATTGTTGTAAGAATAATGGGGCGCATAGAAATTGCGATGTAGTACCTATAATATGTGTATTAGTTCGATATGTTACTTTATTCGTTATATAATTTTATTCAGGATGTTAAAAAGCGCGATTGAAAATTAAGCGGTTACTCAGAATCAAGTACAGAATACAGGAAAAAATATTTCAAAAACCCGATCTACAATCTTTTTTCAGTTTCGCGTACTAAATTTGAATAGTGAAGGAAGAATTTGTATGGAAAACTGAAAAAATAATTGTAGATCGGACTCTATTCTATACTATTCTGTGTAACCACTTTTTTTAATACTCTATATAGACTTAAACTAAAATATAAACAAAGACAGCTTTATATCCGCTGTATATAAAACTAAAACATCGGTTCTGTTCTTTTTTATTCGTTTATTTTAAATATTAGCTGTAACTAAAATATATTTTATTTTTATAGCTTTATGCAAAAGTGCTGATGTTTCTAAGCGCAAAAACGCTACATACAAACTGCGCAAGAATACTTTTCACATAGCTTTCATATAAATAATATAGCTATATTTTTTTAATAAATTGTATTTATTCAGTTTGTTCGTATTTATTAGGATAGAGATCAAGTGTGAAATGTTTTGGCCATACCACAGAATATGCAATACCAAAGACATCAACGAGCGATGCAGAAAGCGTTTTTCAAGTAATATTACAAAAAAAGCACTATCTACTTGTTACAAGCTTTTCTTCAAATTTTCAAAGTTTTACTTAAATTCTGCCATAGATAATGGCTAACAATAGAAGGACTTTAAAAAAATAATTGAAATCATCCTGAAAACCCAGAACTAGGTATTAGATATCGATGGCTTCACGTTTATTTGTCGACCACAAAGGCTGGTCTGGGAGCGATTTCACCACAGCCTTTCGTGGGCGAGCTTTCCCGCGCAAATGGAGTTTTATTCGCCTGGCCCGTCCACTCGGAAAAATATGACTCTACGTGAGAGAACTACATTTTTCATCTAACGTCGACGCATTTTCAAATGCATATACAATTATACATACTATTGAAATGTATAAAGGTGTCCTTTATGAAGTGGAAATACTCGTATAGGGTGACTTTTAATTAGTTCTTGATACGAAAGGATATGCATGTACTCATGATAACAAACAACTTTCCCTTAGGAACCTCACTTTATACAAATCGATCATCTGACCGGCCAATTTTTTTTTTTTTTTATGTGATAAGGAAGGCAAACGAGCAAGTGGGTCACCTGATGGTAAGTGATCACCACTGCCCATAGACACCTGCAACCCCGGAGGAGATTGCAGATGCGTTGCCAACCTAGAGGGCTAAGATGAAATGCCTCTTGTGCCTGTAATTTCCTCGGCTGTCTTACTCTCCACACCGGAACACAACAAAGCAATTAGTATGAAGAGACCAACATTTTTTTTGCGGTTTGACCATGGGTTCCTTAGGGAAAGTTGTTTGTTATCATGAGTACATGCATAGCCTTTCGTATCAAGAACTAATTTAAAGTCGCCTTATATGTTTAACATCTGCCATTATTGAGTGGAAAACAGGTAAAATATTCCTCATTGTACCTAGTTGTGACGATCGAGGAGGTGGTAATCAAAGACAGGTAAGGATTTTAAGTAGGTAACCAAGCTGAATCAATACACTAATAGTACAATCTTGAGCCGTTTTTCGACTTTTATTTTACCCTAGCGTATCTGACTGTATTTACTGAGTGATAGTTCTTCTACATATACAGGATGTAACAAAATTGGTGTAAGACCCGTTAAGTGAGGATTCTACTCATTGTACTGAACAACTTTTGTTCTAGGACTGCTCAAATCGCAAAAAAATTTGGACTCTCCATACAAATTGATCATCTGTTTTGCTATTTTCGTATGGAATAATAAGTCCAATTTTTTTTGTGATTTGCGTAGAACAAAAGTTGTTCAGTACGATGAGTAGAATCCTCAGTTAACGGGTCCTACACCAATTTTGTTACACCCTGTATATGTGCAAAATTGAATAGGTAGGTGAAACATATAGGGTTACCAAAAAGACGGATCAGTCCCTTCATGCTTCGACGGTCTTCACCACGTAGCAACGACGCCGAGTGAAACATTGAAAAGCCTTTATCAGTCAGTCGACCAAACGTCTGGCAATAGGCTTGCGGCCACGAAACGAGCGGGGAGGCCAGAAGAAATAAATTAAATCAGCTATGACATAGGTAGGTACTGAAAATCTATGCTCGGGAAGGTTATAACCATATATGACTGACTCGGTCAGTAGTCAGCGCTACTGACTGCTGATCCGTGAATCGTGTTTTTGAATCCGACCCAAAGCAAACATTTCTTCAAGTCACTATCACAATGTTATGTTTTAACAGTGTTTATAGTCAGTCATCTACTCGACCGATTACATGGGAAGAGAAACAACCACTTCTGCTAAATTGAACTTTATTTCTATGCAGTCACTTTAGTCTTCATATTTTCCAATAGATGTCGCTAGCATGAAATAAATGAAAATGCAATCCTTATGGCTTTATATCAAGGCTGATATTTGACTTAATATAATCGCCCACCTCATCTCCTTCACGCTTCCGCTCTTCTAGGCGTCCAAAGCGATTTTTCCTAGCGAAGGTATATAACGCTACTTTCGTAGCCTCGCAAGTCTAGAGCTGGCTATTGCGAGTCGGCCGACTGGAACACCAGGCTTCGGTTTTTGCTCTCTAGTAGATCCTACTTGGAAACTCCAGGGCTTTTCTGTCTGGTGCGGACATGTTTGTAGTGTTGGCTTTGTTTTACTAAAACAAGGTGTCTGCTGGTTTCTATCTGCAAAGCTTTTAAATTATGACTCTACTTACGGAACTGAACAACTTTTGTTCTACAACATTTAAAGAAAAGATCATGCAAACTTGGCTCACAGACTGATCCAAGTACTTTTATACAGGGTGTAACAGAAAGGTGTGATGATACTTCAAAGTTGGCTTTTACCCATCAAACTGAACAACTTTTTTCTACAACTTTGTTGAAATCGCAAAGAAATTTTCGGACTTTTCATACAAACTTGGTTCGCCAGCTGATTGATTTGTATGAAAAGTCCAAAAAAATTTTTGCGATTTGAACAAAGTTGTAGAACAAAAGTTGTTCAGTTTGATGGGTAAAAGCCAAGCTTGAAGTATTATCACACCTTTATGTTACACCCTGTATGTATGAATACTGAGTTTGTTTGTGAGTTGTAGCTCAAAAGTTGATCAGTTTCATATGAGTAATAGTTTTACTTGTGCCATTTAGGTCAAAGTAAGTTCGTTATTAAAACAAACGAAGTCGCGGGAAACATTGATTAAAGCGCTACATATTCGAAAATGAGCTAAGTTGGCGTAAAATGAAATAAAAACGACTGATAATTCGAAATTCAAAACAGACTTATGGCGCTAAATATTAATGAAGTTTACTTAACGCAATTCAGTTTATCACATTTATACCCCTCTAGTACATTCGGGGTAACATGGGGTAAACAAGTCTACATGAATAATAAACGCGATTATTCCAATAAACGCCCTGAACATGATGTCTGCTCAACACTGACCATTGTTGTTCGAATTTGACAGCCCCTGTCAATTAATATCAGACGATTCGGTGGAAATTAATTACGATATTTTCCATGGATTTAAAGTGTATTGACTGTGTGGTACGAATTTAGATTTATGGGTATGACTGACAAATAAATAAACTCCAAAGTCACCTAGGCAGCACCAAGGTATTTACTCTTCTGTGCCACGCCACGGAAAATTTTTAATCTTTGTCAGACTCAGAAGAAAGACCAAGGACAACGGAGGCAATCCAAAGAGTATGTAATCAATCACAAATATCAACGAACCTACGAACTCTTTGATTTTTATGTTCGACTGATTTTCTTTTAAAAAATATTGTTTTAAAAATGTGTACTTTCTTTACACCAGCCAGTGCGTCACTAAAAAATCTGGTACTACGAACTCTTTGGTTCTTATGTTCGTTTTTTTTTCTTTTAAAATATTTTTGTTATTTTTAAAGCGTTTACTTTCTTTATACAGCCAGTGCGTCAAAAACAAAAACAAAGAAAGTGTAGTAAATACCACGAGGTCAGGCCACGAAGGTCGCATTAAATAAAGGCGGGAGAGTGGTGTCTACTTGGTGCGAAAATTATGTCTCCTAGCAGCTGTCCTCTTTACTCTCGTTAATTTTTTTATCTGCCATCCCTATCATGCCTTAAGTATCAAGGAAGCTGTATGTAGTGATGTGCTTACTTTGAGCTTACTAATAAAATTATAGGAAGGCCCATTTGTTTATTATTATTTGAAAACTTTTATACATGCAGTAAAATAAGACTAAATCAGAACCTTTAATAGATCAAACTTAGACCTAACTTCTTGATCAATTACTAAGAAATGACTATGTATCGGGTGTAAAGTGTATAAATTATATCCTTAATCCTTGAGGTTATTTTGAAAAAAGCAAAGACGTCGCTATAATCTCGTTTGAACTCGTTTATAACTAGAGTTCTCACTAACTCGATTGCCCATCCCTATCTTGGCTGAAGTGGAGAAAATTGTGTTTACGGTTACTGAGTGGATAAAAAGTTCTCGGCGACATTTTTTTTTATACAGACATGGACAGTGATGTAGTTCAACTGTTACATCGTAGTTTTCGGAAAAGGTTATCATGAACTAAACAGAGTTTGAAGAGGTGAAATAATAAGAGTTTTATAGGTATCATATTTTTAGTAATCGATTAGTGTTTTTTTTACCGTAATTCATTTATGTACTAAGTTCCATATGAGATGGTCTGTTTATTTAGCTAAACTACTACGTTAAAATGATCAGCTTTTTTATTAATCATAAAGTTTTTTAACTACTTTCATTGCGTTTTTTTATTCTTTCGTGACTTAAATAAATAAAATTTTGATTTTGATTTTGATTTTGGTAATGTTATGATTGAATTAAACCAATATATGCTGATTAATTTTCTCCAGAAATTAAATAAGCCACTATAATATTTTCTAGTTGTCTGTCAAAGTACTTAAAAAAGTAATAATAATACACACCTCCACCCTCAATAAATTTTGCAAACCCTTTGTCCTATACAAAGGCCCTTCAAACGTAGATATTTAGAAACTCTTTGAAACCGCAAATTGGCTGAACAAAATTAATATTTCATACGCATTTGTATAGGACCCTCGTTTCTTCACACTTATCTGATCACGGAAGAGGTTTTCATTAAAACCCAGATTCAACACTAAACGCTGACATAATAATTATCGGGAATTTTCGGGCGATTCCGCGCCTTTTCGGGGGGTGCTGTCAAATCCATGCGGAGTCACGTTCCACCGTAGCATTAGTGGCGCCGCCCCATTTTTGCAAATATCTGCTAAACAGTAGATAATGGTGAGCTGAGTTTGCGAGGTTTTGTTTATTTGGGATAAAACGGCACTTTTCGGGCATTTTCAGGGAGAGTTTGAATCTGTCATATTGTTGTTGGTGATATTATATAGGATGTAATAGAATTAGTACGAACCAGTGGGGTAACACTCATATCATAACGAACAACTTTTGTTCTACGACTTTGATGAAATAGCAAACCTTTTTTTTTTGGAATCTTCATACAAATTGATCAGCTGTTTTTGTGCCATAGCATGTATTATTGAATAAACACTAAAGTTTTAGATACAATGCATGGTCAGCATAACTAAGTAGGTATACTAGAAATAAATAGTAAATAAAAATTAAAAACAAAAATGAATTAGGCAGTTCAAGTAAATTTTACGGTGCATGCTCATTCCCATGTTATAAGCAGTTAATCGCATCGTATGGATACGTAATCTCGCTGGTATGGCTAATGACAGGAGTGATAACGGCAAGTCGTGTCGTGTCGTGACCCAGCTACCTGGAAGCTTGATAATCAGATGATGTGTGGCTTAAATCAAAAGAAAATACGAATTGTGGTCAACAGATGTATTTTTTAGACAAATGCACATGTTAATTTCTCTACGAGTAATTCAGGGTCATATTAAAAAACTAAGACTTACTTGTTGTTTGTCGTTAGAGTTATTATTTAATATTTTATCAAGCAACACAAAATTTCTATCTTTTTTCAAACGACAATTTTATTTCATTTTGCGGTGAAGTTAAAAAAATATAAGTATATTTTGAATTTTAAGTTTAAGAAGTTTAAGTTTTCGATGAATGCATAGAACTAATTTTTTTTACAGAATATGCGTAACCGTTTTGTCTCATATAAAATTTTACTTGTTATTTGGTAGAAAATAAATCTTTTTTTTACCCTTAATTGATAAGCCCTTGGCATCATCTCACCTGACGGTAAGTGATGATGATGCCGAAGATGGAAGCGGGCTTACCAAGATTCCCCAACGCAATGGGGAACTGGCTTATCTTATCTTCATGCCGGAACACATCAATACTGTTAACATTGATGTTTGGCGACAAGACTTAGATAAGATGGTGTTAGCTAGCCAGGCTAAGAATAAAAAGATACTACGAGAGTAAAATCCTTATGACTTGAGAGTGACTTTGTGGCCTATCGGCCATAATGAGAGCACGTGATATGGCGCGGCGGTGCCTGCGAAAAATTAAGATAAACCCAACATGTAACAACGCGGAATAAAGCCTTTTCTAGATTTTTAAGTTTATTCAAGAAACTATTGTAGTAATATTTTGAAATCTCGTTAATATTTCTGTTAGGCTTCCCACGATGCATGCAAAATTCAGATTCTTAAAGACTATTTTGCAATGCAATAAAAGTGTTAACTATGAAAAACATTTTCTAACAGTATTTGAAATATCTTTGTATTTCATTATGTATTGTTCTACTGCCGGATCCTGGTGATATTACAATAACGCAAACATTGATGTATATTGTCTATGTGTCGTCGCATTGTCTCTGTGGTCAAGTAAATGTCTTGCTGTTGACAGGTGGCCCAATATGGATTTGACGGGATTTATGTGACTGGACAGGAGTAGGTATTAATCGAACGAGTCCCTTACATACCTCCTATAGAGCTATTTTTATTTATAATTTGGACCTCATTCCTTAAGTCATGGTATGTAGGAGGAAACTTTTAAAGATCTGTATCGTTTATTTCATTTGTATCCTATATTTATTATTATTTATTATACTTTTTCTTATACTTATATACTTTTACTTTAAATCAGGGTTCGTAAATATCCGATATTTATAATAAATATCAAAATATCGGATATTTTTGATATATATCCGATATTTTCGATATCTTTGATATTTTTGATATTTATCAAAATTACATACTAATAATCAATTTTTTACTTAATTACATGATTTTCGAAATAGCTTAATTTAAAATGTAGGTATATGTTTGATAATTTAAAGATTTTTATTAAAATAACATTCAAATTTTATACTCTGATATGTTTTTTCGAAATAACTGAATCTAAAATGTATATTTTATTTTTGCAAATTTGAAGATAGTTAATTAAACTAAACTCATTTATTTATTATTGTGATAATCATATCTTTATTCTTTGCATTTGGCACATTCATTCGTAAGAAGCAGCTCTTAGAAGCTAGGAAAATATAAATATCAATATTGATATATATCAAGCATAAATATCAATTGATATATATCATGATATATATCCGATATATATCAATTGATATATATCATGCGAACCCTGCTTTAAATATATAAATTACCTAGGTATATAAGCTACCAAAAACATATCGGTCAGAGATGCATTGTGCTTAATACACATATGGTATAAATCAGAGTCAATAGATTTTGAGTTTCTACGAAAAATTTTGCCAGAATACTTAATTCTCAAAGACCTATACTCCTATATAATGCATAGGCAAACAATATCTAGATGCTTAGTTAAGGATTTCCAATTCATAACCAAGGGAAATACCAAACATACAGAACAAACAAACATTTACTCGACGACGACGCCTTCCAACAGTTCAAATACTCGAACATAACGTTTCCTGCAACCACAGTACGTACGAATGTTCGAAATGGAGCCCAAAGTCCTTTACCAAGAACATATCGAAACAGTAATACCGAAATGCTTGCATAATACCCTATTGAAGGCCTGTCAACACATTCAAAGCTGTGCGAATTTAAACCTTCTGTTCTACCTATAGGACGTTGGGTCTAGGGTTGTTTTCATACTACATAATACGTTTATCGGCGCCCATCGGTGCGTAAGGGCAAACACAGAGGTTTGTATCAATTAATAACGGATCGTAATTACCATGTTACGAGAGCGGTCGCTGAAACAATATTTGTGTTACGTTAAGAATTCATATTCGATAAAAAAATAACGATTAACACCTAAAGACTAAATATTGTAATAAAAAAATCATATTTGGTGTTTTAACGCATGGTATTCCCCAATCTTTTGATCAACCACATGATTTTGAAACGTATAAGCATGTTCTTTTGTGAAGAGTTAAAAGAGAAAATCCTCATTGAAATCTGGATTATTTGTCGGCAAAAAAAAGCTGCCGCAAAGCGGAGCATAATACTCCACATTTCTGGCAGTGACAGCAAAGATTTCAGTATAAATCTGCGACAGAACGCGGGAAAACATTAAAAATAAATAAGGGGATAGAGCGGGCGAAGGAATTATGTTATATGTTTATTCAGCCTTTAGCAGTGTTTGCTGGCTGCCAGAGACAGCAGAGCTACACTAGTGTTGCTGGATTAAAACTATCTACGTTTTAAACTTTTTTTTATTTGTAATATTTAAACAGGATTCGCATTATGTTCTATACAAGATTTTAACAGTTCATATTAGGAACTTTTTACACACACAAAAAACAAAGGAAGACTAAATTGCGGTTTAGAAGGTGCAATTTTGAATTTGGAGAATAATATTCTGTCGGGTGCCAGCGTTGCCCGATTTGCATGGAGATGGCGCCTCTCGGCCCCGGGGCTTCGCGCCCTCGTAATCTGGAACTCCGCTAAACTGATTTAAATTTTCAGCCTCTCACAATGGGTATTTATCTGTTTTTTGATATCTTTTTCAACTTTTGTTTCTGACATTTGTATTAAGTGATAGCTGGGTTTATAACTTCACATACATCTGTTTCTCCAACTTATAATATTTATATAATTTAGAATTACAAAGACGCAACTGTAATCTTGCGACAATGACAGTTGTGTCTTTGTAATGTTAGATGTTCTTATCAATGTGCGATATACATATTATGTTAGCTTTGTGCACGCAGCAGATAGAGAAAATATAAGAATGACAAATCCTAAATATAGCGATTCTTTTTCCAAAATGATGTTGCTTTCGTATCAAAACGTACGAGTGCCTTTTGAACGAATTTATCATGAGTGGTGTCAATTTCACATGTTCATATTTTAGCAATATGTCAACCACATAGTTACAGTGGTTTTTCCTCTTAGTAAGGGGGGAGCAGGTTTTCCATCAAATATTTATTTTGCTCCACCAGTAATGGGGGACATTAATCTTTTAGCAAGTGCTATGGCGCCTTGACAGAGACATTTTCTAAGTCTGTTGGTATCGTAGGAAATAATTGGTGGAATACTACTGAAATTCGAATTTCGACGGAAACATACCGATATATTTCATGGAGTTCATAGTACGAACATGTCTGCTTTCATGCATACCTGTAACAAAAAAAAAACTTGATATAAATCTTGTTGGATTCCATACTTTTTAGTAACAAAGTAATACTATTTGACAGCGTTCATTCAGGTGTTATAAAGATACGGTGGGTTTCTATTCATGCATTTGAACAACAATGTTCTGCAAATTAACAGTTTGGGACCGAATTTGAATGGGAAGGACAAAAAAAATTACGGTAATTTTCTTGGGGAAAGTTGTTCAGTTACATGACTAAAAGCCCTATAAATATCTTCATGTTACATGTTGTCAAAACGATGTCAAAGTACAAAATGTAAATCAGATGAAGTGACTAGACCAATTTGCGTATAATAATTTAAATCCAAATAAAATCGCAATTCACCACTCTATAATAACAAATCTATCACTTAATATGTGTCTGTTCAGGCCGATACCAATTACCAGACATTATTTACTTTTTCACGGAACATAATGAACCCGTGGACCTCGTTAAAAATGGGGAAATGTAATTACACTGTTGGCTGTTTCGCACCATCCCACAGCTATAATGCCGAGAATTATCGCAAAGAGAATTTTTCCTGCAGAATTTTAAACAAATTGTTAAATATGTAGAAGAGCTAAGTTAATAGAAATATCTATTAATGAAACTTTATACCTTATTACCTTAACAGTTTAATTTTAATAAAGTATATTGAGTGAGGAAGGCGTATTTAAGAATTAACCTTCCTAATTCATGTAAAAATATGTCAGCATTTACATGTCCAACATTTTTTGTGCCTATCTCAATCGCAGGTTGAACCTTAGTTAAACTAACTTCGAACAAGGTTTACGTCACGACCGGCTACCCGTCCAGTAGTAACCGGATTAGACCGGCTAGGATCAGTTAGTGACAGCTTTTGAAAGTTAATTAAAATGGTATGGAAGTTTGATTTAGATCGAGATTTTCATAAAAAAAGTTGGACAGTATATACCTGCGAGTGTAGCTGTTAAAACAGTTACTTTGAATTTGAAAAAATAAAATAAAATACACTAGTATAAAATAATAGTTATTTAAGATGTTTTCACATTTGCCACTTCAGATACATGACGAAATATCTCATATCATTTAAATTAAATTACCACATCATCTTCTTATTAAATTCAAGTAAAGTTAAAAAAAAAAACTGAAAGATTCATAGCTATATTTCTAACTGTAAAATCGTTAACAAAAAAGGAATTTCATTACCTTATTGCCTTTATTTCATATAACATTCATTAAGACGAGTGCTAGTGTGAGTACGAAACAGATACTGTAAGATTAACTTTCACTAGATTTTCCTGGATCTTGCTAATTTAATAATTGACCGCCACCAAACTGATTATATTAGTTACACTGAAGCTGAGACTTAGTCTAGTACTTAATTATGTAGTCTAGACCCCTGAGGACGTCGGTCTCAACTAGCTTTGTTTATAAACGTGATTGGAGAAAATTGTGTTTGATTTTACAGTTATTAAAGAACATAGGTAAAATATGATAGTTGAAGCTGTCTGATATTGTAACGTTTTAGTAATATACAGTAATTCCTTTATAATAAGAAATTAAAAATACTTACTAATGTCTAGGAAGTAAAAATGAAGAAAAAAAGGTTTAGTCTAAAAGCCAAATAAGATTACTAAGACTTGCAGTAAGTTTGGAAACACCTTTAAGGGGAAGCTTCACTCAAAATACTTATCAAAAATGAAAAAGTATCGCCTATATCTGATACTTAAATCAAAATTATAATGAGGTATAAATAACACAAATAGAAAAATACCCATAAATATCCATAAAGCATTTTTTTCTATTTGGCATACTAAACAAAGCGTCGAATTTCAAATTTCCGCTCTAGCCCCACTTCTGGACAATAAATCAAATTTTATATTCCAATTTATTGGTATAAAAATTAAACGGATCCAGGGTCATTGGACACGCACGCTGTGGTTACACCACCATAGCTACTGTTACCCTCAAAATGAGTTATGGCCTTTTGTGCAAACATTCCTATTCGAAACACGGCGTTCTGTTATTTATGCAGATTTTTGAAATATAGGCAGGTATGCGTGCTTTAATAGCTGTTACGGCCATTATGGATAGTGTAACGTGAATCCTTTTAGGTTCGATTTTTTTAACACAGAAACTGATTTTGTACTTCCAGTAAGAACTAAATTATTTGTATAGTTGTCTAAAGGACAACGGGTTTCAGTGGTCACTTTGACACATTTATTTTTTAAGTAATAATTGAAAATAAAATAATATAACAATAGGCATTCGAAAAGAAACAACCTTCGTAATCGCAAAATAATCCTTTCCGTCCTAATACCACATTCATATACGTACATATTAAAGGAACCTAAAATTCTGTTACAGAATCCATCCAGGCTAATTTGCCAACTCGCCTACAATCCAGGTCAACCCATTTGCAGGTCATTGCATTATAAAGGTAGAAGCTGAATTGAATTGACGTGATAATCTTTGGAGATTAACCTGGAAAATGGAAAATGCTGCATTTACGGATAATGAAAAGAAAAAAGCGGCCAAGTGCGAGTCGGACTCGCCCATGAAGGGTTCCGTAGCAGCAAGTAACATAATATAAAAGTTTTTGTAGTTCGTTGTAACTTGAATGAAAGGTAAATTGCGGTTTACGATTTATGACGTATTAAAAAAAAACTACTTACTAGATATCGTTCAAACCAATTTTCGGTGGAAGTTTGCATGGTAATGTACATCATATATTTTTTTTAGTTTTATCATTCTCTTATTTTAGAAGTTACGGGGGGGGGGACACACATTTTACAACTTTGGAAGTGTCTCTCGCGCAAACTATTCAGTTTAGAAGAAAATGATATTAGAAACCTCAATATCATTTTTGAAGACCTGTCCATAGATACCCCACACGTATGGGTTTGATGAAAAAATTTTTTTTGAGTTTCAGTTCTAAGTATGGGGAGCCCCCAAAATTTATTGTTTTTTTTTCTTACCAAGTTTCAACAGTATAGTTCTTATAGTTTCGGAAAAAAAGTGGCTGTGACATACGGACAGACAGACAGACAGACAGACAGACAGACAGACAGACAGACAGACAGACAGACATGACGAATCCATAAGGGTTCCGTTTTTTGCCATTTGGCTATGGAATCCTAAAAAGCGTGTAAGTACTAAAGTTACCGACATAGCTAATAGAATAAGCAAGTTGAAATGTCTGTGAACAGGTCTTGTAGTAGATGTAGTCTTCTGGTTGTTGTTTAGTCTGCTGTCATATTTCGTGCACATAGGCAATACATACAGTTTTCTGAAAAACACGACCCCCATTTTCATCATTTTTTGGTGGCCAAGTAAACAATTTCTTTCAATTTCAAACCATTTTACCCCATTCTTTTCAGAGTTCACCATCCACGCAAGTTAATTTGCTGTTCATTCAGTCTCCTACAATCCTCATTCAGCTCCTTTAATCAAGAGTAAAAGTTTAATGAAAGGCAACGCTTTTTCCCCACGACACGACACGACACATAATGAGGGCGACTAAAGATCCAGACAAGACTATATAGTCGGGCGGACTAGTCGTTGACTGTCGATAATAGCCGTCTAGACGTGTTAATGCTAACACTGGCACCATACGCGTTCGGGCTTTATTAAAAATAAAAAATAATTTTAAATGAGACGTGATAGAATTTTGATCTGTAAAGTACGTTCCATACTGTTTTATATTAGATATCATTAATTTTTAAAGTTTATTCGGTGTATCATTAAACGTAATACATATCTACAAAGGCGACGAGCTTTATTTAGTGTCTTATGATAAAATAACTTAAAAATTTAAAGAAAAACAGATTTGAGTCCACGAAAACTTTTTTTGACTACCTATTTAATTTATATTATACGTTAAGGTAAATGCCACATTGAATAAATCCAGTGAAACAATTACCACAAACAAAGCGATATACCCTTTAAGAGTCACGTCAAAATAGATTTCTTAATTGCACCCTAAGACTCTAAACTTGTCTTCACACACTGATCCTGATACCAACATGTTACTAAAACTATGTTTACGTTCCTTTCCTTCAAACAAATTGCTGAAACTAAAAGCGCTATTATTCTTAATCTTTGTCCATAAGGGTCTCCCCACAATGCTTGCGTGACGTCATTAATAATGGTGTTCAAACAACGGGGTGTGTTTAAATCTATGGGACGATGCATCACTGTTTGTTATTAATATTCATGTCCACTATTAAGCGTGATGGTGATGACGTGAAAATCAGTCTGAAAGGTGTGTGTAGAGAAAATTGTGTTCCCATTACCGTAATTTGGTAAAGGGCAGGTCAAGTGACGTAAGTGATTCAGTTAACGACAGGGCGACTTTTGATCCGTTGAAAAGTGACCAATGGTCTATGGTAGATTATGTTCTACACTCCCCAAGAAACCTTTAAATACAGGATATTAAAAAAAGTGTGTTTGAAATTTTAAGGGGTTATTCAGTATCAAGTATAGAAACAGGAAAAATGTTGAAAAAATCCGATAATTTTTTTTTTTCAGTTTCCCATACTAAATCTGAATAGTAATAATAATAGTACTTAATAATAATAATAGGATGAACAGAACGGATAGAACGGTTAAAATGTGCCACACGATAAGAAGAAGAAGAACAATAATTTGTATGGAAAAGTGTAAAAAAAATTGTGAATCGGATTTTTAAAATATTTTTCCTGTATTCTTTACTTGATATTATGCAACCCCTTAAAAAACGATTTTTATTAACATCCTTTATAATCGCAGAAATCTGCAACATTACCAGCGCCTGTTTGAAATGCCATCACAAAACTTGTCGTATGTTTATTTATTTATTTTTATTTATTTTATTTAGGAAACAAACATTCTTCTACATATTTTACTATAACTATGTTATCATATCAATGAAAAGCCATCTGTATATTCATTTTTTAATCAAAAATTATGGCTAAAATCAAAATCAAAATAAAAAATCTTTTTTATTTAAGTAGATGCTTTACACATACTTTTAAATCGTCATATTATTCTACCTAGTACAAAGTTCCTACCACTCGGAACTTGTACACTCAACGTTTCGGGAAGTGTTAGCGGAGCGAGAAGAAACGTCGAGCCCCAAAGAAACTCGCCCCAACACATTTTTTGAAATAAAAACTTAATAGCTATTACAATTGATCTTATTACTAAAGCTATGAGCTGAAGGATCTATACATGTCCACACATCTTTGTCATTTACATAATCTATGGTTTTATCATAAACTCATTTTAGAAAACCATGACTTAAGGTTCTAACATTTTATCATTTTTAACTAACTGCAGTTAATCTGTGCTCAGCACCTCGTGTCTCTAGAACATTAATTCGGAACACACCTATTTAGATGGCGCGATACTTTCGATTTCAAGTTAATGGTATTAATGGCTGCGAGGATCCCATAACTGTCGCTGTTTGATTTAAACCGAGGGTTAACTGTCGTTTTAATGAATACATTTGACAGTCAGTTAAAAATTTGCATTAAAAAAATAAATGTAGAAAAAAGTTCATAACTTTAACCTAGAGCATGCCTCTGGTTTTATGTATTTAGTGTTTTCATTTTAGTTCTCTTTAAAGTGTAACAGACTGCGTCAAAAATATCACTGATAATTCAATAACCAGATTCTATGCTAATTCTGTTAGAAAAATGAGAAAAAAAAAGGTTTTGTTGTTGCGCACGAAAAAAAAAGACAGTTTAGATCTTACTAATATAATAAACGAGAAAGTATGGATGTTTGTTTGTTTATTTATATGTTTGTTTGTTCAGCTTTCACGTCGAAACTACTGATCGGATTTGGATGAAATTTGATAGATAGATAGATTAAATACTGGATTAACACGTAGGCTACTTTTTGTTCCAGGAAAATGGTTGGTTCCCGAAGGTTACCTTACAGTCAATAACTCGATATCCACGCGGGCGGAGCGGCGGGCAAAAGCTAGTACACAATAATTTCGCTTATAAACTAAATAGTTATACTCTATCTAAAGATACTCTGTATTACCACAAATGCTAGTAGTAGCTCTACCTACTCAATTTAATTTTTTTAAGCGTCAAGGAGCTCATAAATTACCTAAGTAAAGATTGGACTCAAAACAAAGGAGTCAAAATAACATAGGATTATTACGAAAAAAATGAAGAATCTATGTTTAAACTTTGCAAGGAGTGGGTAATCCAAGAAGCTTTTAATATTATCGTGCCTACACCTAACTTGGCCTGGAGCAAAACCAGCAAAACGCCGGAAACTGTCTCTAAAGTCTAAACATCCAACTTGGCATCACCTCGAGGGATCCTCGGTAATCCAAGACTCGTGACTGCTAGGACAGACAGACAGACAGGTGACGGACTAAGCTGTACCTGTCTACTTGCTTTGCTTGTTATATCCAAGACCACACTAAAAAGTATATAAAACTAATAAAGATATAGTCGATATTAACCGATTTCGAAAAATGGATGCTTTCAAGTCGTTTCATTAATATTTTATCCAAACATAATGTTAGATTCATTGACTTCAATTCTACAGGCTGTTAAAAAAGTGCGTTTGAGATTTTAAGGGGTTACTCAGGATCAAGTAAAAAATACATGAAAAATATTGAAAAAATTCGATCTCCAACTTTTTTCAGTTTTCTATACAAATTATTGATTAACTATTCAGTTTTAATATGGGAATCTAAAAAAAAAACTATATAAGAGCAGATAATTTACATATTTTCCTATATTCTATACTTTATTCTGAATAACGCACTTTTGAACACCTGTTTTAACAATAATTATATTTTGTTACACCCTGTATATACTCTTATGTCTCTTAACTCACACGATAACCTGTATCAGTAGCACCAACAATTGATATCCGCCTATAAGCGGTTGTTTAGGTAAGTGTTATTCACTCACCGACGCCCGAAATCGCGCTACTTGCGCCGTGACGCGAATACTTAATGCCGTCACGACCTCGACGTCATCGGAGGACCAGCTGGATTGTAGGAAAAGGCATCTTATGCCTTCAGTGGTAAGGTTCGTAATGGTAGTACAGGTGGACAAGTCAGGAAATGTAAGAGTCAATGAATCTGGTTCGAGTTGTAATGTGTTTTTTCTTTTTTGCGGGAAGTTGTTTTTTAAGGATTTGTTGAAAATATAAAGTAATTAATTTTCAATTTCCATTTCAATTTATTTATTGCATACCATGTGTTTACAAAAATACAGAGGTGTTAAAATATAATGGTATCAACATGGACCCTGAGTAGGGCACAGCAAAATTAGGAGAAAGGAAGTCAATTCTTGTCTAAAATAAAATAATAATTATAGAATTTTATGTTAATTTAAGATATAATAAAGAAATAACAAAAAATAATAATAATAAAGCATTATTTGTTACATAATAATCATTAACTATTAGGTTTAAACATTTCAATTAAGAAATACGTAACAATGAAATAAACAATAAAAAGAAAAACACTTAAACTCTTAATACAAATTCACCTGTTCAATTCTTGTTTTACATATTCCTGTCTAGAGGCTGTGTCTGTTTGCCTGATGCACGATTTTTTTACAATTCATCCAAACCTGGACTTCATTGTAAGTCAACTTGAAGTTTTCGAGATTTCTTTATGACACTCAACTATCGCTGGTACTATTATTTATTATCTGTCCGCTTTCAACCGGATAAGCATTTCGCCTTTCCTATAATAACTAAAATTCTCTTACACTTGTCCACTACAAAACTCCTAACTTCAAGGCAGGAGCTGACATCCAGGTCCCAGGGCACGAGACCAGACGTCCTAACAAGCTAACTCCACAAATTGGCTCCGGCAACTCGCCGGACGAATTTAGCATTAATTGTGTTCGTCAGACCATGCCATTTGGGAGCATTGTTGCATGCATGCACTGCCGCGAAGCTTCAATTTAACCTTGCGTTTTTATAACCCATGAGAATTTGGGAGTTATTTTAAAATGGATTCGAATATGATGGAACATTTTGTGTATATGTCCGATAAAACCTTCCATACCTTTTATCAATTCTGTGCTGTATATAATGCTGTATATAGGGTGAGTTTAAATTAGTTCTTGATACGAAAGGCTATGCATGTGCTCATGAAAACAAACAACTTTCCCTAAGGAACCCATAGCCGAATCGCAAAAAAAATTTTGGTCTCTTCATACAAATCGATCAGCCGTGCGGCCAAATTAGTATGAAGAGTCAAAAATTTTTTTTGCGATTTGACTATGGGTTATTTAGGGAAAGTTGTTTGTTATCATGAGCACATTCATAGCCTTTGGTATCAAGAACTAATTTAAAGTCACCCGTTATATAGGATGTAAGAAAATAGTTGTATGGCACATTAATTGGGTCACTACTTATCCTACTGAACTTGGGATCTAAGGTTTGTTGAAATAGCAAAATCATTTATTGACTTCTCGTACTGGTTATTAGCAGATTTGCCAACTCAGCGGGATGAGAAGTTTTCTTTTGCGTTTTCAGAAAAGTCGTAGAGCAAAAGTTCTTCAGTGTGATGGCTAGAAACTGCAATTAACGGATCCTGCTTCAATTTTCTCACACCCTGTATAAACACAGAATTTCGAAGGCTTTAGTTACATATGCAAAGCTCACACCTGAGTTACAATATCTGTTTTCAGTCCCTGGATTCTACTAGTTCGTCTGTTAAAAGTATTTTATTACTAGGTGGTTCCCGCGACTTTTTACGCGTGGAACCTGGGAAAATAGTAGCATATGTGTTAATCCAGATTATAAACAATCTGTGTGCCTGATTTTAATCCAAATCATTCAAAAAACAATCATCCAAATTCTCACATTCACTCATATTAAATAAACATTACATTTACAGTAGAATTTAAAAGATGTTTACCTACATTATAAGAGAACCTCATTCATTTCACCCAAATTAATCCAAACACAGAACAGCATCCAAAACAAAATTAATATTTGAGATGCCTACCTGTTAAACATTCAGACGCTCCTGTTAACAAAACCCCAAGCCAATTACTTCTTGTCGAACCTCTAAGGGTTAACTTTAATGAGGAAGAGGTCCCTCTTACCTTCTAATGCGGAATGCAAACATTTATACAAAATTCTCCAGAAACCAAGTTACTTTGAAGCTTGGAACGCTAGGTTGGAGATTTAATTGGAGACCATCTTCGAGTGGTCGAATATTAGGCGTAGTTGGCTCATTGTCGCTTCTGCAAATAGAATGATGGGGTACTGGTACTGGGAAGGCTGAGATAGCTTGTATATTGATACTGTACTTAGCTAGAGAACGTTAGAGATGAATCACGGTCCAATCTAAAGTATATGAGTAGGGATTTTTTGGACGGGGAGTCGTTCTCTTTGGCTTTTCTATGTTGGGGATAATAACGTTCAATTTATTTACTTCTTACTGAATTTTTTACACAATATTACAGTTACTTTTGTCTAAAAAATTGAGTGCATTTTACAACACCTTACCTGATGTTAAGTGAAGATGTTGCCACCAAGGAATAACAAATATACTAATGAAACCAAATTACCTTTCTACAACAATTTTGCAGAAATTGCAAAAAAATTATTGACTTAGAATTGACCAAGATCAGCTGATCTTTTGTATGAAAAGTTCAAATTTTGTTTGCAGATTTCGAAAGTAAATCTTTGTTATGTTTTGTAAGGAGAAGTGAAACTTAAATTATAGCTACGCATTTTTAGGGTTCCGTAGCCAAATGGCAAAAAACGGAACCCTCATGGATTCGTAATGTCTGTCTGTCTGTTTGTCTGTCCGTATGTTACAGCCACTTTTTTCCGAAACTATAAGAGCTATACTGTTGAGACTTGGTAAGAAGATGTATTCTGTGAACCGCATTAAGATTTTCACACAAAAATAGAAAAAAAAACAATTGATTTCGGGGGTTCCCCATACTTATAACTGAAACTAAAAAAATGTTTTTCATCAAACTTATACGTGTGGGGTAAAATGATATTGAGTTTCTAATATAATTTTTTTCTAAACTGAATAGTTTGCGCGAGAGACACTTCCAAAGTGGTAAAATGTGTATCCCCTGTTACTTCTAAAATAAGAGAATGATAAAACTAAAAAAATATATATGATGTAATGTACATTACCATGCAAACTTCCACCGAAAGTTGGTTTGAACGAGATCTAGTAAGTATTTTTTTTAATACGTCATAAATCGTAAACCGCAATTTACCTACAACGAACTACAAGAACTTTTATATTATGTTACTTGCTGCTACGGAAACCTTCATGGACGAGTCCGACTCGCACTTGGCCGCTTTTTTTTTGTTATATCTTGAAGTCATTTTTCACTACTTTAAACATAAAGGCATAAACTTATTAATATCTATATTAATCTTTAAAGAATATTTCGCACATTTAGAATTACAAAGCCGCAACTGTCAAAAATTCCATGCCACAAGATTCCAAAGACTTTTCCGTTGACTCTCAACGGATATAGTACTAAAAAGACATATACATATGTATATTGGATTCAAAAATAAATAAATTGTATTCATAGTATAACAAAAACCTTTATCAAAACATTAGTAGGAAGAAAAAAATCTTTAAAATCGCCGCCGTTCTGCAAAGTTCGCAAAACGACATGACAGTTGCGTCTTTGTAATTCTAGATATGTGCGATTTATTTTATAAATCTAATTTAACAAAAGGCTATTCAGGTTAGAAACTTATCCAGGCAACATTGTCAGGTGACTTAATGAAATCGGATATCGTTTTCCATGTAATTCAATTATACGTAGCAATCACACTCGGTCACTAGCAGGTGCGTTTTATACTGCTGCCGAAGGAACCCTAACGCTGGTCGGTGGGGTGCAAGCCATGGAAGGTGCGCGGTGTTAACTCTGCTCTTCCTTATCGTGTGGTACAAGTGCACAAGGTACAGGTGGTTGCATGGTGCTGTACTTAACATCATGCGCGGTTATGTGTAGTTAATTTTGATTTATACTGAAAGACGTGTGCAACGCGAACTTTGTACAAATGTAGTAATCAGATGTGCAGGTTTCCTCATGGTGTTTTTCTTCTCGCTTAAAATGTTTAGTGTGGCGCTTTGTGTGACACTTCATACTAACATTAAGGATGGTGTGACGACTTTAGTTGGACATTTCATTCTGAAAATGAGATTACTATGATGCTTTATATCTACTTTGATGTGACGTTTCGTGTGGCGCTTGGTGTAAAGTTTTACATGTATTTAAGAAACTAAATTCACCAAAATAGACTAACAAAGATGAAGTCAAGGTAACGTATGATTCTACTTCTTGTTCATATCCCAGCTGAGTTGAACCCGCCAACAGCTGTGCCTTGTAGACAACCCATATCGGCCATAGAAGCTGACATAAATCGTGGAACCCTCGAGACTTCGCCGCTCCCATTAACGCAGCCCAAGTTAGATTTTATGCCGCCAAGAATAGAGTAAACAAACAGCGAATACGGATGTGGGAGCACGACGCGACAAATAGTTACAATTTTTGGAAGAACGCTAGAGAATTTTGCCTTAGTTATTAGAAAAAAAGGAAAGATATTATCAAAATTCACCAATAATAAAGAAAAATGTCAGTGAAAACTGTCGTAGAAATAACGAAAAAGATATTGATTTAGACTAACAATAATCACTTGATAGTGGACTAACTTGGGGGAGGCCTTTGTCCAGCAGTGGACGTCTTTCGTCTGATGAGGAGTGGACTAACTAAATAACAAACTTACGAATGTAACAAACACTTTAATTTTTGTTTAATGATATTTCTCTAATAATATATCAATTAGGTAACAAGCACATATGACTAATAGATGTGTATATGAAGGTCGCGTGGTACAGTAAGTCTATATAAATGTCATACACATGAGCACTGTTGACGATAACTGACTAGTTAACCAGCATTTACTCTTTTAGATATCACGCTTATTATACCATACAATAAGGGAAATAAAAACCTTTAATCTATGTCAGCAATTGACCCCGGCCCCGAAATGCAAGTAGATTAATAATTTTAATAAAATCAATAAGAATTCATTCAGAAAGCGTATTCATAAAATTTTATCGTAATAAAATTTTGCATTTAGAAGACGGCGTCTCTTATCTCAATAATATTATAAATGCGAAAGTATTGTTTGTTTATTTGTTTTTTTTTTATCGTTCCACTTTCACGCCGAAACTACTGCACGGATTTGAATGAAATTTGGTAGGTAGATAAATAAAGCACTCGGCTAACACATAGGATACTTTTTATCTCGGAAACCTTAAGGGTTCTTGGAGGAATGCTTAAAAACTCAAAATTTGCACTTTAACATTTTCTTTCTCTCTGGACCCAATTCTGAAGTCCACGCAGACGAGGTCGCAGGCGGAAGCTAGTTTATACATGTTATCTACAGTGGGACAAACAAATCTTCGTAAATTTCCTGAGAGAGATCGATGACCTCCATCTGAGGTAGGGATCCCGGATAGCATACAACAACTCAACCATGTCAGAGAATATCTCCTCCAGTCCCAGAGCAATAGTTCCACCAAATCACAGTACATAAAAAAAAAGAGAGACAAGAAAACATGCGTTTTGCAACGCATTGTCGTTGCGGGCCGCGTTGAGAGCACCTGATGCCCGATTTATTGGTGGGGGCCCATGATTGAGCACCCCTGGGATACGAGTGACACCTGCCCTCGGATTTAAAACTGTTGTTTTAATTTGCAATAAACAAAACGGGAGATTGGAAATATTCGTTTCATTTTGTCTCTTCTGGTTGATAGGAGTATTTATGGGGTAGGAGCGCCGCCTCTTGTGTGTATGTGTTTTGAATGGTTTGTTAATGCAAAAGTATACGTAGATACACTAAAGTTTCATGATACTCTGGTCCGTTAAGTGTTTTTTTTATTATGCGGTTTTGTTTTTGGTTTACGATTTTGATTTAGTTTTGACATAGGATAATAAACACAGTACCTATATAACATATTCACGTTGATTGTTACAACTTTGTTAAATTTTGGACTCAATCATGACAAACACGAGACTTTTAATGTTTGTTTTAAATGTAGCTAAATCACACGAAAAATATCATTATAATTACATCTCTTTAGATATTAACATTTTCGCAAGCAATAACAATTCCACTATTACTACAAGACATCTTAAAATGTCGATGCAAGCGTATAGCAGACAGAACAATGGACCATAGAGAATATCATCTTTTACCGAAGATGTCACTACCGGCTCCAATGTATAGTGTTCACTGCATTGTTCCAGCACGAGAAGAGGCAATAAAATGCAGCGAGGAATCGTTGAGATAGGAGCAAAAAGCGATTCTATGGGTTAAATTGATATACTGATGGTCGCTATAAGGCCACAGAAACTTATAGAAAGCCCCGTAGCCTTAACAGACTTTTTAAGTCTTTTTGTGAACAATATCACACTATCAACAATATCAACAATATCAACGAACAAATTGCACAAGTTTTTTTCTAGAATCGCAAAAATAAATCAAATTTCCGTACAAAGTTAATCCATTCCATATCATTAATAAGAAATTAAATAAAAGTGGTTCGTTTTATTCAAAATTCGGTCACTGCGCTGGTAATACTGAGTCCGTACCTTAAGAAGTTTAACGACGATCTAACAAAGAAAGATCTCGTGATAATATCTACGTTAAAACCATCCAACGATGCCGTAGTAGCACACACTATTAAAAGGTGATGACTTCATCATTCTTATATTATAATCTTAATTCAAGACTGATCCCAATCTCAATACATTATCGCTGTCTCTTTTAAAGAGCCTTTCATAACAAAGAGAATCAAAGCCACGTGGGTTCGAACCCATTCAAGGTGAGACCACAAAGCGATTAAGTTGAACCTTATAAAAGGTGATATCCCGAGTTAATAGGGACCCGTAGAGAACGCCGAACAAAGAACACAATGCCGACTTCAGATAGGCCTATGTTTGTTCAGGCAGGGGTGCAGATTAAGATTATGGGGGGTCATGCATAAATATTGCAATTTACACCTCTTTCTTGTTAGGCTCGTGTGTGTTTTGATCCCGTGCAAAGTGCGTCAGAGGAATTTTGAGCAGGCAAGTTGATATGCATTAAGTGTGTCACTATGTTCGCTGTGTTCATGTTCATTAATATGATATGTGTACGATACTTGATGAGTTAAACTCACCTATACTGCTACTTGGTTGGTTTGCGCAAGCTTCTTGGTGACAGTTGAATGCGCAAGTCCGGAAAAAGGTACCTATAAACAATTATGCTCCTTATGGCGTACTCTTTGTACTTTGGGGGAGATTCCATGTCCAACAGTGGATTAGG
This sequence comes from Coleophora deauratella, assembly GCA_958295455.1. Classification (NCBI taxonomy): domain Eukaryota; kingdom Metazoa; phylum Arthropoda; class Insecta; order Lepidoptera; family Coleophoridae; genus Coleophora; species Coleophora deauratella. The sequence goes on along the minus strand of OY282391.1, from coordinate 2,837,038 downwards.
TACAAGAGACTGATCATGATGATGATAATGACTTGGTTGACCTTCTAATTCTTAATAACACCCAAGGTGAAGTATCGATCAGTTGATACTTTGTATGAGGATACTGAAATTCCATTTTTTAATTCAGCGAATGAAGTGAAAATCGTTTAAAAATAAATTATAATTCACCTAAAGCTCAATTGTTTTTAGGCTTTCTTTCAGTTTCATTTATCCTTATTGTTGTTCATTTAATCTTTACTTGTTATGATGCGCGTGAGCTGAATAAAATCCATGTCTTTATCAAAATAAGCGGAAAAAAATGTTACCCGAAACATAAAAAATGTCAACAGATTCTAACATTATGTCCCTCTCCTCGTTCTAATGTCATGCGATACTGTTGTAACGGTACCTACATAGCAAAGGTTATAGCTTTATAAACCCATCAACACAACTACATCTGACAGGTACCCGTTAAGTTCGTCAACGTACCTTAAACCTGTCACCTCCCTCATCACGCCCGAACAGTTTCCTTCAAATGCCATCAAAATCAATTACTCGGCCTTACGGGAGCGTGAAATCGCTGGGGCTTTTTGTACCCGTAAGCATTTAAAGGGTTAAAAGACGTGTTTGTTTTGTACTAAATACGTGTAAGCGTTTCCCGTTTGAAGTGGCAATAGATGGTATTGAGATGGAAATTTGCGTTTGTTTAAGCATCGCAATGTTTTATTTCGGTCAGCGTTGGACTGAAAGTTTTCCCTTTGGCAATGATGGCGGTACAGGTCAGTGAATTTTGCCCATTTTTCCGATAGATTTTAAAAAGGGTGCATAAAAAGATATACACAGATACAAACATATACTCACGCCTTATTCCCATGAATTGAAAATACATTTCCGGGTACAGTAACATTTTTAGCCTTGGAATAGACGAGCTTACTAGAGGGCTCATGGTACGAATATACCATAATAAAAGCAAATACTTGTTGAATCATAATCAGTAAAATTCTAATCTAAAACTGAAACAAAGTATGATACCAATAGAATTGTTAAAGTTACAAAATTTTTTGTATCGTACTGAATACACCTATGTATGTTAATAATTTGACTAGACTTTAAGCTGATTCGTAAATTCACGTCCTATTTATTTAAATAATTTTCAGTGATCTTTCTCTCGTTACTAAATAAACATAAGGACTTAACCTGTTCTACTTAATTGATCCAGGTGCTCAATTCACTGAGAGCTTTTGTTTATTTTACATCAGTCTCAAAACTTTTTAAGATCAACAACCTCTCTCTCTTGATCATTATTTTCGTCTCTCCTGTCCTGACTTCAAAGGCATCACCCACACCTTCAATATTTGAATAGCGGATTCCCTTCGCAAATAATTACCAAAATTATGGTGGGGACTTTTACGCACGCGTAAATAAATGATGAGCAAAGTTAGCCAGGTAGGGAAAGTTGGGAGTAGCGAGATGGGCGTAGATCGGCACTTACTTATTCATAAACAGGGATGTGAAGGTGGTTGATGTTGGTAAATTTTGGGACGATGTAAGATGTTATGTAATGCTTGTAAGCACTTCAGTTTTGTATGGGATTAGATTGGTGAGTTTGTCGCTGGAGCGATGGCAACTTTGTGACTCTTACTCAAATTTTACGGCTGATACATTAATTTAACTCGAACTTTTGTTGATGTAGCAAAGGTGACGGTATCAAAAAAAAACATATATTTTTTTTGGGTCATTGGTTCATACAATGTGGACCTTCTCCTTTAGCTATTGTGTCACTGCGATGTTCTGGCTAACAAGCGTATGTGCCTCCTTGGCAATGCCTACCCAACGCCGGAGGAATACAGGCACCTACCCCTCAGCGGAATTACTGCAATTTTTGACTAGGGATAGGCCCGAAGGTCTTAGGGGTTGACACAAAAGATCCCTTTGGGTCGAAGCGTCGCTGGTTAGGCAGCAACAACCAACAAGATATTAATAAATAATAATTATCCTTTAGCTTGAAAAAGAAACTGTATTCAATATATGAATAATGTTTAGGTAAAATTATAATCACAATAGAATTGCGAATTTTTTTACAATCATCGTTACATAGGTACTTATTTTAAAATCTTTATTTACTTTAACTTCATCTCATGTGTGAATGACAATTCATCATGTGTTTGTGAAATCATGGAAAGCAGATTTGACCCACTTTCCCATGAATAATCTCACTCGTTTTTTATGTTACGACTTAATGTATGAATCAAGTAGTAAGAATTATACAGCCTAACCTTCCTGAAGTACGGAAAGAGAGGGACCAGTGCTTAAAAGAGCCAGCTCAACGTAACGACCATAATATGTCAAACGACATGACGCTAGCAGTCGTTAAGCCATGTCAGAGGCCTTATTAGGCGGCTTGAAAACTTCTGACACTGGGGTTGGCCACTAGCCCCACAACCTCCACCAATCCGGACTTGGCCCCCGTGTGTGGAGTATGGCCTAACCTTCCCGAGTTATGGAAAGAGACCCGTGCCCCTGCAGTGGGAATGGGTTGTTAACAACAAAGCAACTAGATATAGGTACCTTCATATTATGAGCTGATTGAATTAAACGGATCAAATAGCACGAGTTATATATATTAATTAACTCTACGGGGAGGATTCTCTACAAGTTGTCGTCTCATATAATTAATTAGCGTTAATTATATTTATTACAACGTCTAAGAAATATCTACCAAAGGTATTTACGTATATGTAAATGGCTTCATGGTATCAAAAGTCAAAGCTATCATTCTGTTATGTAAAATTTTCCAAAAATAATCAACCAATTTATTTGCGAAAATGAGTTTTGAAACTTGTTCAGAGTTTTTCAAATTTGATTTTAAATCAGCTTTTTCAATTCAAAGTTGATTTTCATAAATTGGTTACCGATTTTCCACAAACTTCAGGTAACTAACTGCTTTATAGGAAAATGTATTTATAAAGGGTGTTCTCCACTTAATCTGCATACGATAAGCGTGGGGGAGCGACATCTGTCGGGCATCTGCATAAGTTTGGATTTTGCCCAATTTGAAACACCACTGTGCACTGGCCCTTTGAATTTATATCCTTTTTGTGACTATGTACAGCGTGTGTTTGCTTTTCTATAGAAGTTAAGAAAAAAAGACTTGAGAAGCGTCAGATTTAATTTATTTGTGTCCGTTCAAGGTAAATAACTGCACTGATTTAGTTACCCCTGCAAGTAAAAAAATATGAATGAATGAATGAAAACAAAAATGAATATGCTTTATTTTACACATAAAAAAAATTATTAAAAATGTGAACCTTCATATTGTGTTTTAGATCCTTAGATCACCAAATTTCAGTTCTCCTCGTTAAAATTCGAACTCCACCTCCAATCAATTTAAAATCAAACATTGACTTCCTAAACAGCCTGTATAAACAAAATGCTCGGAAGGCCCATTATCGCCAGTTTTCCGAGTTTCCCTCAGGTTTAGGGTGAGTTTAGTGCCAACAAAAGGGTAGGGTGTAGCAAGGTGCATGCTGCAATTTGCGCGACCCTGTATATAGCTACAGGGCTTGTTTATTAAAATTTGTGCGTTTCCGCGCATAAATCATTTGTGTTAGGGCTTGCTTTTGTAATTTAGTTTGCTTTGTTTAGAGTTGTTATCTGGGATGCTTTTAATGCTACTTATATTTTCATACTGAAGACAGGCTGAAGCTAAATCATAGACACTGTAGATTTTTTTTATTTAGAATTTACTCATGAACCGGACAATCTTTTATCATAATCTTTATTTTCGGATGTACGTGTATATTATGTCAGCCAAAATGGCTTGATGGTTTTTTTAAGTGACATACGTTTTACTCAGTCGGCTTTATAATTTCTCAACCTAACTCGTTATAACTTCTGTATCTAGTGAAAATTAAAGTTATCTTCCAATTAAATTGTTAAACAAAACGCCAGCCACTCAAAACTTTTCATCAAAAGCCTATGAAATTAATTGTTTTCTCTGAAACGGGACTCGAACCCAGTAGAAAACACTTTGATAGCTAAACAACAATGTTTAGATACTGTAAGTAAGAAACAATTAAATTAAAATGTATATCCCTTTGGAACTTCGTCTCGTTTGCATTTGAACAATAATGAAAGGGTCGATCGTATCAACAGGTGTGAAAATAATTAAGTGAACGAATCGAGTTGTAGTTTTTAATTTTGTTTTATTACAATATAAATACTTTTATTAGTTTACGCGATGTCAGTGAACTTGTACAAAATAGTTTTTAAGATATAAAAAATGAATATATTTTTTTTATTCCCTTGTTTTCTTTTGCTACTTAATCGATGAATATTCTAAGAATACAAATAAGTAAATAAAATATTTATATTTAGGGCTTTGAATATCGCAATATTCGCACCCTAATCAGACCAGTTTTTTTATGTTAACTCAGATAATCTTAGATTAGATGACAGTGTGTGATTTCGATTTGTGCCTAAATATTTTCATTGATTTAAAAAAGTTTAGCCTGGCACAAGATATAAGACTGGTAACTACCTTGCCAAATCTTCTTTTAACTTTAATTGTAAGATGTAAAATGGCAGTTATACTATAAATCTAAACCACTCACGAACATAAAAATCTTTGTAAGGCTGTAAAGGACACAAAAGTTTTTATGTCTTGGCGCACTGACCATCTGAACTTAAGACAAAGTCTGGTCTAGACTCTAGACGAAAGGGGCCGAAAATCCTACGGGCAACGACGAAGAAGTTTCTTGTTCAGACCCCAAACTTTTTAAAGAGCTCGTTATTTTATTTTTCTTTCGTCGAGAAAAAAGGTTGTCTCAAAATGAAAATACTAATGGTGAGTTCTATTTTTAAAAAGACATACCGTATATGTTGCGTCCTTTCTTCGAAACGGTTTGGTGTTTAAAAGTTTTTTTTTTCAGTATGGTTGTTACGATTACGTTACCTGAAACAAATATTGAATTCATTAACTAAAAAGGAATATTTTAAACAATAATTTTTCCAATATAATTAATTTAAAATAACAATCTCCATATTTATTTTTGAATCAGATAATATCTCACCTGACAGATTCTAAATTTAATTTTATATCTGACACTGACACTATCTGAGTCAGTTAATTTAATAAATTTTGTTCATAATGGCGATCAAAAGGCTTCGACCGCGAACAATACGAGCGCAATATTCAATTTTCAATAATGAATTTTGAACTACTATTTTGGCGGTGAAATTAGTGGTTAAACTGAAAATTTGAAATTGAATATTTTAATAATTCACTTCCAATCGCGTGCAGTTACGATATCGAAAATTTTGATTAAAATGCGTAGCTCAAATAGCTTTATTTTAAAATTTATTTTCATGATGCTTTTATAGAAACTGAGAGAATTAGCATCGGTCTGAAACTTGTCTAGAACTTCCAATCGAACCCGGCATTTAGTTAGGCGTAAGAAGGGTACAACCTGAAAATATAGCTCTTTCCTACAGGTGATCTGGCTTGAAGCTCGTTTTCAGGGTTCCGTAGTCAACAAGGAACTCTTATAGTTTTTGAGAATATAGCCGGCGAGGTCGAGAGTCCAGACGGTGTAAGCCCTAGGTAGCCCTGCATTAGCTAGTGTTGTAGAAAATGCAGCGTCTATGGAAAGGACCGTCTCCGTGAAGTAGTGGCTAGTTCGCTAGCTTCACATCAGGAGTTCAAATTATTTATTTCAGACTCTCTTTCTCCAGGATGCTGATGGGACTGCCTCGATTCTGTAGCGCGTCCGGCATGTTCGCCGAAATGAGAACTGATGGTTTTCCCGCCATCATGCGGAAAAAAATTGCGTCGCTATGTCCACAGTACGGGGGAGTGGCAGCAGCATCCTGAGGATGATCGGTGACAAGTACGAGTGCCCAATCATCAGGCACTGGAATGCCATACTTATAGCCAGATCTATAAAATGTGCCAGATTTTGTTTTTGACTTATGTTTGTAATATTTTGACATTTTATTTGGTCAATTTTGACATGCCTCTATTGTATTGTATTTTATTCTAATTTTATTTCAATTAATTAATTACTAACTTAATGTCATAAGTTTTTTACTAACAAAAGTGTATATGGACCATATTATGTTGTCTAAAATAAATGAATTTCATCAAAGATCAAACATTTTCGTATTTCCTAAGTAAGTACTTTAACATTAACTTGCTGAGACACAACATCCTGGACAGTCATCCATAAAATAATATCGGATCAGACTGTTCCAATTAGAAACGAATGCATCAATAGAGGAAACACGACTTCCGTCAATAAGTGCTAAGGGGCATTAAGTGGGCAATTGCCTACCCGGGTGGCCTGTTGATGGAAAATTGACCAATGTCCCGTCCCCGCTTGTCCAACTGAGGCATCTGATGAACTCTTAATGGGGGAAGCCGGTTAAGAGACATGACAATGCTTGTCGCAGTTAATTTGGTATTCATTAAAGGTTATGGGCAAACAGGTGATCGTTGTTGTTTTTCTTTAACTTATGTCAATAGATTAGATATATTGGGTGTATGTTATATATTATCTTTATTACTAAGTATTACAGGTGGCAAAATATAACGAAATATAACAAACTCCACACCAAATTCTCAAGACATGATCCCGCATCCCTACAAATTTAAAAGTAACAGCACCCTAGACAATTCGTTATCTTCTATCTGTACTCTATACCCTCGGCAATGGGGTGACCATACCGCGTCAGGTGTTGCCAACAGTCGGGCCGCATCGCTGTTTATTGGGCCCATATTTCAGCGCCCCTGAAAAAGACGGACCCCTCGATTTGCATTTGACAACGACGAGAGTAATAACCGAACGGCCCCCAATTTTAGAGAAAATTATAGAAAATTTTCGTCTTTTATTTCCCTTTCGTTTGATGGTAAAGGAAAATGAGGGATATTGACATTTGCGGAATGACATTTGATTTATGGAAGTGTGTTTTTAACAAAAAAAAACAGGTGTGATCATAACTTTTTCTACAACAAAGCCAATTTATTTCAATTCTATTTAAATACTCTTTATTGACTACAAAACAAAGAAACACATACAAAACAAAAAAGAAGTGCAATCAGTACAGTAGTGCAATCTGGGCGGTTATTTTTAATCATAATTTTATATGCTTAGATGTATGTGGAAAGTCTTGCAGAATATCAGTTGTCAATCCGGTAGTTGACTGCTAGTCATTTGAGTTACTTTTTATCAAATGTCAAAAACGGCATTTTGTTCTAAAAATGTTTGAAATTTTGTACGATGACGTCATTATTCAAAATAGTAGTTTGCATACTAATTAGGAAATTGTTATAAATTAAAAATTGAAAATTTAATGAAAATTAAAGTGATTAAGTTTTTTAACAATTTCAATTAAAGAGCTATTTAGTCAATAATATTTCGTAATTTATTTTTCATGCAGTCAACTCCCGGATTATCTCGTCAAATCTCCTGGCAAATGTTTTTTATTATTTTACGATAGAATTTACAACATTTCATTCATTTAACTCCCTACGCCTTTCCCTATGGGCTGTGACAGAGAGGCTGAGAGAGTGAAGCACTGCTATGCAGTCTTGTCTTTCCTGAATTATGTCCCAGGCTAAGCAGTGTCTGTGGCTTGTGAATTTGCAACACTGCTGACTGCATAATCTATTACTGAAAGAAAGAAAGAAAGAAAACACGTTTTTGATTACATTGACGTGTAGGCCAAAGATGATGACGTCCAAAATCTGTCACCTACATTTTTGACAGTTAACCAGTTCAGCTATTTTTATTTCAAACTTATGTAACAAAAAATGTAACAATAGTCTCTTTTCGGCTAGACTAGTGATTTTGATCCCATAACATAAAACATTATTAATTTATGTTTTTTTTAATATTAAAAAAGGAGTATACTTATGTAGTTTCCCAGTTATTCACTAGTTGTAGGGAGCTGACAACCTTTCTATACACAAAGGTCAGTTTATTGCTCATAAAAACTATGTACAGTTGTATAAAATATTTTTCTATACAAGATTAACTAAATGAAGCAAAGAGAATAAAAACTTAATGCAGCTTCGCAGACTATTATAGTTGAACCTACGTACAATTTCAATTTTGCGAACGCCTGCGATTAATTTGGCTGTTAATCAACGTTGGGGTCTCGCATTATAAATTTGAAAAAGTTTGAAAAGAGAACAGTTAATTGGTTCAAACTTTTTAAATACCTACCTTTTGCAAAAATGGCCAGAGACATTACAGAATGATATATTACAAATTCTTTTTATGAACGAGGTAACAAGAGTTTTGTGCATCTATTCAAAGATATGTTCAATCACTGGATTTCAATATTTCAAAACAAGTACTTACTCTTCATTCATGCCTTTACAATAATCAGAAAATAACGTTTACTGCATAACTACTAAGTGATGAAGTAAGCTTAACATTAAGGGGATTAAGAAAACTATAAATCCATTATTAAGTCGTTTAATCTACATGTCAACCAAGCAAGTACACATACATACATACACCCAAAAACCTCTTTAGAGCAGTCCAGTATAAAATAGGTAAGCGATAGAGTATCTCAGCAGCATAAAATATTAATATCGCTTCCTGCAAAATGATAAAATCTGTCCAATTTGAATTTGATGGAAGTTTTAGACTGAAAATGAGAGTTAAGGAATTTAAATTTAATTGCCCCGACGACGATAAATTGCGCACTGCGCAGGAGTTGGCCGAGATCATAAAAGTTGCGACTTTGTCTCTAAACGGTCGAGCTTAATTCAGTGGATTTGCATCACAATTGCATTAAAACAAAGCTTGGGGGCTCCGTATAATGTCTGCTTCCTTCCGCCTAATGTCATAAGTACTTATTTATACAGAGTAAAATAAAATATATAGGATTCGTTATTGCGGCATTTCCTCAATAATAATATACTCAAAATTCTCCATGAGAACAATAGTCAATTTACAAAAAATAACTTTCTAAACAAAGTTGGCAAAAAAATGCCAGATTAGTATGAGAAGGCGAATTTCTTTTTTAGAATTTCAGTCGTAGACCAAAAGTTGTTCAGTTAAATGTGTAGGACCCCAAGTTAATAGGTCCTATATGTATTTTATTACACTATGTAGAGGAGTTAATTCGTGGTATTTCTGCTTATACTCGTATGATAAAAATAACCTTCTTCTATTTAAGAGCAATGCTCTTGTCGGTGGAGCAATCTCCAACTGTTCCTGTCCTCTGCTATCGTCTTGACCTCTCGATACGACCGTACAGCAACCTTCTCCTTTATCTGTTCTAAATAATTTCGTCTTGGTCTTCCTCTTCGTCTTCTCTCCTCTACCTTTCCTTCTATTATGGTTTTAAGGAAGCTATCGTGTCTTATCAGGTGTCCTATCATATTTCCTCATCTATTCTGAATTGTTTCCAACATGTTTCTTTTTTCTTCAATCATCTTGGTTATTATAAATATTCTAATGAAACTTAGTACACATAAACAAAACACAAACTGTCTATTCTGAATTCTTTCCAACATGTTTCTTTTTTCTTCAAACCTAATGGTTATTATAAATATTCTAATGAAACTTAGTACACATAAACAAAACACAAACTTGTGTATTGTAAATAAATACAATTTAGAAAAAAATATGAAAAAAATGAATCCTATTACGTATGTCGATCTGGGTATCACAACAAGACGAATGTCGCAAACAAAAATTCATCAAGCCATTTTTGGCTAAAGACTGCAACAATAAACGGCACATACACTTACATAAGCACACCCACAATACTCACTGGTATTTTCACTAACCATACTTCAGCAAGTATGTACTATTTTAACCCCTCCATTGTCGTGGTGACAAATTATACCGACCCTATGCAGGTTTTCCGCGCCCGAGGCGGTCAGGGCGGCTAACAAATTCAGTTTGCATCGATGCACGTTTTTGTGGTGTCATAAAAGGCCACAAATGGGCGGTTCTCATTATATCAGTTCCATTGAAGTGAGGCGAGTGGATAATAATTGGAATACAGTAAAATATATGTACGTATCTAAAAGGATATGCTTTATTTTTGTTTTTAATTTGATTTTTTTTAAGATGTGAAAGTTTTTAGTTCAGCGGTTTTAAAGTTTTTTTTAATTTGTGTAGTTTTTGGATTTTACTATTGGTTTATTAATTTTATTATATCTAGTATTTTTTAAATATTTTATATAATCACTAAAATATGAATTACCAAAATACACATCAATAAAACATGCATTGGCTTAATAATTTGTTTTTCTTGTGTTTAACTAAATACTTATGTATTAAAACTATGTTAAATAAAAATTTATACGTATATTATAATAGAACACCACAACTTAAGTTCCACCAGCAGACATCGCTTAGCTGGATTATACGTCTGTCTCTTCTCCATCGCACACTAATTTCATAACATCCTGTATATTGCTTTGGTACGGCTACAGGACCAGAGCACGGCAATAACTTTGAATAAATGTAAGTATAAGGGATATAAAAATTATATTGCAATATATTATATTACTAGCTTCTGCCCGCGGCTCCGCCCACGAGAGGTCGCTTTTTGACTGTCTCTAAGGATCCTACGGGAACCATGAATTTTCCCGGAACAAAAAGTAGCCCAGATGTTTATCCAGTATTTGATCTATCTACCTACCAAATTTCATCCAAATCCGTTCAGTGGTTTCGACGTGAAAGCGGAACAAATAAACAAACAAACAAACATCCATACTTTCGCATTTATAATATTAAGTATAAATAAGGAAGTAAGATGCTTTCGCACGTATAGCACAATAAAGGCAAATTAATTTTATTTTTAAAAGATTTGATTAGATTTAAATGTCAGTTATTAAATTATTTTAAGAATAGGCGACTTATAGGTCAAAAATGTTTTATTTATTATATCAAAAATAATAATATATAAACAAAGTTTTAGTCAAAGGAATAGTCGTTAGGAGACTAACTCCAATTTCATGCAACGACAGTATTACCTACAGATAAAAACTTTCTACTCTTGTTAAAAACGCAAATTGGCTGTGTAAAAATACTATAAAATTAATGTTCGGTAGAACCTACATGACATTTAATTAGACTTGTCGCGGCGTCTGTTTTGTGCCAAGCTGAAAGTGTAATGGTGAAAAATAAAAACCAAAAACGTCTGGCAGGCTCCCTGGGTGAGGGAAATTAAATTTAATGTTAGCTAATTTTGTATTTGTCGCGCACAAAAAGTTGTAATTTTATTTTGTTTTATATTGACGAAGGTGAGGGTTTCAATACCTTTGAGTTCAATTACAATTTCTTTACTGCATTTTTTTCAATAAAAAGTAAAATAATAATATTTTTGAAATTACTTCGTACAACAAATACGTTTAGTACTCAAATTTAACGTCGTCTTCGATTCATAAAATTGAACATTTTTCTACGATATTGATGAAATCATCAAAAAAAAGTTTTCACACAAATGAATCAGTTATTATAATTAATTTGAATGCAAGCTTTTTTATCGTATAATTTAAACAAAGCCTAAGAAAAGAAGTTTTCTCCAGTTCGTAATGTATGTTGTGTGTTACTTCACCTTTTTGTGAACTTACTTCGTATAGTTTTAAAAAGCTGTATAAATTATAAATAAGTTTCAAGCTGAAGAAGATGGATCTTTTGTATTTTCTTTGGAGTTTTTGATTATTTTAGTTAAACATACTCTTCTACCCTACAGGTACCTACGTTCTGGAACAATATTTCAGATTTCAATACTGATATTGAAATCTGAAATGTCTGAACATGTGACGTCACTTGTTATGTAAAATTTGCTCGAGCGCGCGCTAGAGTTACCAGCTAGACTAATATCCTCCCCCGACGTCGTTTATTAACAAACCACTGCAGCAGATGCAGCCTCAATAACGTACTGTCAGTCTGTCATACGGTGGTTTTTGTCGCTTGAAGTGACAGGCGCCATCTTGAAAGATGTTTTCGCTTCGCCAGTGCCACAGTTAGGTACTGTCTAACGAACAAAGTGCTTGCTAAAAAACTGAAGTTTTTTGATAAGAAAAGAAAGAGTTTTTTTCGTCGATGGGAAATCAAAATTCTTGTCCTCTGTCTTCTTTAATTAATTGTACTGTAGTTGTATTGCAGTTGTTATTAGAATAGTTTAAAAAATTAACAATTTTCGAGTATCTAAAGAATTTATATAATATATTTTTGCATAATGACTACAATGGTTATTCTAGTAGAGTTGTTGAGTAATATGGGCATAACCCTAGCGGGTCCTAAACCTATCATTTTATAATCTGTGAAATAGAATAATAAAAATTTTACAATATGACTTTTTCGGCACTCCGGAAAATGAGCCCTTGACAGATAGGTCGGCGGAAAAATGAACGCCGGAAACCCCAAAAAACAGTTGCATTGTAGTTAGCTACTACGAGTCTGATGTTAGTACAGTACACGCATAAATGTCTTTATTGCGTGGCTTGCGCTAAACAACCGTCACCGGATCTTACCCGGTCAGGGTGTGATATTGCTTTTGGGGAGGAGCAGGCAAATATTTTTTAGTTTGAGAGGCAGGGAATGTATGACAGTACTAAAGTATACATTGTGCCTTTTGTCTACCTAAATCCGGCACTGCTCGCCGTATATGACGCGAGATTAACGAGAGGTAACTTCTTATTAATTGGAGAACTTGAATTTCGCAGCAAAGCTCGAGTTTTGATGCGAACATCTGTTTCAATGGGTTTTAATTTTGCTTTGCTTTTGAGAAGTTTTTGAAACTGCGACGCGACGATGCGGCGCGGTGGCGCTGATGTTATGGTCCCTTGTTCACGGAGTTGACAAATTGCACACCATAAAATTTATCGTTATAATTTTAGCTTGAGACATAAAATTTGCCTATTGTTTACATTATAAACTGTTATCAAAACCAAAGAGAGGAGCAACATAGATAATAGATAGTACTTCATAGGGTCCTCAAACAAGAAACGAGCCTTTTTCAAAGATTTTTCGTTATTGTTTTTTTGTAAAAGTGGTACTTTCAGTAAGCTTCATACTTAGTAATGATTATAGTAAAAACTAAAAAAGCAAATAATGAAAAAAAAAACTCTCAAGTGCTTGTCGGACTCGTGCTGTTGTTTTGCACTTGGCCGACTTTTTGCACAAGGAAAACAAAATCTGACAATATTCAGCTTTAAAATATGAAAAACTCTGCTGCTGCAAATATAATTTCCAACACGCAGAAACAAGATCTTCACAAGACTAGTAAAAAAGAATACTTCGAATTATTGTCCAAATAAAAGCCTAACTAGAAAAAAAAAACAGTGAATACAAAGAATCTCGTATATCAAGTAGTCCTCACAAATGAAATAGCTTGAGGACAATTTCTCAAGACGGGCCTTGAGTGTCCCTCAAGGCATTCTCAGGCCTCCCTCAAACCCTCAGCAGTGATCTGGGCGATTATTAAAATCATATATCTTTGCGCTGGGGTATGCACCCTGATTTCCAAGGAGGGTGCATTCCAAGAAGATCCGATTCGGCAGGTTTCTTGCAATTCTCGTGATGTATAGTTTATATTTATAAGAGACAAAGACATATGATACTATTTGTTTTGATTATGTTATCTGAAAGTTATTTTACTGTTGTTGTGGTTTTCGTAGTTTTCGAAAAGTAACACACACACACACACACACATATAACATTCCCCGAAATTCCTTGAGTGGCTTTAAAAAACTTTGGCACGAAACGCACACAGCTAGTTTTGACCAAAGAGTACATAATACATTTCCCGACATTCCTTGAGTGGCTTTAAAAAACTTTGGCACGAAACGCACACAGCTAGTTTTGACCAAAGAGTATTTATTTACACAAAGCTAAAAAGCTATGACAGCCGAATGACAATGGTAGGATGGGTAACATTCCACTTTACCCTTTGAATAGAGAAGTACATATTATATTTTTCTTTATAAGGCCTTAATACTATTCTAGTTGACCAAAGAGTACATAATACATTTCCCGACATTCCTTGAGTGGCTTTAAAAAACTTTGGCACGAAACGCACACAGCTAGTTTTGACCAAAGAGTATTTATTTACACAAAGCTAAAAAGCTATGACAGCCGAATGACAATGGTAGGATAGGTAACATTTCACTTTACCCTTTGAACAGAGAAGTACATATTATATTTTTCTTTATAAGGCCTTAATACTATTCTAGTTTATCTATGCCTAGTAGAGGCATACGTGTCAGGCAACAAGTGTCGCTTTTATACATAGTAATAGTGATAACTCTTTGTCCATAGTATGCACACATCCAAGCAAATTTCTAACAATTTCAGAGTTATACTGTCAACGTTATGCTGAAAGCTATTCAGTGGAATGTCACGTCAAAACGCAACGCAAAGGCGCGGAGGCACGCTGGTTGGTATTGCTGCATTTACACCGATACGATCAGCTATTTCATCGCTCAAGCCTTCATATATTATTTCTTAAGATTTTTCCGTTTTTAACCATATTTTTAGTGTTTCACTTCTGTCATTAAGATATTGCGCAAAGGAATGTTAGCTCTAATGTATTTTAAATGTTAAAACAGACAAATAATTTATTTCACACAACGACACATAAAACAAATTAACGGTTCTGTAGTCAAAGTGTGCCACCGAAACCTTACTAGTAAGCCTGCGCTATCCGTCTACTCTTCTATCAGACCTGACATAATTTGGACTGATTTAAGTCGTTATTTTGACTAAAAATACGCATCTAACAGCTTTACCAAAAAATCTGGGAGTCTACCTAACGTTAGCAAATAATATGGCACATGACGAAATTGTTGTGTTGTTATTGAGCTAAAGCAAAGCTGCTATAGGTACAGTATGTTCCAAAAAGATCATGATGGAGACTTACTAATATGTGGAAGCTATACTTTGAGATGGGGTTTTGTTTATAAAAAAGTTATACGACTTTGCTGAAATCGAAAAATAGAATGGTCATCCCACATAAAGCTGACCAATCAACTTTTATTGGTGCATCCTGATTTTTAAATAAAAAATATTGTAAAATAATTGACAACACTGAACACGTTAAAAAACCGACTTCAATCATAACAACTATCATTTTGCAATGTTTTTTTAGTTTTTATTGTTTTTTTTTTCAAAAATCACTGAATCCCTTTTTATAAAATTTATATGGGACCACCTCTGAAGTATTCCCTACCAAACAAAAAAAGAATCATCAAAATTAATCCATAACTGGCGTAGTAATCGCGTAACAAACATACAAAAAAACAACATACAGTCGAATTGAGAACCTCCTCCTTTTTTGAAGTCGTTTAAAAAAGAAAAACAATTATTTCTAAAAGAGTCCAGGATAGGTAAAACAGTGTTAAAGAGGTACTCCAACACTCCAAGTCACAATATTATTCTACCCCTGCTTCTTCCATTCCAGCGTCATCTTGCTCATTCCTCCGTCTCATTATCATTCACTCACTCGTTCGTTCACCATTCATTCACGAGATAAGCATTGTAAGCACGGCCATTGTAGCGAATATTAAATTGTGGACTCTAATTGAATTTCTTGGTGTTGTGATTTGTTGTGATTCTTGATTAATTCATCATAGAAATAATCAACACGAAAAGCTGCTTTTCACAATTCAGCCATCTGTACAGATATCACAGAAGATATTAAATTAAATATACCATTTTAGAAATTTCCCTTAAGAAATATTTCGAAATATACTTGTCATAAATATAAGTACGTATCAGTTCGAAATTGAGGCATATATTTAAAAAACAGTTTATTAAATAGGAGTTCCTAAATTAAGTTAGCCATTCAAATTAAAAATTAGTTTGATAAGTAGATGAAATTTATTGTGATTTGTGTATTCTTTCCTTGATTAGTTCCTAAAGTGATCTTTTTACAACTTTTATTTGACTGACACGGTGGCTAAGTGGTTAGCGATCCTGACCTCTGATCCGAGAGTCGTGGGTTCGATCCCCACACAGGGCAAACTTTTCTGTGATGAGCAGAATTGTTTGCTCTGAGTCTGGGTGTATTATATCAATATGTGTAAATATTTAAAAAGTATATGTGTATATATATCAGTCTCTGGTTCCCAAGATACAGGGAATCCTAGTTTGGGGCCAGATGACCGTGTGTGATTTGTCCCAGATATTATTATTATTTAACTCTCTCGCTTTCTCGCTTGGTACCACAAAAAGACCCGTGTGTTATACTGTTGTTATATAACAACAGTATATATAAAGAACTCTTCCAATGGAAAGACGTTAATATATGTATAAAGTCCGACTGAGAGAATACCACTGGTCGCTCTGTACCTGTCGCCAGCAGCGCGCTGTGTTCCGGCGGGTGGCGCGAGATAGCCATCGCAATTACCGGCTTCCATCTTAGCCCGCAAGGATCGGCATGGCACTGATAACTCTTGTGTATGGGGTTACTGATGCTTTAAATGCCTATGGGCAGCGGTAGCTACTTTCTATCTGCTAGGCCATCAGCCTTTTGCCACATACACTGTAAACAACTCATAACGTCCCCACTGCAGGGGCACGGGTCTCTTCCCATTACTCGGGAAGATTAGGCCATACTCCACACACAGGGGTCAAGTCCGGATTGGTGGAGGTTGTGGGGCTAGTGGCCAACCCCAGTGTCAGAAGTTTTCAAGCCGCCTATAAGGCTTCCACCACACACATAATACATTAAAAAATAAAATTAAAAACTTTTTTTATGTAAAAACACTACGAATAAAACCTCTGCTTAAAAGTAATTAATTTTACTGACAAACATAGACAAAGCAAAGCAAGTCTCGCTGGAAATCGTAGTCGATTCAGAACCATCTATTCCCGTAATACGTCTGGACAAGGTAACACCTCAGGAGCCTTAATGCCCTTTGCGGCAAACTAAAGGGATTAGCCGAGAGCTTTATTGGTTCGACTGTAAAAGAAGATTTTGGAAAGTACTGGCTTGGATTTTGGCCGCTTGAGGGATGCTGGGCTTGGGAAGGAGGCTTTAGGCGCGGATAGGTTTATTAGTTAGTATTTGGCTGGATATCATGGAAAGTTGGAACTTGGGGGAGGCCTTTGTCCAGCAGTGGACGTCTTTCAGCTGATGATGATGGTGATAAGTGGTGATAAGTGGAAAGTTCTGATATAATATTTGTTAACAGCCCATTACGTCCCCACTGCAGGGGCACGGGTCTCTTCCCATAACTCGGGAAGGTTAGGCCATACTCCACACACGGGGGCCTGCGTGATCCTCATATCAATAGTCAGGAGTGCTAACCACAGAGCCACCGAATCGACTAACAAAAAAAAGGTTTATTTATTTATTTATTGAACAGAACACAAACAGTCATAATTGTTAAATTTAACAAGGATATTTTTTATGCAAATAGACCTGGAGGTTCATAACTTAAAATATAAATAAAATTTTTAGAGCACTTAAGTTCAGTTTATAACTTAAGAGAGGTTAACGAACAATAACAAACACATTTATAATTTTTAACAAGGTAATTATTTAAGTACTTAGGTATTAAAGTAATTCTCGTACTTAATCTAATTTTTTGTATACTTACATGTTTTTTGAAAATACACAGTGGATTTTGGAAGGGGTCTATATCTTTCAGATTGTGATTATAGAATATAGAAACTCGTCTAAAAAATGTATGTTGCGTGTAATTTGTGCGAGCAAAGCTGACATGGAATAGATCGCGAGGTCGAACGGAGGGGTGCGGTATTTTAAATTGTATATTTTGTAGTAGGTTAGGACAGAAAAGTTAATTGAATAACAAATTGAATGCCATCCAATTTCTGAATAACTTCTTTCTATTTAATTATTTATTGTTTCAGAAGGTCAACAATACTCATAAAAATAGAAGATTCGAGAACCATCGTGGATCGATAGACACTCGTGCATTATTATAAACATGCCGTAGGTCGAGGCTTTACGTGATCGGAATAAAGAATCGTAGGTCGGGCGGCATGCCTCGTTGGTTGGGCGGGCGGGAAGTGCAACTTGTTCGCGATAGTGTTTGGTTTTTCAGGCGGGAATTGCATTTGTTGTCAGATGTTTTTTTTTGTGCGTATTTATGTATGTATGTATTTACGTATGTATGTTTGTTTCTTGTGAAATAAAGACTCTTTAGTCTAAGTCTGTTTCTGATAGTACAGGGTATCCTAGTTTAAGGCAATGGCCATGTATTGTTTCTCCCGGAATATTTTTGTATAATAGCATTTGTTTTATTATAAACATTCGTCGCTGACGGCACACACAGGCGTATCTCATCACGGCATATACAGGGATAATGTACTTTATGTCAGTGACATAAACTAACTAGTCCTGTATGTGCCGTCAGATACTAAGGCAGAAAATGAGTAGCAGGTGGGTAGTAAAATAAAGAAATCCAATCGAGCTATTTTATGAAATCACAAGAAAATGTTTTGGTAAAAGAGAAATTAATACGCTTTAAATACATCAATATTTAAAAAATATAAACTATATATCTACTTGTTAATTATGTATATAATTTTATGGCCCCTAAATTTTCTAGTTTCCTGTAAACAAATTCAGGAAGTGACGTCGCGTCGGTTTTTATGTAAATCCGGAATAGGTTTAAATTTAAATGTTGATTACATTGTATGCAAATAGTAACTATACCCTCACCCTTGCAGGTTGTAAAGTCGGGGATGTTTACCCTGCGTTTGTAATCGTCAGGTTGGTACCACTGGTTTGTGATTGGTTAGATTGGCATTTTAGACAAAAAAACAGTTTCAACGCCTGGTCGCTGTAGAAAAATCACGCGCTGCAGGATAAAATGGGCTATGGCCGAAAAAATATATGTCCTCCAAAGGGGTGGATGATATTTTAAAATGTAAACGATATTTCACTTATTTATAAAATAATGTAAGAAATTATATTTTCTTTATCAAAGACTGTATGGCTGTATTTGGCGGCGAAACGGTTAAAAATTAACAAGCTAACTGACTGAAGTATTTGTTGAACTCTCAGGGATGAATCCACTGATATCCCATACTTAAGCCAACTATACATAAACCAATTAAGCTGTTTAAGTTAAATATTCAGCCGAACAAACAGACAAATAAACAACATATGCGAAAATCAATATCGCCTAATTTTGAGACAATCTAATAAAAAATAAGCCTGTTTTAACTATCAGAGAAGAAATCGGCAAGTCAGTAGAAAATTACAAACGAAATCTTATTTCCGTTTTTTTAATAAACTTATTTCTTATTATTTTTGTATATAATTGACTATCGACTTCGAGTTCCAGTAGTACCTTACACGAATAAGATGCATCGTTGGATTTATCTGCCGTCGCTCGGGGCCATTCGCAAGCACCCTGGATCGAAACACCTCTCTGCTTATTTAAATTTTATTGTTTTACTCAGAGTGCACCAATAGGTTTACTCTATAGACGATGTTTACTTAGTTTTCGATTTAAATGGTTTAGGAACTTTACTACAGATAAATTTAAAACGACTGATGTGATACCCTTAAAAAAAAGTCACTTAAGATGGGTTTGCTTAAAAAGAGTATTAAAAAAAAACAAAGTACATACTTTTCATTATGCATTTCCGTTCCATTCTACCGTCAGTAGCCAAAGCGGCTTGAAGAATTTTGAAATGTAATGTGTCGTTAATATACTTATTTCTTTATTAAAAAATCCACCAATTCTTTTTTCAGTAATCACATAAAATTCTTAGCAAAAACTTGACTAAAAATTACACTCATTCGCGCCTTATTCTAACCTAAAATCAGTCGGACTTTGTATGAAATATATACAGGGTGTAAGGGACAGGTTTCCGAAAACTTTAAGGGCTTGCTCAGTAGATGAAACTGAACAACTTTCCACAAGAATTTTTTTCAGGAAACGAAAAAAAAAATCGGCTTCTCCATACAAAATTATAAACTTGATTGGACAGTTTGTATGGAGAAGCCGATTTTTTTTTCGCTTCCTGAAAAAAAAACTTGTGGAAAGTTGTTCAGTTTCGTCTACTGATCAATCTCTTAAAGTTTTCGGAAACCTGTCCCTTACACCCTGTATACAGTCCATGATAGGAAAAGCCGTCAGCGGCAAACTGACCGTGTTTTGCTACGTGGAGTGTAGACGATACTAAAATGAGGTCTATAATTGACCACGCTGAATACGTTAAAACCAACCGACTTCAATCGCAACAACTCCAATTTTGCTATGTTTTGGTTGATTTTCTCAAAAACTGCTAAATCGATTTCGATAAAATTTATATGGGACCACCTGTGAAGTTATATCCTTTTAAACAAAAAAAGAATTTTCCAAATCGGTTCAGGCGTCTTCGAGTAATAAGTAATACATAAAAAAACCGACGAATTGAGAACCTCGTCCTTTTTTTGAAGTCGGTTACAAAGGGAGGGAGTACAGTCGGGTTAGAAATGATTTTGGTTGATAAGTGACAGGTATTACTAAAATATGTCAGATTAATTAAGTTTTAACTAACTAAAATAAAGAGCAACAAAAATAAAACACACCACTCCATCTCACTGATCGATCTAGACTTGAAATCTAGACAGCCAGCTAAAAACAGCTAATCTGGAATCTCAATCATTGTGCGGAGTTAATAAAAGTGGTGCAGCTGTTATGCAGTGCATCTGTCCTCCCCCGGCTCCCCCCCCGCGGCCCCTCACCCTCTGTTCACATTCACACCAGCTCTGACGTGGGAGGTGAGTGTTATGAGTTGCGAGGCCATTTTGTGATTTGTTCAAAAGTACAAATGGTAGTAACAAGTACATTTACAGAGTTATATGTATGGGAGTTTCTAAGCTTTCCATACAAACTTTAATAATGGGTTGACTTAATTATTTTATTTTGATTATTATTATTAATGATGTCAGTTATATTATACAAATATCCTTTTTTTCATGCTGATAAATAGGCGGATCATGTGAGACTTCTTTAAAATAAACTTTTATACCATGATTCTTGCAACTAAATAATTTTGAATTTTATGAAAGGCAAAATCCGAATGTACAAAAAATACCTGTCGCATACTAGGTACATGAACAAATGACGTTGGATACGCGTAAATGCGTGTGTTGCATGCGACGATCACCTCATGTTACCCGTTTTGCCTTCAGAAAACGGCAGGGAGTGGCTTACTGTTCGACGGTACTAATACATATGAAGGGTCCACTGCAATAATGACGAATGTCCAAAATGATTTTAATTCGGAGTAAGTGCGTCATTCGTCATTTTTAGGGTTCCGTAGTCAAATGACAAAAAAGGGAACCCTTGTATTCGTCATGTCTGTCTGTCTGTCAGTCCGTCCGTATGTCACAGTCACTTTTTTCCGAAACTATGAAAACTATACTGTAGAAACTTAGTAAGTAGATGTATTCTGTGAACCGCATTAAGATTTTCACATAAAAATTGAAAAAGAAAACAATAAATTTTGGGGGTTCCCCATACTTAGAACTGAAACTCATTTTTTTTTTGCATCAAACCCATACGTGTAGGGTATCTATGGATAGGTCTTCAAAAATGATATTGAGGTGTCTAATATCATTTTTTTCTAAACTGAATAGTTTGCGCGAGAGATACTTCCAAAGTGGTAAAATATGGGTTTTACCCCTCTCCCCTGTAACTTCTAAAATAAGAAAATGATAAAACTAATGTACATTACCATATGATGTACATTACATATGATGTACATTACCATGCAAACTTCCACCGAAAATTGGTTTGAACGAGATCTAGTAAGTAGTTTTTTTTAATACGTCATAAATCGTAAACCGCAATTTACCATTCATTCAATCAACTCAAATATAAAAATAAAAAAATAAAAACATTTAATTTCATAAACACAACGAACTACAAGAACTTTTATATTATGTTACTTGCCGCTACGGAACCCTTCATGGGCGAGTCCGACTCGCACTTGGCCGCTTTTTTCACCATTTGTAGGCCTAAAACCAAATGAAGTGTACACTACAATAATGTTGAATGGCCTTTTTTTCTTTGTTTTAAGGTAATTTTGTTTTAAGTTTACAAATGGTGAAAAAATGACGAATGACGCACTTACTTAGAATTAAAATCATTTTGGACATTCATAATTATTGCAGTGGACTATTCATAAGTGTACTTTATTGTGTAAAGGTCAAAAATAATTTTAAATATCTCTTTAAGTTAAATAAAACTTCAAAGTGGCAAAGAGACAGCTGTTCCTGTTATTTTCGGGACTGTTATGTCTAAAGGCATCGTAACATTTTCAAAACATTAAGTTAACTCTAAAATATTCTGAGTACATGTCAGGAAGTTGCATGAAAACGGAAACATCATGGCACCAGACATGTCTGTGTGATGTTGTAAATTGTCACAATAAGCCTACTGTCTAGATTTTATTATGTTTTTGGACAATAAAATACCTAAAATTAAGATGGCATACTTGTGCCGTCTTACATCAAGTAGAAACAACGATAATAAAACAGAGTATGTTATGTTAATTTGTATCGTCATCAAACTAAATATAAATACATTCTCTAAACTCTGAAAGAAAACACAATGATAGTCTCCCTTCGCGTCTTACAATGTATAGGTCTATTTCGAGCCAATATTTCATCAAAGATATACGTATTAGGAGTTATTTTGGTCATGATTAACGCTCCTCTTATTATGTTTCTCATTACTCGAATATAATTGGATATGGATTGCTTTGCTTCTTAAGTACTCAAACATTAGTTTTCAGTGAGTGGTCATAATTTGATCTATTAATATGAACAACGAAAATATCTATGAATATAAATGTGGCAATAAAGGTATGAAATAATAAACTTCATAAATTACCGTTAGAATATAAAAATTCTCGGTGAATGAAAATTTCTTACCTACTAACATACAATATTTATATTAATTAATTAGCAATATTCTAGGACATCTCATAGATAATAATTTATTTCCCATCTTAAGAAGTTTAGTTTATTTGCCTGTAAGAAGTTTTTTCTTGGATCTGTTAAAAAAAAAGTTGTGTTATATGTCGTATTATCGTGCTTTATGTCCATCACTAGTCACTGCCAACTGACAGGTGTCAGGAACGCATTCTCTCAACGGCGACACTATAATAGCAATAAAATAGAAATTTCTTTTTTTTTGCTTTTGTATTTTTTTTTAACTTATTACGTCGGTTTTCTGAATTGAATCGACTTACCATTAATTCAATATGAAGAAGATCTACCACTAAATAAATAATGGATTCATAGCTAACAAAACCTTGTTCATCGTTCACAATTGGTACGGTATCTTATTACCAAAGACAAATTTCAAGAACACTCAAGTTTTAAATTACTAACATCCAAATTACTTCGGAGGAGAGACAAAAAATAACAAGGGGGCATCTCTACAGCCCTTAGTGTCGGCTTACAAATAAAACAGACAATTAGAGGAGGTATGGTTGGAGACGTCTAGCTAGTGGTGTCATTATGTGAACGTATCCAGTTGCAGTGGCTTTTAAAATTTGTCGGGTTCGGATAGTCTATTCGGCGAATTTTGGTATTTTTGGGTGGAAACGAAAATAGTCCTTATGTCAGCATAAGGACATAATATGTTACAGCTCAGTGAACTTATAAGTACTATACCTACAACTAATATGCAGTGTGTGTGTGTGTGCAAAGAGGTGACATTATATTGAATTTTATTGTCAAAAAATCTGAAATAAAATGAATATTAAGAGTAACTAGGTGTATTGCATCGCAATAAAATCATAACTTATTCTTGCTTAAAACATTTTTACTGGCTTGCACTAAGCAAATGGCACTAAGCATGATCTTATCCTTAGAAGGTTTGCCTTTGCCTTTAAAAAGGGGAAGTGTGTGGCCATAGCATAGTACAAATGTTATTCTGTAAGGACTGGGGACGTAGCTCGGGATCCGTATAACAACACGTCTGCTTTTAGATGTTTTATTCTTCACAAAGTTATACATGGGGTGATGGTCGAACTATGACTGTCAATATGTTTTCTGTTCTGTTGTTTATCGCAATAAATCATTCTTGTTCTCAATCCTTTAAATATTTAAACAAACGTCTATTTACTTTTCACATAAGCCTGTGAAGACCGACTTAGGAACCTATCCAGTTTCTACAATAAACATACATTTAGCATCTTACTATAGTAACTCGCCTCCCAGCAGTAGTTCCCAGCTATGTCCCGGCACGTACTCCATCAATATTCATAAGCATTAATCGGGAATCGATTGCTTGCCAATACGACACCGATGCGATACCGACACGACTTGTAGCTACTAGTTTGTGTGCAGTTACGAGAAGCAATTAGCAGATTTAATCATCTTAATAAGCAGTTTAGTAACTGTTATAAAACTCTGATTTAGATATTTAAAGATAGTATAGGTAGATAGGTATTAATGAAGGTAGATAGGTAATATTTTGAAGAATCGAAACATAAAATCATAGATTCCAGATATAGACATAATTACCAGAAAAAATAAGATATTGTATGTTAGGTTATAATTATGTGATAGCATACATTAAATCAGTGTTATAGATAAGGTCCAAACAGATAAGCTGAAGCTATTTAAACCTTAGCTTTTATTCAAGAATCTAAACAACTTTCTAACTGACTTAGTGATTGAGACTCATTCCCAATCACTTGCGTTTAGTCAATTAGGTACCGTTTTTTTTACTTTGCTGGTCTTATTGCCCATTGCCCAGTTTATACTAAATCGATGAGTATACCTAAATAATTTGTATTGTTTTATGAAAAAGCAAGATCGACACAGCTACATATTACATACATACACATTGGAATTGTAACAATTTACCTTTCACTCATCCTTAGAATCAGCCACCACGAACGCACTGCACCATCTAACCATGAACTTCTTTCTATCGCGACCTTATCCAAAGCTATTTGTGGGATCCGCTCCCCCGGTCATAAAACTTATAAATAATAATAGAGAATGGTAGGAGAGTTGTTACGTGAGATAACGTGGAGGTATAGGAGGTAGTCAGTGTATGGATGGTGTGAAATGTGACGTATTAGGTAGGCAGTTGGACGGGAAGACTACACTGCTTCATTTTTTATCTATAAATGACCACGCTGAATACGTTAAAAACAACCGACTTCAATCGCAACAACTCCAATTTTGATATGTTTTTGTTGATTTTCTCAAAAACCGCTAAATCGATTTCGATAAAATTTATATGGGACCACCTGTGAAGTATACCCTTTTAAACAAAAAAAGGTTTTTTAAAATCGGTTCAGGCGTCTTCGAGTAATCGGTGAACATACATAAAAAATAATAAAAAATAAAAAAAAAAAGATTCCGACGAATTGAGAACCTCCTCCTTTTTTTTGAAGTCGGTTAAAAATGGAGCAGAGGTGTAGCCTTTAAAGTGAGGCTGTATTTAAAAAAATAAATAGGAAATAGGGTATTTTAACAAACCCACTGAAACCAAGATCATTCCTACTAAAGAACACTTTTAGGGTAAGAACTCCATCATAGAGATGTCAAATAAACGAAACTAACCAAATAAACATTTCAAGTCCATAATGATCTCAAATACTTAAGAAAATAAGCTACTTTTATGCAGTGGATTATAACTAGAAGGTGTTTTAATACGCTTATTTATAATATAATTGATATCACCCCTAATTTATAAGCTCACTATAAACCGTTAGTATTTGTCAAGATAATCAGGAATAACATCGACAAATATTTAATCAGCTGTTACATTGCACCCGTCATTGTGTGCACTTGGCACGACTGGTCCTTGTCTCTGGCCTGGTGGTAGTAAATGCGACTAAAAATAATGAGACATCTGACACCAGACCAACCCCTGTCTATCGCCATCTTGGGGTGACAGAATTTAATAGTAAAGTATTAGATTGGAGCAACGGAGGTAAAAAATAGAGGGGGGAAAGCTTTGTTGTTATTCGAACCAGATTCATGAAATCAATTAATTATTTTTAACGTCTTAATAAATTGTCTTTTAGTAATGTAGGTATTCTCTGCCTTAACTATCTTTAAGATGAATGATGAAGTTTTCATATTTAATTTGGTATTTTTTAAAGAATTATTTTAAAAAAATCGTATGAGAATCATGGCCCAGCATTGGGTAACACTATAGGTTTTAATAAAGTGGGCATCCATTACATTCTAAAGGTACGTCTCTTTCACCAAACATGGACATTTATTGAAGAGTTACTGCATATAAATAAGGTTTCCCTTAGCCACAGTACATATAAGGTGCTACTTTATTAGTGCTCGATATTTTAGTCAGTGCTTCTACTCCTGATTCTGATCAACTTTCCCCAAGAAACCCATAGTCAAATCGTGAAAAAAATTTTGCACTCTTCATACAAATCGATCAGCCGAGCGGCCAAATTAGTATGATGAGCCCAAAAATTTTTTTGCGATTTGACTATGGGTTCCTTGGGGAAAGTTGATCAGAATCAGGAGTAGGAGCACTGACTAAAATATCGGGCACTAATAAAGTAGCACCTTATATACTTCAATACATAAGTATTGCCATAAAACATGGACTCTGTGCTTTTAAAGGAGACCTCATACCCTTTGCGGGTAAGATCCGGTGGCGGTTGTTAAGGTCAAGTCCCGTAACACAAAAATAACAACAAAAAATCTTTATTCGCAAGAATGTACGTTTACAGGTCTTCACATTATTATATTATATTATATTAGAATCAGTACACTCAACCACACACTGGCATGCAACAATACAAATAATCTAATACAATAATTTCATGCTTTCAGGGCATTACACATTCATAGTTTAGATGTCAAAAAGGTTAATAAATTCCGTCAAAAATATATTTAAGGTCACATAAAAATAAAAGAATCATTAATAGTAAAATACAACGATAAACACACATTTACGAGTGTACAAAAGTCATATTTGTATACAATGGTACTAGGTTTTTATAACTCAACATTTAGGTATAGGAGTGTCCGAGTTTGTTTTGTATATTTTCGATTCACTATAGAAAGCCTCCATAAGCAAAGAAGCACAACCTCAAGTGGTTCTCCCATATTTACAAAAGAGTCCAGAAAAGCAGAAACTCGCAACAAAAACAAGTTCCATATCATCATGTACTGCGATCACCATAACTTTCCCTTATAAATCGATGGGGCACACCGCCGCCATACAAATCGGGCGTACCCTTCGCCCCAGCCGGGAATCGAACCCGAGCCTACCGCACGCGACGTGACCTGACTGCAAAGGCTCCTACTGTTGCGCTACCAAGTTTTGTGGAAAGTGATCTTGTTAGTTTTATTGTTGAGTCGGAAGAATCTTTCAAATAAAACTTCCAAACCTGTTGATGCTGTATTAAAGAAAAAAGGTAACTTTGACAACTATGTCATATTAAAGGTTGTCTGGAAGAGATCGCTCTTTAGCGATAAGACCGCCTACCTGTATAACTTTTTTTTTATGTTTATGTTTTTATTTTCCTGTTTTGTTGTGCAATAAAGTGTTTTCATTCATTCATTCATACTACAAGAAATAGAAAAAATAACTGTCGATTTTTTACTTATGACACTGAACAGTTTTCCATTGTGCTAGTGCTAGGTAAAATAATTGACGATAAATACATATATTCTTCTTCCTCGGTCCCTTAATGCTGAGGATCGCGTCAATAAAAGTTTTCTTCATTGGCTGCGGTTATAGGTGCTTTGGACTGACCTCTGAATATCTCCTCCTACAGGTTCACGTCACGTTCACGTTCAGGTCACGAAATCTATCCAACGGGAAGGTGCTCTACCTCTGACTCGTTTGCCTTCTATCTAATCCAGAATTGTTTCTCCTAACTATGCCTAGGTGACCTTATAATCAGTCAAGGTCAAGGGTCAAGAAGGATAAGAATCTATTAACTTAAATAGAAATTTAGTTTGAGTTCAACTGAAATAGCAAAAAGATACTTTTATAAAAATCGATCAGCAGATAAGCCATTATACAATTAACAAAAGTTCATCTGTTTCATTCGGTTATAGAAGTCCACCTTAAAGTATAACTAAACCTTCACATCAGAAGGTGCCACTACGTTTTCCCGCCTAGAACTTGCGCCTAGTAAACATTACGGGCGCGTAAAATAATTTGGACGCTCACTCACTGAACCGTATAGATGGAAATGGATTCAGTGTCAATCACAAGCCTGGGAACGTCACATCTGCTGGAAGGGTCCGTTTATGAAGTCCACGTTTTAGGGTTCCGCGGGAGGAAAACAAAATTCAATCCGTCAAAGTATTCCGTAGGGTGAGTTAAGGAGATTATTGCGGTCTAAAAATACTGATACTGTTTTTTGTTGGATGTTTTTTTTTAGCAAATGTACTTTGAGGAAATGGGGAAGTGGTAAATAGTAGGAAACGAGTCGCTTATTGATAGAAGGGTTGTTTGGCGTTTTTGAGATTTGATAAGGAGGGTAACTATGTCAACGTACAACACAAATGTCAGAATTGTAAGGGAACGTCATTTACCCAGCGAAAGTAAATTTCCTCGCTTTGATTGGCGTAAATTGGTTCCCAAAATGCTCTCGGAATTCGTTACCCCGAGCATCTATTCAATAAATAGCTTACAGAGCGAGAGACGCTCCAAAAAATTTCCAATTTCAATCCGAACCCGGCAAATTGGGTCAAATCCATAACGGTCTCCTGGCAGTAAATCCCAAAGTTCGTATTTCGAACAAAGTTACGGCCCATCGACCAATCGGACGGGCGCTTATCGCCATCCAATGACACCGGCCCGATTACACCGGCACCGTAAATTCGAAATTCGAACTCAACTTCGTTAATTATCGGAGTGCGATCGGTATCGTGGGAAGTTGCGCTTCTAATTTCGAAGATCGAATGTGGAACTGAATTATGGAATTTGAAAACTAAATAGTTGCCTCTACCTCATTATATTGACAAAGAAAAAAAAAACAGAGTTTTGGAAGAAGAAAACGAATACAGAGTGACTTTTTCTTCTCCGACACGCGCTTGTTACCGACTTTTGTACGAAACATAAAAAGTTGCCGTATTTGGTGCGATCTACAACAAAACCTTTGTATCAACCCTATTAGTTGTAATTTTTAAAACTTTGGTAGCTCTTAAGCATCTTCAGTGCAAAAAAACAAAACTTAAATCGTAAGCGGCTATTTTTGAGGTGCTGGCATGTAACTTGTAGGCTTTTAAACAAAGTACCTCAAGTCTAGACGGCACAAACAGATGCCTAACTTTTTGAAATCCATTAATACATCTCAGTAATAAAGCACCAATTTCCCTTACAAACCAAATTTTGCCACACTACGTATAAGTTTCTGTGACAAACATGAAACGCTAGTGTTTACTGGGCTATGTAGCGATTACCGCCATTATGTGGCTATTAAATTATATCGATCGTCGCGATTCCCACCGAGTAACGACCATTAAATTATTTGAGCTATATCATTCAGATAATTGAGGTAATAGGGCGCTATCGTTTAGTCATAGAATATAATCTCGTATGTAAATTAGCATCGATTTTTAAATTCAAATGTCTATTTGTTTCATTAAATGTTTCTTAAAATATTTTTAAAGTAATAAAATTTGAGTGTTATTAAGAAAGCTACGAATCTATTCTGGTAACTTAATGAATAAAAAAAAAGAATTCAGGTAGAGAGCGAATTAGATACTTAGAGTCTTCGAGATTTCTTCTTACTTCGATAACATTCGGTACCTAGTTAGGTAATCAAATTTTACCTTATAAATTAGATACTATATAAGCTTAAGTATTTTATAGGGTGCAGGAGGGTAAATCCGAATGTCAGGTAATTCCGATAATGTGGATTTAAAAAAAGAAAATTGTATGGGATTAAGTAATTAGTAAGTAAGCTGTAAGCATTACCCGAGCAATTTTTTTCTCGGGAAATATTCAGACAAATTGTAGCAAACGAACCTCCGAATCGTTTAAAAAAGCAATATATTTAATTGGGTAACCACAGCATTTATTACAGTGCAGCGTCAGCTCATTACCAGAATGCACTGCAAATTTGCATTCCATTTGCGCCGAAAATTGCTGAATCAATATCGCAATATTGACGGCGAGTGAAAATGGGAACTTAACTGCTTTAAGGAAAATTTGTATCCTCTCTTGTGTTTTAATTTAACATTGGGAAAATCTGCAAACGTTTCCTTGAAGAGGGAAATATAAAATTATTTCCATTTTTTTTCTGTCAATGAATCCAGTGAATTTTCCGGAATCTTAAGAGTTTAAAGAAATAGAAGACTCTATCAATACCTAATCGAGATAATAAAACGCTACGTTAGACAAGAGAACTTACGTAAAATTTCTGAATCTTTCTCTGCTTTCAATGCTTAATAATCTGGAAATCTTACTCTAGACCGCATGCAGCTAACTCATGATACGTTAGACAGAGAAGGCCATTATCTGTATCTTCTTTTGCATACTAATCTGGTTATCTTCCTCTAGAACGAGTTCAGCAAGCCACTCGCTCTTTCACGCTACGTAAGACAGAGAAGGCGACTATCTGTTAACCGTTCTCTTGTTCACTCAGCTGGCAATATCACTCTTGGCCACTTGCGGCTTACCTCTCGCTCATATACGCTACATTAGACAAAGAAGGCTAGCGTCTGTTATTTCGCCTGCTAACTAACCTGGTATTCTTATTTTGGGCCGCTTGCAGCTTGTGTCTCTCATTCATGCTACGTTGGACAGCGAAGGTCTGTTAATCATTATCTTGCCCACTCAGCTGGCAATGAGCCTCTTGCGGTTTACCTCTCGCTCACTCACGCTACGTTAGACAAAGAAGGCTAGCGTCTGTCAAACTTTCGTCTGCTCACTAACCTGGCAATCTCCCTCTGGGCCGCCTGCAGCTTGCCAGCAAGGCGCGCCGCGTCGGCCTCGGCAGCGCGCGCTCGCGCCTCCCAGTCGCCGCGCGCGCGCCGCTCGCGCTCCGCATCGCTGCGCGCCGCTCCCTCGCGCTGGGGGAGAAAGAGAAAAGAGATGTTAGTTATACAGGTGGTAACAAAATAGATGTAGGACTTGTTGGTACTCATCATAATGAACGATTTATATTCGCGCTGGAGTAGAAAGAAAAAAAAGAGACCTTAATTATAAAGGTGGTAACAAAATAGATGTAGTGGTTATATACTCATCATAATGAACAACTTATTTTTTGACGACATTATTAAAACAGCAAAAAGTATAAGTAGATGAGCTGCTTGACCAATTTTGTGTGGAGAGGAGAGTCTTACAATTTATTTGCAAGCTTAGTGTCATATCCATCCAAAATATGTGAAGATAAGTAAAAAGCACGCTACTTATTTACATACATAAACCTATACCTGTATATATACTATATTAATATATATTTTTGCGACATGTTAGATAGTTATAAATATCAAATATTCTGTGTAATTTGTATATAATTATATTATCTTTAATCTATTTACATACTTTGTTACATTGCTCAAATAATTGATGCACTATCGCTACCAGTACTTCATGTAATCTTTTATCCTCTGCCAAGGGTTGTCTGGAAGAGATCGCTTCTAGCGATAAGACCGCCTTTGTACACGTAATCCAATATTTTATATGTTATGTAAATTCCTTGTGTGCAATAAAGCATTAATACATACATACATAAACCTTACCTAAACCGACAGACTACTACCACAAGATTCTGAAATAATCCTAATAATCCTAAAAGAATACCTATTTAATGTACACACATTTTCCAATCAATCTCTGAAATGAACTCCTTAAACTTTCAGTACTTGTCAGTTAGTGCAAAACTCGATGGAGTCATTTATTTCAATAGAGTATTGACGACGAAATAAGGGAGCGACTACATTGGTGTGGAAAATAATCGGTTAAAACACCACTATGTAAAATAACATCCATTATAGGTTTATAGGTTGAATACCAAAAAACATAACATTTTAAGTTAAGTTCTACTAGCAAATAAGCAGACCGAAAAAAAAACAAGAGAATACCAAAGAAGAACAGATAGATAATAATAATAATAATAATTTATTTATTCTAAAACATCTTATAAGTAGATAAGAATACATACAGTGATCTAATTAGACACTTAAGGATAGGTTGTACTACTTATTATCTATACCTTCATTGGTAGACTCCTGTCTTCTAAACTAGGTTAAACCTGTATTTTAGAATGTGTGTGTATGTGTGTGTGTGTGTGTGTGTGTGTGTGTGTGTGTATGCGCGGCAATTTTTGTGTGATTGAGGAAAAGGAGGTAGAATAGAATTTAAAGCTAGGAGGTCACACTAAGGTCACACTAAGATAGTGCAATGATACAAGGAATCTCCATGAGGAGTACGTAAGTGATAAGTTCTAGTAACAAAGCAGAGTTTTTTAACAGAATTTTCTCTACTTCAATCTACTTCAAACGCTGCGCTGCATGCTACCTAGAGCGCTGCGTAGCTCTGCCAATGAGCTCCGTAGCACAAAAGCTCCGAAACTAAGTTCCGTAGTTGCTGCAATCTTAATTTCCTTATCCTTCGCCGAATGGACTGGAGTGGAAGTTCTGTTACAAGTTAAGGGCTTTTCCATTAATACGCTGTGAAAATGTCGGCTTCTTACCGAAGAAGTTATGACAGGCTTAAAATTAAGAGTATATTTTTGTAATGAAAAAGATTTTAGTTACATTTTTGATACAATTTGAATAGATACCTATAGGTTGGGAGAAGAAAGTTTGAAAACCAACTGAGAAAATTTGGTAACACAGTAACTAAAACTACTTTCTAGTTGGTAGGACTTTCAAATACTTGATTTTGCCATTTTACATAATGAAAACAACTGTACAAATTGATATGACCTAATTATTCTAATTTTGATAATCATACGTTATGTTTATCATTTTTTGGAATATCACGGCTTCATTGGAATCTAATTTTCTAGTGGAATCAAAATGCCGTGAAAAAAAACATGAAATAAAAAGATGAAAATACCTAAATCTTTTAAAAAATATGTTTGATATCAATTTCAGTTCACATTGTCTTCGGTTCAGACAAGGCAATCTGTAACTTATTTCATGCTATGCACTCGGAGACAATACTTGCGACCCGTCGTGCCATGCCATGTGTATGACGGGGCTGACGTGCCCTATCTCTGGATCGGATAAAAATCCAATTTAGTATGGTCCTCAGACAAATCCTCAGACGAAAGAAACACTGGACGGAGTAGAACAAAATATTAATACGTTTGTATTTTAATTTTTTGGCCTATGCGGTGCCTTTGTTGTTGTCATTTTTATAGAGTTAGTACGTTGTTTGATTTCTATAGTATTTTCTATATTTTAGTCATGGTTGACAATTTTTTTTAATGTAAGAGAGATTGAAAGTAAAAATTTCTGAAAGGGTTACTATATGAAAAGCAATAAAAATAATCTTTCTGAATGAAAAAAAAAATAATGAATTTATATGGTTTGGCTGGCTAAGGCTTTATTTTAACACCACTATGTATGCAACTTCTCGTTCTGATTTTTATTTCGTCTAGGGTATGGTCGATGCGCTCGCGTCGTCTCTAGTAAAATATCATCCTATCAGCGATCTGTCAAAGGCACGCGGTGCGTGATAGCAGCTTCCGGAAGCTGAAGAGTTATTTTAAAAGGAGTTTTTATAGCTTTCGCTATGGTTTGATGGGATAGAGTTTCTATCGGTAGTTTTAAGAGTGATGATGTAGAGAGGAAATTACATTGAGGCACCTAAAATTATACAGGAAAACAATAGTCAATAAAGCACATACAAAAACTGTTTTTTTTATGTGATAGGTGGCAGACGGATCACCTGATGGTAATCGATTACTGCCGCCCATAGACACCCGCAACACCGGCTGAGTTACAAGTGCGTTGCCGGCCTTTGAAATGGCAGTACGCTCTTTTCTTGAAGACTTGAAAGTCGTATCATTAAAAGTGAACTTGGGTCGCTTATTAGGAATAGGTACCCATAGGTTATTTACATTCATTAAGAATGAGTAATCACTCCATTGAAACCATTATAAAATCGCCAAAGAAATTTGATGTACTGGCAGCACACATGCAGGCTAGTAGGTTTTTGGTAATAAACGCAAACAGTCGTTTCGTGACTCAGAAGATAGCAAAGATAGGCTTAAAGTTCAGCGAGTGTAAGATCATTTACCACGAACGCTATTTTCTAAGTTACCCGCCTACTGCTTTAGTTAGTTTCGCGGTGATCTTATCATTGGAATGCGGTTTAAGTGCAGGCAGTAAGCGGGACCGACGATGGACCGTCATATAATAATATAAATATATATAATAAATAATAAATTTCTTTATATTCTCCACATAGGTAAGTATTTTTTTTCTGCAGCTGGAGCCTACTTTTAGTCTGGAAATGCCTGAGTCAGGACATAAGTGTGTTACAATGTTTTTAAACATAGGTAAGTAAAGATGTTCAATTAAGTTGGGAAGAGGTTGGTACTAAGCAGTAAAAGTGGGATTGCAGCCATACTTGATAATACTTTTTGTGTTTAAAATTCATTAACAATGTATTACGTAACTAACATGTGATTTTTCAGTTTCTGTACAATTTAACCTTATAAGCGCATTTGACCCAAATTTTTGCTTCGTACTTGTTTTGATCAATCTCGTTTCACAAGTCGATGATACATTTTTCGTATTATTATTATCAAGTTGACACGCTACAAAAAATGTCAGGGGATAATACAGGATCGTCAAAACACTTATTTAATAGGCAATTAAAATATTTAAACAAAAAAGTAGATAAATAACAAAAAATGAACGTTATAAGTAATTAATTAATTAAAATTTTATTGCAATTTACTGTGGATATTGTTCTTTTAATATTTATTTATTAGGTTCAACAACAATATGTATAAATATCACACTTTTCTTTTGCTGTTGAGGGTACGCTATTATCTAGTTGGTGATACTGTATTCATTATTGTAATATCTGCCCTCATAAGAAAAAAAGAGTTGAGAGTAAAAATGAGAACTGAACTGAGAACTGAAGAACTGAGAGTAAAAAAAAATAAAAATTAAAAAAATATATATATTCATTCATCAACATACAAAGTGAGTTAGGCTAGAGCCTAGAGTATACGGTAACTCCATATAATTTTCGGCCTTCTTTCCTATGCAGATATGCTCCTAATGTGAATTTATCGCTAGATCTCATGACGTACACAGCACCTAACGTTTGTTCGCAAGGAGCCTGAAGTTTGATGAAGTTTTAATTGAAAATTAGTCCTGGCCGTATCTCGTAGGCTCCACTGCATTTAATGCCGGACGGAGGACCATCCGGTAAATACTTTGATGTGAAGTGGGATAATATTTTAAGGTTTTACTATCATGCTATAGATAGTAGGAGGAAAATAATGAAATTTAAACAGGTTTCAAAGATTTAAATAAACACCGATTGGTCGAAAAGGTGCAAACATGCAGTGGTATCGTCATAATCAGTACTCCTTGACTTCCCTATGTTGACTTTGGCATTTCAACACCACGATTTTCAATTGATCGACTTGACAAATTCATATTTCTGTGAAATCAAATAAAATCATTTTTTTATTGTACTTTTTTTCTAACTAGTGCAAACTTCATTTATTCTAATACTGTTGCATTATTTTTCATTCTATTATATCAATTTCTGGCGACAAACTATTGTAAGAAAAAACCTTTGCATGTATTCCAAAAGATTTTACATTAAATAGAGGTGTTTTTAAAAAAAACTTGTCATATATTATTTGAGATTCATTAAAAAAATATTTCAAAGCTAGGAAAGTTTAGATAGGTTAATGAGTTTCTGGGAATTTTACATCTAAAATATAACATGTAATTAATTAGTACACTTAAGTCATAATTATGATTAATAATTTACACTTGTGGCGTTATCTAGCTCTCAACAAGTCGACGGAGATTCATGCCAAGCGGTAATATTACTATGAATTTGAAATTATTGTGATACCGAGATTTCGACGAAACTGTCTACTAATAAATCCAACACATTATGAAAGAGAATCATATTTATTTGTACCTCTATTTCTTTCCATTTCAACTTGGAAAGATATGGCATTTTGACTTACAAAAAGCGCACGTCTTTTTGCTACAGAACATGAATTTTATTGAATGCGTTCCGTAATGCTCTAATGAAGAACGAAAATCCATAAAAAAGGAATACCCTAATATTATGGAGCGATTGTCGGAGTGTAATACCAAAGAATACTAAATATGTGGTGTTTTTACAGAAATGCTAAGGATATATCTGTATGTTTGAGTTCGCTATTTCACAGTGAAAGTGACGCGACCAAAATACCTCGGACGGGAAGTTTGGTGAAACCACAACCGCGGGCTATTTCGAACCGAGGATTTTCTGAACCATTCGCTATTTTGGTTTAGTAAAATACGACCAAGTATGATGGACGTTGAATTCCTAAGCTTTCATAGAATCAGACGTCTTGGCTTCGGGTTTCGTATTTTATAGCTAGAGAGTTGTTATTACAACAATTACTATTTAAATTATTAATTAGCACTTTTACCAGGCACAATGTAGTGAGAGTGTTTTTGTTAGACGCCTGAGTTGATCAGCTTAATACATTTACCTATTTATATAAACTTTTTAAATATCCTACCGTATATATAAATTCATTAAATTTACTTATTGGATTATAATCTCCTCCCATGTCTAGTGTAGTCTGATCCCATTTTTTTGTATCAAAAAATATTGCAAAACGAGGATATTTTGTGCCTTCAAAAAGCAAAAAGATTTTAGTTAACTAAATAAAAACTCAATAAATATTTTTCTACATGCTAAGCTGTTACTTGTGGTTACACTTTATAGCAAAACGTACGTCAAAGAAAATAATTACTAAATGTATACTATACAGCCTTTAAATGTCTTTCAAAGCGTTTCCGGGAAAACAAGCCGTCAACCCCATACATCGCTTTATGAACGTCAAACTCGCTTTTACACTTGTCAGGTTGTCAGCTGTCAAGATGGCAAGTGTCAAAGTGACAGGTCGGGTAGGTTATGCATGACGGGACATGTATCACGCCCTTGAGGTAACTTGCTTTACTTTGAATTGCACGTGTACAAACCACATAATTAAAAGGGTTAAGGGTAGATTTATAACTATGGTTTTGTTGTTTGGGACTAAAAAGATTTTGAAAATGGGTAAATGGATAAGGCTCAACTGAAAGGAGGAAATCTGGGACGACCAAGTGGTAAAGGCTCAACTGGACACCTCAGTCAAAGAATGTTATGGCTACTACGAAATAAGGGACCAACACTACAGCGTCGCTTGCGACAAAGTGGTTCGTTATTAGAAATAGACAGCGCGATGCTGGAATTGGTGGCTCTTTTTAGGGTTCCGTAGCCAAATGGCAAAAAACGGAACCCTTATGGGTTCGTCATGTCTGTTTGTCTGTCTGTCTGTCCATCCGTATGTCACAGCCACTTTTTTCCGAAACTATAAGAACTATACTGTTGAAACTTGGTAAGTAGATGTATTCTGTGAACCGCATTAAGATTTTCACACAAAAACAGAAAAAAAACTATAAATTTTGGGGGTTCCCCATACTTAAAACTGAAACTCAAAAATTTATTTTCATCAAACCCATGCGTGTGGGGTATCTATGGATAGGTCTTCAAAAATGATATTGAGGTTTCTAATATCATTTTTTTTTCTAAACTGAATAGTTTGCGCGAGAGACACTGTCAAAGTTGTAAAATGTGTGCCCCCCCCCCCTGTAACTTCTAAAATAAGAGAATGATAAAACTAAAAAAAATATATGATGTACATTACCATGCAAACTTCCACCGAAAATTGGTTTGAACGAGATCTAGTAAGTAGTTTTTTTTTTGATACGTCATAAATCGTAAACCGCAATTTACCTACAACGAACTACAAGAACTTTTATATTATGTTACTTGCTGTTACGGAACCCTTCATGGGCGAGTCCGACTCGCACTTGGTCGCTTTTTTTGTAGGAGGTAACGTTCTTTTGGTTTGTTAAGCCGTTTATGCAAGCTGCTAAGGTAGCCACATAGGTGGCTTCAAAACTTCTGCCACTAGCCCCAAAAACCTCCACCAAGTGTGGAGTATGGCCTAACCTTCCAGAGATATGGGAAGATACCTGTGCCCCTGCAGTGGGGACGATATGGGTTGTTAATTAACCAACGAAGTTACACAAATTAACTAAAAAAAAAATATCGCACTTTACAAGCTGCGTTTAAAGGGAAAGTAATGACTGTTCTAAAAGTAGGCATACTGAGAAAGTTGGCAAAGGTTCCCGAGATCATTGAAATTTATATATTTTAGTGATAGTAACAGAACTGGCTGATAATGATGAATAGACTTCACAATAACTATTTACCAAACACGTTATTCTATTGACGCGTTTCTATCTTTCTACGAATATTAACAAATTTCTATGCATACGAATTTTTGAGAAAAAAATTTTACCAACTCACATTTTCCGGGATAGCGCTACTGAAGTCATTGACATGTGAATCGAATACCTCTGCATTGCGAAAGCGAAATATCTCCATTAAAAGACGGAAGCGAGTAATTTAAAGCTCATCACTGTGTCGATCTGTTAGCGGGAGCGCCCGACAGTCTGTCGGACCCACATGTTCACGTGTAGGACGATGTTGATAGAACTCTCGCGAAAGTTTTGAAAAGTGAAAACGTTGTGAAAATCGTTTTTCCAATATTTTTTCTGTATTCAATACTTGATTCTGAGTAACCCCGTAAAATTTCAAACGCACTTTTTTAAAAGCTTATAAAGGGTAACAGCTTGTAAGTGTAGTAACATTGAAATGTGGGCTTAGAATTATAAGGCCGAACAGCATTTGTTCAATGTTTTTGGTGAAAAGGCAAAAAAGTGGACGATTATGGAAAATACAATATAAAGAAACATGCTTTTTCAGTTATTTTAGTATGATAAGCAAAAACGTTTTTTTCAGTTATATGATAAGTATCTTTTGTATTAGATTGTATGCATTTAAATTTAAATAAATATTAGGTGCTTACCTATGAAATTGACGTTTAGTTAAAAAGTTCAAAGACAAAATTAATATAAAATAATTAAGGTTTTAAAACAACTTATTATTTTCAAAGTACCATTGGACATTTAGAAATAAAATAATGCTTGCTAAATGCACGTTGTCTGAATATTTTGAGAGCACAGTGGTGTAGAAACTGAAAATGGATTTTTTCGTCACTGAAAATCGCCATTTTTTCGTTAAAAAAATACTTTTATTTTATATTTGAAGGCTACACTTATCCCAGCATGTTATTCGTTACCATATGTATTTTTGAACATATTGCGCATAATATTTAACGATTTTCAGATAATTTCGATATTTTTTTGGTAGAAAAAATTTACCCAATTGACCTCTAAGAAAACTCCAACACAGTATTTAATGGAACCCTACTCAGTCAGTTTTTACATAAGAGACATGACATCACTAATTCATGAAAGACCTTGAATGTAGCTAGAAAATGATGTATAATTTAATGGAAGTAAATTCATTTTTGGGGTAATATCGTTCTGTTGAACTTTCAAAACTGAAACGCCAATTTCATAGGTAAGGACCTAATATGATATAAATACCAAGAGCTTTTGATATGTATATGGTTATTAAATCTCAATTTCTTAAATCAGAATTTAAAAAGAATTACGGAACATACGAGGATGGTATCGGATACTACTATATAGGATTGCTCTATCACTGAACTTTCTTTTGACAGTATTTCATTGGACAAATCAGTGACACATTAATTAATATTATACAGGTGAAATTGAAATCGCGGCCCATATTTTAAGTGTGGTTCTAGTTATGACACAGAACAACTCTCTTTGAGAAACGAATTTAATCAAAGCAAAAAAAAGCAAAAAAAACGACTCCCCGTTCAAAATTCCGTTCCGTACTCAGCTCATCGGTTTGTATGAAGAGTAATTTTTTTTTGTTCCAATTGTATTGGTTCTTTAGAGAAAATTGTTCAGTTTCATGAGCAGAAACCACAATAAAAGTTGGTCGCGATATCAATTTCACCCTGTATTTTTATTGTTATCATTTAGTCTAGAAAAGGTTAATATTAAAATAATGAATCTCCTTTGTTTATGATAAAATGAACTTTCGCGTTCCATAACAAAAGATAGTGATCGATCAACGTCAGACGAGGAACGGAGTTTCGCTGACAGCCAGACGATATTTTTAACTTTTCTGACGTCTCCATTTAGAAATACTTTACTTTTTAATATTTTTCATAAGAGCTACTCTTCTTATTTGGTCGGTTTACTTGGACGTAAGGGGGAGAATTGAAGAATGTTTTGACGGTCTATTTAAATATTGCAACAAAGAAAAATACCAATGATTTTTCTATTAAATGCACATGTAATAAAATTAATAATGTTAACACATAATAACCTACAAATGGGTGCGTCTTATGAAAAATATTGAATAACTTTTCCTTGAAATATATTTTTCAATGTAATCCACTGATTGATACAAAAACTAATTATTTACAGACGAATTAGGAATATAATGTTTTTTGGAAATCGGTTAAAAATACCATTAAATTCACACCAAAAGCGTTAAGTAGGACAAAAAGCTTTCTTATGTTTCCATATGAGTCACTCACAGAATTTTCTCGGAATACCGTCTTTAAAACATCCCTTTGACATCTGTAGATACCTACAACTTACTATCAAAGTTTGTTTAAGCTTAAGGTTTAGAGCAAGGGCGGTAGGGTGTGCTCCCTTCCCTGCGTAGGGTTCACAAATAAATAGTGTAGACAAATATTTGACCAATATTGCAAATCAGCTCCGCTTAGTTTGAACTTTGCGCTGTTGACTGTACTTTGTAGGTAGTTGTGTAAATTCGGATTCTGTAATCTTAAGTGTAAACAGTGACTTAGCCGTAGACAGTACTTAAAGGCTACACAGGGCGGCTTTTTTTTGCTGAAAAGTGGCAAATAGCAGATGTCACTTAGGAAATCAGAACGCCTTTCCCCAAGGAACTCTTGAATCAATCGGAGAAATATATATTTTTTATTTCCATAAAAAATTGCAAGTCTGCGGTTTTGTCTTTTTCATGGGAATAAAACTTTTTTTGTAAAATATAGACCAAAGATGACGAATACAAGCTGATGATGATAGACTAAAGATTCCTCTAGTGTCTTTACGTGACGTGGTTCTTAAAATTATAGACAACAGTAAATGGTACCCTTAACGACATTCTACAGTCACCTCCAAAAATCGATTAGATTGCCCTTCAAAACACCGGTCTATTCATCATTTCCCACGAACTACCCCCGATGACGTCACAGGCAAAACAATGACTGGCGATTGGTCGAAACGACGCCACGTGACTGCCACGCGCCACCTCTTTTGGCGCCAAATTAGGTATGGGGAGCCTTAGGCAGTTGTCGGCAGTTTATAAAAGAAAATTTGCATTTAATTTTAACTTTGACTGTACTAAATACAAGTAAGTGAAATGTACAGTTAACTGACATTTACATGCTACATATTAGAAAAAGAGCATTAAATTTTTTTGAGTAACATAAAAAAAAATATTATAATGGGATTACTTGAACAGATTTTTTTAAACAAAAGTTTATTGTAAATCCACCTACAAAGGGAAATGAAACTAAACTATTTTTCCCGTATTAAATTTTAATATGAATTCTAGTGGGTCGAGAAAAAAAATTAATTTTCAAACTGAACTCAACCAAACTAATCAGCTGACTGTCCCAATAGGGTATTTTACCATTTTTTGAAAAGTATCTCAAATTAATCATTAGGTGGAAAAAAGTCAAAAATATTTTTTTAATTTTTTCTGTGAAACCTATAAGTACCCCAAAAACATATTTTAAATTACCATTCCCAATTAGCGCGCGAAAACGCTAGCTGCCATGATGTTTAGGTCGTGACGTCATTTCAGGAGTAAACAAAACAGCTTTGTACTAAAATTTTGACACATATTGCGAACAAAATGTCATTGTTTACCACTCTTGTGACGTCACATGACAACCAGCATGGCGGCTGTCGTTTCAGATATTTGAATAACAGATTAAAAAACTAGATTTTTGTAAATCAAAAATGAAATGTTTTTTCTCATTTTATTATATAGAAATCATATTAATTCGATTACTTATTACAAATACCACAGTAAATGAGCAGTTTTAGATTTTTTCTTGTATAGAGTAAAATACCCTATTACAGCACTATCTCTCTAATCCTTTTTCATCCTGGCAACCCCAAAAAAATGTGAATCATCGCATACTCCCCCTGGCAGCATTACATTTGGTATAATAAGGCTTAAGCATTCCCCTGCCAAGATTATTGATATAAATAATTCAATAAACAATTATGTATGTCTGTCCAGAGGTAGCACTAAAACTCCCCAAGCTAGTGAAATCTGGTAATCTGCTTAGTTTAATCCAATAACTTCGAAGACGGTGGACGTAACTTCTTGTACTACTACAGATAATATAATAGTTACTATTTAAAGTGTTATTGTTGTGTTTTAGTGACGATATACATACATTTTCGTCACTTAAAAAAGATATTCTGAAAGATAATACAATACTTTATTAATACATACATAGTTACTCAAAACAGATCGCTAAACTTTGAAAATAGAATTAACCTTAAATAAAACTAGACTAGATAATTTTTTGTGAAGTCTCCTTTATTTTCAGTAAAGCCGTAAAAAAGTTAGAAGGTCCTATACATTTTGTGACGCCCTGTATCGTATAAATGTACCTATAGTTAGCTACCATCCAAACAGTAATGGCAGCCATAAAACAGGTAAAAGCAACCCAATCATACAATTTACGATGCTTTAAATAGCTAAAATAGTCGAACAGCCGTAAATAATTAAATCGACAACAAAGTTGAAATATTCTAAATTAATTGCTCAAAAGTTTGCTATCAAAATGTTTGGCGTATGTACCTCGACGGGATGGAATGGAATACCTTTGAGTTGGACGGTCTTGTGTAACTGAACCCCAATTTGAGGGAGGGAGCCAGCTCAATAGGACGAACAGCGGTAGACCTTCTGCGATGCGGCTAAGCAATTAGAGGAATTTTGGTAGAATCGACGACGGCTATTGCTTAGGACCGATGATAGAATTTAAAAAAGTCTGTAGCTAAAAATTTAAATCATATTTGAAATTCTAATAAACTGGTGTTTATCAGAAAATAATGAGTCTTTTTGATGAATGAGTGTTTTTGTAATTTTTTTAGGTATATTTTAGTCACAAATATTTAGCCGTGTGGAGAAGTAATGGGAAGAGACCCGTGCCCAACAGTGGGGACGAAATGGGTTGTTACAAAATTATTTTGTGACGAAGAGTATTGGAAGTGACCATACACTTATTGCCTTTTAACTAAAAACCATATCAAATTTTTTGCTTTGCTAAATGTCCTTGATTGCAAATTGAAAGAACCTAATTAATGTATTCCGCCATGAGTCAATCAAAAATCAAAATCAAAATGTTTTTTATTTAAGTAGATGTTTTGCACATACTTTTAAATCGTCTTTTTTTCTACCTAGTACAAAGTTCCTACCACGCGGAACCTGTACACTCAACGTTTCGGGAAGTGTTTCCGAAGCGAGAAGAAACGTCGAGCCCAAAAGAAACTCGCTTCAACACATTTTTTAAAATAATACTTAATTACTAATACAATGTTTGTTATCAATAATACAGTTATCAGGAAGAGCAATACATTTCCAAATGTCTTTGTCATTCACATAATCTATTATCTTATAATAACCTTTTGAGCACAGACATTTTTTTACATGCGTTTTGAATTTGTTTTCAGGCAGATTTGTTACATGTTCTGGTATTTTATTATAGAATCGTACAGATTGCCCCACAAACGACTTTTTAACTTTGCTCAGTCTCGAATAGGCAATATCAATGTTATTTATATTCCTTAAGTTTAAATCATGCCTGTCACTGTTTTTACGAAACAAATGTAGATTCTTGCGGACGTACATAATGCTCTCATATATGAATTGACTAGCAACCGTTAAAATATTAATTTTCTTAAACTTATCCCTCAACGACTCGCGGGATCGCATCTGATAGATTGCGCGGATTGCCCTTTTTTGTAAAACGAAAATAGTTTCAATATCAGCTGCATGTCCCCAAAGTAAAATTCCGTAAGACATAATACTGTGGAAATAACTAAAATATACTAGCCGTGCAGTGTCTACATCTGTTAACTGCCTAATTTTTTGGACGGCATAAGCAGCTGAACTAAGCTTTCCCGCTAAAGTTT
Organism: Coleophora deauratella; assembly: GCA_958295455.1. Taxonomy (NCBI): domain Eukaryota; kingdom Metazoa; phylum Arthropoda; class Insecta; order Lepidoptera; family Coleophoridae; genus Coleophora; species Coleophora deauratella. The sequence goes on along the minus strand of OY282391.1, from coordinate 2,792,755 downwards.
CTATATGTGGACCCCATTGCAATGTAGCATCTAAAGTTATACCGAGGAAAACCGTACTATTGACAAATTTCAATTCATTACTATCTATGATTACACTAGCGTCAATATTTCTAACGTTTGGTAATGCGAATTTTATACATTTGGGTTTTTTAGCATTTAAAAGTAGATTGTTTACAGTTACAGTCGATTTTGGATTTTTTTATTACTGCAATGAACTTTAAAAAATTACTACCAGTTATCAAAAATTCTCAATCCAAATTCAGAATTACCAAAACGCTTTCATAACGTACCAGGTATCACATGCCACGCCTCTAACTATAATACAAAACTATATCCGTAGTGGGCTTAATATACAAACTTAAAATAAATTAAACGCACCTACTGTAAGCTTATATTACACTAAAACTATTAATTTGCTAATTTACTTAGCCCAGTTTTGTTTACCTTATCAACATTTCGTTACGGATTATGATATTATTTTTCAGAAGACTTGCGTTGAATTCACAAAAAATATAGTGGTATTTTTATATTGATCAGTCAGCTGGGTCCTCATATCTAATAAGTCTGAGGGGAAGCAGAAGTCGAATTTTTTTTTTTAAATATAGGGTGACTTTAAATTAGTTCTTGATACGAAAGGCAAATGCATGTGCTCATGATAATAAACAACTTTCTCTAAGGAACCCATAGTCAAATCTCAAAAAAGTTTTGGACCCTCCATACGAATCGGTCAATGGACCGGCCAAAAGTATGAAGAGTCCAATTTTTTTTTTGAGATTTGACAATGGGTTCCTTAGGGACAGTTGTTTGTTATTATGAGCACATGCATAAGCTTTGGTATCAAGAACTAATTTAAAATCACCCTATATAAAACAAATAATGTATATGAAAATGGACATAGCTTCTTTGGGAATAGTTGATCAGTTTCATGATAAGAAAGCCATATTTATGAAGTTATTTCAGAAGGAGTCTATTATTAATATTCTATTATTATTCGCTGACTAGGAGGATTGATATTAATTATAAAATATATAACAAAAATCATACATGGTAAGTACGTAATGTAGTCTATTAAAAAAACTATCTATAATCTCGTAGAAACCTTATTTATGTACCAGCTCTAGAGTGCAAAGTTTGTACTTGTGTACGGAATCCAAAACACAGTCCTGAGGGCCAAACTAACCCTAGGGCTATAATCCCTTGGGTTAGTTAAGTATGGACAGAAAAGATGTCTGAGGTTCGGTATGCATCTGATATTGCATAAACTAATGCATTTCCCGTGTCTTCCACGTATCATAAGTTCTTGTTAATAGTGTTATAATAATAACTTTGTGGTGAATCTGTAGTATAGTAGGTATAATGTATCAGTGTGATGGGATTTTGTGATTTTATGGTACTGTTACTGGTTATTTGTGTATAGGGAATTTGAAGTGTGCTTGTAATTTTCATTTTTATGTATGATATTTGTTGGTAGTTTTTATGTTTCACTATTACTTTACATTTGTGTATGCACGATTTTTAGTTAGAGAAAAAACATCATTTATAACTTTTACAATATTTAGAAAAAACATTTCTAATTGGGCGTAGTTATGCCATTTCGATCCAACTGACATAAAGTAAAGGATAATGTACTTTATGTCAGTGACATATATTATAGTTATTTAAAAATTCATTGACGGAGAAAAAAAATAACATTACGCATTTTTTCTGCTGTTTTACACAGACATTGTACAATATTTGCCAACGCTACTGTATAACTTGGAGAGTGCAAGTGGCTCAAACAAGACAGTTTCCTAGAGAGACATCACGGCTCGCTGAAGGTTTTTAACGAGAGAACTCGGAGACAAAGCCCGTCTGTTTGGCTTCACTAATTGAATACTCTTTGCGCAATAGTTTTGAGAGGTACATTTTTTCGAATATCCCGTTAAATTGTCTACTTTGTGTTTCTGAATTTTCAGTTTTTGTTTGATTTATTGATTTGATTTATTATAGGTATGTACATGCTTTTACGAAGGAGTAAAGAAAATATGTGTGGAACTCGCGAACTGGAGCTTCCATACGAAATTAGCTAAACATAATCTAATCAACATTTAAAAAAAAAAACAGTACATATGAGTTCCTTGGGATTTGTTTAGTTTCATGAGTGGAACCTTCCAGTTGACACGGGATTGGTCTTTTTTACACCCTGTATTTCAATTGATAAAAACAACCCAATTCTTTGACAATCAAGTTGGTCTAAAAATTATTTCACGGCGCCCAACTACATCAATAGTTAGAACTAGTACCTCATCTACCTTTTTGAATAATACCCTGTACTTTCAAAGCACTAAAACCCTCCCAAACCTATAAAGTTACATCTAATGTTAACCCTACAACTGCACATGTCACTTTCAATATATCAGACAGATATATCGCCGACAGTTTTATGTGTTTTTAGATCGTTGGACACCATCGGCCGCCAGAGTCGCGATAGCAGGAGATTTATACTCTGTGCCGATTGCGACCACCGGCGTTGGGGGGGTTAAAATGGCACATGATGGCTAAACGCACGTTAAGCAAGCAATGAATTTAGGTATTTTCAGATTATACTGCGTAATTTTTACATCTTTTGGTTAAGATTTACGACGTATAAAGGCAAAATTGCTTAAACGCCATTTTTGGTAATTTTGAGGTTTTTTAATTTCCATTGCCTAATATTGTATTCCTTTGGCGGAACAAAGCTGATACCTTATCATTATATAACTGGCATCTTCACGTAACCTTTGATCCACAATAAACACCTTCGATTTGAAAAAATACTCTTGTCGCTTTCACCATTTGCAAACTCTTAGAAAGGAATATTTTTCAAAGCGCCAATGAAACAAACAAGTCTACTTCTAAAACGCCTCTAAAAATTAAAAACAACATTAAAATTATAAAACGAGATGCAAATAATATAATAAGGCTCGGGGGACAGGAGTTTGCGATGGAACGAAATGTCACTTTAGCAACTTGTGCACGTTTCAAGTCTCAAATATTTGCACACCATTTAAATTGTAAGAAGGGAAGATAATTATTATAGCTATCAGGAAAATACCGATAGATAAAGCCTTTTCCTTGGGGTATTTTTTATACACATTATGATGGAAAATTGCGCACTTTTATAATATTATATTCTTGCGGCACGATTTCAAATCGAGTTCTCAATACATATACTAACTCTACAGCGGTTTTTCCAAGATTGACGATTTTGTGTCGTCTTTTTATATGGTTATAGCCAAAACTTATAGCGATTCGCATAATTTGTGTCAAAACTTATATATTCCTGCCATATCAACATAAAAACCCATTCCATGTTTAGTAAACATACTATAGTGCTCACACTAAATCAATTAGTTTTATCCCTCTGGAAATGTTTACACCATTTTCGTATAAACATTCTGCACTGACAGTTGTTGAATATTGATTTTTGCACCCCATTTTTATAACGTCCAAGTTAACAGCTAAGAGCGGCTATACCAACAAAGTCAAATGTGGTTAGTTAAAATGTACACCATCTATTCTGAGGGTTGGTTTAGCAAGACATGCGTAACTACAAGGTCATAAAATATTTTGCCAAACTATATATCTTCTCGCTCCGCTAACACTTCCCGAAACGTTGAGTGTACAAGTTCCGAGTGGTAGGAACTTTGTACTAGGTAGAATAATATGACGATTTAAAAGTATGTGTAAAGCATCTACTTAAATAAAAAAGATTTTTGATTTTTGATTTTTTGATTTTTTGATATACAACAATGCAAATTTTGTGCCAAACATAAGAGATATACGTTCATACATACTTATACGTTCTCCTTTTTGCTGATCTTTTATTTCTTACGATTTTAGCACCCCAAAAACAAGGGTGGCTCAACGGAATTAAATAAAAAAATGCACTGCACTGGATAGTATTATTATAGAAGTGTATTGTTATAGGATAAGAAGTGGTAGCTTTAGGGGAACTGGAGAGCTTTTTGTGTCATTTATTGGATTGAGATGAAGATGAGACGTTCATGTTTTTATCCATATGTAATAAATTCGGATATAAAAGTGACGATATTATGAGCGATTTCATTATTTGGACAATGATTTCTTAATTTTTTTCGAATCCAACATATTTCTTTGTGACCTGAGCTCACCCTCCAAATAGTCAACTAATCAAACTAATACTGTCTGCTTCAGTCACAGTGAGGCGCGGATCCAGGATTTCGTTCAGGGGGGGGCAATTTTTTTTGTGTACCCTTATTTATGGAACGGACGGTGGTAGTAACCATTAATATGAAAAGTCGTAAGCGTAGCGAGCGCGAAATTTTTTGAATAGTTAAGAAATGCCTCTATTTATTTGCATTTTCAAGAAGTTTTAGTACTTCAGTCAGGCTTCAGGGGGGGGGGGGGGGCAATTGCACCCATTGCTCCCCCCCCTGGATCCGCGCCTGGTCACAGTAAGCAAGCAATAAATCGAACAATACATATAAATCAATATTTGGACTGGCCAGTATAAGGCACCCTTTCCGTTGGCATTTAGGAGATTTCGTCTCATAATGCATTAGTAATTTAACTTTTTATACACCATAAAACATTTCTATGTTAGTTTTGTATTTGAGTTTTTCCAACAAAAATGGGCAACATCCTAGGGATGATTGCTTTTCAGTAATATTTTCTTGGTTCTACTCAATAATGTTGTTCCAATTTTTACAATACACAAGATAAGAAAAAATGCAGAAATAGTGTAATAATGCGCGGCTTATCCCACGGAAACTACTAGAAAAATCGGAATAAAAGACAACCTTTTCCTATAATTTACGGGCCATATGCATGCCAAATTTCGTCAACATTTGTAAGGGCGTTAAAGTGTCAAGAGGGAACAAACTAACAAGCACATTTTCACATCTAATAAAATAAATAACAAACAAAAACAAGAAAGACACAGTGTTCTGGCAAAATAAACTATTTCAATTGCAAACTTTAATACGTATAAAAATACTAAAGCAGCTTTTTAGAATGTGTTAGATTATTGATTCGAATTATCGCGTGATTGATATCCCTGCACGAGCGCGATGCACATGCCACATCTAATTGGTAATAGTAGCCGAGGCGGCAGGATCAAAGCGTCACGTGTCCAATAAAATGTCAGAGCTTTCAGTGACGTCACCGTCACAGTGATTAGGGTTGTCACTATTCGCGCATCAACTTAGGGTAGGATAAGGCGATCCAATAAATTGCATATGCGAATACCCGAATGTTTATAGTCAACTTATTTGTTAGGAAAGCCTGCTTCTTCTTACAAGCGAAGAATGAAAACTTATAGTATGACTAAAAGTATTAAAATGCATAATTTTGCTTACTTTTACTATTTACTGCATAATAAACAAATTAATCTGACTTTGTCTATTCTTGAGCGCACTGTTTTTATTGTATTTTGAGGCGATATTTATTTTTCATATATATTTATTTAGTCTTTCTAGTTTTTTTTACATCAATTCTTTCCAATATTTTTCTTGAAAACTATCTCCTTCCAACAAACTTTGCCGAAACTGCAAATAACAGGAAAAAGAAAACAATTTAAGTAAATAACAAATCCGTCCTCCCACTAAACAGGGTGTGTTAAATAAGGCGATGTAACTTTTTAAATCGAGTCCGGTTCGGGAACGCTACGTAATCCCGGAGCGAGTAATCGGATAATCGAATATCTCGCATTCGGCCGGATATTGAATTTTGCCGCGTTCACTACGGAAGTCGTCGCGGCTGTTCCTTTTGTGTGGTGTCACTGTAAGCGGGAATAACATTTTGTGTGTCTCATGATTTTTTTTAAGTGTAAAGATGCGAAGATATCTTCTTCTGACTCTGACGTCTTGATCTGAGCCAGGCTCCGCTATTCGCCCTAATCTTCGGTAATTTGCCAAATTATTAACAATCTCTTTAGTGAAATCAAATAATTCATTCTCATTATTCACTTGCTCCAAATATAGTGAAGACATATTATTTAGAAACAAAGCTAAATTTTGCGTAATATTTGATTTTTAATTATCATATTTTTTAACAAGCTATTTTACAGAGATATCAATAAATATGTTTATACCGTCTAACACAATTAAATAAAAAAGTTAATTCATGCTATTTTCATTATTCAAACATAAGAAATCAAATTCACATGCACCAAAATTATCGTTAAAGTTGTCAAAAAGGCAAACGGCCCATCTTATAGAAAGTGATATCCGTTGCTTACACATCAAATGCGTTATAGATTTTTCAAAATCCTTCCGAATTCTGTCATTGCAGCTCCGAGTACATAAACGTAGTATATATTATATATTATTTATTCTATATTGTAGGTACCCCAAATTTTGATGATATAATATATCTCTGAAGGCTACTAAGCAAAGGAGCTGCACCCTCGCTCACTCAGACGGCAGGCCGTCGCGGCGCCACGCTTTTTATCTTGTTTATGTTGTAACTCCATAGATTGGGCAAACAAACTATTTTTCTCCAACTACACTGAAGACCGAACACTTAATACAACATATTTGCTGATACAGGAAACTCCTGACTTGCTTGTTTCTTTGTTTATTTACCTATTTGTTTTGTTACTTTTATTACCATTGGTAATGTTATGTTTTGATTTTGGTATTTTGTGCTTTATTACTATAACGGTGCGTTACTTTTTCATAAATATTTACTTCTCATATTTAAGATAACACTTCATTGAATTTAATTAAAATCTAGTGCAAATAAACCTGAATAGTTTTTACCATGTATAGCAAAAGATATAGCAAATGTTCAGAGTAACTGATCAATTTTAAGCTCCAAATTTTATAACGCGACGCGTGCAATCGCAAACGCGTGCGTGATTGATCATGACAAATGATTTATATCGCATAATGCTTAATGACGTCACAATGCATCAGCTGTTGCCTGATTCCATGCGATGACGAAGTGCAAACTAATCTCGCAAAGTGCCGATTTGCAATGATGAATGATGCAAGCATGACATTCTGCGTGATGTTTTCTGTTGATAATTATCTACGTTTGGAGTCGTGTGGCGTTTATGAAAAAGAATGATAGTATATGTATGCCAACATTTACAAAATTTCGCCCGTTGGAATAAAAAATCATCTAATCCCCATTTACATTGATTTGCATTTGGTAAACTAACAAAATTTTCATCACTTTCTGAAAATTCGCAACGAATTTCGATGAAATACTGCGCTATTTCTACTGCATAAGACGTATTAATTCATATTGTAAATAAGAGATTAGAATGGGAGAATTGGCACCAAGCCATGAACTTAACGAAACACTCTAAGTCTGGACTAAGCCTAAGCCCAAGAGGAGGTAAAACCATTCGCAAAGTATACAGCTTAAAGTTGTATCGTGGATTCTAGTAAGAGATAATCTAGTTTTAGAATTCGTAGCACCTGTAGTAACTATACCTATTTATTGAAATGCATGCAAATGTGTATTTGGGTCGTTCTTCTTTTTTATCGACAATGAGTTGTCTCCAGTAATATATGAACTTAAAATTTTATAGCTAAAATATAAGTACAACAAAAATGTTCATAATCTACCATAAAATTACAAATGAATTGTGTTATCATCTAGCTTCTTCACTTAATAATTTAACTTGCGAAAAAAGTTACAAAGCGTGACGGAGGTGTCAGTAATACTATTTTTGGGGACAGTGACGGAGGCGTAAATTTTGATCAGAAAGTTTTGCTAATAAATTAAATTTTACATGGTACGATAGTCCATCTGAAAAAGGGTACCTCACACAACATATAGGACATATTACAAATCATTAGTAATACGTTATGTAAATGTTAAATATTGATTTGTAAGTCTTGACCATTGTCGCAAAAAAAGAAGAAATCACAATAAAATTTAAAAATACGTTCAAAATCTGTAGAACTATAATGACCTAAAGAAAGACGTTACCGCATTTCTGTAAGGTAACGTAAAAAGGGAATGTCAGAGTTTTCCCGACAAATAACATTGATTTACAAGCTGTTTGTGGCAGATATAACTCTCATTTTAACGGCCTATGTATCAGCAAAGCGGAAATATGTGCAATAAAACTTCGGATTTATAACTCTTCGGATTACCGTCATGAACGCGGTAGTTATTTCTGTATGGTAATTGTCTCGTGTTTATGCGTCTACCTTAAAAACCAGCGAAGTGCCAATATATTTGTTTTGTGTATAAATAAAATAAAAATATTTCAGTGACTTCGGCAGTTTTTTATTTGTGAGCAATTCGCCATAGTAAAATGTAAATATTTCTGTGAAAAATATTATAAAAGTCCCTAAAAATAACAATTAGAATAATGCGAAAAAAATATAAAATTACTCGTCCGCATTATTCTACCTAATAAAGTTAAATTATAAATTTTCACAACATATAGGCAACATGAAACGTACATGACGATATTCTACACACAAAGAATAATATCAATATACGAAAGTAAACATGCAAAATAAATACATATCATGTTTAACAAACAAAAAGCACAACGACAAAGACTACTATTTAGTAAGAAAATGTGATACTGACATGATTAACACCGGAGACTCTTGTCTTGTTCAATTTGGTTAGGTTAGTGCCCATCCGTGGCCATTAATGCCCCTCCAGTATTCAAATACAGCCTTAATAAGAAACACATAGAGTTCAAGGTCCAAAGTTCATTAAATACAAATGTTTGGCACAAATAAGGACACTGATGTTTCTTAGTACATTCATTCCACTATCACAATATTGTCTTATTAAAACTCTGAACACAGTCTCCTTGGTTTAATGTTAAGTTTTTTATTGGACACTTTGTAAAAGTCAGTTCTTAGAAAAGCTGAAAGAAAAAAACACATTTTAGTTTTTAAATAATTTATCCCCAATGTTTGAGTAGAATTAGTTTTATTAAAATAATTCAGTAATCCCTATTTTAAATAATAACATATTTCTCGAGATGAGGATTTCTTACTTTACAATTTTTAAAGCTGTATAAAGGTTTCCAGACTAGGTGAAAACAAATTTTAGTTGTTAAATCGACACATCACAAAGTTAACGCTCTACATCGCATGCAGTCTTAACACGATAATGGACTAAAAATTAATAAAAATAAACTCATAAAAACTGAGGATAAACAGTTTCAAATGTATAAATTTGTCCCAAATAAACTAATTTATTTTAACCATTAAACTAAATAAAAGTGTGTAGAAAAAACAAAAACATAAAATATTTTTTAAATTCTCCCCATAAAGAAATGAATAAGAATAAGTATATTCTAAATTGGAATAAACCTTTCATAATAATGTCGCAAATTTAAATGAGCATGTAAACGTACAACATTGTACGATGCACGATCTTTTCCACATGCTGCAGATGAATTAAATCACCGGCAAAATGACTTAAGCGCCATCACGAGACAGCAATACAGTGTTACATAAGCGCCATCTCGAGACTGTTAACGCCTACGGACGCTTGCGATGCGTGGTGCGTGGGCGAGCCTGTGCATGAATCAATGCAATCGTATGTTATCAATGGATTCGTTCTCCGACACACAATTTACGCTGATTTGTAAAGCCAGTATTTCGTAAGCTGCTATTAAATTAGGCCATTTATGTCAATTTTATGTAGCTTACCTAGGTAATTTATTTTATTTGAATTTTGAAGTTGGCAATCAACGTGTTAATAGATTATTGCTTTCAAAATGTATTTTACAGAACTTTAAGAATTTATATATTATAACTTGGAGTGTTTTATTATAAAAATTTGTATTAAGAAAATTCATCAAGCTAAAAAGTATACAATTTTGGCTACAGCCGTATACTTTTTTCACCATAAACGACATTTTTTTTGACGTTTTGTACCTACTTGCGTTATTTAATAATTTTATCCCCCAAGCTTTCAAACCCTTCCCCAAACCCCAAACGTCAAGTTTTCTAACAAACAGCCAGCAAGCATGAATGAAATGTTTCACATCCCTTCATTATAATTCACCATTGCTATCTGTAATCTATAAACAGCTATAAAGCCAAGTAAAACCAATGAGTCACCATGGAATCTACTACATGTTCTTCTGTATCGTTTTTGATTAAAATGCTTATTAGCAAAATTTGAATTTAATAAGCCTTTTGAAAAATATTCGAACCATAATCTATACTCGTGGACAAAAAAATCGACTCAAAGTTTCATGCACGACTTTTGGAAAATTAACTCAATCTAGCAAAACAAAACTAAATCAAAAGTTCAGAAACTGTTTGTTTACTATTTATGATTTCAGTTTGATGGTTTTTCTTTTAGTGTTTATCAGTTTTGTAGACTGAGTTATTTTTTCAAAAGTCGAGCAAGTTGAGTCCATTTTTTAGTCCACCAGTGTATAATGAATGTAAAAACTACTTATTCTTTTTTTGCTTATGCTCACTTTAAGTAGCAAGCCGAAACAATGGGATTACTGAAGAGATTATAATAATATTCATAATATGCATGTGTTAAGTACATATGTAGTATTTTTAACAGGGAGCTTACTCATATCATAGTACGATCGATATGAATTAGTTTTTTAACAGAAGGGTTGCAGCCCTCTGCAAAACAGATAAGTGGTCAGCTACAACGAAGGTATATCTATTCTCTTTGTATATCAGTAAAATGTTTGGTTTAATTAACTACATATTTTTTGCGACATATAATTTATTTATGCTACTTGTATTTGAGTAGGGCAACGCTAACTTCACGCTATTTCGTATTTGAATTCAGTTCATCTATATTTATTTTTTGATTTATTTATCCAATAACAAATGAATTTAAATAAAGATCTTTAGCTCTATATAAATTACATAACACTCAGTAAAGATAATGAACATTTAAACTCATGCGTTCATAACAATAAGACGAATAATCGCATGAGGTTTACCAAAATGAAATTTTTCAAACCAATTTATGGGAACAAAGAAGATAAAATGTAAATTAAAAAATAACCACAAACTGAAAGTGAAAATGACAAAAGATAGCGTATTATGAATTCACCTTGAAAAACTGATACAAAATAATTTTCACTCCTTTTATTTTAGTCCTTCAAAAAGAAAATCACACGCGATTCGATAGCAATATCAAGAAATGTTACTTTTCCACTAACAATCTTTTGACACTCATGAAGGAACCTCAATGAAAACACGAGTCTATTTGTAAACACAGAGTTCATCAACCCTTAGGTTTCACAGTCTAAAGTCAAGGTCACTTTTTTCCACTCATTAAAAAGTCAAATTGGTTCGATTTTTGAAATTTTGCGATTTATTTTTAAATTTTCCACACACGAAAACGTTTTCCAACCAGCGCTATTCCAGCATTATACCAACCGAGCGCACGTCCACTCCGACTGCGATCCGACCCCTTACTGACTGAATACTGATTGTCGGCAGTCCAGAGTGCTTGCTCGCTCACTCACCCGCGCACTCCCTTACATTCGGCGCTCTGAGGGCGCAACTTATTTGGCCTCTTTGTTGTGTCCCTAAGAGGGGTAAATTATTACGGTTTTGCGATAACATAATAGAATGGTGCACTAAATAATCGAAAGGATAACGCTTTTTACTGGACGGTTAAATATTGAATTTTCGAGGTAAACGGCACATCCCACACATCCTTTATTCGGACGGTCCCGAAATTACCCAGAATTAAATTCTTTGAAATATGAGCAACATAAATTTCTCCCCTGCTTTGCGTCACCAAAAGCTTTGCTTTTAATTTTGACCATTTGTAGAGCAGGCGTAAGAAGAAAATATTGTTGAATGTTAAGTTTTCAGAGATTTACATATTTGGATATGCATGTATTGATTATGATGTGACCGACTTACGTAACATCTGATTGAACGGAAGGCAATCAGCTTAATTACCTGCGAAAAATAATAAAACATATATTATTATATAATAGTTACCTACTATAATAATAAAGATAAGACACAGGTTATTCCTGTAAAAGTCCTTTCTCTAATATTTAAATGCCACAATAAATATTCAAGTTTTCAATACTTACTTTTGTCTAACTACATTAATTACGTCTCAGTTCTACTAACATAAATGACATTTTTATGAATGAGACCAGGAACAGGGCACTGAAAGCAGCTGAGAACAAAAACGAAAGGAATGAAAATAGATTTGTTTTAGTTACGAAACGACAAAGCGTGGGACCCCCGCGCAGCTCGCGCCGCGCCGCACCGAGATGTGGTAATGTGCTTCCAACATGTGCGCTACTTCTTTATTTCAATCTACACTCGCAGTATGTCGCATTTTATATTTAGAACAGGCAGTCTATTTATTTACTCGTATCTATGGAAGTTGATTAAAAAACTTATTTTTAATTATTTACTATTTTTGTAACACGAATATTAAATATATGTTTGTAAAAAATAACTTGATAAAACTAAATTTATTTTAATTGTTACAATTCGATATTCCTAATGAAATGAAATACGTTGAACACGAGTAACACATATGTATAAAAAAAACGTTAAGTTCAAAAATGTATATTTTGGCGTTTAAGCCATTTTGATTTTAATACGCAGATATCGGCAGAAAATTTAATTCACTGTACGTATCTATTCGAATCACCCTCCATATTGCTATTCGCATCATGCGCGCCCTGTATAACCTTGAATACCCCTAGGTCTAGACGCGGCCCTGAGCACTAAACGCGAATTCGTAATTAGTTAGTCCCAAAGGGTTGCATTAGTTTATTAAAACGAACTCAGTGCAAAACGGTTAAAATATAGAGTAGTTGAACGTTTAACCTTCATATTATATTTTGTGTGAATTTAAAAGTAGGTAGGTACTAAGAGAAGTTGAAATTAAAATCATGCTTTAAATTTAAAAGTCAATAATTACATAATACTTATGCTCTTAAACTTAGGAACGTCCTTGTAGCGCAGGTAATGTCCACCAGCCTTGCGTTTACCGCACTCGAGTTCCGAGTAAAAAAGGGTTTTAGGAAATCTGGTATCATCCATTCGCAGTAAGTGTCCACAAGGACCTGCGCTACAATGACGTTCTAAAGCGGCACCTAACAGCATGTCATGTCATGTCATATAATAACATGCCTGTAAATGATTGGGAAGAGCAAGCAAGACACAGGCCGTGGCGGAAAAAAGTTCAAAACGGCATTAAAATGTTTGAAAGTAAGCGCCTAGAAGAACTTGGCCCCGGCCAAAGCAATCGTGCCAATACACATACAATGACAGCGGGCAATTGCACTGCGGGCCCTGTAATAAAATTTAAGACCAAGTTTGGTTTCGCCAGCCACCTTCGTGCGCACTCCAGGAGGTAGAGGGGTCTCGCCATCAACGGATACGTCGTGGAGGACATCATCATCATACTTAGGAAACAGAACAACTTCTGTTGTTTTTTTAAATATTATTTACACTTGGTTAGCCCTTGGCATCATCTCATCTGGTGGTAAGTGATGATGATGACGAAGATGGAAGCGGGTTTACCGAGATTCAGATGCCCATAGGCCGTCTGCCTTTACTGAATACCTTTATTGAAACCAAGTAACTTACAGAATAAAAAAATAAATCTACTTTAATTTATACATATAATCTTTCGCCCGCGACTTGGTCCGCGTGAACTTCAGAGTTGTGTCCGGAAAGAAAGAAAATGTTAAGATAGCGCCATGTAGTGACGAAGTGGAAATTTTGAGTTTTTAAGCATTATTACGGGAAACCTTAAGTTTTCCGGGATAAAAAAGTATCCTATGTGTTAGTCGAGTGCTTTATCTATCTGCCTACCAAATTTCATCCAAATCCGTTCAGTAGTTTCGGCATGAAAGCGAAACAAATAAATAAACAAACTGACAAACAAACAAAAAAAAATTGTGAGAAGTGAGATTATTTCTTTAGATTTTGTAACTTGTAGTAGGATCTCATGCCAGGTCCAACTGGGTACACTGGTCCTTATGTACCTGCCGCAAAGGACGTGCTATGTCCCGGCGTATGGGGCAAGATTGCCAGCGTAATTACCGGAACAAGAGTTATTTGATCTTCGGCCTATAATCGGCAAAGCACTGATGAAGCTTTGGTGTTTCAGATAGTCCGTCAGCCGTTTGCCGAATTACAGAATAAAAATAAATCTACTTCAACTATAAATAAATGATCAAAGACGGTGATTTAGCTCAATTTTTTTTTGAACAGTTTTTAGTGATGTCATGCATTTATTCACTGATTTAATGAATAAATGAAAACACTTCATTGTACCGTTTACTGTCACAAATCAAGTGTCAATTTTGACAAACACCAAAAACAGGCAACCGTTCAAATCTCACTGCAACTACAAATAAACATTGACGAAATGACGACCCCTACCGTCCTTATCAGAGTTACCCTACCTACCTACGGGCACCGAACCCCACATCCATCAGGCAGGCGGCGAGATAAAACCCAGCGATCACTGCGCTCATTACTAGCCGTAGTAACCCGACCCATCACTCAAATGGTTGACTTTCCTCTTAGGGAATATAGCGTTTTACTTTAGTACCTATACAATATACAGCGTGTACAAAAAGGTATATCATTTATTTAAGTTGGGTTTCTTTTCATGAATCTGAACAAATGATTCGTCTGCTCGTTTACCACCTACAAACAACATATTAAAAAAACTAAATTTAAGAAACATGAATGTAAGAAAAATATAAAACGCTGTACATGTTTAAGAGGATACTATAAGACTATAGATTATTTTAATGATAATGACATTTGGAATATTTCTCCAGCAAAATGATATGACGTTTATAAGAGTGCTTAATGTAGCTACGAGGAGGGATCAAAAAGTAGTGAGAACGAGATAGAATATAATGACTATTGATATCTTAACAATTTATTTTTCTACATAGTCTCCGAGTCTCTCTACACACCGCGTCCAGCGCTTTTCCAAGGCTTCAATCACTTTCAAAAAAAAAGTTTTGTCTTGATCCTGCAAAAAGCTCTCCTCGGCATCCATCACCTTGTTATCGTCTTCGTACCTGTTTCCCCTTAAGTATTCTTTCAATTTGGGGAACAAATAAAAATCGCTAGGCGCCAGATCTGGTGAATAAGGGGGGTGGTCAACCAATTCGAAGCCAGCTTGTTGAATGGCAGCCATCGCAACTGCCGAGCTGTGCGCGGGTGCGTTGTCGTGATGAAACAGCACGCCCTTTCAAAGTTTCCCTCTCCTTTTCTCTTTGATGGTATTCCTCAACTTGGGAATTAATGCTGCATAATATTGGCCTGTAATAGTGGTTCCACGCTCCAGGTAATCAATCAACAATATCCCTTCTGAGTCCCAAAATATTGAGGCCATAACCTTGCCAGCCGATGCCACGGCACGAAACTTCTTCGGGGTCGGTGATGATGGCCGTTTCCATTGTGAAGATTGCTGTTTTGTCTCGGGATCAAAATGATGGACCCATGTTTCGTCCATTGTTACAAAACGAGACAAAAAGTTTTCAGAATCTTCTTGAAACTTGTCCAACAATCTCTTCGAAATGTCAAGTCGATTTTGTTTCTGACTGTCTGTTAACATTCTCGGCACCCATCTTGCGGAGACTTTTCTCATATTCAAAGATAGTTTCAATATGAATTGAATACTTCCATAAGAAATGCCCGTTTCTTGAACTAAGTAACGGATGGTAACTCTTCGATCGCTCAATACAATTTTCTCGACTTTAACAACATTTTCTTGGGTGACTGACGTCGATGGGCGGCCGCAACGATGTTCGTCTTCCGTGCTCGTTCTCCCTACTCGAAATTGAGAAGCCCACCTTGCGACAGTGGAATACGGCGGAGCAGACTCTCCTAATGTTGCCTCCAAATCGCAGTGAATCTCTTGCGTCGTTAACTTTTTTAAACAGAGGTATTTAATAACGGCTCGCACTTCGTTTTTCTCCATTTTTAACCGACTTCAAAAAAAAGGAGGAGGTTCTCAATTCGTCGGATTACTCGAAGACGCCTGAACCGATTTGGAAAATTCTTTTTTTGTTTAAAAGGGTATACTTCACAGGTAGTCCCATATAAATTTTATCGAAATCGATTCAGCGGTTTTTGAGAAAATCAACAAAAACATAGCAAAATTGGAGTTGTTGCGATTGAAGTCGGTTGTTTTTAACGTATTCAGCGTGGTCAATTATCGAGAACACGTTCTGACACGAAGCAAACAAATGACTACATTGAGAAAAAAACAAAAGAGAATCGAAAACTTTTTCTTTATTAATATTACAAATATCTGAGCTATGCCTGCCAGTATTCATTTTTTTTCTTACCAAGGAGTATATATATCGTTCTCACTACCTACTTTTTGATCACTCCTCGTACGTAAAGAAATAAATTATTTTGATATCTGATTTTAATTTTGATCTTAAAAATATAGGATAACGTTATAAAGAGAACTAATTGCGTATGATATATTTCAAAATATTTTTATTTTAAGGAACTAAAGTTGTTCAGTTTTATAAGTACAAGTTCACCTTGCTTTTTTTATACAATGAGAGTGAATTACATAAAAAAAAAACTTTTGGACTCCCTCAATGTCTACACAAAATCGGCCAACCGAAGAACTATTTTTAATGAAAAATCCAAACATTTTCAATCTCAGCAAAGTTGTCGAGCAAAAATTTTACAGTTTCTTGAATAGAAACTACATTTTTTACACCCTGTATTGTATAAGGGTTAGACCCATGTAAACAAGTCAAAGAAGATAAGATCATTGTTCGAAAATTAATTAGATACAGTTTGCTGAGGTCTTGTCAAAGTTGCTCTAAGCTTACCCCAGGACATGAACAATGTTTAAAATGTCATTAACAATAGGTCATACAAAATATATGTATATAAGTGTCAGGCCCGCTGCATATATTATTGTAAAGATATTTCTGAAACAACACCATACGAGTCTACGAGAGTGACATGACGTCTCATTTCGAGTGACAATGTAAACTGATGCCTGCATTTGGTGTTGCTAGAGTGAAATTTAAAAAATATCTAAAAACGTTCATAAAAAATTATGTGTTAAAAAGACCTATGTAAATAAAACACTATAAATGTCTTTTATTATTATTATTTATTATTATTATTATACTTGTCGAAAGCCCACGACTTTCTACGCGTAATCTTTGCTAACCTATCAATCTTGTTGAAAATAAAATTTTGGAAATAAACATTTTACTCTCCATTTCACTTAGTTTTTACCAAAGCTGAATCAATATTAAACTATTTGGAAGGTACATATTTACAAACCATTGCTAAAAAACCTATTTTCCAATAATTAGATGATCTGTTTATACTCATAAATGTATGAAAAGGGATAAACATTACAAACGAGAAGAGAAATAAAATGTAAAAAATACATACAAAATTTATTAATCCGTCTCTTACCAAAGTCGTCTCTTAACAAAGACTTAGATAGTCACCCCATGTTTTGAGCAAATATTCACACGCTGGCAACACAACTGTCACAGCTCTCGAATTTAAACGTACAGTTTAATTAGAAGGAGCGTATTCAGGATGGTTACAAAGCCGAATTTGTAAGCTCTTTGTCTTGTTTTAGGCGACAGTGTGTTGCTTGTGGTTGCGGCTTCATAGAGAAACGCACGGAACACGAGCGTGTCGTGTTACATGCTTTTAATTGTTTTATTTTAGCAGAACACAGGCGAAGGCTTTTTCCAAATTCTTTATTCAAAATGTAACGGAATTCTTTATTTGAAATTTTGGCTTCTCCCTTCCGCCGGTATATCGAGCCAAATATTCTGACTGTAAGAGTAAAATTTCCGCGGGACCAATCCGTCCCCACTGCAGGGGCACGGGTCTCTTCCAATACCTTGGGCTTAAGCCATAGATACTCCACACAGGGGGCCAAGTTTGGACTAGTAGAGGTTGTGGACCTAGTGGTCAGTCCCAGTCCTGACTCGTTTAAGTGTCATGGAATAGAAATTTTAAATCATCATGTATTTCGCAAAGGAGTTTGAATCTTTAAACGTAAAGACGAATTTGGTTATAAGCAATTTAATATACAGGACTATTAAAACACAGCCACCCAAACTTTAATATCTTTTTGCCCACTGATGTCTATCTAAAGACCTGGCCTATCAATTGAGCCATCTACGCTTCTATAACTATAATGTAATCTGTGGTTCTATTATAGTTTTATACATATCTGTATTATTCAGGGAAAAATCACATAGCCATCCGTTTCCAACCTAGGACTTGCTATGTTATAGGAACCAAAGACTGATAAACATACACACTTGATCCATTCTGTTACTGTTCAAAATGCTGAATACATTGCACTCACCGCGGCGAAATGAAATAAATCTTTATTTGCGAGCTTGCTGATCAGGCCCTTGTCCCTAAGACTTTACCCTTGACCTAGTATAGACTCAGGATTGGCGTTCGATGCTAATTTACAAGCATGACCTCGACCACATGTAATGCTAATGGCCCTGTCCTTGCGAAGTTAATATATAGGTCTGTGCTGTTTCCCTATTCTAAACAGCCAGGTATTCCCAAACTTTCCCGGGTCGCCGCGGAACTATTAAATACCTCTAACAATGCACTCCTG
The DNA here is from genome assembly GCA_958295455.1 of Coleophora deauratella. Classification (NCBI taxonomy): domain Eukaryota; kingdom Metazoa; phylum Arthropoda; class Insecta; order Lepidoptera; family Coleophoridae; genus Coleophora; species Coleophora deauratella. Next base: position 2,774,185 of record OY282391.1, on the reverse strand, counting down.
AAACTCCCAGAACTCCTGCAAAAGGCTACAGTTTTGCATTACACCGCCATCGTCACCAACACCGTAAACAATTTACAGTACGCTTCAGCGCGAAACAACTGCAGCGCCAGTTTGTAAAGGTTTGTGTCAGGTATTATGTTTTTGTTAAAAAAAGTATTAGTATTGTAATATTTGTTTGGAAGGTTACTTAGTTGAAGTTTGAAAATTTTCCTGTATTCGCAATTTATTTGGTTCCTCGTGTAGTGAAGGTGCTTAAAAACAATCTATATGAAGACAAAGCGAGCACTCTAATTAAATCACGCTATTATTATATCACACATTTACCTTAAATTTGTTCTACCGACAATAAAGGGCCTAGCTCTTAAGATAATAATTGACCACGCTGAATACGTTAAAAACAACCGACTTCAATCGCAACAACTCCAATTTTGCTATGTTTTTGTTGTTTTTCTCAAAAACCGCTGAATCGATTTCGAAAAATTTATATGGGACCACCTGTGAAGTTTTAAACAAATCCTTTTAAATTAAAAAAGAGTTTTCCGAATCGGTTCAGGCGTCTACGAGTAATCGGTGAACATACATAAAAAAAAGATTCCGACGAATTGACAACCTCCTCCTTTTTTGAAGTCGGTTAAAGAAGAGACCTACGATTAACCACTGTACTGCACAGAACTGTGACTTCTAATAAGAAAATAACTGTATCAGTGGCACCCCTGTAGTTGTTTAATTTTGCACCACTGTAGTTATTTAAGCGGGGAACAGAATGCAAAATGTTTTTAGAAAACTTCTTTAGTCGATATCTCTGTAAGTTCGTCAACCTTCAATTCAGAGAATTCATAGAATACAGCAATTTCCTTTGATTTTCAGTCGACTTGATATTTCAAGTACCTAGTCAAAAAGGTTTTGTTTTATCCTAGCATAAGAAGTCACATGCTAGAAGTGACGTATGAAAGTTTAAATTGTAAAAAAAAACACTGGGAACTAAAAAGTCAACTCAAGATTTTTTGCTCGACTTTTGAAAAAATAACTCAGTCTACAAAACTGCTAAATACTAAAAGCAAAAAACTAGAAAACCATCAAACTAAAATCAAAGATAAAGATAGTGAAGTAATATTAAGTGCTCGGTAAGTGGTGTAAAATTTTTGACATTCAAAGGGAGACAATAAATATACCTGTAACCCTGGTTCATGTGTTTGTATAACAAGATGACTAATAAGGCGATAATGGATATAATAATTAAGAAGCTAAAAAAGAAGCCGAAGGAATCTAGAATCAACTCAAAAAAGGGTGCTTCTATAAGAATTTTATTTTTCGCCTTAACCGCCTTTTATTAATCTCCCTAACGCTTTCGTTCGCCTTACCAACTATCCTCTACCTGCACCATACCATATAGTACCGTAGTAGCTAGCTACGTAGGTGTGAGTCTACGCCCCTCATCCTCTAGCAAGCCTTAAATTACATATCTTTCCCCGAAGACGCTAATTTTCTCCACTGCTATTACACGAACTAAAACATTTTAATACCAGCTAAGGCTTCTGTATAAAATCAAATCATAAATACATAGATTCCCAATTAAGTCTAGACTAGGGGTTCGCACAAAGATTTTGAGGATGTTAGAGGAATAATCATTTTACACTATTCGATGTTAAATTCGCTACTTAACGTACCAAAGCGTACAGACAAAAGTCTGATTATCCCAATTCAAATGTGGGAAAAGAAGAAATTTAGGAATTCACTTACTAAAGAATAGCTAGTTTTAAAAGAAAATCATGGCTTCAAAAGGATCTTTACTATTGTTTGAACGGACAGTACTCTGATGTAAAATAAATAACTCAGATTCTAGTCAAAACGATGTAGCTATTCAGCTATATATGCAGTTAATTAATTAGAGGATGATCTGCTTCAAAATGAATAACTACCCCCCTTTTTTGCCACGCTCATACGACTACCTTTCACACACTCCGATAATTAATGTCGTTTTGACTCCTTCCGACATTATCTTGCACACTGAAAGTACCATCTCTGTTATAAGCAGTCAGACGGGCAACGGCCGAGTGTTCCACGAGCTTATACAAACTCCATACAACGTGGGAGCTTCACAATGGAGACAAAACTGGCTGAAAAGTGAAGCGCAAAGTGAAGTTCGCAATTTAAAATTTTTAACATGACATGAAATTGAAAGTTCGACTTCTTTACAATACGCAGACAGTTTTGAAGTTATAATAGAGATGGGAGAAATAGAAAATTCTGTAATAAATAGAAAATATGGAGTTGATTTTTGTTAAGTAGCTCTTTGATTTTTTCTAAAATTTTTCTTAAAAGTTTGTAACTTCTTAAATGCTGCATAATATTTTTAGAATCTCCGTAATATTTCTGAAACTTTCATTTAATACTCGTAAAATACCTAAAAATACATTCGTTCCGTCACTACATCTCTACTGTTTGAATAGAGTTTTTAGTTTTTTTAAGTTAATGGAAGTTGTAGTACTTATAACCAACAAGTGTTCGATGTACCTATCTTCCTAGAAGATCTAGCAACGCCTTAGATCGCAGAGCAATACCTAGAAACGTCTAATATTTTTATTGTGCCATCAATACCGCTGTGCCAGAAGATGTATTTTCAAATAATATTAGTTCCGCTTATTGCGTCTTTCATGTTGAAATTCGCATCTTCAGTACAATATCATTGTGAGTTTTTTTTATTTTTTGCACTAGAATATCCACTTGCGCTGATATGATTTGTTGCTTTCTGTATTATGTAATATACAGCGTGTAACAAAAAGGTGCATTAATACTTGAAGGTGGGCTTCTACTCATCAAACTGAACAACTTTTATTCTACAACTTTGTTGAAATCGTAAAAAAAATTTTGGACTTTTCTTACAAACTCGCCAGCTGATCGATTTGTATGAAAAGTCCAAAAAAATTTTTGCGATTTCAACAAAGTTGTAGAACAAAAGTTGTTCAGTTTGATGAGTAGAAGCCCACCTTAAAGTATTACTGCACCTTTTTGTTACACCCTGTATATCGATTCACTGCGCATACTTCTTTTTATAATTGATAATTGACCACGCTGAATATGTTAGAAACAACCGACTTCAATCGCAACAACTCCAATTTTGCTATGTTTTTGGTGATTTTCTCAAAAACCGCTGAATCGATTTCGATAAAATTTATATGGGACCTTTGAAGTATACCCTATTAAACAAAAAAGAATTTTCCAAATCGGTTCAGGCGTCTTCGAGTAATCGGTGAACATACATAAAATAAAAATGAAAATAAAAAAGATTCCGCCGAATTGAGAACCTCCTCCTTTTTTTGAAGTCGGTTAAAAATAAAGAAAATATAGTTACACACAGTGTATATTGGCAACACTTTCTACAGAAATCAACTTACATTTTTATTTTGCCTATGATTATGATTCTATTATGATTCAGGTACAGAAAGAGGCGGTATCCATAAATGTATAATAGACAGAACTTCTATATAATTGACCACGCTGAATACGTTAAAAACAACCGACTTCAATCGCAACAACTCCAATTTTGCTATGTTTTTGTTGATTTTCTCAAAAACCGCTGAATCGATTTCGATAAAATTTATATGGGACTACCTGTGAAGTATAATACCCTTTTAAACAAAAAAGAATTTTTTCAAATCGGTTCAGGCGTCTTCGAGTAATCGGTGAACATACATTAAAAAAAAAGATTCCGACGAATTGAGAACCTCCTCCTTTTTTTTGAAGTCAGTTAAAAATATTTTACTTGACAATACGATTTAGTATATTTTGTTTCGATTGGTCAGACGATAAATGTGGTTATAATTCGGTAGCGACTGGTCAGGCGTACAATTAGTGGTGACTTGTCAGGTCTGCTGTTGGTTCTGACTCGTCAGGTCTTCATTTTGTTTCAATTTGACAGGCCTTCGAAATGTTTTAACTGGTCAGAAGGTAAAAATCTTATTATAATTTGGTTAGAGCATACTGCAACTGAATCCATACTCTTTCTCACAAAAAGTCTCTCACTGCAACATCTACATATAGACCACCTACAAAACTTCCAAAATGACAAAGCCTAACATAATAATATGGTTTCTCTTCGTTCCACTTTACGTTATAAGTCCTTAAAACCCATGAACACCGCGGGCATAGAACGTAACACAGCATCATTCTTGTCACCCACTTACGCATCGCCATCATTTGCATTGAAAGCGTTTTATACAAACATCCCAAGGCTTCTCCAAGACGGGTCCCCTGAAACGCCATAAAAAACACCATAAAATTTCCATTACTATCCATCCGGGCAAAAAGAGGCTGAATTCTTGTCAAAGGTTAAAAATGTCGACATAAATTATGAAAAAAACGAAAAAATGAAAATAGTGAGTAAACAAAGGAAACTGATGGGTGTTGCGGTTGATGGGAAACCATTTTTAAAACATCCTGTGCAGTGAGATAAGCGATGGTTTATTATGATGGATACCGTCGATGTTCCGAAAATTATAACCGAATTTCGCATTCAAGCCTATTTTCGCTGCGAGAGTTTATGCAACTTGTATGAAAAACAAACTTGCACAAATGCAGTTTTTTTTTTTCAAAGTATTTGCATGCCCAGCAATAAATTGTTTGCTTCTCTGTAGGCATTTGGCAATGTTGGGAATCACACCCCGGACACTTCATACAAATTTCGCGCCACTGTTTACTACAAAGACATTCATGTTTATACACATGTAAATGTGTGCGTGATGTACTAGGGTTGAATCTAGATTCAATTAGCCCTCATTGCTTTTTTATTATTAGCTTAGACTTTCACAAATAAAGTAAAGGCTGTACACACCAGACAAGGCTGTATAGCCTTAGAAGGCTTAGCTCTTTCCTTAAAAAATAAAATTGTCTTTGGTTATAATACTGTGCTTTGGAACTGTTTTGGAACTGTGCCAACCTCTTGACAAATGGTCACAGATCGGTCACACAGGGGGGGTGAGGTAGCCTTCAGAGAGCGGCAGGGAGTGTCCATACTGTATAACTTCCTTATACTGTGGTTGGGAATAAAAGGAAATCTGAAATATAAAATCAGCTTCAGTGGTATTCAAATTATGTTAATGTATACCTACCTAAGTGTCGGGGTTTAGCATTTTATTTTTTTACATGTTTACTCCAAAGTTTTAATCAAGGAGTTAAAAACATGCTGCATAAAACAGACCATAAACAAACCTACATCAAAAGGGGGTTCAATAGAAAAGCAATTTCAGTGCCTATCGAATAAAACTGAGAGTGAAGTCTTGTAGGCCGGTAGTAAAACTCTCTTAATGTTAGCCGGCCCATTAGCCACCACTTATTGTTCCATGAATATTTTAACTTCACCCCCTACGAGTAAAAAGTGAGCACACTGTACATTCAGATTTTGTACATTATTTTGCAAGTTTTTGTTGGAGCCATGCTGAAATAGTCGTTTTGAAACCTGACAGTGGAGAGATTATCGCGTTTAGGCAAACGGAGCCAATCAAGTAAAAAGTTGCAGTACTCATCATAAACAACATTCTGTCACCTCGCCTGGTAGAGTTACCTCACTTTTCCTCCGAAGAGTGGTTTCCAGTTTATTTTAATCTGTGAGTGATTCACAAAACTGCGGGCAACCAATATAATAATAATAGTATCTGGGACAAATCACACACGGTCATCTGGCCCCAAACTAGGATTCCCTGTATCTTGGGCACCAGAGACTGATATACATACACATATACTTTTAAATACATACGTATATAGATATAATACACCCAGACTCAGAGCAAACAATTCTGCTCATCACAGAAAAGTTTGCCCTGTGTGGGGATCGAACCCACGACTCTCGGATCAGGGGTCAGGATCGCTAACCACTTAGCCACCGAGTCAGTCAGATATGAGTCTTTAAGGTATGTATCGACTTTTGTGACTGTACATCAAAGCAATCAGTAGCACTGCCTAAGCTGAGTCCAGTGTAAACAATAAGATAATACCTCTTCAAAAGATATAGAGTCCACTTAATAATTACGATAACTTAACAGGTAAAGAATATTACCACTCTTTTCAAATTGAGCCAAATATTCGAAATTTAAAAACCTAACTAATATAAGATTAAACAATATAGACGAAAACATATTTTGATGTTTTAGTTTCACTATTATACATGTCGATAACCACTCTTAGCCTCAACGCTCTGCACCCTTCGCCTTCCTGGGAAACGCTCGCAAAACAACAACATAACGTAGACTGTAAACAACAAATCACGTACATCTAAATATTAAGTCACCCCAAATCGACAGCGTTTCAAACTAACACCAACTTATGTACAGTCGGACCCATATCTCTTGGAAACAATGAGTAACGTGAAAGGTTGCCAATAGCAACTATGCTCGCCTCATTTGGTTGGTATTTCATTACCTCTGTCTAGAACAGAATTCTTGACGAAGGGGCCGACCTGAAAACGGTTACCCTAAATGCATCCCAGTCGACTTTCTACTCTAAAACTTGGTATAGAACGCTCGAATTTCAATAAATTTAAACAGAAAATTTGGGAAGTTGATACTGTTACCTTGGTTGAAGGAGAAGTCAAAGAACATACATCATTTTGAAACGTTTCATAAACAAGTAGAATTGGTAAAAATACTGATAAAATAAATAAAATCAAAGCTAATCTTAAAACTTAATTGAGAGATATGGTAAGTGACGATAATGCTAATACTAAAGGTCAAAAGTAATAATAATAATATAATAAAATAATATAATAAAATACTACGCTATCTTAACAACCTACGATACTCTACACTATCTCATGTACTTACTGGTTACTGCTATCACTTCTGTCACAAAAAATATTTTCGCTGGTCACATTGGTCTTAGTAGTAGGTTTTACAGTAATGCGAACCCTGATCAACACCTAGTACTTGATTCGGTCGAATGTAGTTCGCAGTCTGTTGAGGGACTTCTAGAACGCTCTCATAAAATAATAAAAGAATATCTGAACTGAATAACTATACGTAAAAACATTATTGAGAGTTGAATAGACAGTAACCTATTTAACATAAAGTCAAAATGTCACAATCGCTTCACAGATGACAGGCTCCCCTGCAAATCAGTACATAACGCTAAAGGCAATCACGTGGAAACTATTTCCATTCAGAGGCTTGAAATTTTACACAAAAACCTTCCATATAGACTACGTCTCGTTTCCTGGCTAATCGTGGATGACCTAGAGGCATGTATTGAATAGCATTTCATATTGTGAAGCTTAAAGGCGACAGGAGAGGAAAGGAAGGTCAAGATATAATGGTCTATGAGGACACCGGTGTTCATTCAACCATTTCTTCCGCATGATTTGACGTGTCAGTGCCATCCCTCCATACGGGAGATAAAGTCAAAAAATTACATCTAAGTGAAAAAATATCATATTGTAAAAATACCACCTTTCTCTCAAAACTCATTGGCGTAGTATCGCGTAAGAAGAGAATATTATTATTTTACTTTCAACTTGTGGAACCCACGAAATGTTTTTCGTGTTCAAGGCTGCGTATAATGAATGATTTATTTGCTTTCGGGAACAGCAAAATAATTAAAATTGTGTTTATAAGTAGACCCTACTGAATAATATTGTTAGAAATTTGAGTATAGATAAAACTGGCTTATAAGTTAATACAAAAAAGAAGTTTCTTTGTAGGTCATAAAATTAATGACGATGCTCAAGGGCGTAAGGCGGTGATTTACTTTGTCAAGAATAAATGAATAAACGAATTAAAATATGAGAATAAATTGAAATAACAACAAACAAATCCTACTAAAGTCAGGTCTTTGAGTAGAACACATAATACAGTTTTTTAATATAGAGTATTAAGTATGCATGATTATCAAAATAACAGTTAACAATAATCTATCTGCTTTTTAAACTTTTATTTGGTTCACAAAACTTCGCCTCTTGTGTTCTGTTCGTATCTGTACAGCAATGTTATATATGTCACTATCAAACTTAACTATAATCTCAAAAAAGTCCTGTTTACTTTTTCTAATATCAAAAGGTACGCCGTCACTTGTTATTGTTATCTGTTTAATACAATCTTGTAAGTCGTCGTTGTTTGCAGACACAATGCTGTATCTATGCATGACAACCGGAAAGAACAAAGATAAAGGAACTAATAATTAGTTTTTTATGTTTGCAGAAAACTTTCGAATACGAAAAATTAATTGTATTGCTCACAAAGATGTACAAAAAAAGGAGATACAAAATCTTACAGATCTAAAGAAAAATAGAGGGGAATAAAACAAAATTATTAACACAAAAGCAATACTTACAGTTTTTGTTTTATGATCCTTAGTATAATCTATATATGCCTCTTTTTAAGGGTTAAGCATGTTTTGGATTACAACTACGAAATTTAAAACTGGAGGCATTATTTAAAAACAAAGAACCTAAAACACAAAACATTTCACCTTAGAAAATCTATATCCACTGAACGAGATAAAAACATAAATCTGCCAAATTCAGAAGTGCTGATTCACGTTAATAAATTTCAGGAAACTGAATGACAAACCCTCTTTGAGGCGTTCAACGTTACGTATAGAAATATTGAGGGGATCACAAATTTGCGATAAGCGGAGTTTCCTTAGGTGACGAAATCTACGAAAGGCAAGGACTCGGTGCATGTTACGGAAGGCAACTGCAGTATAAAAGTTTCCAGTCACAGATCGCATGAACAATATTAATGTAATTGTATGACTTAAATAAAATAGAACAAAATATATGGTAAAAATTAAAAATAATCGGCGACTTGATCCATAAAAAGATACTTACGATAAAATTGTGAGTATAATATTCTGTAAAAAAATAAGGCAAACAACGAAACAGATCTAAAATGATCTACTGCAAGAAAACGTTAAGAAATTGCACGAAATGGAGTATCAGCAAATAACAGCCCTTTTACAGCAGATAATCTACTTTATAATTTTAATTGCGACCGACTTTAATATGTAATTTATTTGTGATTTATTTTGTATGATTTATTTTTTATTGACAATGCCCCTCTACAGCAGCTTTAATTTAATTTAATCTTATTTTGATTTTGACATTGCCTCTGTACAGCATGTATATTTTAAGTTTTTCTAGTAAATTTTATATATTATTAGCTGTAATAACATTAAGTTTTTACCTATAATGTTTTTAACACAATACTTATGATGTATGGATATTATTTTAAGACTGATTTAATATTAAGACCTAACCTAGTGTACTTTATGTTCCTAAAGGTTGAAATAAAACAATACAATACACGAAGTTGAAGAAAATAGCATTATTTTGTGTAAGCCAAAATCCCCTAGATTGGTCGAAATAGTTGCCTTTTGTAGAATACATCACCTATTCGGTTTCTTGCCTAAATTCCCTTAAAAGGTGTGGAGATCGATAGGGATACAGTGTTATTGGATCGACGTCACCATCTGTGATTTTCGGGATCACACTCCCTTACTTCATTTGTGAATTTGTAATCCTATAGTTTAAGTAAAATGCTGACATGACATGGTCGGTAAAGTATTTTATTTTGAGTATAAGTATTTTATAGTTTTAAACCTACAAATGAAATGGAGGTGTTTATTTATATTTATACATCATTGCCTAATTTGAACTAAAATACGGTCTGATTATAATGTACATTACTTATTATCATCAGGGGAACACTTGAAAGTTACTCTTTCTAATTCGAAAATTACATTTAAGCTGTTTATCAATTATTGTTCAAACTGTGTTTTTTTATTAAATATAGTCCTCTATTTATACAAGTAAAGCAAAGCAAGGATCAAGGTAACAGTCAAACTTTACATAATTAAAATAGCATTGGCAGTAGTTCTTAATCCAATGTGGCAATTGTATTTTTATACAATTAAGTCTTTACAGGCTTTGGCGTTCTTTTATAATCTAATTTAATAATTACTGACTGCTTTTAAAGATTTTCACTTGTATTGATATATAACTACACTTTAAATTTTAAACTATGCTCTATATTCCAAAAAGATTGAATATTGAATTATTATTTTATTATAATATTACATTTCTCATTTAGGCACTATCAAGACAGCAACATTAGCCAAAAGTATCTATGACCTATCATAATCATAACACATATAAAAATAGGCATGTTTAAATCACGGTTCGCATGATATATATCAATTGATATATATCGGATATATATCAATTGATATTTATGCTTGATATATATCAATATTGATATTTATATTTTCCTAGCTTCTAAGACGCTTCTTACGAATGAATGTGCCAAATGCAAAGAATAAAGATATGATTATCACAATAATAAATAAATGAGTTTAGTTTAATTAACTATCTTCAAATTTGCAAAAATAAAATATACATTTTAGATTCAGTTATTTCGAAAAAACATATCAGAGTATTAAATTTGAATGTTATTTTAATAAAAATCTTCAAATTATCAAACATATATCTACATTTTAAATTAAGCTATTTCGAAAATCATGTATTAAAGTAAGAAATTGAAATTAGTATGTAATTTTGATAAATATCAAAAATATCAAAGATATCGAAAATATCGGATATATATCAAAAATATCTGATATTTTGATATTTATTATAAATATCGGATATTTACGAACCCTGGTTTAAATCGAAAAGTAGATAAACACTTGAATTCTTACATCTTGTCATGAGCTGATCAATATGATGCCTACTAATAAACATGCTGAACTAACACAATTTTGAGCCACATTCTTCCAGTAGATCTACTAGATTACCAATCATAACTACACATTTCGACTCGCCTTCGGACGAAACCTTTGGATGATTAAACAGATTTTTGAAAAGCATTTAATAAATGTAAAGGATTTTCAGCTGTTACAAATTTATCTTTATAGTAAGGGCTTGAAGCAATGCACATGTTCTTTACATATTCATTAAAGTTGAGAAACAAAATGTTTACAGAATTCTGTTCAAGATCTCTCGCAACTGACATTAGATTTGATGACACAGTTGTATCTGTTCGTTTTAGATTTGTGCCGTCAATAACGATCAAGCCTTCACTGAGAAGATATTTGGAAGCTTTCAATGTGTTACGTCTCACATGCTCAGCTGCGCAATAAGATAAATTATCGGGAAGCGGGACAACTACAATGTCTCCTTTCTCGTTTTTCAAATAACTAACTTCAAGTGAAGGTCTAGATGCTGCATACAATAGCATCAAACCTTCTGTTGCTATACCAACAATAATGCCATATTCTAAACCTATACTTAAACACGCGCCTACGGTGGTTAGCCAAACGAATAATTCTTTCTTACTGTTTTTCCACAATTTAAAAAAGTGATCATAGTCTATCATAGATATCAAAGCTGCAATAATCAGACCAGCCAAAGTAGGTTTTGGTATAAAATAGAAAAAAGATGTCATAAGACTTAATGCTAAAAGTATTAAAAGAGATGTAAAAACTCCTCCAGTTGTAGTTTGAACTCCTGAAGCATTATTTATAGCTGTTCTTGTAAAGGAACCTGTGATAGGTATGCTACCAACAAAAGAACCGACAATGTTACATAAACCTAGTGCTATCATTTCTTGGGTGGCATCAACTGTGTTACCTCCAGCAAAAGCTTTGGCTATTGCAACTGACTCAAGAATAGCGATAAATGGTACAACTAAAAATGATGGCCCAAACTCTTCAAGCATTTCTTGGAATGTATATGTTTCATTACCAACGACGGCATTAAAAGGAGGAGGTTTTATTTGTGGCAAACCACCGGCTATTTCACCAATCAAAGTTAATGGTTCGCTACCAGTTATTTTTTTAATAGTTAAAGCTATAATTATGCCAATCATAACCATTACCGCATTTCTACCTAATGATATGTACCATCTCATTTGTTTTGAAAAGTTATCGTTTCGTGTACATCCCTGGCCGAGACGTTTTAGAAGTAAAAGTGAAACAATAGTAGTTAAACCAAGAACACTGTCCCAAAGTTGCACTGTCCCAATGTGTTTCACAAAATTAGACACTGAATCTACAAAGTTGTGACCTGATGAACCTGAGATTCCAAACAGAGCGTTCGCTTGCGCTGATATTATCTGTAGAGCTGCTGCACTCACAAATCCCGAGATCACAGTTTGTGAAATGAAATCCACTAGAAAGCCAAGTTGAAATATTCCCAAGAATAATACAGTGAGTCCACACAAAAATGTTGCTAATATAGCAAAGTCTATAGTCATTCCAGTAACGTATTTAGATACAAGTGCGGCCAATATTGCTGTTGGTCCAATTGTCACATCTTTGCAGCTGCCGAAGATTAAGTAGACGATTCCTCCTGTCAGTCCAGAGTAAAGCCCGTATTCTGGCGGTACTCCTGCCACGATTGCATAGGCTATGACTTGTGGTATGGCCGTCAAACCAACTGTTATTCCGGCAATAATGTCTTGAATTAGAAATGATACACTGTAATTTGGTAACCATTTTAGTATAGGTACGCGTCTTTTCACTGCCTTCACGCTGCACGCGTTTTTGGCAATTTTTTTAATCTTCTGTTTTAATGTTTTTGACTGCTGTATATTTGCGAGAGTCATAGTTGGAATCGCGCACTCAAGTGAATCTCCCGATCGTAAATTCGAACTACAATATTTCAGTATATCTTCACTGTTATCTTTTATATTTGCTATTGACATTATTGAAACATCCTAGACATTACTTACGTCAGAAACCACTTCATCAAACTCTTAAAGATTACAAACTAAGATTATAGATTAACAGCAATGAAGCAGGACGTTAAAATCTGTATGGGTGTTATTCGTGTAGGAAACAACAATTTCTTATCAGTTATCATTGATAGAGATTTTCTGTATCAGTATGATTATTAAATATCAAACGTGAGATTATCTCTTGCTCTCTAAATTCCTACTTCTGTAGGTATTAACATGACTATTATTACTTTAAAATTAAGTATTCTGTGTCTCAACGTAGAAAGACTATTTTGCAATAATTTGCGTATGTGTCGCAGGGACATACAGTGTGATCTTTCTATAATTTTTGTTATTGATTACGTTTCATATAACCATACAGAAATGGTCAGCAATATCTAGCGATTAATTTGTTAATTTGTTTGAAAGTTGTTTTGATTCTGATTAATAGCCTAGATATGTTTACATCCCCCATTAAAAATCATAAAAGTTCATAGTACAAACTGCTACGATATATTGCTTAAATCAATATTATCAAATCGCACACAAAACCACCTAATCTCAGTTACACTATCACGGTTACTGCCCACATTTTTAATTCTACACACCATATCGCAATAAGTCTTGATGTTATCGAGTTTTCAGCCTGTGTCGCTGAGATAGGGGCCCGGGTTCGAACCCCGGGAACGGTAGATAAGCGTGATGTAGGTGCGCATGGCCACGCATATGGTTTTACTATTAGAGTTTAGGATAAACGTAGAGGGACTTTTTGAGTTGACTTTAGAAATGCGAAGAAAAAGTCGACGCGTAAAAAGGTTTTTAAAAGAGTTATATACAATATCATTTATATTTGTATTTTTATCAAATAACTAAGTGACTAGTATCAAATGGTATTTTTACCGACCTCATCTAAATACACCTTAATATTCTCATAAATTCCCCTTAATACAGATTTATTATAAAATATTTTAGCTAAATATTACGTGCCAACAACGGCTTTAAAAACTAAACTTGAACTTTTCAAGTTAATATCCAATAAATCATTTTCATGTCAGTGAACTTTGAACTAAACAACTATTTTAATAGCTGTTTTAAAATGGAATGGGGTACTTAATAGTCAATAAAGTGATAATTATAGAGGGTGTTGATGATCAATCTTCATTAACTAAGAGTGAATGAATATACTGACTTTTATTTTTGGGGGAAGTGTGACGGAGCATGATTAAGCATATTGTCTGTGGTAATCAAAGATGGCTGCTTTGCTGATCTGTCAATTTAACTGATTAAAGCTTGAACTTCAAAGAGACTGTAAAGAAATTATTGATTACATAATACACGTCTTATAGAAGGTGCTATTGGGATCTTTAATGATGAATTTGAACAACTTTCTTCAAGGAACGCATAGTAAGTATGTGTTAGGTACTTGGGAATAGTTGTTCAAATTCATAAGGAAAAATTCTAGTGTGAGTCCTGGAAGATATTTTGATACCTAGTACTGAGGTATTTATAATCCCTTTCTGCCGATTTTTTATGGATGTAAGTATGTGTATCGGTTTCACTGGCTAACGTCTTTAACCACTTGAAGAAATGTGAGGTGGTGTTAGATGTTTTAGCCCTTGGTTCTCTTAAGTTCATTCAAACCATTGTTCCTTCTATTTTCAATTACTCCAAAAAGTTAACGCTACAGATATTTTTGGGGTCTTAGATCGTAGTTTAAACTTCAGTATCGTTATTGTTGATATTAAAAGTTTTGTAGTTAAAGCACAAAATAGGTGCACACTCTTTTACTAATGTTTATTTGATTGCGATTTCGTGTTGTCGACTTATATAGACAAATAAAAAGTCGCAGAATAATTGCTTCCCATTGGTCGAGTTTTCGTTTGTTTTGTGTCCTGTGTGATATTTTTATAGTATTCTAATCTTATGATTGAATCAATGCAAATTATATACTTATTTGTATTGAATACGGTCTTGTTTAACCCTTTACTTGCAATGGGGCCGGAAGACCGAATTGGCAAGAAAGTTCTTGTTTGATATATAGTGGCATTAATGCGTATTCAGCATTAAGTCTCACGTTGAATCTGTTTTGGCGTAAACGCCGAAAGTTTTGGGTACAATGGGGTGACAAATATAGGAGCAGACCCGGAGCATTTGTAAGCCGTGGTTTAACTGTTTAAGTGTCGTGGTCTGATTTCAGATAATATGCAAATATATGTATATGCCAATGAATTAAAATATAAGTATGCAGATGTTCGCTTTAACAGAAAAGATTCGGCAAAACAGCGATCTTTTAATCAAGCTTACTGAATTAGTTTTATGCGACCAATAGTTAACGTAAGAAGGATGACAGGAAATATACAAGGAAAGTGAGGTAGAGGGAGGCCGAGGAGAAGTGAATGCCAAAGTCACCGTCATTTCGTTCCAAAAAGTCAAGGAATTAGTGAGGAGTAGGAAAGAATGGAGATTGTTCCACCGACAAGAGCCTTGCTAGTTCTTAAGATAAATAAGAAGTTAATGTTATTTTATCGAGATAATATTATTGTTATGACGTTAATTAACGTTGCAAAATTTTTCAAAACATTGTAAAACTTTCGTAACTTAACTATTATGATAATTGTAAAAATGTGTGTGTTTGGTTGTTCTATGTTGTCGCCTCAACGCCTCAACCAGTCTTGACCAAGTTTTGCCTTTAACATGAAGAAAGAAATAGGTCGTTTATTTAAAAAGTGGTTGAAACAAAAGTTGTCATTTTTGACCCGAATAATAATAGCCGGTGAAGGAAACACCCACACAAACCTTTTTTAGGGTTCCGTAGCCAAATGGCAAAAAACGGAACCCTTATGGATTCGTCATGTCTGTCTGTCTGTCCGTATGTCACAGCCACTTTTTTCCAAAACTATAAGAACTAATACTGTTAAAACTTGGTAAGTAGATGTATTCTGTGAACCGCATTAAGATTTTCACACAAAAATAGAAAAAAAAACAATAAATTTTGGGGGTTCCCCATACTTAGAACTAAAACTCAAATTTTTTTTCATCAAACCTATACGTGTGGGGTATCTATGGATAGGTCTTCAAAAATTATATTGAGGTTTCTAATATCATTTTTTTCTAAATCGAATAGTTTGCGCGAGAGAAATGTGTATATAAAGTTCAAGACATGTGTGATTATGAATTTATACGGAACCCTCGGTGCGCGAGTCCGACTCGCACTTGGTCGGTTTTTTTGTTTTTTATTTCTACTGTCTTTCAATAAATGTCTTGAATTTAAAGTACGTGCATTTTAGAAGTTTTTTTTTCAGTTTCTTAAAAGAAACTGATAAATCAGGTGCTCCCAAAATAACATGGAGAAACGTCGAAAATATCAGCTTGTAAGTATATTTTTTTAAATAAATGATTGATTGATTGCTTTGTGATATACAGGTAAATCTAAACGTGCGTCATATTTTCATCAGTGTTTTCTAAATGTACAACCTGTTTATCCACTTAACACTATTCTAAGTTTCCAATTCAAAAATTTCCTTCAGTTATTAGCTTTCGAGTCACATGCACATTGCACTTTAACTTGCGTTTTCTGTGCCGGTACTTACCAGAAGTGATCGTCGCTCTTGCGTGGTCACATCGATGACACACAACATACCTATTCGGACTTGCACCCCAGATCGGTAACCCAAAGGCTTTCCGTGGTATAGGAAGAGACTCGTTCCCCAGCAGTAGGGACGATATAAGATGTCAACTTACCTGAAACAAAAAAAAATATTATGAATTATGTGTCAATCATGACAGAGGTTAAGGATGAATTCTATGAACATTAAATTAAATGCGAATTGCACATGTGACTTTGTTCTTGTAGTCTATGGATGTTAGATATCCTTTCGAACCCGTCGGAAATTCAATTTTCCATACAAAATTTAATATTCCATTTCACCCACTTAGGCGTCGATGTTCGAGAAACCCTTTCTTATAGTTGTGCCTTTGAGGAACATATTAGTATGTTCCCATGTTCCAATTGTCGATCACAGTACTGTTTTATGTTTTTATTAACCTGTAGATTGAATGACGGCTCTTTTTAGCGAGTTAAAAAGAAAAGTCATATGTATTTTACAACAACATTTAAAATTTTTGCCATCCGTATTTTACGAGTGTTTTATATATAGAAAATGCAAAAATAAAACTACATCTTTTTTTTTATTTGTTTTTATGGTATTTCTTCGGTATTTTCTCGAAATAATTACTTTTTCTTTGTAAGGTCAAGTTCACAACTTTTAAATTTGTTGCCACCGAGTTAGCATAGGCATGCATACAGTCTACAAAACCTTAATGGAGAAAAATAATAGTTTCTCTTGAAATATGCAACTATTTAAAAAAGTGTTAAATATGTAAGTATTTAACTTTTAACATTGCATTTTCTTCATGAAACACAAAATTACAATTTAAAATGTAGTAAATTTTAAAATATTACAGACATGTCTCTGATTTCAGTTCAGACTACAATAGGGTTTTTCACCAGTTTTTGAAAAATTTCTCAAATTAATCATTAGGTGGAAAAAAATCAAAAATATTTTTTTTTTTTTTTTTTTAACCTATAAGTACCCCAAAAACACATTTTAAATTACCATTCCCAATTAGCGCGCGTAAACGCTAGCCGTCATGATGCTTAGGTCGTGACGTCATTTCAGGATTAAACAAAACAGCTCTGTACTAAAACTTTGACACATATTGTGAACAAAATGTCATTGTTTACCACTATTATGACGTCACATGACAACCAGCATGGCGGCTGTCGTTTCAGATATTTGAATAACAGATTAAAAAAGTAGATTTTTTTAAATCAAAAATAAAATGTTTTTTCTCATTTTATTATATAGAAATCATATTAATTCGATTACTTATTACATACACTACAGTAAATAAACAGTTTTAATTTTTTTCTTGTATAGAGTAAAATACCCTATTATGCTAATCTGATAGCATCACTAGCAATAGTGCGTAAAATTATTATTGCAATCGGCTAAAACCGATACGGATATCGCATACATATGTCATGTACGTTTCATTAAGCCGTCTGTGGCAGGCCTAATACGGGCCAATAATAACCCCGGATTAATACCCGAATACCCGTTCGCCAAGTAAGCAGAGCTCGGTGGGCCGGAAATACCCGGTGGCAGATACAGGGTTAGTTTTAGATTAGGTTTACATACATTGCGAATTGTGTTGTGTAGTTATTTATTGGTTTGTCCTTGTAGGCGACACACTACATTAGAATAATTTCTATTTTTTAATAAATTGAAGCGCAATCGTATGTCCGCTAGGTACCTGCCTTGATGGCTTTAAGTAGCTGGTTTTACCCCTTCCTCTCTCAGTATTGCACACACCATCGCACGCAGCTACCGAGCGGCCTCTCGAACGCGCTGTTTTCCAAAATATATCTGTCGTTTAATTTCTATCGCCTACAAAGTGTTTTTGGTCCTTCGAGCCGGATCGTACCAGAACTATGTTTAATACACCTCCACCCGATAGATTGTTAAGTATTAAACGTCACGAACATTTAAATGAGAGGTTGGAAAGCGCGTCGGGACACGTGCTCGCGATAGCCAACGCGGTGCCGACACCCGCCATGGATCCGCAAAACTCACATTTGGACAAAGTGAACATAGTGAATAGTGGACAAAATAGTCAGCACGTTCCTTCAAAAGTGAAGAGTGAATCGGTTGCCTCGTCGGCAAAAACATCTTCGTCGCGCGTTAGGCGTAAACAACTAGAACTGGCAGCAGCGGAGGCCAGGGCGGAGGTCGTCCAAAAGAGGCTCGAGTATGAGCTGGCCAAATCTGAGCACGAAAGACGGTCTGGCAGCACTAATAGCCAGTCCGAAATGGGTGAGCAGCACGAGCCGCCAGCGGCAGCGACGGCAGCGGAGGCAGCGCGAGCACCATATGATGAGACGGTTCGCGCACCGGCCCTCCATCCGCCGGTCGACAGCATTCTTCAGCTTGCCCACACGCTCAAGGAAGTGATGACCAGTTCGTCGAACCAGCAGGAAGAACGTCTGCTCACACGACTGTCTACCCCAAGAGAATTACCAGTTTTTTGTGGAGATTGTATCGAGTGGCTGCACTTCAAAAGTGCCTATGAGGAATCCACCCGTGTGTGTCAGTTCAGTGATTCGGAAAACTTGTGGAGACTACGTCGAGCCCTCAAAGGTGAGGCTAAGGAGGCAGTGACCGACCTGCTGATCGGCAACACTTCACCAGCTACTGTCATGGAGGCACTCGAACTGAGGTTTGGAAATTCCGATTTAATTATTCATCACCTGACTTCACAAATGAAAAGGTTATCTCCACTATCTACTAACTACCAAAATGATATAATCGCATTTTCTATGAAAGTCAATAATTGTGTTGCAACTCTGTACTCACTCAATCAACACGATTATCTACGTAGTCCCGAGCTAGCAGCTGCCATAACCTCCAAGCTGCCCAGTATTTTGATAAGCAAGTGGACCGACTACGCATACGCTAAGCTAGCCTCAAATGTATCTAGA
Organism: Coleophora deauratella; assembly: GCA_958295455.1. Classification (NCBI taxonomy): domain Eukaryota; kingdom Metazoa; phylum Arthropoda; class Insecta; order Lepidoptera; family Coleophoridae; genus Coleophora; species Coleophora deauratella. Next base: position 2,754,943 of record OY282391.1, on the reverse strand, counting down.
CTGCAACTAATGGCCGCATTCCTTAAACGAGAGGCTGAAATGGTATCCGTCGTAGGAGTAACAAACCTGCGTGATTTAAAAAAAATCGAGCCTTCTACCTTTTCCGGCAAAAAAATCGATGATAAACCACGCCACTCTAACTACAATCGACCGATTTTAACTACTGCATTGGAAAGTACCACAAATAAGTTATGCATTTATTGTAAGAAGGCATCTCATTTACTAACAGACTGCCGCTCATTTAAAAGGGCTATGACAAAGAATCGCTGGAGATTTGTTAAGTCGAAAGGCCTATGTTTTTGTTGCCTACTAGATCGGCACGATCGGAATGCGTGCCCGGCTCCTGTATGCGATATCGATAGCTGTGGACTCGCACATCATCGTTTACTTCATTACAAGAGGCCTGACTCTGCACACACACAACTGCAGGGCGAGGCTGCGAACGACGAGATGGCGCAGTCAGCTGACCAGGATGAGTCACCGCGCCCCGAGACTGTGGCCCACGTGTCGGCCCCTGTCACCGGCGGCGGCGGCGGCGCCGCTCCTCAGCAGGGCGCGCAGGGCGGCAGCGGCGCCCACCAGCCGCTGCCCGCCCGCGCCCAGCCCCCGGAAAGTGCGGTATTGTTAAAAGTTGTGAAAGTGTTAATTAGTGGTCCGAAGTGTACGATACCTACATACGCATTGTTGGACGATGGTGCATCCATTTCTATGATAGATAAGACTCTAGTACAAGAGTTAGGTATTTCTGTCTCAAAGTCTAACCCTATAAAGTTTATTGATGCCTTTGGTATTGAAGTATACCAGTCTGATGCTCCTAAAGTATGTACTAAAATATCTGGATTTTATGAGAATAAATCTTATGATGTAAGTTTGCGACAAGTTGATAAATTAAAGTTACCTAGCCAAGATCTGTCTATTGTAAATAATTTAAGTTGTAAACACTTGGTACATGTAAAAGATGTTGTATGTAAACAATGTGTGGTGCCTCGCCTACTTATCGGGGAAGATAATTATTTTTTGCTTGCCCCCTTGGAGTTATTGCATGGTAATAAGCGCGAGCCATATGCTACGAGATGCCGATTAGGATGGTCCATTCATGGCTGCTACGGTCTCACTCACTCTTCCGTGAACGGGCACACTTTCCATCTCTCTCACTCCGAGGTGCAGCAGAACGCATTCACTGACGACGGTGAGCTGGGTAATATCAAAGAATTAAACGATTTAGTTAAAAAATCGTTCGAGTTGGATTCCATTGGAGTTTCGACCTTACGACGCGAGAATACGGCACATTTAAGAGCGGTACGTATATTAGATGAGACTGCGCGTCATCTAGGTAATCAATGGGAAGTTGGACTTCCATTTGTCAAGGACGAGTTTTCTATGCCGGACACCTATAACTATGCACACTCCAGGTTACAAGGTATACTTAGGAAGTTTAAGGCAGACCAGAATTATGCGGAGAGATACAGAAAGGAGATGGGTAAACTCTTCGAACACGGCTACGCTCGAGAACTAGAGGAGACTGAACTTTCGGCTAGTCACATTTGGTACCTGTCACATTTTGGGGTACAAAACCCTAACAAGCCTGGGAAACTAAGGTTGGTATTCGACTGTGCTGGAAAGGTGAAGGGAGTGTGCCTGAATGATTATTTATTAACGGGCCCCGACTTATATTGTTCCTTATTGGGAATTATGTTACGTTTCCGGGAAAATAAATATGCCATAATAGGTGACATAAAAGATTTTTTTGTACAAATAAAAATACGCCTAGAAGACCAACATGTTTTTCGATTTCTGTGGCAAGAAAATTTAGAGGCACCTATTAAAATATGTATTATGCAAAGTTTATTGTTTGGCGCCACCTGCTCCCCTTTCATAGCACAGTACATTAGAAATAAAAATGCTCAAAAATATCAAGACTTGCATCCCGAGGCGGTCGACGTAATAATAAACAATCATTATGTTGACGATTGTTTACATTCTTGCGCCACGGAAAGTCAGGCGATCCAACTAGTACGCGAGATAACATCGATTCATAAGTCAGGTGGGTTTGATATAACGCGCTGGTCAAGTAATAGCAAACGGGTACTGCAGTCCATCCCCGCCGATGCGCTCGCGCCGACTGCGACGGAGTTCAAACATGGAGCCACGAACACCACTGAGCGCACTCTCGGTTTGATATGGCATCCGTGCGATGACTCATTTGGGTTTAAGATTGCCTTTGACCGCATTCCACAAAATATACTGAACGGTTCTGAATCACCTACTAAAGCACAAATGCTGAGCATTATCATGTCAGTATACGATTTACATGGTTTTCTCTCGCCTTTTATTATTAAAGGTAAAATAATATTTCAGAACGTTCATCGTAGCGGAGTGGAATGGAACTGCCGCATCCAACCCGAAGAGCATGCATTGTTCGTTAGCTGGCTTAATGATTTACAAAGCCTCCGCACACTTCGTATTCCACGTTGGTATCAGAACGCGCATGAATGGAGTGACTGTTACTCGGGCGCGCAATGGACGTCGACCGGTGAGTCGCATATCATTGATAAGGAGATGCACATTTTTTGTGATGCTTCAACGAAAGCGTACGCAGCCGTTATATACTGGCGTCTTATATTATCAAATGGTCGTGTACTGGTATGTTTTGTCGCTAGTAAAAGCAGGGTCAGTCCTTTACGTCCCGTTTCCGTCCCGAGGCTGGAGTTACAGGGCGCGTTGTTAGCGGCCCGGCTGGCCGCTACCGTACAGCGCGAGCACAAAGATATTCAGCCTACAAAAAGGTATTTTTGGACAGATTCGAGCACAGTCTTGCAGTGGATCAGAAGTGACCCGCGCGATTATAAGCCATACGTTGCGCACCGCTTAGGTGAGATTGATGAGCTGACGAAATCATGTGAGTGGCGTCACGTACCCACCGGCCTCAACGTAGCGGACGTAGCCACGCGCGAGGATGCGCCTCCGCTTGCCTACTCTAGTGACTGGTTCCAGGGTCCTTCCTTTTTACGCCGCTCTGAGGATCAGTGGCCCAAGGACCTCAAACGTGTTAAGCCATTAGATGAGGCAATGTGTGAGATGCGATCCGTAAATATGGTGATCGAAACTAACAACTCAGGTTTATCTTTGCCCAGCGAAGATAATATCTCGAGTTGGATCACTCTCGTGCGTGCTACGGCCAGGGTATTGCTTTTCATTAGAAGATGTCAGCAAAAGGATAATCAGCTGGACACTCTTCTAATGAAGGAGGCAGAGGATCTTCTGATAAAAAAATGTCAGCTCGATAGCTACAGTGCGGAGATATCATGCCTAAGAGAAAATAAAGAGCTACCGTCAAGCAGCCGTTTGCTGCAAGTGTCACCTTACCTTGACGATTCCGGCATCTTGCGTGTCAGCGGCCGCATAGACAAGGTCGTGGGCGTGGAGTACGGCACTCGAAGACCAGCTATTCTTGACGGAAAGCACAGGATAACACGCTTGCTAGTGGAACACCACCACAAACAAGCACTTCACGGTGCTAACGAACTAGTCGTAAATAATTTACGGCAACAATATTGGGTTATGAATCTAAGGCCAACCGTTCGTACTGTCGCGTCACAATGTTTGTTCTGTCGCTACAGACGAGCCTCACCTCAGCCGCAGCGCATGGCTGATCTCCCCGCGGCTCGGCTGCAACATAACAGGCGACCATTCAGCCACTCTGGCGTCGATTTTTTTGGCCCACTCGAGGTCACGATTGGTCGCAGGAGGCACAAGCGATATGGGATGCTATTTACTTGCCTCACAGTTCGCGCGATCCACATAGAGGTGACCGAGGACCTTACAGCTGACTCCACGATAATGGCACTTCGACGAATGGGAGCTCGGCGTGGGATGCCTCAGGTAATTATCTCCGATAATGGTACGAACCTTAGGGGCGCAGACGCCGAGTTGAAGCGTAGCATCGTAGAGCTGGACACGGAGGCAGTTCGCGAGGCCGGAGCAGTGCGTGGCGTGGAATGGAGGTTCATTCCGCCAGGCGCGCCAGAGATGGGAGGTTCATGGGAGCGAATGATTCGCACCGTGAAATCGTCACTTAAGGTAATTCTTAAAGAGCGCGCACCTCACCCAGATACGTTACTCACCTTACTAGCTGAGGTGGAGGCGCTAGTTAACAGCCGCCCCATCACACACGTTTCTAACGACCCGAACTACCCTGAGGCACTTACACCCAATCATTTTTTGATTGGTGCGTCATCGACCAACCCACAATTCGGCAAGTATGACGACTCAGACCTATGCTTACGGAGACGCTGGCGTGTAGCACAGCGGCTTGCCGATATGTTTTGGGCGCGTTGGCTAAAAGAATATTTGCCGACTCTTCTACCTCGACAAAAGTGGACTCGCGAAGCGAGATCGCTTCAGGTGGGTGATTATGTAATCTTAGTCGAACCAAACATAGAACGTAGTTGTTGGCGTCATGGAGTAGTGAGTGCAGCCCATCCAGGAAGTGACGGTCGCATCCGTATAGTAGATGTGCGCACACGCACGGGCGTGCTGCGCAGACCGGTAACGCGCGTCGCCCTACTGTCACCACAGGATTGTAGTGCGAATTAGTTCGCACTAAGGAGGCAGAAAATGTAGGCGACACACTACATTAGAATAATTTCTATTTTTTAATAAATTGAAGCGCAATCGTATGTCCGCTAGGTACCTGCCTTGATGGCTTTAAGTAGCTGGTTTTACCCCTTCCTCTCTCAGTATTGCACACACCATCGCACGCAGCTACCGAGCGGCCTCTCGAACGCGCTGTTTTCCAAAATATATCTGTCGTTTAATTTCTATCGCCTACAGTCCTAATAAGGATCATAATATGTTTAAAAGATTATTTTTATTTTTAAAAGACTATTGATATTACTTGTGGTAATCAATTTATCAATAAGAATGTGTGTGTTTTTATAAGTCCGCCATTGTACTATATTGTGTATTTATTATAATTTTTTTAAATTACTATTAACATGAAACTGACAAAACAGCTCACTGATTTAAAAAAGTTATATATTATACTGTATAAATTAAATACGTTTTTTTTTATTTTACTGCAAAATCCGACAGACATTTGCTACAAAAATAAATTTGGGTACGAAGATAAAGCTATTGCAACGTAAAACCAATATTCGACGTTGTGTCACGTAATCAAGTGCACAGAAATGATGGGGTGGCGTTATCGAAACCGTAAAATATAAAACCCCCATCATAAACCCATGCTTTATGGTTTATACAGAGGAGATATATTTTTTAATACCTGACCAAAAATGTTTGTGACTAGTTAGGTCCACGGTTAGGACTAGCATCGTTTAGCATCTTTTTTATTTTCACAAAAAACCATACCTTTATCGTTATTATGTTTGGCGAACAGATTTACTGTCACCTTAAATAACTCAGGAATCGAACCCCATTCCTCTTTTTATGTCGACCGTTAAATTCTACCTTTCTAAAGTTTATGGTGGATAATAAATAGAAAATTTAATTAAAATTGGTTACTGGTGTTGGCTGGAAGACTTTTCGGTTTGAGGGTTCCGTACGTCCGAAGGAAACGGATGGTAAACGGTAGTGATTTTGAGCCAAAACAGGCGGTGTTTTTTAAGCATGTAAAATTTACAGCTGCGTATACATCTGAATGGAAAAATGTAGTCTTGGCCCTTTGCGGCCCTAGGTGGTTGAGGATCTAAAGAAGAATAAATTGACCACGCTGAATACGTTAAAAACAACCGACTTCAATCGCAACAACTCCAATTTTGCTATGTTTTTGTTGATTTTCTCAAAAACCGCTGAATCAATTTTGATAAAATTTATATGGGACCACCTGTGAAGTATACCCTTTTAAACAAAAAAAGAATTTTCCAAATTGGTTCAGGCGTCTTCGAGTAATCGGTGAACATACATAAAAAAAAAGATTCCAACAAATTGAGAACCTCCTCCTTTTTTTGAAGTCGGTTAAAAAGACCTCTTAGGGTTTTCCCCTTAATCCTTATACGATCACAATATTGATCAAACACAAAATCAATAAATATGATTAGTTTGTATTTTTGCCGTTTTCAAGAAAGTTTTCAGTATTTTAAGTAGAAGCTCCATTTAACAAAACCAACACCTTTTTTTTACATCCTGTATAGGTACCATGTTCAAACGGTACAATTCTTGGTGTACCTACGTAGTAATCCACTGCCAAGGCAGGATGCTGACTAGCCCAAAAAGAAAACCAAATCAGAATAGAGATAGCGGAAATTATGCCATAAATAAGACGTTTGTAGTGCTTTTGATATGTTATTTGGAATTGGACCAAAATTTGGCAGTATTGCACAGAATCACTTTTCATTCTTGTGTACAGTTCGAATGAGAATACTTTTTAGGTGTTCAAAATATTTTGCCGGACAAAACGAGTTCGTAAACGTACCTAGGCCTAGTCTACGTTAAGACAAAGCGTAGGAACGAGTATACAAAACGTCGCTCGGCTGGGGGAGCAATGATTTTTACAAGATGGTACTTCGATGTGATTTCAAAATTCCTTTATTTTATTCAAAATGGGTCCCAACTATATTAGGTATAATTTATATCGTTTCTTTTTCTTATTTATCGTTTATATTTTTCCAAACACTGGGTGATCACCTTGTTTTTAGCATAAAATACTAAATTGCTTTCATAAAATACTAAATAAAAATTAAAAAAAAAAACGTAGTTTCGGAGTAGCTATCATTGCCAAGAGCAAGTTCATTCAGAAATAACATTTGGCAAATTGTACTAGCCCCACTGTACTCTGGTTGTAGCCTTGATCCCTGACTTTGCCAAAAATCGCCGTCTAGACGAGCAAACGGCTGCCTATCTGGAATAATTTATTTAAATTCACAGGATATTTAGCTGAAATATGGCTGTCCTTTACAATTTCCATGAGGAAGTGTACATACAGCCGTACATTCAGTTTGATTTATTTGTGGACAAAAATGAAAGATAGATTTTTATGAAATACGATGTTATGAAGTACAACATTTTACGTATGGGCTGAACGTCTAGTAAATTACCTTTAGTCGAAAAAGATTTTTTACAATATATAAAATAATTAAAACGCATAAGTTCTCACAAAATATACTTGATAGATTTTATGTTGTAAAATTACAATGTTTTTTGTAATAACTGAATAAATAAATCAATAAAATAAAAAAGTGAGGCGCGTGCAGCAAATATTATACATCGCTTGCTAAATTCTTGTAATATTCTCTCTCTATACTGCTCTTTTTTATACATAACAAAATGTGTACCGAACAGAGTGACAAGAAAACGAGTTATTAAAAAAATATATTAATTAAGTTTCGTTTGCACTAGTTTTGGCGACTACGAAAACATGTTGTCACCTGCTCAGCTTAAATCTATTCAAAAATATGACATAATTAATATTTTTTTACCAAAAATAAAAATCCCATCGATCAATTCCTTTTAACCTTTCAAAACTATACGCTTCCATTCTTTCAAAACAACATGATTAGGTAAAGTTTGGAGAGCCTTTTTGACCGAGACCGTTATTTTTTCACGCCACAACCAAAGGGGGTGTTTTGATTTACTGATTTGTGATCTGGCGGAAAATAATAGGAACTGTGCCTTGTAACGACGGGAGAGACGGATTGCGTTGTTTTTGAAGTTTGTTCCTTCTTAAGAACTAGTTTTACGTCAGTTTGCAGTATTTTTGCCAATTTTTAGGTTTAAATCCCATGAACCGATCTCGTTTCTTGGTGGAAACTGGTTTTAATTTAGTTTTTAATATTTTTTACGCGGGTTCTAAGGTTTGTACAGTCTCGTGCAACTAAAAGTATACAGCCAAGTAGTGCAAGTAGTACTAGATGGTACGGTAATCTCGTATATCGTACTTATAGGTGCACGGGACTGTACCTTGTGAATGTATAACGTACCTTCTTAAAAACTAATTTTACATCAGTATGCAGTATTTGTGACGAGGTTTTAAGGTTTATTTATCGTGTGTCGATGTAGTTTCTTCTTGGAGCATCCGTATATGTGCATACACCAGTTTGCATTTTTTACTCATATTTCTACGTTTTTATCTTAGGAAAATGTAGCTATTTGCTTGAGTTTTAAGTAATTTTGTGATATTTTTACGCATTTTTTTAGGTTTCTTCTCGTAAATCAATCTCCTTTCTTCTTGAAATCTAGTTTTGCAGCATTATCAGTAGTATTATTTTCTATATCTTAAAAAACTTCTGTTACAATATCTATACTATTTAATTGCTATTTAAGTATTAGAGAGATTGTCATACTTTTATCGTGCTTGCTATCTCAGCTCACCTGCTGGAACGCAGCACCCTGAATAGTGGCAAGTATACCGAGCTAGCTGTGTTACCCTCCCTTGTATAATAAGATAGTTTCGCGTTTTGTAATGTCATCGCTGCCATAGATTCGTTCGTACACATTTTCATCAGCATTGATATGTTCTGCTTCGGACATACGGCCAATTTTTCCATTGCGTTAAACTTTGTAAGCTCACTTCCATCTTCGGCATCATCATCACTGACCATTAGATGACGTTATACTAAAGGCTTACTGAAAGTGGATATTTTCTCGATAAATCTTAAACGTGTTCAAACTAAAGCTTAATAAGATTAGACCTAAGGGGTCGTCCATTAATCACCTGAGTCGCAAATGGAGGGGAGGGGGTTCGGAAAAAATCACGAAATATCACAAGGGGGAAGGGGGTGTAGTGAGATATCACGTGTATTTATTTTTTCGTTCAACGCGCGATTTTTATAAGTTCATTAGATTATAAGTTGTGTAAATCAGATTATACCTGTATTTAAAGATAATATTCTGAAAAAAATAAGATACTTTGCACCAATAAAAATACACGTGATTTTGGGTAGGGGGTGGGAGGTAGTCTAAAACCTCACCACGTATCACCAGGGAGGAGGGGGGGGGTTAAAAAATTGCTAAAAAACATCACGTGATTAATGGACGATCCCTAACATAAAGATCTATGCTGCCTTCATAAGAAAGAAGGCCGCAAAATATACAGCACAGTATAAAGACATCATACAGTATAGAGACTCCCTGCCGCTCTCTGAATGATAACTCACCCCCCCTGTGTGACCGATCAGTTGACAAAACAAAGCACAGTATAATAACCAAAGACAATTTAATTTTTTTAAGGCAAGAGCTTAAGACTCCTAAGGCTATACAGCCTTCACTTTATTTGCAAAAGTCTAGCTAACAATAAATACAATGAGGGCCAATTATTGAATCTCGATTCAACCCTAGCACATCATGCATACATTTACACGTTTACAAACATGAATGTGTATGTAGTAAACAGTGGCGCGAAATTTATATGAAGTGTCCAGGGTATGGTATACAGAAACTCCATATATCCTTACTTTGCGGCATTTTTTCTTATGAGCGCAGTATGTAACTCAACAACTAGCAAGCAGCGCCTGATTGTCCCCTGGTGTCGGACAAAGGGACAGACGACGCCGGGCGGCGCGCTTGTATCGGCGGCACGTCAATCAGCAGTTTCCGCGCGTGGATGTGCGTAGGGGGAGGAATGGAGGTGGTAGTTGGGGCTTGTTTTACAAGCTCTGTTAAGGTTTTCGAAGTTGATTCTATGATAAACTCTAGAGTGCGCGCCACCAAAGAAGTCCCGTAGACGCGTCGCTGTCATTGCACTGCAAATGGAGAATTACTTGTCTTACTGTAGTTTTAACTACTTTCGGCATTATAAGAATCACTCAGCACACAAAAATAAATAAAAAATATCCACGAACATATCACCAGCAGTTCTATTGTCAACTTTATCTGTGATTTTTATTTTAGTACCAAATTTTGCCGCGGGACTTCTTTCGTGGCGCGCACTCTACAAGGTGAAATAGCATGTGGGGTGGGTTTCGTGGATCTGAGCTAACTATTGAATTAATAGAACAACTTCACATACAATACATCGATCAACAGACAGGCCAACTGTCTATTGGAAGTTTTATTTTGATATTTGAGCAGTTATTTACTAAATTTTACTTTAAATACATGAATATAAAACGTTACAATTAAATCTTTTTCAAATTTTTATAAATTTCATGAAAAAAAAAACATTTAAAGTAAGAACTTAGTTGAGAAAAGTGGTCTTGTTCGTATTTCAGAAAACTGAACCAATGATGAGAAAATCCATATTTGTAAAGATTTATATATATCTATGTATCGTAATGTGGGAGGACTGGAGTCTGTTCATTTCAGTTTTATTTAGAGAAAACGAAGTGTTTAGTTACTTCCTTATTAAACTTACTTTATTGCTTCTCTTTTACTCGTATCAGATCTGACATAGGCACAGTGTATGTACCCAAACTGACCCCTAAACATATCGGATCTGATTTGTAGATCCTTGTTAATAATTTCGTCGCCGCCACCCTGGTCCCCGCCGCAGCGTGAAAGCCTACAAAAGGTACAGCCACACCCGACTGACATTTTCGATTAACTCGTCAAACTCACAATAAGAATGAATGGAACACGCCTATGTTTTGTTTTAGACCGACTTCGACGAAGCAAGGGGGGGGGGGGCATTTTACAAGTAACATGTGTTAATTGAATCTCTTGAACCTTAGACTTAACGTGATCGCACTACGCTTATAATCTCTAGGTGGATAAATAATATTTCCGTACTTGTTCGCACTTTGTTTATCAATTCCTCATATCTAGTTGAAAAGCGTGATAACTTAAACCACTACAATGACAGTATAAAGCAATAATTTCCACCACCTTGACATCGAACTCTCATTTATTTCACTGTACTGCAAAAGGCAACGGTGGGCAAAAGTATGACGCGACGTCACTTCCGCCCGCCATGAAAAATGGCGGCGGGCGCATTTCCGGTGCACGTGGTTGCACAGATAATGGGTTTACCTTGCATTTTATGGTTTTTGCATCCCATTATTTTTCCTGCCATTGCGCTGTCGACTTATGGATTTGTGGGTGTTAACTTCCATTTGCAGGCGCGATGTTTTGTGGTTAGCAAATTTATGAGCTGGAAGTCTGGTTTGTCTGGAAGCTGAAATAGAGCCTGCATAAAGAAGGTTTTCCACCTTGAAAAGGATTGTGTATCTGTACAGAGATAATCAACGACAAATCTAAACTAACTGCCCAAGTCCAAATCGGCAACGCACTTGTGGTGTTGCGGGTTTCTATGGGCGGCGGTAATCGCTTACCATCAGGTGATCCGTCTGTTCGTTTGCCACCTATCACATAATAAAAAGTGGATAGTATGTTTTACGAGATTATGTATCGTAAGTATACCATATTTATAGGTCAATGTTATGTTATTGCATGTAACCAAATCAATTAAGGTGTCGTTATAGAATTCGCTTTGATCTCCAAAATGAGACAGGGTATATTTTATGCAGTGGGGATTTTGTTTTTGTTTTAGTTTGATTATTCAGATTTAGAGCTTAATTTTAAATTAAAGGTGTTATTGAATGTGCCGCACGATAAGAGAGAGAGTGTGTAGTATTAATTAACAGAACTTTTAAAACCTACCCCTACGAATGGTATTTACTCCCGTACAACCCCTTGAATGTCAATCATATGAACTCCAGCGCACGGGCCGGGCTAAATTAAACAATGCTTTAATGAGACTGACCGGAACCAACTTTTTGACGAGGGGCCATGGCTGACGGATAACTTGAAGGTTTATCTTTTGGTCCATCCTGAACCGACCCGTTAATGTTATCAGGAAGCTAGCAAAATACATGTTATATAGTGTCTCCTTCCAGTGGTTAAGAACATTATTACGCATGATGATTTTATAATGAGAATTGCCTAAATAGTTCAAAAAGCTTCCATTTTTGATGTGATTATTCAGTGTCTTAAACCATTACGCACGATGGTTGCAATGACTTAATGAATATTTGAGTTAACATAATCTCAAAACTAATAACATAATCTCAAAACTCCTACAAAAATCGATAAATCTCTTCAAAATTTTCATGACTACGAGATAAAGCTTTACCAACATAAAAATATTTGCATTAAAGTCCCCAAAAGAAAAACTAGGTCAGATGTTAGTTCAACGAGAAAATATCGCTGACAAAGTTTCGTCCCAGAAACTAGAAAGTGAATGAATATACGTACAATATAAGACTGCGGCGCCAGATAGTCTCATTTATAGATATACCAACTTCTTGTTAATGTTTATGAAGTAATTTGTTATATCCAAGGTCGGATAATAAAGGTTCTTTGCACTCGGAATAGTTGGCAAACGCTCCGAGAAAATGGCCATGGAGTTTGTCGTGTCAACTTTGTCAGCTGAAGCTAAATAATCATTTTTTTTTGTAGTCATAGTGAAAAAAATTAGCCATGCGAATTAACAGTTTACTCTAAGTACACGGGTGACTTTTGTCACCAAGAATACGTATGGAGGTATCACACGGTTGCAATTGTCACTTTGTAACATGCGCGAACGTCCATTACGGCTTATTATTTTGGATGTGTTATCAAATACAGGGTGTTAAAAAAAGTCCGTATGAGATTTTAAGGGGTTACTCAGAATCAAGTACCGATTCCCCGTACAATTTCGTGATACACTATTCAGATTTAGTATGGAAAAGTAAAAAAAAAATTGTAGATCGGAATTTTTCAATATTTTTTCCGTATTCTGTATTTGATTTTTTAATGTGATAGGTGGCAAACGAGCAGACGGATCACCTGATGGTAAGCGATTACCGCCGCCCATAGACACCCGCAACAGCAGAGGAGTCACATGTGCGTTGCCGACCTGCGAAATGGGATGGGGGATGGGGGAATGGGGGGGGGGAGGTTGGGCCTCCGGTACCCTCACTCACTCGGCGAAACACAACGCAAGCGTTGATTCACGCCGGTTTTCTGTGAGGCCGTGGTATCACTCCGGTCGAGCCGGCCCATTCGTGCCGAAGCATGGCTCTCCCACGGTGAATTCTGATTCTGAGTAACCCCTTAAAATCTCAAACGCACTTTTTTAACACCTATAGCCACACGTTTGAGAGAACCCTTAGCCATTTTACATAGTATCTAATGCTATATACCTAGGCAATCTTGCAAGACGTTAAAGCGGCTGGAAGAAGTCTGTCTCAATTTTATTTATATTGCATTTTCATGCACTTTATTGAGAATTGACGTCCTTTGCATAGTAATTTTTACTTTCAAGCATCCACTCCTGTCACAGCTTGAGTCTTTTCACGAAGTTTCATAGGACGAAAAATTGACATTTCATAAAACAAGATGGCTGCCGTCCTGGTGCGGGGAGCAAAGAACGCGAACGGAAAAATGCGAGGCAATTTTGTAAGTTTGCAAGGGTAACTTGTTGAAGTGGGGTTTTGTAGTGAAACCGTAATATGTTACGCGGTGAGATGCAATGTTGACAATGAAGAATGCATAAATGAATGGCATTAAACTATTTTTAATTTTATTCAGATAATATAGTGGTACTTAATTTAGAAATATTAAGTCTTGAATAGAACTAAGTAAGAATATAAATATAATGTACTACCAAAATCTTGGACATAATTCAAATAATTAATTTAATCAATAATAAAAAAATAGATTTACTTGTGTAATATAGATTTTCGTATATTCACAATTTTCGATTTTTTTTTTAATTACAAGTAGACGTGTTAAACGTTTTATTTTTAAAACTTTCAATGTTCTTTATATTTGGGTCTTATTTTGAGGTGCAAGCCATTTTGTAGCATTGTAGTACATTCATACATAATAGACATACATGACCTTAGACCAACTCAGCCCTTAACTTTTACATTTTATTGAATTATGTCTTTAGTAAAAATTCATATAAGTATAATAATAATAATAATATAATAATTTATTTATTTGTTTAACAAGTTACCAGAGAAATCAACATACTTGTATCTTAAAAATATAAACAAAAGCAAAGGTTGAGTTATTACTTCCTAAGTTAGGGAAAAACCCTGTATTTTAGGATAAGTAAAACGCTCTTCCCACCATTTATTTGACACAATATAGATACATTGAGTGATCCAAATATTTTAAACAAACGTTATATCTTAATTTCTGTATATAAGTAATCCTCTAACATACAAACTGCCCTTAAATCTCTTCCCCTATAATATAAACAGAGATGTCGCCACACTGGCGCCAGGCTTTCTCCGGCAATCTTTATAAGTACCGTGTTATATGAAGTTGTATGACTTATGGACGACACATCAATACGTCTAATGCGAGACTTTTGTTTGTTTGGATCTTGTGATCGAGTGGCCAGTGTTTTAGGGAAGGGAGGAGCGGTAATCTATGAACAAGTGTCTTTATTTATGAATGAGCGAGCAATATTCATGTAAGAATCTTTTTGGTTTGGTTTCTTTTTCTCTCTGTGTAGGTCAGAATTCGAAACTGGAGCTGAATTTAATCACTACGTTTTAAGAGTTGGAGTTGTCATACTTTGGATATATTTTTATGTTGCATGTATGAAAAGTTGCAATATAAGATATGAAAGTTTGCCCACGTTCATAGATTCTCATACAACGCTTTTCATATTCCGAGTTGCGACAGCCTGCTCGCGTTGTATATGATATAATTTGTCAATACATCAAATTATTCATGCAGGGAAAATAGGAACGATCGAGAATTGAGAAAGGCTTCATTAAACTGCCTCTATTAATATTAATACAAACCCAACTTTGGACACACTAGGCTGTCAAAACGGTCAATATTTGAATGTCCATTTCTACCCCTATAATTATCCCTCTATCCACTGGCCATTGAAGGCTCAACGGAAAACGCCTTCCACGGGCCCATAGAGCAGTCACATTCTAGAGAGGAAAGCAAAGAGTTGATTCACAGCCGGACTTCCTGTGACCGGAAGCAAGTGAAGGTTTGGGTGCCGTCTCAGAGACTTTTTTAGGTAGGGGTCATATTTTGACCCCCCCCCCCCATTCTTATGAGCATCTATAATATACATATAAAAATGTACATCTTAATTCATATTAAGATAATTGTAGTCTGAATAAATAAAATATAGACCTAGCCTTTGCTGGCCGTTCCACCCGCGTGGATATTTTTTTGTCCATTGTACGAAGTCAGAGATCGAAAATTCATGACTTCATGATTTTGCCAATCAGTGAAACTAGAACAGTACTTTTAGTTTTATTATTTTAAGGAGTATCATTGTATTATAGTATTTCCCGTGAGAACTCAATATTTTTTATAGGATAAAATACTTTTACCGCTTTCAAACGCTGCTGGCAAGTATCTCAACGTAAAATAATTTCATTCCATTGCTACATTGCAACGAAAAAAAAGAAAAGCAAAGTATCTTATTTTCTCATGTATAATATTATAAGTTAGGAAATAAGGATACACAACGGATTCGCAGTGGTTATATTCGCACTTGCTTGCGTACTTTAGGCCACTAACACCAAAATCACTTAAGAACAGAAAAATATAGTTCGAGAAACTATGAACAATAAACCCAATAAATAAAGCTTACTTAATCTGCCCCTGGCTCGGACTTCGGACACAGTGAAAGGGTGACATTTGCATAATATGCATGCATGTTGCTTGCTTTCAATTTGTGCTCGTGTTTATGGTATGTTATGCTAATACAAAAGGGCATTCTATTGCCGCTCTTTACTGTAGTTTAATGTGCTTTTTTAAGTAGGTAATTTTATTAATTTATACCTAGTGATGTGTAATACGTTTCTTGCAGTATAAGATCTATTGATTATCAAAGCTATGATTATTGTCGCTATGTTAGCTAACCTGCATATACTGGGAGAGGATCATCCCCTTACAAGACAATTTTTTTTTATTAGGTTTTTCAGTTTCATAAGTAGAGTACTTTTGGAACAGATGTTATTAAACAATACATGAATAGAGGTCTATATTAGGCTTAACTGACTTTTTCTACGTATAAGTGGTTTCTATACGGAATAAAAAGGTTGATTAGTGCAAACACTGTACTGTTAATATTTTATTTGAAAAAGAGGATATAATAAAGCAACGCTTAATTCGTGCAGAGACAAGATTCGTGTAAGGTCTGTTTTAGCATAAGACATAGGAAAGCAAGCATTTTTGGAATTGCTTTCCTATCTGCTCTGTCACGATGCGAGAGATATCTGTCTGTGAAATGATGCCAAGGGCTTACTTACCAATTGTGTTTTTTTATGAAAACCTTTACAAATGGTTCCGTAACTTCTTTTCTTTTATAGACACAGCTTGATTTCTTTATGGCGCTGATATTCTAAGGTAAAGTCCACAATATTGATCGCATACGCATTCGATTTCTCAACATCGTCATATCTCTTCCACGTCATTACTCAGCGTGAGGGATAGACGGATGAACACACCTTGCTATAGGCAGCTTATCTATTTTATTATTTATGGATGCTGGAAATTATTTTACGCCGACGAGTGGAGTTTTAGTGGAAATGAATTTTGATGAGCATATTGCGTTTTTTTTGTACACTGACATTTTGTAAAGAAAAACGTTTGCCTCCTTTGTCATTAAGAAAAAAAACGCTATTTTTTAAATAACAGTATACTTGGTTGGTTGCCGGGACTCTGTACCGAGCACACGTCTGCTGAGTTCTTTTTTTAATTATTTCCGTTTTAGAGTAATCTCAGCGTTATTTTTGTGATGGGGAAATAGCTGTGATTCCGATTCAGTGATAAGCGGTCATTAGAAGAGGATTAACTCTGGAGACAGCTCCGATTTCCGAGTTCTAGCAGCAAACGACCACGTGGAGCGTCTTTAAGTGCCCATCACCCTTAGAACCGTGTCTTTTACGTGACATTAGCGTTTCGTCCCTTTTTTTTATTGAAATTTCTCCCATTTTTCACTTGACATTGGCAAAATCACTCCTTAAATGAGATGTGGAATGCCAAATTGAAAAATAGAATAGAAATACCTAGAACAGTATACTTAGTAAAGTAAGTCTTACAGTCCTTATAAACCTCTTTATAAATTTTAGCCAGTGAATCTTACGTCTGCTTAATTCAAGTGTAAAAAAATAACAAAAGAAAAATTTAATAAAATAGTAACTCGATGTTTCCTTTGTCAATATGTAATCCGATAGACGACGCCCGTATTTAAAGGCTCATATCCGCGGATGCGAATGCGGATGCGAATCTTAAGTTTTTCTAAAAGAAAATTTGCATGGGTACACATAAATAAAAAAAATATATACTAATCCCAATCAAAGTTTATAACTGGACCAATATATTTGATAAAAAGTAACGTTATTTCCTTTTGGTGTAATGATGTACTTTGGTAGTTACTTGAAAATAATAGTGGTTTTTAAAATTGAAATAGAAAAAATCTGATTAGTATATTTTTTGTAATTAATTCTTACACAATGTAAAAAATTAAATTCCTAAAACTGAATTTTGCAATTGTTAACTATGGTGCCTTACATCCGCATCCGCATGAAAATCCGCACTGAAAAATGAGGATGACAAAATCGGTGCGTAAGCTGCGCATTTTCGGATGCGGATGCGGATATTTGCAACATCCCTGTTCCAAAATACCATCAAACCATTTTGTCTACAGACAACACAGAATACCCAATAGGACAAGTATAGGCAGTAAGAAATAACATTAGGTACATACATACATTTACATACCCGAAAAACCTTTAACTCTACTTTAGCAATCCGATAAAAATCATAACCGAAAATATCTACGCGGTTCACGCTAATCTTAAATCATAACTAGCAATACTAATTAGTGTTAAAAATTCGTAGTAAAAATGCCTATCGGAAATGCAATTTCCATTTTAAAACTCTTTGAACAAATATAGTCAATCCCATATCTGGGGACACTCCACGACAGTCGCTGTTGTTTACAACTGCTGCTGCAGAGTGCATGCAGTCGTAAAAATGAACCGCATATTATGAACTATTTGAACATAGTCAAAACAGACCATTCAAAATTGACGTAAAACGACGTGAACTGACGTAAACAACGTCCACTACCGTATTTAGGTCGTAACGCACCCAATCTATGTCATAAAACTTGGCAGAATGGCTCTGCAGACCTATTCCGAGGAAAGGTAGAATAGAATAGAAGAATAGAAATCATTTATTTGGAATAAAAACAAGCAGGTACTGAAATATTTATGTATATAGGCTAGAATACGAATACGATTTTTTTTTTCAATATCGGAAATATACATACTTACTTTAAATAAGTGAGAAGGTAAATTGAGCGAGAGTTACTTAGAGATTTTGAAGAGATGCATGATATACGTATTGTTTTTTTTTTTAATATTGCACAGGGCTTGTATAATTTTCTACAAGATTTGTTTTTTTAATTATTTCAATTCCAGAGATTACCTTATACTGGTTCTTTTGCTCTTTACAATAATCGAAATTTTACATCCCCCAACGACACCTCCCCACAATTTATCAAACCGTTTAACCCACTTCTTAGACAATATATGTATTATACATACACTTGAGAAACATTAACCCTCCATCTACGGTAGTCGGGCAAAAATGTACAGGGCGTGCAAAACAAAAGCTTACGTAACACAGTCAGAATAGGTTGGTATACACTCGCGGCCCGGCGACAGACTGGCTGTCTCGTGTGACCGAGTTTGCGCTGGATGCCTCGCTCAATCACGGTTCACTGAAATCTTCTTATTGTGTGAATGAATTTTAACAGTGCTATGACAAGGGATAGATGGTGGTTGCCTGGGGCTGCTCTACCTAAGGTCACACTTAAGACGTTTTAAATTTACTCGTGCAACGCAACGCGAGCTTCGTACTCGTACAAACTTGATATATCGTAGTTATCATACGTGCAGGTCTCCTTACTATGCTGTTCGTTCACCGTTAAAGTGATAATTAAGAAAATGTACATAACTTTCGAAAGACCTTTGTTTAGGAGTGGCCACGGTAGTGTCTTGAGATACCGACGCTTCTTACTGTGTGAGGCAGCAAAAGACTTATGGCCCACTTGGCGGAAAGAGGCTGCCACCGTCTGTAAGCATCTACATAACCACAGAAGGATTATCAATGCCTTGCTGCTTCTTGAGGGCTCACATGGAATGCTTCTTATACCGGTAATTACCTCTACATTGGCTATCTCGCTCACCCGCTGGAACTTCTTCGGATTCGTGGAAAAATGTGTTCAATTTTATAAGTAGAAGACCTAGTTTAAACTGTGGCAGTACTTTTGAAAACACCCGGTTGTACATCCAAACACCCGGCGTCAGA
Organism: Coleophora deauratella; assembly: GCA_958295455.1. Taxonomy (NCBI): domain Eukaryota; kingdom Metazoa; phylum Arthropoda; class Insecta; order Lepidoptera; family Coleophoridae; genus Coleophora; species Coleophora deauratella. The sequence goes on along the minus strand of OY282391.1, from coordinate 2,735,701 downwards.
CTGGCTGGCCCGTCTGACCGAGTTTGCGATGGGAGCCTCGCTAAATCACACAGTATCTACTTTAACTGCCATCCATTATGTACTGACATAGGAAATGGGAGTCAATTCTACCAGTTTCAGTTAACCTCTCATTGTGTTTGGAAGGAAGACTAGCAGAGAAGCACATTACTATACAGGGTGTAAGGGACAGGTTTCCGAAAACTTTAAGGGCTTGCTTAGTAGACGAAACTGATCAACTTTCCACAACATTTTTTTTTCAGGAAATGAAAAAAAAAACCGCTTCTCCATACAAAATTATAATCTTGATTGGACAGTTTGTATGGAGAAGCCAATTTTTTTTTCGTTTCCTGAAAAAAATTCTTATGGAAAATTGTTCAGTTTCGTCTACTGAGCAAGCTCTTAAAGTTTTCGGAAACCTGTCCCTTACACCCTGTATAATATTCAGGTTTGAATATTTTTATTAAAATATCGTGAGAATTTTTTCAATTATCTCTAAATATGCGTCAAGTCGATATCCCAAGAACATGAAGAAATATTATTTAGTTTTAAATTGCACTTTTAATAACATCAATACGTTATAATGTCATCATCCGGAAGGCTTTCGCTGTAAATATTCATCCCCATCACATCGATGGTTGGCAGTCCACAACTGTGCGTTTCACTAGAGACTTTCTGCCTCGCACAACCAAACTGTGGAATGAATTGTCGCCATCAGGTGATCCGTCTGCTCTTTGCCATCTCTGCCAAAAAAAAAAAACATAAGATGTCCTATAAAAAGCGTAAGTGAAGTATCTGAACCACTGTCCAGATTACAAGAGTGGCATGGCGGGATAAGTACCAAAATTGAAAAAGTACCAAATCAGTGAAAGTTGAATGTATGTAATGTGGGTATGTAGGTACAAAAAATCAATTAGCTAATTTGCTAATTGCTTCTACAAAATTTTCCAAACTTTTAAAAATTTTTCAGTTTCATCTCGCACAATTGTTATCACACAAATCCGGCGTAAGTGCCGAGTTAAGATAATAAGGAATGTGTTTTCGTGAAAATTACTTCGATAAAAATGAATCAGCCGTAATAGGCCGTAGATCATGGGAAACAATTTAGTTCCCTTCCGAAGGGTTGATTCTGAATCATAGTTCTTGGTAAAGGGCTGTACAGTGTACAGCAACGCCCTTACTTCTCCGTAGGGGAAGGAAATTAAGTAGGTTCATATTTTTATGTAGATATTATTATAAAGCATTAGAGCTTTGGAAAATTACGAAAATCGTGTCTATCGTCGTGAATTTTATTTGGTGTGTTGAATGCAGGATGTTAAAATAAGTGTGTTTGTTTTAAGGGGTTACTCAGAATCAAATACAGAATACAGGAAAAATTCTAAAATTGAATACTTGATTCTGAGTAACCCCTTAAAGTTTCAAACGCACTTTTTTAACATCCTGTATAAAAACCACGGGTTTTAACATACGCTTCTACTTTAGATGTATTGTAAAGTTTCCCAATTAATAAATGCCCTTTATGATATCAAACCAAGCTTATTTCTCAAAACCGAAACACTGTAAACCAGGTATTTTAGGTAAATTGAAATTAATGGAAATTCTGATTACATATTATTTTACTAACATTAATTACACTTCAAATATTAATTTAACCCAACTCGCTGTAAAACTTCGTAACTCATTAAATGGAGTGTCATACACACTCCGCGCTGTACTGTGTTGGCAGGTAGTTAGGAATAGCGAGTTTTAGAGTTGTTCGGTTTTGTATTACACTAGGTGTTTGAATTTTGACCTGAGGGCTTTCACGCAACTTTAAACAGTTTACAATTTTACCTCGACAATGCTTCTGCTTTGATAGTTTCGATGATAGGTTGAACAGATTTTAATCGTTTGTTCTCTGCCTGGTTATTAGAATCTACATCTGTTGTTTTACGAGACAATCACCTTTTCTGGGGATGTATTATACATGAAACTGATGATAAAAAAAGGATTTAAAAAATTGATGTAAATATATTTTTTGTTCATAAGAAGATGACCGATCAGCCTGACTGATTGTATGAAAAGTACACAGTTTTTTAAGTTACTACCCCTGTAGAGGGTTGTCGACTAAAACAACACTCTAAAATATTCTTGACGTCACTTTGAACCCCTGAACACTCTGACCCGATGTCTGACCGACTCATTTATGACCAGACGACTGTGTGTTATTTGTCCTGAAAGGAAATATTGGAATATTCATTTTCTTTTTCAGATTTCTTTACATAAACTTCCCCTAATTATACTAGCGTTCTCATCTAACTATAGTTAGTTCGTCTGAGAGCAAGATAAATGTCCCCTACCATTGTTTGCTACGCTTTCATATTCAAATAGCAAAGTTTCCGCTCGCTGCCGCTACCGAAAGAATACCGAATTTGTATGGATTTATGTAAAGAATACAAGGAAAAATGTTAAAAAGTAGTGTACTTTGGATTCTGAAGTGGTAATAGGATGCTACGACTATTTGTTTGTTCTTAGAAAACTTTGAAGATTTGTGAATTGGAATAGTTTTACAGTATACAACAACAGATTTTTTAATGTTTATACATACTAAACTGTGGATACCTACATGAATGTTTTATTATGAAGTGCGTAAGAGGATGTTACTAAATAGATTTAGAAAGCATTAACAGAGTTTATATTATACCCATAAAACTGTACAACTGTGCTATTTAACTTTAATGAAACAGCAAAAAAACCGACATCTCATCTCACTCATCTCATTATGCTGTCGTGCAATATTAATCACATCTATTATTTTTTCATATTGGTGACTTAAACTAGGTTTTCCACGCATGAACCTGTACAACCTTACCCAAGCACATATTACTTCATAACAGTTGCACTGTACATTATAGTGTTGTGCAACATTTACAAATAGTTTGTTGTGCCTCAAAGAAACTTGTTTAATAATGCTTTCAACGTTTGCAAGCTAAGTTTTGACAGTTTAAACGTCAGCCATCGATCTGTTACAAGCTTTAAACTATTCAGAACAGAGTTTCGACTAGGTCGTACTTACACAATTAAGCATTATCTCTCTTAATGTCTGAAATAAAGAACAATGAGTAATAAGTATCCTGCAAAAAATATTCATTTTAAAAAGAGCCTTGCTTGGTATTTTTAAACAAAATGAAATGTTAATACTACTAAACATTCATATTTTTGCAAAAACTCATCGAATATCTACTCATGGAGAGTCATGTTAGTTTATAATTTTATTTTTGTATGTAATAAATTTCATTAAAATATGAAAGTTGTGTTTACAAGGAACGGAAAGCGTCGCGTCGCGTCGCGTCTCAAAGGGCTTCAAAACTCATTTGAAACCCAATCATCAACTCTATCCGCACTGCATGCTTCTCTGCTTTTATACAACTGTATTTACAATACTTATAATGCTTACTTTGGGGAATGAAAATATTTATTTATTAATGACCACGCTGAATACGTTAAAAACAACCGACTTCAATCGCAACAACTCCAATTTTGCTATGCTTTTGTTGATTTTCTCAAAAACCACTGAATCGATTTCGATAAAATTTCTATGGAACCTCCTCCTTTTTTTGAAGTCGGTTAATAAATAATATCGATATACGATAATTCGCAAGTGTAATGATAAACTTGCATGAAACTTTTTTGAGAACCTGTTACCTTTTCACCTTAGACAAAACATTATCTTGAATAGCTGGTGCCCGCGACTTCGTACGCGTTAGTGTTAGGGTTTTTACAATAGTTCATATATTTTGCGAAATTATTCTTTAGAAATAAGAAAATAACAAAATTAAGTAAACAATAATACGAATGTAAGAAAAAGAATAAGAAAAAGAAAAAGAAAAAGGAAAAAAGAGAATACAGAGAAAGAAAAAGAAAATATAATTGCATAGAATTTATGTTCACAACCAACACTACTGGGGCATGGATCTCTTCTTATAGCTAGGGAAGGTTAGGTCATTCTCCACACACAGGGTCCAAGTTTGGATAGTGGTAAGATGTGAGGCTAATGGCCAACTCCAGCTTAAGAAGTTTTTCAGCCACCTATATCAGGTAGTTAAAAAAAAGTTGAAGAACCAGGTCCAGGATAATGCCTACGCCATTATAACATCCTGTATACCACCACTTGATATCTTGATTGTAATCTTTAGCGCTATAGCTGATGAACAACGATCTTTAACTACAAAAATTCTAAAAAATCTCTTGAGATTGAGATGTAAACAGAATTGTATTTGGTGTCTGCGCCATGAGAAATTAAACAAATACTAACATCGATAGTTTTCGTATTCATATTATTGTGATTGCCTATTACGTATACATGTCAGTCAAATTATAATAGAAACAAAAATATACTATATTAAAATTATGTCATAACTGCTTATCCTCAAATCATTTAGCTTTTTTTTTATCAATGCGAAAGTAAGCTTGTTTTTCCTTTCTTCTTTCACATCAAACTTGACAAAGGAACGCTAGTTATCGTATTCGTTGTAAGCGTTTACATGTATTCTCGAGCAACCAGTTTTTCAGGCTCATTACAAGCACTAAACGGTTATGACAAATGCTGCAGCAAAAACTCACATCCAAGCATGTAACGCAGACGCGAAACGCTCCGACTCACGTTAGCGTTAAATGCAGTTAAATTTAACGCCACCCACTAAACGTTACAGTCAGATATTTCAGGCCCTAATTACACCATTATTAGAATATGTAAGAACATTTGTGTTACCAGAAAATGTTCAGTTTAAAACACGTTTATGGTTGTGGTGCAGATTTTAAGAGAATTTTAATGTTAAGATTGCATCTTACGATCCCTGGTTATGCCTATTTTGGTAAGCATTTTGTTTGTATAGATTAAAATACAATATAAGAAATTAAAATTATTGCTCATAAAATAACTTTAAGTACAGCAAATACGGGAATAAATTTGATTTGAAAAACTGACAAGAAGTTTTAGGGCATGTACAGAACTTCCAACAATTACACTACGACGTACAAAGAAAATGATCGATTCTACTAGCTCGTTCATTTGCTTTATTTATTTAAGGGTTTTATTGTTTATGTTTATCAATTCACAGAAAAGCATGCACGGTATGAAACGAAGCTAAGCTCTAAATTCAATTCACTTTTCCGCTTAGAGCTTATGTCTGGACGCGGAAATTCACGCAAAATTAAATCTGAGGCCCGGCACGGCGACATAACAGGGCGACATTACATAGGAACACAATGTGAATACGATTCAGTCGGCTCGACGGCAGCGAATGGGTTAACAGCGAATAACCGCCGGATAACGTATATAACTGTACAATTTTGATACTAGATTCGATTGGGTTGCGTGAAATCGTCTGAGAATAGCGACTTGATTGATTCTTAAACAATCTGTAGGCGTTTTTTTAATTTAGAATAAATTATGCAAGATCTTACAAAATAAGAGAAGAGCGAAGAGAAGTTCAAGCAGTACCTATCCTGAAGATGTAAAAAGTTGAGTCGCTTACTGACACCTCGCGAAGACCTCGTTCGGAACCTGGACTAACAGTCTATTGAGAAAGGACGAGGTGTCGACGAATGGTACATGATATGTTCATTGTATCAATACTATTCGTTTTTATACATAGTTCATAAGTCAAAATGTTACTAACAAGTGGACCTGCTGGTTTCTCATAACATAATTGTTTTTGTGATTTGATTTCATTTTGAAAATTGCCTGAAATTATTTAAATTCATTAAACAGTTTTTTTCTACACTATTCGGTTCACGCAGGTTAACTGACTACAGACACGGCCATAACCTGGATGGGTTTGACTGTTCGTGGCATTTATCTTGACCGTTTCCGTGCTTCGCAAGGCACGCTAAGCTGTTGGTGCCGGCTGCTATCGCTAGCAGACGTTAAGCCATGTCAGAGGCCTTATAGGCGGCTTGAAAACTCCTGACACTGGGGTTGGCCACTAACCCCACAATCTCCACCAATCCGGACTTGGCCTCCATGTGTGGAGTATGGCCTAAACCTTCCCGAGTTATGGGAAGAGACCCGTGCCCCTGCAGTGGGGACGTAATGGGTTGTTAACAATTTGCAAAAAAAGTTGAGTTTGCTTACAGTCGACCAGATCATCGGCCAAGTTTGTATGTAAAGTTGATTTTTTGAGAATTCTGTGTGGATTCCATGGGGAAATTGTTTGCTTGCATGAGTAGAAGGCCCAGTTTAAATAGTTTCAGTTGCTTTTATGAGACCTTGCATGGTTACTGAGGCTGCTAATATTCTCTTACGTATGTTTCCAATTATCCCTTTTCTGTCTCATAAAAAAAAACTGTAAGCAAACAACTTGGTTCTGTAACTTCTTGGTACAAATTAGGAGTCGGAATATCTCCAAACATCCTAATTTACGTATAACTTAACCCTAAAATACAAATTAATTGTTTAATGCAAATTGTCATGAATTGTTGCAACTGGTCCTAAGGGGGGATATACGGGACAACATCTGAGGTCCGGTCAATGACCGCTTCAATGCTTAGGGTGACAAGTAGGGTAGCTAAAATGTCGCCTCGAGATGCATTTATACAGGATACATCGTAAAACTGTAACAAATTCTTTACTACGACTTTACAGAAATTGCAATTGATTTTTGAATTTTCATAGAAAAGTCTTTGAGACAAATTTTGGAGATTTCAGAAACGTCTAGAGCAAAAGTTTTAAGACACTTCAGTACACTTTTTTGATACATTCTATAAGCACAACCGAGAAATTTTCGTGGCTAATTTCATAAGTTTTATGCCACACAAGAGGTAAATGTTTAATTATTTTTGTGCGATTTCTATTTTTTTATATTATTCAAATTTAATACAAATGCAAAAGGTACGTTAATCCATCCATACTAAAACTCATTTAATAATTCATTTTTACAGTGCCGTCGTTTGTATCGTGCTTCTTGACAAATGTATCATATGATACTTCTCACAATTTCACGTGTGAACAAGTGCCCAAAATGTGTTTAGTTTCTGCTATCATTTAAGACTTTTTACAGACTACAGAGTAGACCCACTACCCACTACAGTATACCCGAAATATACGTAGTTTCATCGGACGCGTAAAACCTATAAAAGTCACCAGCAAAATGATCGACGCACCATATTAAATGCCCAACCATAATCCCGATATTAATTCATATTGCTTACCTCGCGGTCAGCGGGCGCAGGTGTGAATAATGTCATTACAAATGGCCACGGTGGCCCACGGCGGCCCAACGGTGGCCCATCATGGGCCGTCGTTGTGAATGACAAGTGTGAACGCTGACACCGAGCCTCGTTTGTCATTTCTGTTTGGTTGGTATTAGCCAATAAAGGCCTTTTTACGTCTCTGGTTTTTAGGAAATTCATAACTTTTTTTGACAGTAAAACGACATTTAACATAAACGACATTTAATGTTTTGAATAGTATTCAGCGTAAGTCACGATTTTACAAAATTTTACAAAACGGAAATTTTAAAGATCTCTTTTTATTGTACAATTGAATCTCTGGTTGTAAACCTTTCAATAGCAAGAGCGTATGGTACTTGAAACTAAAATTTCATATCAAAGAATTGACGAATAATAATAATAATAATAATAATAATAATGTTTATTGAATAAAAAGTGTACAAATTAAACATAAATTGCTAGAGATTTACAAAAATACATAAGGTATTATGTGCCTGAACTAGGATAAACCTGTGCTTCAGGCAAAAGGTGCAGACATAGTTTCTTATGGACTAAAAATATCATAATAAACTACAAATATACTTATTATTAGTGAACAGTTTATAATATAACGTTTCTAAACCAAAAATAAATAATTTATTTAATTACCAACAGCATATTTTCAGTATCTTCATAGCTCAAGCTTTGTAAAAAATTCTTCACAATAGTTTTACAGTTATACAAGTTATGGTCATATGTACTTATTGTTTTATTAATTCTGTTGTATAGGAAAGGTGCAAGAAATGCAAAAAATCTATTTGTAAACACATGTTTTGATGTTAAGGTTGCAAGAGTAGGGCAAACTATGTCTTTTCGCCTCTTACTATTAATAACGTCAGGTCTATAAGTTAGTGCTTTGTGTTGTTTTAGTACTGTGTTCAGTATAAAAAGCTGCCGAACAGTCAACACTTTGCAGGAGTCATAGAGTAAGCTTGTAGGAAATAGGAATGGGCGGAAAGTGGACACTTTTAGGATGGCTCTTTGCGCTCGCTCGAGGGTGAGCATTAAGGTTTTCGGCGCCCCTCCCCAAGAAGTGATACAGTATGTGATTATTGATTCACACAAGGTCATATATACTAGTCTAATAAGTTTTGGATCGGCGATGTAGCGTAGTTTTTTGAAGACAAATATTAATTTACGCACTCTATTAACTAATGTAGAAATTTGTTGTTGAAAGGACAGGGTTGTATCAATAATAATACCTAAGTATTTAATGCTACTTGTTTTCATTATATTAGGACAGTTGCACGTGATGTTTGGAGGGCTGTTGCAGTAATGTGCAATGATGTTAGGATAACTAATGGTTTGACTTGGGTTACGCATGCAGAACTTAATATATTTAGTTTTATCTGCATTTAGGGTTAGCAAATTATGTTGAAGCCAATTATTTATAATATTAAAACCTTTCTGTGCATATTCGTAGACTTGCTCGCTCGTGCTAGCTGAAAATAGTAGCGCAGTGTCATCTGCGTATGATATTATCCTACCGTGTTCCAGCTTCAGGCTACAAAGATCATTGATGTAAATCAGGAAAAGTGTAGGGCCCAGGATACTTCCTTGAGGAACGCCAAATTGTGAGTTTTTCTCATCAGTGCTAGTGACATTATCTATTTTCACACACTGTGAACGATCATTTAAATAGTCAGAGAAGAGTTTTAGCTGCAGGTCTCTGATTCCTAGGGCCTCTAATTTGTGCAGAAGTATGGGAATAGATACCGTATCAAAAGCTTTAGCTAAATCTAGGAAGATACCTATAGTTTGATTGCCTTTACCAAGTTCTTGGGTTACAAAATCTGTCAGATGATGTACCGCATCTGCTGTTGATAAATTATTTCTAAACCCAAATTGCATTGGTGATAATAATTTATATTTCTCTAGGTATTTAACGAGTCTGTTGTTGATCAACTTTTCTAGGATTTTAGATATTGACGGGAGAATCGAGATTGGCCTGTAATTAGTAACTAAATCTTTCCTTCCAGATTTGTATATTGGAACAACTACCGCTTTTTTGAGACATTTGGGAAAAATACCTTCATTAAAACATAATTGAAAAATATACGTAACGGGAGGAACCAGAATATGTTTAAATTTCTTTAAAATGTAATTTGGAAAGTTATCCCAACCAACTGCACAATCGTCTTTTAGTCCTAGTATAATCCGTTCCACTTCACTTTCGTCTATATCCAGTAAAACGAAAGACGACATACTTGAGCAGGTGGTAGGCGTAACTGAATTATCTGATTGGCTATAGTTTTGTTTCAATATCTTTTCTGCTAAACTCTTCCCTACATTAACAAAAAAGTTATTTACTTTGTTGGCTGATAAAAGTGGCAATGAGTGCGTTTGAAGTAAACTCGAATGTGATTCCTGCTGTTTTGTCGTAAAAGTAACCTTTTTAATGTGTTTCCAAATCAGTTTGCTATTTTTTCCAGCTTTTTGTATTTCTTTTTTGTCATATTCAATTTTTAATTTCCTTAGGAGATTATTGCAAAAATTCCTATACCTTTTGTAAGACGTTTGTAATATACTATTAGAAGGGTTAGATTTAGCTCTCATATGCAATTTGTCTCTGTGCCTAATACACCGAATGAGTCCTGGTGTAATCCAAGGTTTGATGGCAATTTTTTTCCGAGAGAGTTTTATTTCTATTGTGTTATTTATTATCGCTTGTTGTACATTTTTTATTACGTATAACATGGAAATGTTAACGTCAGTTGTATTGTACACGGGAGAGAAGTCTATGTTGCATAAATCATATTCGAGTTTATTTACATTTATTTTAGACTTTGTCTGTGGGCGAGTTTGCTTAGGTAGGCTTAAATTTAAGGTAAGTAGGACAGCGCGATGGTCAGTCACAGTGGAGTTAGTAACAAGCGTTAGTGACGGTAACCTAGATTTGAGCATAACATGATCTAGGCAAGATCCACTTTGATGGGTAGGTATAGTGTGTGCTGGTAGTAATCCATGGTAGGAGCACAGATTAAGGTACTCATGTGATCCCGGGTCAGTACACTCGGGGTCAATATTTATATTTATATCTCCTGTTATAATAATATTCTTGTAACTAGATAAGGATTGAAGGGTCTTATTTACAAAATCGTGAAATAAATTTAGAGTTTTAAAACAAGGCGGTCTGTAAGTAGCAATAATCGCTGTGTCGATTCCATACTTCAAAATAAGGCAGTTACATTCTTGAACTGAAGGTTCAGTTACTGTAATATTTAAAGTTTTCTTAGCATAAACTACTATCCCGTCATTTTGGTTGTGGTTTATTCTGCTATAAAATATATTATACCCAGGTATTTCAGGGAGATTATTGTTACATTTTGATAGCCAACATTCGGTTAGTACTAATACGTCACAGTCAAAATCCAGCCTATGAAGAAAAACGTTAAGAATATCTATGTTTTTATAAATACTACGTATATTTTGGGTAAGTATTGTTAGTGAATTAGTATTGGAAAGATATTGCTTGCAACACTCAACATCGCATGATTTTGAGACAGACACTGAAATATTATCTATTTCGTTACTTAACTTATCCATATTTAAAAAGTAAAGGTTACTGCTAAACTTATTATAATAAACTGGCGCTCTTAGGCGCCGTCATAATCAATCGAGTTTATATACCGAAATTCCGCGTTTTTCTTTGCCGGACACTCAACGTCACCTGTTTTATGCTCACTTGGCTTTTTGAACCGAAGGCATGTTGCACATTTTGGTAACTCTGTTTTCTTTACGCAGTCGGAAATCGAGTGACCCAGTTCTCCACAATGACCACACGTCGGAGTCGTTTCTCTGCACGATTTGGCCGCATGGCCATACTGATGACATTTGTAGCACCTAGTCACCAAGGTGAAATCTCTTACAGGGCAGGAGGTCCAGTTAACAAAAACTCTTTCTTGGATAATGAGGGCCTTGCGAATGTGGGCTGGAACTTCAATAATGTAGTTACAGGTCTCGGCATCCCTTTTTTCCGACTTGTGGCTTAGTTTAATGCTGTTCAAAAACGTTTCACGGGTCAAGGCTGGAAGCTTGTGTGCTAAGTTCTGTTCGTAAATGCATTTAAGGGCTTCACCTTCTGCAAGGGATGCGGGAACTCCTATAACTATTATTCGCGGTCTGCGCTTTAAAGGCTCACCAACAGTAAGACCAGATGTGTTCAGTTGTACCGACTGCTTCAGTTTTTCAATGTCAGCCTTCGTTTCTGTGCTAATAATGACCCCCCCGTTTTTAGTTTTTCGTAAACCTCGCACCTGAAGCTTCATTTCTTCTGGGCTAATGATTTTTTGCACAAGATTTTTGGTGTCATCGCTAGTTTTTTGTTTATCTTGTGGATATATTGCCACTGAGCTTAAGTTATTAGGGCGAAGAAAATTGTTTGAACCCTTTTTGACCATGTCAGCAAAGGAGACATTGCCCGTGGTTGGTTTAGTGCGGGTCTCTTGAATGGCCTGCTTAAATTCCGAAAGACATTCTGAAAATTCTCTTTTTTCTTTTAGGCCTTGGATAGTAATGTGAGCTTGTAAAGTTTTTTGCTTCAAAGACTGATATTGTACTGCGATTTGAGAAGTGCTGTGGGCAACTTTACGGCATAAATTGTTAATACGAAGTTTATGTTCTGAGTTCATCTTACCCTCTGCCACTATTAAGCACACCTCGTTTAAGTTCTGCTCAATAGTGGTCATCCAGGATTGGATTTCAGGCGTCGAAACTATTTCCAAAACCTGTGCAGCCCCTGGGGCCACCGTCTGTGGCGTGGGGGGGTTTTCCATTTTGATGATCTGGCTGTAGGTTAATCAAAGACGCATTATATTATAACCGTTCACTAAACGCACAAAACTGCAACACTCGATATACACAAACTAGGTCACAAAATAATTATAAAAGTATTTTATTTTAATTTAGCATAGATGTGCACGTCCGTGCGCTACGAATAATTATAATGAATGTGTAAAAAACATTATTATGTTTGTTACGTATATATGAGCTTGCTATGAATCAAAGTCTAGTCTAAAAGAAATAAACTAGACTTCCTTCGATACATAAGTACCTATTTTGTATTAGTTTGATTCATGTGATGTGTTGTAGGATGTTAATGGATGACAATAGCAGAGTTTTAAATTAAATTAAAAAACAAAACAATAAAGTTTTATAATCTTTAGCAAGAGTGAATTTGAAACCAAACAATAATAAAAAATCCTTCTGCCTTAGAATATACAAATGTTTGTTTTTTTACATAAATTCCCTCACGGTTGTATACATATATAGAAAAGTATCTAAGTATTATGAAACCATCAAAACATGATGACAAAAACAGCGAGCATATAACACAGAGGAAGTTATATCCTTTCCGCATCATAAATTCTTCAAATCTCATCACGGCGGATTTCCCTCCCGAGACCTCCAATCCTGATTCACCTACGGAACCCTAATTAAAGCTATCCGGAAGTGCATGTATAATAATGAAACTCGTGATTAAAACAGGTGGATGGTGCATCGTGACACCCCCTTAATTAAGGGCCGCCATCGACAGGGGAACCCTGGGACTGAATAAAAGATATTACGATACATGCGTGACCCGGGCTTTTGACCTGGTTTTAATAACACTAGCTTAAGTTATGTTCGGTGTTCTGAAGATATGTGTACTTGTGTTGTAACTAATTATGGACTGACTCGGTGGCTCAGTAGTTAGCGATCCTGACTACTGATCCGAGAGTCGTGGGTTCGATCCCCACCCAGGGCAAACATTTCTGTGATGAGCAAATTTGTTTGCTCTGTGTCTGAATGTATTATATCTATATATGTATGTATTCAAATGTATATGTGTATGTATATCAGTCTCTGGGACCCAAGATACAGGGAATCCTAGTTTGGGGCCAGGAGACCGTGTGTGATTTGTCCCGCAATATTATATCAATATTTTTAGCTATATAAGTGTTACACGGTTAGGGATGAAAAGTTTGGCTCTAGAAATAGCCCGTTGTCTATCTGTTTAAGTTGTTATTTTAATACATATGCAATAAACTCTTTTGTGATTAATATGACATCTGAATAGAAATCACGAGCTTGTTATAAAGAAGAGAATTTCCTTACCTTTTTAATCTAGTCATTAGGTATTTAAATTTGGAATGTAACAGCAAAAAAAGAAACAAATTGTAGTAAGCGAAATCTCCTTTGTCCACGGCAAACTACTTTTTTAATAAAAATAAAAACACAGAAAACTTTTTAATAAAATGCAACAAAGAGACCCAACGGAGGGGGAGCGCTAAAGTTTCTCTCCCAAAAGAATAGAATTGTCAGACCCGTGTCAACGGAAATGTTTACGCATTATTTGAGACCTTAGAATGTTTCTGTTTTACTTAAATATCCTTTAAATGTTTGCTTACTGATTTTATTATAATTAAATATTTATCGACCATATAGGAAAAACGCTTTACATAATTATAATGATCTTCAGCTAAAACCACTTAAGTATTTAGCGAAAATTGAAGTTTATGTATGTACATAACATATCTACAAAATATATATACAAAAGTTTAGGAATACATCAAACGTTTTAACCCGATAAAGGTAAATAAAAATATTAACAAGAGTGATGTAAGCTAGATCTTATTTACCCTACAGCGAAATAGCTAAGCCTTCACTGAGTTATCAATGAATTTTGTAGTCATCAGTAAGAACAATATTATTTCAAGCTTAGTTTAAGCTGACTACGACAAGGATAATATTATAATTTCAAGTTCACCTGGCTACTACTATCTCATCTAAGTCTTGCCACCAAACATCAATATTAATAGCATTGATGTATTCCGGCATAGAGATAAGATAGCCAGTTCCCCATTCCGTGGAGGAATCTTGGTAAGCCCGATTCTATCTTTCGGAATATTTACTTACCATCAGCAGACCATCAGGTAGATAATACCAAGGGCTTTCCAATTTTCGATAAAAAAACCGTAGTCAAGTTTCACAAAAGACTCCTTTTCAAACAGATGAAGACATGTTAATTCTCAAGGATTGTCTCACAGCATCCCGTTGCATTTCAAATGCAAATGAGTGCATTTCGGTGCAGCGTCAGTTTGCGCTTGCGTTTGCACTTAATTCTCCTGCATCCGAACTGATATTCCAGGTTCCAGCAGTTTCAGAAAATGTTAAGTTTGCACGAAAAAGCGGTGAATTTTACTACAAAGGAACGATCGTTTTGAAAGAGCTACTATTAAATACTTTGTAATTATGAATCGTTGAATGCTTTAAGAGTTATTGTGGATGATAGATGGCATGGCTTGTCATTTTATGTCAAAATCACTATGTCGAGCAGTCGTTTTGAGAAAATAGCATAAACACTTATCAAAGTGACGAGTGACGACCGTGTCCACTACTAAGATCATCTGACTGCTACTCTAAGATTCGTGGGTTAGATCATGAGCACATTTATCTGGGTTTTTAATATATTAGGTGCTTACCTATGAAACTGTCGATTAGTAAAAAAAATTCAAAGAGAAAATTAATATTAAATAATTAAGGTTTTAAAACAACTAACTATTTACAAAGTACCAAGTATTTAAGAAAAAAAAAACCATTGGACATTTAGAAATACAATAATGCTTGATAAATTCACGTTGTCTGAATATTTTGAGAGCACGGTGGTGTAGAAGCAATGAAAATGGATTTTTTCGTCTCTGAAAATCGCAATTTTTTTCATATTTTTTATTTTATTTTTGATTTTTGAAGGCTACACTTACACCAGTATGTTCTTCGTTACCATATGTAGTTTTGAACATATTGCGCATAATATTTCACAATTTTTAGATAATTTTGATTTTTTTTTGGTAGAAAAAAATTATCCAATTGACCTCTAAGAAAACGCCAATACAGTATTTAATGGAACCCTACTCAGTCAGTTTTTACATGAGAGACATGACATCACTAATTCATGAAAGACCTTGAATATAGCTAGAAAATTATATATAATTTAATGAAAGTTAATTAATTTTTGGGGTAATATTATTCTGTTGAACTTTCAAAACTGAAACGGCAATTTCATAGGTAAGCACCTAATATTTAGACGTAAGTATTTTAAACATGTTTATTATTGTGTGGTACTCATAGTACAGGGCACCATAGTTTGTAGGCCGTGTGTGATTTATCCCGAATTTAATCATTTTATTGAATGTTACGTATTTTTTATTGATATTTTTAAATTCACAGAGCACAAAAAGCCGTAAGAATCACAAAAAAATAATTTCTGTTTCACTATTTCTAGGCTTGTAATATGATTTTTACACAATTTGTGGCCAGTTCGTATCGAATTAAGCGAATTAACATTGTTTAAAAATATGACGTTAACGAGTATGACGTTTGTCATTTTTAAAATTCGACTAAAAAGTATTTATTTCATTTTTGTAAGTGATAAGTATACATACTCATTGGTCCTTTAACGCACCAAAGTGTAGTGTACAACAAAGAGATTTTATGTGCATGTGTCTGAGCTATACAAACTATTTGTTACATAGACGGCTGAGCCCGACCCCTAGATGAGTTCTGCGTCTGAGAGCTTCCTGAAAGTAATGGCGGGTATTTTTCACGGCGATTATTATTATTGGCCGTGCTACCGGGCTTCGTCAGCATATGTATGGGATGAGATGCTGTGGTTTATGAGGCATTATTATGAACTATTAGGCAGAAGAAAATGGAAATGTTGTGAGTGTTTTCATAATAAATTAATGTTATGTTGAAAAATGATAGATTCACATTAATTTGGTCAAATCGAAGACAAACAAAAAGAAGATAAACAGTGAAAAATATTGGAACAAACTTATTATTTTATTCTGCTTCTGTCCATTTGTGCGAGTTTATTTTTTTATTTTTTCTGAAATTTATTTTGTTTTGAAATTGTTCTTGTTCATGATGCCTATATGACCTCATTTGTTTAATTAATTGAACAATAAATATAAATTGTAAGTGAAACGATCATCACGTTTGCCTTTATCAGCCATTTCCAAGAATTACAGCTATTTAGTAAATAATTTAAAAACAATATAATTTTTACCTGTTTTATATGTACTTAATTTATTTTTCATGCAGTTAAACATCCTATTAACTATTAACATCTAATTATGCATGTTGATGCACATCTGTCTGGCCTATTATGGTAACACTGAACAGTTAAAAATGGAAGTTTTCTCAGAAACTGGGCACACCAGGTGGCGACAGGACCGCTTTCAGCTTTTTATTGCATTTCAGTTTTGTTTGGACAGAGAAAATGCAACAACTTTGATGTGGCGTAGAACACCCGGGCAGGGGTATAGGGACGAAAACAAAATGTGGTGGTTTACAAGTAGTTTGTTAAGACGGATTTCATGATATAAGTTCTTTAAAAATTTAACACCCGATATCGTAAAAGTTAATGAATTTGCAAACCACTGCAACTATTCTTAACAAAGAAGTATTCATCACAATAAAACCCTATAGTATGTAAAAATTAAATTGGTCACAGCGTTTGTGTCAAACTTAAAATAACCCAAATAAAATGATTAAGATTTTAAGTCGGTTAAATCTGGTACTTCATGGAACATTTTCAATTAAATAGATAGATATGTATAATAAAATAAACATTCATACTACTGTCAGTCTAAAATTAAATATCTGCCATCATTTCAAAACAACCCCCTTCATACCCAAGACATCCTTTAGAACAATGGTTTTAATTAATACAAATAAGAAACAAACACGACACAAGATGGAAACGTGCCTAAGATGGCAAATGACGAGATAATTCCGATGTTTCGCACTGCGTAAGAAAATCGCCTCTTCGCCCCTGTTCTTATTTGAAAATTTGAAAGTAAAAGAACCAATAAAATTAAGCGTGAAACCAACAAAAATTTTTACCAAATCCAACTGGATTAAAATTAAAATAACCTAATTGAAAATAATTATAACTGGGAAACCCAACTCACAAACTGATAAATCTTGAACTTTGTACTGAGTTTTCGTATTTCAAATTCATCGGCTGCTGTCTCTAAACTAATACAATATTTTTGAAGCCGAACAGTATTGACTTTGAACTTACAGTATAACACATAACTCACTGACTAATACAACTTTAACTGTAATAAGTCAACGTATTTTAAATTCATCGGCTGATGTCTCTAAAAATCTAAACATACAATATTTTTAAATGAACTACACATTAACTTTAAAGATACAATATAGGTATCTGTTTGACATAATTGATTCTAACTAGATCTTATTATATTCCATATTATAGCTGTTCTATATTGTAAAATCAGCTGCGTTTTCTTCCACAGTGCGTAAGTACAAGCATGTCCCACGGAAGGGCCGTCCAATAAAGATCCTTGTCTCAGTAATAAGGGCACGGACAAAATGTCACTGTAATTGAATACCCCAAGTTTGATTAGTTCGATGCGTAATCATTGTGACTACTGCCCTACTTCATCGCTCGTTCTTACGATTTATGTACGTTCGTTTATCTGATGTAAGTTAATTGATAGTTGTATGAATTACAATTATTATAGAATAATAGTAATTCATACAATTCATACAACTGGAAGATAAGAATGGAAGAAGAAGTTGCGTTGATCCCAAATGATTGGCAACAGGGCAGGAAAATGATAATGATTAGCTGGAAGATATTCTCTATTCCATATAAATCTCATTGGAAATAATTTCATCATGTAATAAATCATACTGGGTGTAAAGGTGTACAAATATATCAAGTGGACTCCTACATATGGTACAATTTCATAGAGGTACCTACTCGTAGTCAGCAGGATAAATCGGCCAATCTGGTAGGGAGAGTCCAAAAGGTTGTTCAGTTTTATTAATAGAACCTGGAAAGGGTTTCTAAGGGATCTTTAAACATGCTGTAAGTATATATTTTTATGTTTTGTTGTTGAAAAATCTGCGGTACCTCCGCATAGTAACCACCGATGTCACATGAGTTTTGGGTAATCATTAGTCTCTTTCCAATCTCTTTGAAGGTGACCTGAAGATAAATAGTACACTGCAACTGTCTTTAAACATGACGAAAGTAGGCATAACGTCTCATCTCGTTACACAGCGTAACATAATGATGTACGCAATATGACTTCAAAAACGCGGTGATTAACACACGCAGGTGTGCAGACGCATATGCACGACGACGATTAAAACGAATCAAACTCGCAAATATTTAGGTGATCTCTGGCATCCTGGACATACGCCAACCTTATTGCATTTTCTAACCTCCAATGGAAAATATAATCTATTCCTCAGTATTTAAAGTTATATTTCATTGCTCCAAAAATGACGATACGACACTTTCGATTCACTAAAAGAAAGTGCACCCTTCAATCAAAATTCAACTTTAAAAGCGCACCACAGACTACTTAAACAATAGACTGTACAAATAAAATTGCGTCGTTTTAAACCTGGAACAGTTATTATTAGCGACAAACGCGAAACATCCGGCGCGAAGGACCAGAGGACTAATTGCGTCGGTCGCGCGCGTTCCTGCGCACGCGACGCCTTTGACGCGAGCCGCGCACGCCGACGTGGTTAATTAAGAACGAGATTGATTCATTACTTGCGCTGACGATTTGCTGTGGACACGTTTGGATTTTGAGAGATAAGAAAAGTAACGCACACTCGAGAAGTACTGAGCTAATTTCAATGAAACTTTTCATGATGATAGCTTACTACAATTATTATAGGTGAAAAATTTAAATTGATTTTAATACTGGAAAAATAAAGGGTGCATGATCATGAACAGGGTACGCAATTGAGTATGCTAAATTTTTTGTAAGGTATATGAAAATAAAAAAAACCATTTCGAGATATTTTGATTCAAAGCCATATTTTTTTATTTCCCATTCGAAAAAGTAAAAGATTGAGTATAAAAATCGAAAAAAGACAATAACCTTCATTTGTATCCCTGTGACGTCACATGCTCACACACTTTTTGGTGTTACCTTGAGTTGTTTATAAACAAACGAAATGACAATTGACCTGACAGTTAAAGTTTAAGAAATCGTTCCAGAACCCTTTCATGACAGTATTTTTTTACCCTGACAGCAGGATAAACTATTATAAATATTTCAAGTGTAAAAGGGACAGACTATCTCAGGTATATTTTGCCTTGTCCTGGAACGGGCCTTATTATAAACAAACGAGATGACAATTGACTTGACAGGTGACGTTTTAGAGAGCGTTCTGGAACACTTTCATGAGAGTATATTTTTAACCTTACAGCCGGACAAACGATCTTTTAAGTGTAAAAGGGACAGACTATCTCAGGTATATTTTGCCTTGTTCTGGAACGGGCGTTAGTCGAGATTAAGGCCTGTTCATTTCATCGTCAGACATTTGGGCTGTTCGTTTCATAGTTTGTGAACATGTGACGTCATCACGGCTCAAATATAAAAAAATGTATTTAAAAATATCCACAGTCTTAAAAAATGAAATAATTAAATTAGTTTTTCAAAATGGTCTAAACTATCAGAAAAAAATTTTAAAAAAATACATTCATTTTTTTTAGCATACCCAATTATGAAAAAGAGTCGGTCGGTCCAGGCAGATAACCTTATATAAAATTTTATATATTAGACGACTTATTCAAGCACCCAGCATTGCCTTTTCCTTCAAAGTACAACGACCACTATATTCTTAACATTCCATTATAAAGCCCGTGCCAACAATTCGTACAATGTTTCAACCTATATCCTTTAACCCTTAGATGTATTTGTGATTGTCCATTTGTCCTCACTGCGTCGTTAACTGCTCTTGAAATACCTTCGTTTAATAGCAACCAGCCAGAGGTCCTGGTCACACTGGGTTTTTACTCTGCTGAACAAGAGACAAGCTTATAGAGTTAAAATGCTTTTGAAGTGTCGGTATTGTAGAATCTACGTTTCCTTGACTATGGGAAGAGAACTTTTTTATTTATTAAATGCCTATCATTATTAAGATTTAAAATTTTTTAAACTTCAATTCTAATCAGTAACATTTGAAATACATACAATTTCTAATTACTTAATACAACCTTCACAAAACATAAAACGCTGCGTTCAGCTTACTTCGTGTGAAAAGACCTTAGCACTAGAGCGGTTGGAACTTTAATTAGTTCATTGACTCGTTGTACAATAAATAATGTCGCCATTCAATTAAGAATCGTTCGTGTTTTGTATGGTACAGTATGGAACTGCTGAACTGACTGACTTTGGTTTTGGCGGCATTTGGATTGGAAACTTGCATGTGTGTGTTTACTTTACAGCTTAGTTTATAATAAATGACCACGCTGAATACGTTAAAAACAACCGACTTCAATCGCAACAACTCCAATTTTGCTATGTTTTTGTTGATTTCTCAAAAACCGCTGAATCGATTTCGATAACATTTATATGGGACCACCTGTGAAGTATACCCTTTCGAACAAAAAAAGAATTTTCGAAATCGGTTCAGACGTCTTCGAGTAATCGGTGAACATACATAAAAATTAAAATTATAAAAAAATAAAAAAGATTCCGACGAATTGAGAACCTCCTTCTTTTTTTGAAGTCGGTTGAAAAGCGTCGGTGGGTTCTACGATAGTGACTGGAAACTTCTTAACCAGAGGTTTCGAGTTCAAATCCCGGTCAATGTACCGATGTGCTTTTCAACCGACTTCAAAAAAAGGAGGAGGTTCTCAATTCGTCGGAATCTTTTTTTTTATTATTATTTTTTTATGTATGTTCACCGATTACTCGAAGACGCCTGAACCGATTTCAAAAATTCTTTTTTTGTTTGAAAGGGTATACTTCACAGGTGGTCCCATATAAATTTTATCGAAATCGATTCAGCGGTTTTTGAGAAAATCAACAAAAACATAGCAAAATTGGAGTTGTTGCGATTGAAGTCGGTTGTTTTTAACGTATTCAGCGTGGTCATCGAAACTTACGTACATTTTTCACAACGATTGCTTCAACCTGCACAGCTGATTACTTCGCGTTTCATACATCCCCATATACCTACGTGCCTCTAAAAAAAATCATTTGATATTGCTATTCATTCTGACAGACTGAAATCTACGAAAACTTTAAGGGAAACCATACTAGTATACCATCCGACAACGCCACAGAAGTTATTCTACTTGGTGCCACATGAGACGAGACGATTAGGAGAGAGATAGTTGAAACTTTTCCCATGAAGTATCCCTATACAATAAAATGGCTGTATATACCATCTTGCAACTTGTAATCTATAGGTATTCATGTGTTATGCTATCATATCGATGGTTTCCGCTAAAAAGGTCGTAACTCCAAAATGCAATAGCCAAAAAACAAAAACAATATATATATATATATATTTAATAATTTTTTTGTTGTTAAAGGTTTTAATGGTTCTTTTATTATTTAGACCTTTAAAAGTCCTTTTTGTATTTTTTAAGTATTTTTTACATCGTTTTTTGGCTATTGCCAAAACTATGCATTTTGGAGTTACCACCTTTGTAGCAGAAACCATCGATATATTATGTGCCAAACTTTAATTTAAAAGCAAACTAAACAAACACTAACAAAGTGCAAGATTATTACGTAAAAAAACATTATTTATTATTTCCGTGATTGGAATATTCTGGTCTATCTGGCTGGATCAAAAAGGATGCAAAAATTGGTACAGCTCCCTAACAATGCAGATCTTAGCTGAATCAATAACAAAGTACCTACCTAGATCAGAAGTGCGTTCCATGGGCACGGTCTGACAGCATCCATTCGCTAGTATAACAAGAAAGCCTTATGTAAATTCCGTAAGTGCGAAAAGGAAGCTACAAAATGGTTGCTGTCAGAGTGTAGCCAACGCAAGCCTGTATTCAGCTTTTCCATATCTACAACGCATCGGTTAAGCCGCAGTTCAAACACAGACGAAGAGCAAACGGCACAGCAGCTACGACACGGCTGTTTGACCAGAGGCGCCAGTTCGAGCCCCGCGGGCGGTCACTCCAGTCCAGTCCAGCTGTAATGGCATCTCCAAGTTTCACCACGTTACAAATTGCGTTGGTTGAGTTTAACTTGTCTTGAACTTCTGAGAATTTATTCGGTTCTGTTTCTACATACATACGAGTATGTAGTTTCGGCGTTTCGTTGAATAGTTGAATCGTGAAGGGTTGATGACATTTTATATTATTTATTCATTCGTAGTATACCTGAGGACTAGAAATAGCTTTTAGATATGTATTCATAAAGAATAAAGATACTCTTTTTATCATTCCGGAAAACTTCACAGTGGATTTTACTTTTAATCTGAATAACATTCCTCAAGGAATATAATATGAAAAAAAAGTGTCATATTAATTTGAATAGATGATAAGCCAATTTTATATGGGGTTCACTTTTTTTTCGATATTCCATGCATTCCTCGGGGAACGTTTTTTATTTTTTTTTAACTGAGGAAGCATAATAGAACCACAGTATAAGGACATTATACAGTATGGCCACCCCCTGTCGCTCTCTGAATGTTACCTCACCCCCCCTGTGTGACGGATGTGTGACCATTTGTCAAGGGGTTAGCAAAACAAAGCACAGTATAATAACGTAAGACAATTTTATTTTTTAAGGATCAAGTTAAAAGCTTCTAAGGCTATACAGCCTTGTCTGATCTATACAGCCTTCACTTTATTTGTAAAAGTCTAGCTAACAATAAAGACAATGAGGGCTTATTATTGGATCTCGATTCAACCCTAGTACATCACGCACACATTGACATGTGTACCAACATGAATGTCCGGGGTGTGAGCAGAACAATAGTATTCTCTATAGGCATTCAGTGATAATACGAGTATGAAGTAAGAACCATAAATAGTTCGAAAAATTACTGCAACTAAATCCTTTATCTAACCCAAAAAAAGATTATTATAATTTTATTACTTTTAAATCATTCAATCAATCAATCAATATACTTTCAAATCATTCCACTTAATTCCAAGATATTTTTAGTAAGCCCGTAAAAAAATACTAATATATTTTTGTGTACCTTTTTATTGCTAATTAACTGTTAGAATTACTAAATAAATAATTAATAAATCTAAAAAACTAAATAATAAATATTTTCATTTTTTTATCTGCTTAAGCAATTATTCCTTATTCTATGACAAAATAAGTACATTTAAACACCTTAAGCTTTACAAAGAGCAAATAACGAACGCAGACGCGCACTCCAAGGAATAGGTAGAATACAATACCTCAGCAGAGCAAATCATCGATTGCACACAAAAGAATGAAAAACGAGGACCCATCAATTAAAACTCAGGCAATCAGAGCTACATAGCAGTCTCCCGGGGTTTATCGGAAATCGGAATCAAACCAGATAATGAATTGCACTGATATTTAAGCGTATATTTTGCTATAGTCTCTATAAAGAAGTACTACAGTCACAAAGTTATAATAGATATCTAGATTTTCAGATTTTTCTTTGTGAAAAAACAAAAAGGCTAGATGAAATTGGCACCTCAAAAACTCAAAACTCAAAACTCAAAATGTTTTTTATTTAAGTAGATGCTTTACACATGCTTTTAAATCGTCAATATTTTTTTTTCTACCTAGTACAAAGTCCCTACCACGCGGGACTTGTACACTCAACGTTTCGGGAAGTGTTTGCGAAGCGAGAAGAAACGTCGAGCCCAAAAGAAACTCGCTTCAACACATTTTTTAAATAAAATCTTAAATTCTATTACAATTCATGTCAACAATAAAATTGTGAGCTGGAGGATCTATACATGTCCATATATCATTATCATTTACATAATCTAGTATTTTGTAATACCCTCTAGAGCATAAACAATTTTTCACATGCAATTTGAATTTGTTTTCTGGCAAACTAGTCACATTTTCGGGTATTTTGTTATAAAATTTTACACACTGCCCCATAAATGACTTCTTAACTTTACTCAGTCTCGAATAGGCAACATCTATGTTATTAATATTTCTTAGATTAAACTTGTGTCTGTCACTGTTTTTATGAAACAAGTGCAAATTTTTACGTACATACATGATATTTTCGTATATGAATTGACTAGCAACGGTAAGAATATTAATTTCTTTAAACAAATTCCTCAACGACTCGCGGGATCGCATCTGGTAGATTGCGCGAATTGCCCTTTTTTGCAAAATGAAAATCGTTTCAATATCAGCCGCATGTCCCCAGAGTAAGATTCCGTAAGACATTATACTGTGAAAATAACTAAAATACACTAGTCTCGCAGTATCTACATCTGTCAACTGTCTTATTTTCTTAACAGCATATGCAGCTGAACTAAGCCGTCCCGCTAAGGTTTCTATGTGTGGGCCCCATTGCAGTGTAGCATCTAAAGTTATACCTAAAAAAACAGTCTTATTTACAAAGTCCAATACATTATTATCTACAATTACACTGTTTTCAATTTTCTTTACATTTGGTAATGAGAATTTTATGCATTTTGTTTTTTTTGCATTTAAGAGTAGATTGTTAACAGTGAACCACTTTAGAATCTCTGAAAGAGTGTTGTTTACTTCGTCAATTTTGCTATCTTTCCTGTCAATCTTAAAAATAAGAGAAGTATCATCAGCAAACAACACAATGTTTGACAAATTTTGCACCATATATGGCAAGTCATTTATATATGTAAGAAAAAGAAAAGGGCCTAATATAGATCCCTGGGGCACACCCATTTTAACCTTAGAGCCGGATGAATTTGTGCCATTTACTTGAACTTTTTGCGTTCTGTTGCTTAAGTACGAATTAAGAAGACTGAGGGCCCCGTCCTCGACACCGTAATGCTTTAACTTTATAAGCAATGTATGATGTTCAACGCAATCAAATGCTTTAGATAAATCACAGAACACTCCTATTGCATTCTGTGATTCCTCAAAAGCATCATAGATGTTACGAATAAGAGATACTCCTGCATCGGTTGTAGATCGACCTTTTGTGAAACCAAACTGTTGTTTATGCAGAAGATTATTTTCATTAAAATGTTGTAGTAATTGGTTGAGCATAATTTTTTCAAAAATTTTACTGAGAACTGGTAGTACAGAAACTGGTCTGTAATTTCCCGGATCACTTTTGTTACCAGACTTATATAAGGGTATCACTTTACTACATTTCATTAGGTCCGGAAATACGCCACTATCAATACTGATATTAAAAAGACAAGCTAAATATGGCGCTAAAGTCATAATTACATTACTAATTAAACTTACTGATAGTCCCCAAAGGTCTTCAGTTCTTTTCATTTTAAGAGATTTAAAAGTTTTGACAATAGTGTCTGGTTCAATTTCTCTGAAGGAGAATTTTTCATTACAAATACTGACATTATCTTCTAACAATTGTTTAGCATGCACCGGTGACGAATTCAAGGCCATTATTGATTATCTATGCCTCATCGTAGCATGAGATTTCAATCTAAACGTATTAAAAGACGAAAAACAACCAAACTTGTTATTATACTCATAAAAGAATGCCGCCGGCGTCGACTGCAAAAACCGACACAAAAATATCCATTTTCCAATCATCATTGACGAATCAATGAACACGACGAAAAAGTTGGTGAGCATACCTTGTTACAAAAAATCCATGTCTGCGAGCCGGTGCGACGTATTGAAGCAAAAAATGTTTTTCGCTGAATTTTACAAATACTCCCTTTTAATTGAACAATCGGTAGGTAGCGTGCCACTGAACGTGTCAAAGACTATCTTTGCAGATGTAACGAAGTTACTCTACGATGCTTAATTACCTAATACATATAAAGAAAGGCAATAATTATAGCCGCCGCCAATTGCAATTAATTGTATTTTTGTAGAACTTTATTATGCTTAGTCAGACTAGGGTACCACTGCTCTTTCTATACCTGGAGTCGTGCCAGTGTTATTACTGATATAAGAAGCATTCCAAATTGGTTTCTTTCCTTACACTCCTAAAAGCAACGTTCCTGAAGTGGATAGAGATTTTTTATTATAGTTAATAGGTATTATGAATTTAAGTGCATTAAAATGACTCAAATCCGAAGTCAGACGTTGTAAAATGTGACAGCGCTTACTCTAAAGGTAAAACCTTAGATTACGTACTTACCTTATGCTTGTTATTAGAAAATAGAAAGTTAACCCAAAAATAGAGTTGGGGTTCTCCTATATATATATTTTTCCAATACTTTTTCTCAATCGACTGACATATCTGCGTGTCAAATCTATAATATTCAAAGCGATTGCAAGTATTTAAGGTGCGCTATTGGGGTGGATTCCTTGACAGGTCCTTCTAAAGGGGAGAGCATTAATTAATAGAAGCCAAATATTGACAACTGCTAGCGGATTAAGGTGAAAACTACAGAAACAAGTTTAATTGGAGATGCAGACAAAGACATAAAAACGTACCTAACTATAAAAGTTTTAGAATTAAAAACCGAAAGCTTGCTAACATAACCCTACTGCTAAAGCAACGAACCACAAGACTGTGGTACGGAACGTGTATTACGCACGTCGTCTCTTACTTCTTGATTTATAAATTAAATACCTATTTATAATTAAATACCTACAGTAGGTACCAATACAGGATGTTATAAAAGGTTATAAAAGGTGCATTTGAAAATGTTGAAAAAAATCTGATCTACAATATTTATTTTCAGTTTCCCATACAAATTGTTGATGCACACTATTCATATTTATTATGGGAACTGAGAAAAAAAATTGAAGATCGGATTTTTTCAATATTCTTCCTGTATTCTGTACTTAATTCTGAGTAACCAATTAAAATTTCAAACGCACTTTTTTAAACAGCCTGGTAATAGGTAAAAAACCGAATTTTTGATTAAAATTAATAACAAAATTTCTTCGTTTTTTAAAGAGTAACATTATATATAGACAAACTCAACTTACACTGTTTAAGTTTGATGTTTTCCATTAACTCTCTCTCAACCCTCAAAACAATGGTATATAATATGTATCTTTGCGAAATTACGTATATTTCAATTCCTGACACAATATTTATTAAGGCGAGGATTAGTCCCCTCCAAGGAGGAGGTTGAATTCAATCAGGCGAGCCATTCGATCAAACCTTTCATTGTCTTTGTTCTGTGAAATTGGAAACGAAGGAGACGATTTTTGCCTTAAATTGTAAGGCAGTACGCACAGCTGGTCCTATTAATTAAACGTTATTAACAAGGTGAAAAGAATAATTTAAACTTTCGGAAATATGTAATAATTTACATTGTATCTAATTGAAGTAAAATTTAATTTTTTATTCGTACTGTCGTTGTATTTTTTTAATAATTGTGTTAGTTTGTAATTTGAATGTAACATGATTTCAATAAATAAATAAAAGTTCGAAAACACGACTCATCAAACATGTGTCAAAATAAGTACCTATACAAAGTATAAATAATCCACTGAATCATTATAACTTCAACCTAAGTTCACCTAATGAAACTGAGCAACTTTTGCTATGAGACCTATACGGAATTAGCAAAAAAAAGGATCTTTTCATACAAATCATCAACCAATTTGACTAATATTTTATGGTATTACATATTAAAGTCTCAGGTAAAGCAAGCCATTTCTTGTCGTTTAAAAAAATATACTACAGTTGACTTACCTTGATGAGCTTGTTCTGAAGCTTGGTGACTGCCATCCTCTCCCTTTGTGTCTTTCTCTTCTCCTCCTCCAACTGGGCTTCCAACTGCTTAATGCGTTTCTCCAGCAGTTCCTGAAACAATGGGAACATACAGTTAAGAAGTTACTTCAAAGAAAGCATAGGTACCCAGTGGGAATTGTCACTGTTAAACCATTTTTATACTCACAATCAGACACTTTCCTAAAAACTTAAAAGAAGATTATAAAAAGTAATTAAAACCCGACTGCAAAACAAATAATATGTCAAGCTGGGAGAGAAGAACCTAAGCCTAATTAATCAAGCCGTTTTGGTTACAAGCGGTTTATGAACCAATAATACATACCCAAACTACCCATACTTCCTAATATGTCAAAAATACCAAAAAAATCATTGCTTTCTTCTTAAACAGTCGGTTAAATTAAATGCACTGTAAACTGAGCGATAAACGAAATAATATTACTTAACTTCAAATAATAACGATTGCTATAACGATAATTAGCAATACAAAGAAAGTGGCAGAAAAGAAATAAACTAAAAAAGTAAAACAAAAGAAATCAGCCGCCTAGAGACCGACTGTTACTTTCAAAAACGGTCATTAAAAGACGCCATCTTGTTTTTTAATTATTTTTCTCCAGCGCCAAGTCGTAACTCACGGGAATTTTCTAGATTTCCACTAAAATTAACGACGCGACTATAATTAGGAGTTTGAATGCCAATTCCATGGGTTTGAAGCTCTGTGTTGTGTTTAATTGGTTCATTTAAAACACGTTTATAGTTCTTCTGTGGCTCGTTAATATGTCTTAGATAATATTTATTTTTAAGGTCAATACGGAGTGTGCCTCTGAAATTGATAGTGTTTATGCCTAGTTAAACCTACTATGTAGATGTGAAAAAGTGTTTCCTTAAGAAAATAAACGGCAAATCGTGATAATAATAGTAACTTAAATTTAAGTGACAACGAGACCTTGTCACTAGCTGTCCATATGTCTAAATGACTTTTCGATGTTAAAGGCAGTAGTAGAATTAAACAAACCAATTGTTAGTATAAAACATTACACAAATATAAAATTGTGTGGTAGTCAGAACCGAATTTATATTCCGCCGGTATTTTTTAAATAGGTGGGTGAATATTTTAGACTAGAAAAACAATAAAAACAACCCTGTCTTTATCGTGATGCAGTCGGATAAAAACTGAATTTAACAGTTTCAGTTTTGGTTATAGATCAGATAGTGTTGTATAGTCTTTTGACAACTAACATAAATTATCGAAAATATGCTTTCAAATCCTAAAAACCTACAGTGTAAAATAAACTCTCCTTACACCAGTACACCCTGCTGCATATTTCAAATGCACTGGCAGCACAGGGGGGACTTCCGGCTAATGACACTGGATAAACGACGTCACATCCGGTACCGTTTTGGTTGATCGCGCCATTTCCTCACAGTTTACTTTAGACAAGTTAAATTGAAGGAACTGTTTGTTAAATGAACGAAATGTCTGTGCTGGCGTTTTTTTTTTTTAAGAAACTGAAGTAAGTTTTTTTTTTTTACCCTCAATTGGTAAGCCCTTGGCATTATCTCACCTGATGGTAAGTGACGATGATGCCGAAGATGGAAGCGGGCTTACCAAGATTCCCCAACGCAATGGGGAACTGGCTATCTTATTTTCATGCCGGAACACATCAATGCTGTTAACGTTGATGTTTTGGCGGCAAGACTTAGATAAGATGGTGGTAGCTAGCCAGTCGGGCTCAGAAAATGCCCTACCACCAACCAAACCGAGTCCTACAAAGTTGGACCCCGCCGGAAATAGAACCCGCGGCCTCCTGATGTGAAGCGCGTTGGCTACGGAGGCGGTTAAGTTAGAGAAAATTTATCCTTTTGTATTTTGAAAAGTATTGTTTGCTGCTTTTAGGAATCGGAAGTTGTCCAATGATGAACGTAAGTCTCCAACGGCTTCCTGGTAGTTTGACCAGGTCATCAGCCACCTGGTGGAGGTCCGTCTATCACTACGACTTCCGAACGCTGTAGACACTACATAACCTTTCTTCTCCATCAGTATCAGTTCTGCGTGCTGCATGACCTGCAGGCACTTCCCCTCCAACCTGCTCCTTCAATGAGGTATGTCGATAATTGCAATTCTTCTACGTTACGGTATAATAGGAGCTTCGTTAACAACCCAATATGGTGGTCCCCACTGCTGGGGCACTGGTCTCATAACATACCTGCGGAAGAATAGGCGCAGGGGATTCATGGTGAAGTAATATTTATGATCTAAGCACGCGGTTTAGTATAACGCGAAGGACCAAGTGCGCAGTTACATATAAAGACTGATTTATTATTCGGCGACAACTCATGATTCTGAAAAACGTTTCCCAAAGAAGCTCTAAATTGAAGGAAAAAAATTGTCAATAAATAATAATTGATCAGTCAAATTGCGAACTTTGTATGAATAAAAGAGTCTTTTATGACACTTTCCCCAAGATTCTTATTGATATCGGAATCTTTATAACAAATAAGTCAATTTATTATATACGTTGTTTTTGTAACTCTTTGGAACTCTTGCTAAATAAAGCAATAAAATGTAATGTTTCCTTCATATTTTTTTTCTAAAATAATGTGTTTGCTGGGAAAATGGTAAAAAATCTACTGTTATATTTTTTGTGTATAATGCTTTGATTCTTATAATCAAAGGTATAATAATATTGTAGTTTCATTATCTACACATTCAAAATTTAACTGCTGAATTTCCAAATGAAATCACACAGACAAAGCGAATAGAAACGTAGAATAATAGAAAAAGGGAACCGGTAAAGGGCGGGAGAGGCGCCAACGGTCTCTGAATAATATTTGAATGAAGAATGGAATGAAACTGTCCTATTTTACTCACGCAAAAGAAATTGGTCAGAGATTAAAAAAGAAAATTAAAATATAGAAAGGACACACACAATTATACGTTTTGCTTTTGATCGTATTAGATTAAATTGATCTTTCTGAACAAGAACTCAAATATCAATATAATTTTTTCATCTGGTTATTCTTAACAAATTGAGTACATAAATATTTGGTTGAAATCTAAGAGTAATAAGATAGGTAAAAAAAAGTTCTATGAAGGGTATAAAATATGGGTTTAGGTTAGGACCTGATATCTGGGGCTTCTACATTGCAAAAAAATTTACAGTTAATTATTTTATTTTTCATAAAAGTTGTTGAGCATTCCAACTGATTAATCTTCAGTCAGTTAGTTCTGGGTTAGTTAGCCAATCTATTTTTTTAATATGAGGAAAGCCGCAGATATACCCTGTATAGATAACAAAAAAAATGCTCTATCGTCGAAAATTCTCTTTGTCTACTCATATCAGCATTTAATGCGCGTTACTACGCATGCGTATACACTTATACATGTATTATGTGAGATAAGGGAGTCAAATCTCTCGGAATGATCGCCAAATTAATGGGTCTCTCTATTGGATATTGATATACTGCGCCAACTCTGTTGTCTTAGTAACATGAAGTATTGTTAAGTAACTTACAGTTCATAATTATTATTATCTTAATAATAAAGTCGTTTACTCATAATAGTCACTCAAAATAGTCTTTTACTCATGCATGACACTGATCCATTTTTACTGAAGAATTACATACCTATTAGTAAAAAAACAGGTCTCGAACATATTAATCTGCTGACGGAAATCTTAATTATATTCAATTTAATTTATTTATTGTAATAAAACAACATACAAAAACAGAAAGACAAAATATATGACGACAAAAGGTTTATTGTTTTGTAGCAATTCCTTCCAGGCTAATTAGTCAGAAAGTAAACTGTGAGAACTTAGTATAGGAACTCAAATTTTTGGTTTGTTTGTTTGGGGTAGCGTTAAAGTTTCTACAACAAATTTTACGTTTCTACGTACAAAATTTTCAAAAACTTTTGAATGTTTCTGATACGATATTATCGCTCTGAATATCATAGTTGAATATACATCTAACTGTTTACTGTAGTAATTACGATAAGGATGAATAAATTAATAAAAAAAAGTCTGTAGTTATTCATAACATTTCTTTTTAATCTACTGCGCGACGTTAAAGACATAGTTATGTTTTCTTCCAATAACACTCCGCCATCCAAAAATAAAAATTAAGCAAAGTAATAAACACTCAAGATAGTGTAATTCCAACCGCAATGCTTACACTACGGTGGCCCGGTGCAAAAACTTGCTAAGTAACAAAAAAAAAAAGAAAATGGCTACTACAAACTGCAGCTCGTTCCGCTAAACGATGCAACGGTGGGAGAAATAAAGGAAAATAACACTTCAGTTCTCACTACAGCTGTTATCAAGTGGAGATTTTTATATTTATAGCGTCTCTTATAAATCTCGGGACCCAGGAAGGAACTTGGCAAATGAAGTTTCGTGCTGAAAATTAAACTGGTATTTTGATTAGACAAAAACGTTTTCAAAAATAAACTGCTAATAAATATAATAGTAGTTAATGACTCTTAATACAAATGCTATTAGATATGTTTTGTAGATTGTAGATTTTGGATCTTAATTTTTTCTCGTCATTAAAAATGAACTACATTACTTTAAAATAATGCAAAAAATATTAAGACCCGAATTCATATTTGCCTACGTCAATCTGAGGATCAAGACGAAAAAAAAATTTTTTTTTACTTTTTTGTGTATGTCATAGGTGGCAAACGAGCAGACGGATCACCTGATCGTAAGCGATTACCGCCGCCCATAGACAGCACCCGCAACACCAGAGGAGTCACGAGTGCGTTGCCGACCAATTGGTAAGCCCTTGGCATCATCTCACCTGATGGTAAGTGATGATGATGCCGAAGATGGAAGCGGGCTTACCAAGATTCCCCAACGCAATGGGGAACTGGCTATCTTATCTTTATGCCGGAATACATCAATTCTGGTAACATTGATGTTTGGCGGCAAGACTTAGATAAGATGGTGGTAGCTAGCCCGGCGGGCTCAGAAAATGCCCTACTACCAACCAAACCGAGTCCTACAAAGTAGGACCCCGCCGGGAATCGAACCCGCGACCTCCTGATGCGAAGCGAGCGGACTAGCCACTAGGCTACGGACGCGGTTATTCTTACTTACTTAAAAACACACATCAAAATTTTACATGATTAAAGTCGGTTTTTTAGCGTTGCCAATTATGAGCTAATAAAAACTTATCTTGAAATTGCTCGATTAAAACCAAAAGAGACTTAACCTCTCCATCTATATTTCCAACTTTGGCACAATTGCCACTTATCTCCCATCAGCTACATGCTTCGTACTAATCTCCGGCAATTTTGATCGCGACCTGACGGAGGGGCCTGCACGAAGATTAGCCATTGTCCGCTAATGATGGATGACAGGGGAGAGGTGATGCTGATGTGGGTGTGGTCTACATGAGAGGAGGGAGCGGGTGATCTCAGTGAACAGTAAAATCATGCATGAGTGAAATACCAGTAGCCCAGTAAAGAACGCTGTCGCTTCTTACTCAAAATTGTATTTTTTCCCTAAAGGACTAATACTTATGTGGCAGAAATTACAAAAAAATATTCTAACCTTTTTTGAGTTGTTCAACTTATTTTGGAAGTCTTTATGTGTTTCATCGACATTTTGAAAACGTCTACACGATCCAAGAAACAAATGAAATCGTATTTAATTTCTCGTGTCTTGTATTTTTTATGTCATGTATGTAAATTCAGTTTTTGTGTATAATCACAGTTATACATGTAAAGGATATAAAAAGTAGGTGTAGGTGTAGGACCTTTTTTTATTATTAAAAATTTGAGTGCGTTTGACTACATCTCACCTGATGGAAAGTGACGATGTAGTCGAGGATGGTACACGCAAACTCAAATAACGCCTATTCACTCTCGCCTTGAAGACCCCCAAATTATAGGAATCGGGAAACACGGACGCAGGTAAGGAGTTCCACTCCTTCGCAATTCGCATAATAAAAGAGGAAGCATATCGCTTCGTGCGAATAGGTGGAATGTCAACTACAAAGGGATGAAAGGCCTCCCTGCGCCTAGTTGACCGAAGGTGGAATGGAGCTGGGGGAATGAGGTCATGAGCACTCTCTCCGAAATGAATTCGATAAAAAAACCGATAAAGAGGCGACTTTGCGGCGATGCTCTAGGCTTTAACAGAAATGAACTTTAAATACTGTACAAATTTTGTTCTAAGACTGCAGAAATTGCTTAAAAGGTTGAAATTTTAGAGAGTAGAGTCCAAATATTTTTGCTAACAAAAATGTTGATCAGCACCTCATTTGTTGCACTCTGTTTATATCTATAAATGCGTAAAACTAACAAACTTGCGTTTTAAATAGTCACTGTTATGACTTGTACCCCACTCCACATCCTTTTAAGGTTTCATGGGGGTTGTCCGTTTAATTCGTCCTGGTTAATCTTCCATTGTCTATGGTCCCGGGTCGAGTGGCCAGCGACATGTCAACATCAACCGGATAATTCGTTCCCCATGAGGTCTTACATTATCACATTGGTTCGATAAGTGGCGGGTTAATTAGAATTTCTGATATTTGGCGGTCGAAAACAAAGGTTTCGATGTGAGTTAGTGGAATTGACCAGGTTAAGTGTGTTTCCATGAGAGAATAGGCTTGATCTTGATTGAGTATGTTTACGAGAAGCCATGTTATACCTGGTTATATGCCTGCGTTGCTAGTTCAAAATAAATTGCTGTATTCTAGATAAAGGTTAACTGGTTTTTTTTTTGGTTTTTTGGCAACGCTGATTTCAAACTAAGTAAACTCAAATATTTCGGTTCCTTAAATGCAGATTGTTACTAGAACCTATTGGTATAAAGTTTTAGAACTCAGATAGTGTATATTGACACAGTTTATTTATCAGTTTCTATGAGTTTGACTTAAATTTTTTAGATAGGTAGGTATATAAGCCTATATCCGACTATGATCTTTTGGCAGGTGGATGACATTGACAGGAACATTTGTCGCAAATCTGACGTTTATTTCATACAAATAGTGTCATTTTTCAAGATGGCGGCGTTAGTTTCGGCTTTTCACCACCTGCCAAAATATCGTAGTCGGACTGTACCCATTTTAGACTAATCTTGACTATTGAAAGTGGAGCGTTCCGAGTTGGATGCGATATGATTTTTTATTTTATCGCGTAACGCCTTTTGTCGTGAGTTATAAAGCGCACACTGCTCTGCAATGTCCCTTTTGTAGAATTTTCAGTATTGTACCTAGCGTTATTTAGTTTACTTATGCGTAGGGTTTGTCGTCTTTTGTATATATTGCTACAAAAATACGATTGTATTCATTCACTCAAGTAAATAATGTTTTTTTCTACCAAGTCTAAAGGACACCAAAAATAATTAGAGCACAATAGGGCCCCGCTGTGTAGACAAATGGTAGCGGAGACAACAAGCCGATACACTGTGCGACGGTGGACAGTGGGGGCCGAGAGGCTGGACTGTTTTGAGATGTGTACAGACTAGAAATAACTACAACTAGTAACAATTTGAATTTAATTTTCAAAATAAATGAATAAAATTGCCTACATTATAATAAAGTTAACAAAATTAGCTGAAACTATTTAAACTGGGGCTTTTACGTATAAAACTGAACAACTTTCCCCAAGGTTCCCATGGTGAATTCGCGAAAAGGTTTTATTGGAATTCCCATACATGCCCATACAAATTGTAAGTTGGCCGATCAGGTAAGCGATTGGTTAGAAAATTCCAAAATTCAACTGATATTGAAACTTGAGTAAGTAGTTAAGGGATAGGAAAGCTGGTATATGCCAAGTAACTGGTGGTGGTAAGTGTAAAAATATCTAATGTACTGGTTCTCCTCAAGCACCAAGTATCTTTGAGCAATTAACCTATAGTTCATTCCAATCAAAAAAAAAACAAAACGTGAACAAACTTACTATGGAACTGACACATGTCAATGTCATCTGCATACTATGTTTGTTTACCTTTTGCTTTTTTTTAATTGGGATGAACTATAGTTGACTATATCTGCCTCATTTGAAAAAAATTGACAATCACCATACATGGTTAAGGGTAATTTTTCATATTATTTTTCAATATTGTGCAGTGCAATCATCCACAAAAAAATTGAGAATATAACTGCTAACTTCGTTACGACCAATCAACATGAAATTCAAATCGAAAACCTTCTCTTCCGAAGTCGGTTAAGGCATCAAAGTCACAGAAAGTGTGAACTTACACCGAATGAAGCGATCTGACATCGCGACTTGGCGAAACGAATTTATCGAGTGCGTGAAAAATGATGCAGGGCGGTGACAGAAGAAGCCAGAGACACCCAGGGGTTGGGCGGGCGGCACTGAGATACCGGTTGTCTATTCCACAGTGAGAAAAAACAAAAGGCTTTTGTAATTTTGATGAAGATGTGACCATTTTTACTAAAAAAATAGTGTTCAGATCGGTCTAGTTTATGTACTATAGGTACTCGTATTTACAAAGAATACGTATAAAACTATCCTTAATAATGTTATAAAAATATGAAATATACAGTAAATATCTAAAAACCTAGTCACTGGCGATTATACTGATAAACTGTATTTTTTTATTAATAACTTGGCAGAGTTCGACAAAATGACTTTTCTGGAAAACCGAACAAGATGCGAGCCAAGTTAATATGATAGATCCAAACAAACTATATTTCTATCTTTTATGTGTAAAGATTTATAAGTACCTAGTTACAGTGTATAATATGAAAGTTCTCTGGGCTTTACTTACTGATATTTAAATCTTGTACATAGTAGTTCAGTTCAATCAATACTTATTTATTTATTATTCTATTGAACATTAAGAAAATTAAACCACTAAACTGAATGAAAAACGGCGTATCTTTCTAAAAGCTACATCCTCTTTTTCGCATTTAATTTTGCAAATAACTTAAATCGAAGAAACCCAAAGCAAATATAGGTTGTGTTTATTTCGGGCTCCCTTTTCTTCACTTCCCAATCTATTTATTTTCCGATTCGCCCCTTATTTTCCATTTGTCCGCTGCAATGTCAGCCTTGATTGATGAAGTTTTCAAAAAACCCTTTTTAGGGACTTTCGACGGGAGTAAAGCGACAATAAATAAGGCAATTACTGAGAAAGGTGGTCAGAAAATTGACAGTGAATGATAGTTTTCAAATGAGTGGATGTTTTTTTTAATGATATGGTATGAGGATGTTTTTCGATTTTATTTAATGATTGTTTCTTCTTCTGTTCTGAGAAGAGGAAAGATGATGAGCTATCGTTAAAGAAAAAGGAAATATTATACGACATGACGAGTGCATCAATAACATATATACAGGGTGTAAGGGACAGGTTTCCGAAAACTTTAAGGGCTTGCTCAGTAGACGAAACTGAACAACTTTCCACAATAAATTTTTTCAGGACACCAAAAAAAAAATCGGCTTCTCCATACAAACTGTCCAATCAAGTTTATAATTTTGTATGGAGAAGCCGATATTTTTTTTCGTTTCCTGAAAAAAATTCTTGTGGAAAGTTGTTCAGTTTCGTCTACTGAGCAAGTCCTTAAAGTTTTTGGAAACCTGTCCCTTACACGCTGTATATACATATAGTAACAAGGTTGAAGGTTGAAGGTTG
Source organism: Coleophora deauratella (assembly GCA_958295455.1). Lineage (NCBI taxonomy): Eukaryota > Metazoa > Arthropoda > Insecta > Lepidoptera > Coleophoridae > Coleophora > Coleophora deauratella. The sequence goes on along the minus strand of OY282391.1, from coordinate 2,698,217 downwards.
AATATATGGTAACAAGGTTGAAGGAGACTATGGAAGGAGAAAAAACGAGGATAGTTATAGATATGGCCCAAATTAGGAAGAAAGTTGATGAAGCAAAGAAAAGTTTTTTTTTTTTTGAACAATGAAATTAAAATAATGACCTAAATAGATAAGAGCACAAATCTTCATTATACAAAAGGTGACTGCTTTTCACTATAGCGTGTGATTGTTTTTTTAAAGGTTTTTGCAATTAATGGCTCTATTTATGACTAGTTTTGCAAAAATAAATTATATTATTTCCTTTAGATTACAACTCTATATCAACGAAACTTGCAGATACGACATTCCACCTGAGGTGTAAAGTATAAAAGGTAATTATAAAAGGTAAGGATGTATATTAATTTCATTGTCATATCCTGTAGTCAAAATGACTTAATAGATTTTGAAGAGCGAGCATATGTCATTCGCTTTATTATTGTTAGCAAATTGGCATAGTATACATTTTACGAGGTCGGTTTTTCGGTTTTTTTTTTTTTAATTCATACTTACCTCAATAACTGGCCCAAGATAATTTAAGTTAGTATAAATTTCAAAATATCATGTCTGAAGGGTAAGATACATACTCTACCGTATTATACAGCATGTTAGCCATTACACTAGGTGTATACATGATGTTCGTTTTATTTCGTCTGGCAGAGCGGATGATGGAGGTACATTTGTTAAGGCACCGCACCTGTACTCCGCGGGCTTGTTCAAGATAAATCGTTTCCGTTACCTCAACCCCCTGTATATAACTTAGCGCTGGAAAATTGCCTTTTAAAGGGAACCTAACAGTCTGGACACTTAGAAAAATGATCTAATATGGTCAAATTATATTTGAAGTCATTTAACTGAATAGGTGTTATTTTCTTGTCAGTAAGTTTTTACTTTTCTATGCAATGTAAATTATGAAAGTCAAAAAATGCTTAGTATAACGATGGTGTCTATTAGATTATTCCAATTTAGGTCAAAAGAATACATTACGTTACTCTAAATTGGTCTAACAAGATCGCAAATTACCAAATATCAACCTAGCTCTTATACAAGTATGAAAATGAGGCTTATCCTGTTTTTTTATCGCTCCCATCCAGTAGGTTGGTCTACGATTATTGCACTAATAGAAAGATTCATAGTTGTCGGAGTGAATAGAGTTCAAATTCCTAATTATACGTTCCGAAGAGTTGGTAGCATTTATTTGGAAGCCAGACATTCATTATACATAAGTAAATAAAAAGAATTGTTTGTTATTTTTTCATATTGGTAGTCACAGATTATTCAATGTGCTCATTTGTCTATTTCAAAATGGGATTCAATTTTTTTGTCAGGAAGACTACTTGCCTCTATGCATAAGTTATTTTTGATAATCATAAAATAATAATAAGAACAATTGTTAAGTTATATACTTATGTATTAAATTACCTACCTTGATGTAAATGGCATTCTGATTTCTACACAAACTGTAGTTATAATTATTATACATTTCACACACAATACAACAAACACCAAAATTAGGTATCTTAACAAAGACCAAACTAGTAATCAAAAGTTTTGAACAACACATCAATAATAACATAAATTGTATTTAAACCAATAATAATGAAACTTTGAACATAGAAATTGTAATAGCGATGCGCTTGCGACGTCGTTTAATATCCACTATCAACTGAAAATGTCTAGAGAGTCAATTACTCTTGCGCAGACTACTTTTTATTGCAGAGAGCGCAGGAAGCTATCGTAACTTCTTGGTTGTTCAAATCAGAAAGAAAAGAAAGAAAAAAACATTTTATTCCCAAAACACGACGCGTACATAATAATTATGTATTATGTTATGTTCACACAATTCAGTAATCCCATTTTACAACAAAACGGACTGCAAGCACAGAAGTATTAATTTTTAATCAGCCTATATCGAAAACATTTAAGTATTCAAATGAATCTTAAGACGTTTAGTTTAGATTTACAGTTGCTGAAATACGTCTTTTTTTATTTATAATACCATGTAGAGACTGTCGTGTTAGCTACTCTATGACGGTTGAATCATGCTGAATTGTAAACTTACAACGTTTCGTTGATTCCCCATCAATGAGCACTTGTTCGCCTCCATCTCTGCGCATACGCATCATTATTATCGACTATTTTTATTTATACGATACTATTCTCACGATAAAGGGTGCTCATATGTGAAACTCCTATTTTAAAGGGTTCATAACAATCAAACTTATTTTGTAAACTGTACGCACAGTAAAGAGACTCGATATAGAAGCCATTCGATGTGCGGAGACGCACTGTAAAGAGAGTTGATATAAATAGACAATTTATATCAATCACAATATTCAAATTATGTCTATATATAATAGACATAATTTAAATAGTGAAACGATTTGGTATACTGATACTGTAATGTTCCTATTTTGACAAAGAATAAACAAATAAACAATTAAATTAAATAAATAAATAAAGAGATGCGAAATAGAGGAAATAATTCAAAATATCTGCTAAGGTACACTGAGATTTCTACTCGTGAATCTGAAACACTTTTCTCCAGGCACATATAGTAACAGTCAATCCGGTAGTTGACTGCTAGTCATTTGAGTTACTTTTAATCATATGTCAAAAACGGCATTTTGTTCTAAAAATGTTAGAAATTTTGTACAATGACGTCATTGTTCAATATAGTAGTTTGCATACTAATTGCTAAATTCTTATAAATTAAAAATTGAAAATGTGATGAAAATTAAAGTGATTAAGATTTTCAGCAATTGCAATGAAACAGCTATTTAGTCAATAATATTTTGTAATTTATTTTTCATGCAGTCAACTCCCGGCTCAGCTGTTCGATTTTTATTCCGTCCAATTTTTGCGATTGGCTATAATTTAGGTACCTAAATAAGAGTGTTGGTGCTTGTTGCTTTTAAAATATGTTTTGGCAATATTTACTTGCAACTTTGCACATTAATCTGAATAAAATAAGTGTTCATAGGTTTGAAGTGTACATTATATTATTTCTCACAGATATAGAAATCCAGTGCTTTTGAAATATGAGAAAGCACTGTTTCACTACACCTCATGTTTCATTAGCAATGTAATCAAACTATGGTACTAAAAGACTTTGTCCAATTAGTACCTGTAATAAGTACTTAGGCGATTATCACACGGGAGGCGCCGCGCCGCGGTTGGAAAATGTACTAGAAATGTATGTAGCCGCGGCGGGCTACCGCCTGGTACGCGGTTGCCGGCCAACCGCGCTAGCCTTGCACACGGGCTAGCGCGGTTTACATACATTTCTATACATTTTCACACGGGAGGCGGTTTCCAACCGCCGGTTGGAAACCGCCTCCCGTGTGATAATCGCCTTATACATACATAATAATAAAACTGTGGCAAAAGTGAAACAGCCATCAACATTATGTATGTTTCAGGTATCGATGTTGAGGGTTGTTCCACTTTAGACACATGTCCATAATAGGGTTCCGTATTAGGGTAGGCCTAACGCGAAATACAAACATTTTCTATTAAATTTGTGTGCGGCAAAAAATGTGTGGCGAGCAAAGACTGTGACAAAAATGGAACAACCCATGTTGGTAGGTACACTTGAACCTAATTACAATACCCATACATGCCCTGTAATCCCACACAAACAGTCGCACAGACCCACCAGACTAGGACTGATACCTCAAAGGGCTCCATTTGCAAAATTTGTTTTTCCATTACCCAGATTGGCTTTCGTAGGAGGGTTACGAGATGTGCCAAATTTTTTAGGCGTTGATCGTGTTTTAAACCGACTTAAAAAGAGGAGGTTCTCAATTTCTCAGCAAATGTTTCCCCGACTGATTAAAGGCCAAGACACTGCAGTAAATCTTTTTTAATAGACGCATAGGCCATTTATTGATTGATTTATATTTGTATGAAAATGTGATTTTGTTTGTTCGTCTGTTTAATTTTTAAAACCTTTAGCCAAATCGGCTTGGTATGAATTTGGCAATGCGAGGTGTTTGTATTAATTTTAATTCCCTCGATTACATTTTATACTACGACAGAATACATTTTAGGGCTTGTACACAAAACTGCGAGTTTTATGTACAATCCCATCTGCAGCAAGTTTTTTTTACTTGGTCAGGTTAGTTTAGAATGGCTTTATTTGGGAAAAAATACCAACAAAAACTATCTGTTATACCGTAACATACTTCTAAACCCAATTTAATTTATGAAATTATGAACCTTTTACACTCTACATATCAGGCACCCAAAAAATATACGTCCAATACGTTGCACGCTGGCTCATCGCCAGAACAGTGCCGTAACAGAATTAATTACTGCCAACAGATGGCACTGATCACCAGGTGGACCGCGTATATCATGGGTACCAGGAATTACCAGGTATTTTATGGGTAGAAAACTGAAAGCATATGGGTGTACCAGACTCAGTTTAGTGGCTGTTATGCCATAGTAAATTATTAATAATAGTTACGGAATTTAAAAATTGCTAAGTTACTTTAAAAAACGTCAATATTCAATAATTAGACGTCGATATTCAAAGACTGGAAAACGTTTTGAACTGAATCTTTAGAATTTACCTACTTCATGAAAAAAGAAGAAATTATAATATAAAGGATTCTTCACACGATAGAAGATTCGTGAATTTAAGCGGCGAGTAGAAAGCGGTCAGTTATTTTGTAAACACTAATTAATACTGTATTTTTTAACCTCGAATTTAAAAAACAAATAACAAATATAAATAACTAATTAATTGAAATTGACGAGACCCTTAAGAAACGCGCGTACCTACTACTATCAGCCTTCAGCCCTCATTTTCAAACCTCAGATTACATGTTTAATTACAAAAAAAACTTATTATCATCCAAATTGATATTCCACGTCTTTATCAAACGTTTCAGTCAGAGTCGTGTATACAAATACACTCTCCACACACACACTGCATCGGGGAGACAGCCTCGGCCTCGTTGCATTGGTTTGCAACTCATATAGAAGAACGGAAACTCAAAAAAAAATGCTAGGTATTTTAAACCACCTCTGTGGCCCAGTAGCAAGTCCATTCAGTTCACATCGGAGATCGCGGGTTCGATTCCCGGTGGGATCCAACTTAGCAGGACTTGGTTTGGTTGGTGGTATAATAACGCAATTAATATGCAAACTCAAAAATGATTGGCTAGCTAGTCCGTCCTGCAGGACACATAGAAACAATATTCATTATTCATCGCTTCTCTGCATCAAAATGAATAAAACAAAAAAAAAACAGAATACGCAAACACCAAGGGCCAGGCAATCTGTTAAATGACAGGTTTTCCGCGTGATTGATTGCGTTTTGCATGCGTAAAAAGCTCATGAAAATATGTCAGGGTTTCGTCAGCTACCTATGAGTAGAACGCATATCAGCAGGGTTCAAAAATTTATAGATTTCCGTAAGCCACATATTATATTTTTTTTTTACTTGTCTGTTAATTTTAATTTAAATTATATATTATTTAATTTTAAATAACATAATTACAGACGGGGATCTTTTACTTTCGGATCTTTTCCATTCAATCTTAGAGTGGCAGGAATTCCTATTAAAACGTTATGAACATAATTATTACTAACATGACATTAGAGAGAAAATAATATATCATCTATGTTTTAATGTTTGAATAATAAAAAAACGATGATTTTTTAAATGGGGAGAACTCTGCATACAAAACATAACATTCCTCGCTTTTCTCAATCGCAGTAACTACTGCAGTCACAGAGACGTATTTCAACTGCTGTACATACTACCGGTATCAATGTTACCGATAAACTTTATATGATAAAAAATATGTTTCACTTCATATTCGTTCCCTGATATATTCAGATTGGTAGATTTGATATAAACTTAAACATAGATCCAACAGATATCTGTTAAAAGTTAAACTAGAACTTCTTCAAAACACTAGACATCTAAAATCTCAACAAACACAAACCATCCATGCCAGAGATTGGCAAATGTTCATCAGAACTTTAGTCATAGATGTAGTTATTACATTACAAACTATGCGTTTACCTAGACACCTCACAGACGTCTAGGAATGGCGCATGACCCTGCAGTGCCTCAAACAGCCTGTAATCCTGCGTATGCCTCTTATACAGGTTGTTACTGAAAAGTCCGGGGGAATAACACTCGTGTATCTATATATGTATGTATTTTAAAGTATATGTGTATGTACTCGTATATCAGTCTCTGGTTCCCATAATATAGGGAATCCTAGTTTGGGGCCAGATGACCGTGTGTGATTTGTCCCAGTTATTTATTTGTTTATTTATTTATTTTACTATTCATTTGCAGCTCGTCAACCAGAACTAAAATTCCAAAATCAAACCCGATATGGGAGTTTCTTTAGGCGCCAACAGAAAAATTGCGACAGTCACTGGCAGGCTTCATCTTAGATTTGAAACGCAAAGATATGAAGACGCCGTAATTGTTTTACTTACCAACGAGGACTACATCCGTTACACCATGAAATAAAAACTCTTTAGTCTGAGCGTAGCACCAACGATCATCACCGTCGCCATGACAAACACGCAACCATGAGAGCTCTGGTAAATCTTACTTCTACAGAGCTAGAGGGACAAATTTTTCCGTAACTTTTTTAAGGTCATAACACAAAATCAGTTATTTATGTTTCTTATTTCATTGCACATGCACACCCTGTAAATGTCCATACTGTCTATGATGCGATGTCGATGGCTTTGTGGCACGAACCCGAAGGCAAATTCAATGCGTTCGTAGAGCAAGTAGGTATAATAATTAATTGTGTGTTTACCTTTATGGTAATAATAATAAATATCGCCGCTTAAAACAACAATACTGAATGTATTTTAAATGAAAAAACGTGAAACTAAAATCATTGGAATGGACAAAAGAGATAGGCACCACACTATAGTTAGAAAAAGATTTTATGTCCATGCATAAAGGTAATAATATGTAATAAAAGCTCTTTAACTTCACTGGACACTGAAAAAATAAAGCAAAAAAGACAGCGACATGTTACCTCAAATTTAGTAGTACTCAAAAATCTAAAAGTTATAAAAAATCCAAAAATTTTGTAACAAAATAGCAAGTTAAAAATTTAAAAAATGACTTTAAATAATATCCCGAACTCAGATATTGAGATGGACGACTTGTCAACCATGAACTGGATATCGAGAGGGGTTTTCATGATTGAGGGGTATCATCACATGGTGTACTTGGGGTTGGCCATGATGTTCGTATTCTACATGCTCATGGAAGCCAGGGAGAAGAGCTTCAGGATCTCAGGAGCTGAGGAACTGAGTAGGGCCATGGACACCCCAACACCTGTGTTCTCAGATCCACTCCTAGCAGAAGCAACCGACACCAAGACATCCAAGACCTGCGTTAAGGATCTCGCCAAAGACATTGATAAGGTCGAGATGAAATCTGTATTGCAGAAAATGGATTAATCGTTTAATGGATTTTTGGACAGTTAATGTTTTTATTAAAATATGCCTTAGTTAAACTTTGGAAATGAATGTAAAACATATTGAGGATAATGCCACCAATTTTAAATGACATGTGAAATTAAAATAAATATATATCACATGCAGTTATAAAGTGTAATTAATGTAGTTTTTTTAATTCACTGTCTTATCCAAAAATTCACCAATTCGGACTTGGCCTCTTGGAATGTTTGGAATATAACCTTCCATAGGCGTGGGAAGAGATTCATGCCCCTAGAGTGGGGGCAATTTAGATTATTAACTAACTTATCTAAAATTATTATTGTCATAACAGATGCTATGCATCTTCAGAAAGATGTTGCTGTAGAGACTGTTCAAAAACTACCAGTAGTACTAATTCAAATTCAATTCAAATATTTTATTTCAGAAAATAAATTCCACATAATGAGTATAATACACAATTCATATTACTACTTATTAACAAATGACCCTAGAAAGATCCTGATAGTACAACTGATCACTGTACTGTTAATTTTATATTGGGCACTTGTGGAACTGCTTGACCTGACGATGATGTTTATGCCCCAGAGCCTTCTTTACTCGTGTTACTACCAATCTTACTACCAGTAACGCAACTAATCCTAAAATAAAAGAAGTTTTTATCATTTCCTTTATTACACGACTGCTTGGCACAACCAGTAGTGCCAAAGGAAAATTTTCTCACCCGTGGCACAACTGTTCTAAGTTTTGTACTACCGTTGTATTCAGCAGTACTTAACTGCTGATGTGCCAAGTAGTCGTGGCTCGGGTAATAAAGGAAATAGTAAAGACTTCTTTTATTTTAGGATTAGTTGCGTTACTGGTGCAGATCTAGAGGCTGCACTTCCAAGTAGTGCCATTGGTCGGGAGCGGTTCAAGACATTGCCAGCTTAACTATCTTGAATAATCATCATATAATAATACAAGAGAAGGCAGACGTCCCTTTTAGAGCATAGGTGTCATCGATAAACCACCATCATCAACCATCCACTGTCAAGCCATTGCATTGCACTGCATTACTATAGTCATAGTAAAATTTAACCGAATCACTTTAAATTCTCTCTAACACCGAGCCATGCGCACCTAGGAATAATCTATGTTTCCCTGCTCCTAGGTTCTCCCAGAGCTGGAAATTCATGAGTCGCTCCCCTTTAAACCCCATCTTTTAGGACCTGAGTCGTTGCTATTAATTCACGGGCACAGGGTGTCCCCATAACATTTGCATTTCGTAACTTAGATGCAGAACTGCACTAACATTTGAATTTGTTACAATTTCCATAATCCTGTATTTATAGGTTGAATTTTGGTAAGAGAATTTTATTTTTGAGAAATGGACTGGATGGAATGGATATTTTAAGTATGAGAGCGAGAAGAAAAAGGCGTAAAGTTTATATCAGTGTTCTCTCTCTTGTAAAATATTGATGGCGAATACTTGCTTAGAAGTTTAGTAAGAAATAAGCGAATATATACGTAACTTAACTATGTGTATGAATTAAACTACCAGATTCTCTACCAGAAACTCGTCGATGTTCTGAAATAAAAACCTTCATGGATTTTGTTTTTAGGGTTCCGTAGCCAAATGGCAAAAAACGGAACCCTTATGGATTCGTCATGTCTGTCTGTCTGTCTGTCTGTCTGTCTGTCCGTATGTCACAGCCACTTTTTTTCCGAAACTATAAGAACTATACTGTTGAAACTTGGTAAGTAGATGTATTTTGTGAACCGCATTAAGATTTTTACACAAAAATAGAAAAAAAACAATAAATTTTGGGGGCTCCCCATACTTAGAACTGAAACTCAAAAAATTTTTTTTCATCAAACCCATACGTGTGGGGTATCTATGAATAGGTCTTCAAAAATGATATTGAGGTTTCTAATATCATTTTCTTCTTAACTGAATAGTTTGCGCGAGAGACACTTCCAAAGTTGTAAAATGTGTCCCCCCCCCCCCGTAACTTCTAAAATAAGAGAATGATAAAACTAAAAAAAATATATGATCTACATTACCATGCAAACTTCCACCGAAAATTGGTTTGAATGATATCTAGTAAGTAGTTTTTTTTTTAATACGTCATAAATCGTAAACCGCAATTTACCTTTCATTCAAGTTACAACGAACTACAAAAACTTTTATATTATGTTACTTGCTGCTATGGAACCCTTCATGGGCGAGTCCGACTCGCACTTGGCCGCTTTTTTTTATTACATTTATCTTGCTTGACTTTATAAAACTCGCAAAATAATTTAGATTTCCCATGCAAAATAAAGAAAAAAAGTTTATTTAACTTATGATTCTGAAGTATGAGTTACAATAATGCACATAACATGGCAGCTAAGGTAATTTCTCATTTACTTTAAATAGACCCAGTACGTATATCCAAAATCATCTTTACAAGACGTAGGGATGCACTTCCTGAAAACAATTACATTTCCAAACTTTTCCAAAGGTATAGGTAAGCCTCGGAAGCCAGCTTATCAAAAATAAATCCCTTCTTTACTATCTATCTCCAGCCAGTTTCAACTCGCAAGAGGCTTTCAAAAACAATTTAGGTGCGACTAAAGACACGTTATCTGCGACCAGGTAATTACAGCAAGAAAGAAGGCCGCAAATGATACGGAAAATCCTTAGAGTTTGCGGCCTTCTTTCTAATAAGGGCAGATTACTGCACCCCCAAGTTACCTACTTATTGAGCAAAGATTTTACAGTGGAGCAGAGCTATCATTCAGTTTGGTATTGGGGGTTTGAGATGGCGTTTAGTACAAAATATCAGGCCTCCGAGATAATATTGTTAACTATAACGAAGTAGTAGATTTTTTAAATCTTATAAGATTTTCTCAATAATACCTTTCAAATGGTCAATCTTAGCTCTAACTTTCACGTCGCAAATACGATGCAGCAGTCAAAGAAAACAGTGAAACAGAAAATACATTTACACTATTTGTTATATTCATAAGAGACAGAATGATGATATGAGTATGGAAGGAGTGAGCACTGAGATGATAGTAGGGAGAGATGACTGGAAGAAAAATACATGCCGCGCCGACCCTAAATGATTGGGAACAGGGTTGGCCTTACTTCGCTAGCAAAAAACTATACACCCAAACCTAAAACTCCAAATCACTTGAAATGAGATATTACCTACAGGGATGTTGCAAATATCTGCATCCGCATTTGCAAATGCGGAGCTTCCGCAACGCTGTTGACCGCATCTGCATCCGCAATATTCAATGCGGATTTTTATGCGGATCTAGGGAAGCATAGTTTATAATTTTATTGTAATATTTAGATTTAGGAATTTAATTTTATACATTGTATAAGAATATTTAAAAAAAAACTAAAAAGTATATGAATAAGATTTTTTCATACAAATTTTACTAACCATAATAGTTCAAGTAAGTACGGTCTACCAAAGTACATCATTCATACTAAAGCAGTAATCAGTCAATTCAAACAGCTGAAAAAGGAATTGCTATCTTACAGTAATAAGAGTCAATATTAATGAAAATCCACTCAAATGGTGGAGCGTTCATCGAGAAGAACTGTATTTGTGTGCATGCGGTGTTTACCAGTAAAAGGTTGTTATACTAGTTTATTTAATAGCCATGTATTATATTTATTGTGTAAGTATAAACAGCTGTTGGTAGACCTAATAAAATAAATAAATTAAATGAACTAAAAATAAGTACTATCAATACCTCAGATCAATACCTTTTAGCACGCAGATTCACCCGCCAGTGTTATGTTCCTAGTGAACAATTGTTTAGTAGTGCAATTTAATTTATGAATCACAGTGAAACAGGAAGGACCAGAAAAGGCAGCAAAGTTAATTTTCATGAAATATAATGGTCTTTAGTTTTTAACTTTGATTATTAAGTATTTAATTATTTGATAAAAAGGGGATTAAGTATATTTTTGTTTTATTTATGCGCACCCATACAAATTTTATATAAAAAAGCTTAAGATCCGCATCCGCATTTTCATCCGCGGATATATAAGCCTTTAAATATCCGCATCCGCATCCGCGGATTTTAAAATCTACATTCGCAACACCCTGATAGGTAATAGCAAATTACATAAAAAAACAGGTGAAAATAAAACACAAGAAGCTTGAAGAAAATCTCACAGCGCCACCTACCTTGTCTCCATCGAACTTTTCCGACGGCTCATCATAGATACGAGTGTCACGTTTTTCTCTCGAACCGCGCCTCGCAAGCAACGGTGTTTCGGGCGGCGAGACTAGCGCCACACTATTCCTAGCGCTCTCCGGTGGCGATTTTATGAACTCTATCTTCCCGCCTTCAACGCAGATGTTTGGCGTAAGTGGGTAGATAGGGGACAAAGCAACGTTAGTATTCGCTAGATGGTTATAGTGGTTCTCTTCAACGGGCAAAGTTTTGGGCTTATGTTTCTTGCGATACGTCGACTCGTATGCAAGAACTTGTGTTTTGTCTTCTGGATGAATTTGTCGTGGCTTCCCGGGAGGTCGATCGGGTGGTTCTGGAGAAACGCTGCCATCCGTTTCGGGACTCTCATTTCTTTCGTTGCTTGATATCCTGCAACAAGAAACGGTTTGTCAAGATTTTATAATCCTATTTTGACAATTTTTTTGGATTAGCAGTAGTAATAATCATATTTCTGTAAGCTATATAAGATATGTTATCTAAGAATCACAATAGATGGCGCTAGTATATTCGTGAGTACAAATATTTTTTATTAAATATAGCATATTCCTCTTAGTTTCGGCTTATTGAGATAAAGATACTTGTAAATAGTATTTAAAATGATTGTTAAAAAAGTTGTATTTAATATTTTGTATAATTTTTCAAAACAATCACAAATATTAACAAAAGTTCTAAAACGCACTATTGACTTTTTATTAGCACTGACTATATATACCGTACGTTCGACTATTCTGATGGAAGTGTATTGTCTAGTGTGATGCCACTATTGTTGATAGATCGCTAGCTTTTCGTTAGAGGGTCTTAGCAACGTGACGTCACGCGCTACGTTGTCAGGCTACGCACCCTGTAACCTGCGCCACGGACGATCGCCCGCGCGGCTGCGACGGACCAGTGGCGCACGTTCCTCGGGCTGCCTCTGAACCTTACGCGGTTTTAGTTAACTCGTTAGCTTAGCTCCGGTAAATAAAATCCTAGCACTTCTATAACACGGCGGCGAGTGAAAACTCGGTTGCCCGTTCTTTTGTTTCTGGTTGATGGGACTCTTTATTTACCCGCCATATTAATTAAAGAATACCAAGGGCGCTTTTATTGTCACGCGGATTTGTGCCCGCATGCGTGCTGCGTTTCCAAAGCGTCCCGCGTGCGTGTGCCACGCATGACAATAAAAGGGCCCTAAAACGTGTAATGAAACGATAGTTTGCGGGCGGCATGCATGCGGATATGGCCCGCGTGCGGGAACAAATCCGCATGACAATAAAAGCGCCCTAAAGTGAACTAATCTAGTAAAATAACTTTAGGATTTTAATAGCTCCATCACTAACAAAGATAAAATACGTAATAGTTACCATAGGATCCATCTAAGTTAAACGTAATCTTATAACCCTAAAGTGAAAGTAGGTAACTAAACTTTAACAAACAAGTTAACATGTTAATACCACTTTACCCTACAGATTTTTTGAAAGTGGTAATTCGTTCCGTCTACAACTACCTATATTCACGGTTACGCCCTGTCCCTTATCGGCCACGGCTACTCTGGCCTTATCTCATAAGAAACAAGGCCGCAAACTTGCCGCAAAGTATATGAAGTTTCCGTACGTAAGTTCGGGTACTCTGGCTTCTCATGATAAGATAAGATATGCCTTCTTAAACAAGATAACTAAATTAGAATCGTAAAATCAACATCGTGGTAACTGTCCTGGACTTACTAGTACATCCAGTAGCTACTGTTTCTTTAGTGGTTGTTTACTTGAATGAAGCATACTTATTTACATTACTGACCTTGATAACGCCAACAAGTATATTGTTTACTCTAAGATAACGACAAGTAAATATTTATTTTACACTTCACGTAAACCCAAAATATAATTTATCAATTAAGCAAAGTTCATAACCATTAAGGTACCTACATTCGTATCACATTGTTATTAAATCGTTTTGGTACCTATAGTTATAAATATTTAACTATTCAATCAAATACCTAAGAGAATATACCTACATACTATAAAACACCTTAGGATATAGGTGAAGAACTTATTAGCGTAAGCGACAATTTTTCTGAAATAGGTACAAACCAAACACTTTGTGTAGGTAAGCAAACTGTTGCAAGGTGCTTCTGTGATTATTAAAATAATAGGCACGCAGTCAGGTATAGAATAGAAATAATAAATAATTATTTCCCTCTCCTATAATATTCATTAGCTAATTTTCGCTCGTTCTTTTGTTTATAGGCATTGATCACCAGGTAGGTAATAAACAAAACCGGAATTTATAACCAGTTTTTGTCGTCAAAACACGTCAATCCGGAAAATTAAGATAATTCTGCAGTACCTACTCGTAAATTAATACCATAATACTACGATAATTTAAACACACAGGTTTTCCGCTACAATTGGTATGTCAACAAATATGCTATTTGCAAATAATTAATTATGTCAACTTTGCTGAAAACGCAAAAAAAAACAGTTTTCATACAAATTAATTAGCTTGTAAGCTAAGTTTATAAGGAAAGTATAGATTTTTTTTAAAGGTCTACATACATATACTATATCGCATTTTTAATTATGTTAGATATCACAAAATATTAAGTTGGTCTATAAAATTTATAAGTAGGTTTTTGAGAATAACTAAGAAAAGACAGGTATCTATCTATACTTTATGTATTTGAACATAAAATCAATTTTTATTTTTTTTTAGCCATACCGTGTTATATTATAATTATAAACTATTTAGCGTTTTAGAACTAAAAATATGTGGCAACGCCTTTTATAATAGACCTAATGACCTATATCAAGAACAAACTATTAATAATTATTATATAAGTGTGTGTTCGCATTCGTTTTCTGTTGCAACTGTGTGTCACATTATTGCGACAAGCCACAGCTGAACAAACACGTTCAATTTTAACTCTTAATGACTTGCAAATAAATGTCATTTCACGGTCTATCGTCGTCCGCGTTTCCCAGTTATAATATTAATCCTATCTAAACCCTTTGAAGTGAAGCGTGGAATAAGTTATAAAATTGAAATGTAGAATAAATAACTCATAATGAAGGAGTTTGATAGGTTTATTAGACATATTAAATGAAACTGAAAGTTTCCTTTAACCGTCAATTAGCACCGCAGGTAAGTAAGTATATTATATAAGCTAGTTACGTTAACACGTAACTAATTGTAACAAGCTAAATTACGTTTACGTATATTAATTATATACATTAACAAAAAAAATATTCACCACACTAACAAAAAACACAACACAGAATTTAAGTTAATTTAAACAACACACTTGTGCACCTTTAAATTAAAAGGGATTTTTATCTAGTAAATTTGCAGCATTCTAAATTCAAAAAAGCATTTTTTTTTTAATGAGTGAGCAAAATTAGCTAGTTGGTTTCAAAAGTAAGGCGTACCTTTGAGGTAGTAAAGTGAAAAGTTGTAAAATTAGGTAGGTACTCTTTGTGTCCCATGAAACCGAAGTGTATTTTTTTGTGTTATTTCTATGATTTATGATGAGTTGAAGCCCCAATTAAGAGGCCTAGGTACGTCTTTTTTGTTACACCTTGTATTTTTTTACTTACAAAGGTTTATTACCTAATGTACTTTTTAAGAGGCAACTCAATAGGCAGCCTCATACTATTTAATGAAAACAAATCATCTTAGCACTCATTTGTTCCACTACTAACTCCATTTATTCAGTTCATTTCTAAAAACGTCCCAAAGAACGGGAAGGAAGCGTTCCACTGTCTCACCTGTTAAAAATGACTGATCTCCAGTCGAGATTTGTTTAAATTTACACCTTATGTTCTAAACTATACGTGTCAAATTCCAGCCGTGAAGCGAGTCCGTTAAAACGGGGTACAGTTTCAAAGCAATATTTTCGTCACTTCGTCGTCTTTATATTTGTTTCTTTTTGACATTTCCAGTTCAGCTACTGAACATGAGAAGTATATTTACAGTGTTTGTTTGTATTTTGTGATTCACTTAAGAACCATGTTAATTAATAGATACAAATCTAGTCTGGAGATGGGTGTAATCAGCTGCGACACATTTTGTAGCTGGTAACGAAGTATTATATTTTCGCAAATGAAATATATATTTTTTACTAAGAAACATATTGAATTGTTATTAAAGGTAACAAAATGGAAATTTTATTTTTATTTAATTAGATGTCGTTCTTTCTAAAGTTAACATCATAAAAGTGACATTATATTAGAGAGGAAAGGGAGGGGAGAGGAAATCGCTATCACTACTGAATCGATTCTAAAACTTCTAAATAAGTAATCGTTTCCTTAAATCATTTATATAATTACAATTTTAAAAAAGGACATTATTTTTTCCTTAAGCCATATCGTAACTTATATCTTTTACAGTTCCTAACCCATACCTAACAAAAAAAAATACGTTTTTCTTTACAATAAAAGTTTAAAATCTGCCAATGTTCAATGTTTTAGCAGTCTTGCTATACGGATGACAGATAAAGCAGCCAGCGATGACATCAAAGAGCTGTCAAATTGCAGTGACCATTCTGAAACCAACCGTCCCGACCAATCAGGTCACGTCCGAGTGTTTCCTCCCCATACCCGCACTTCCTCAAGAAGATGAATGGATGGGCGGAGAAAAACTTGGTAATTCTGTGGGAAAACAAAGACAGAAATAACACTGTAAGGTGAAGATAATATCGTAGCAAAATTGGTGTCTGATCATTTTAATTTCAATAGCTCATTAAAAAAAAAAAGAAGAAAATATCCAGGGTCAAACAAAACGGACTCAGGGGTTCGTATCAATTTTCTGTTTAAAAATCGATCAGCTGATTTTCCAATGCTGTCGATTTGGAGAGGAATTCTTTTTTTGATTAATTTTTTTTTGAAACAATTCGATCAACAGATCGGTCAACTGAGTATAGGTCTAGTGAGGTTATTCAGTTTCATGTGAAGATTTCTACATTCTACATTTAAAAAAAAAGGTTAAATAAATAATAAAATAAAATAATAAATATACAAAATAAATAATAAATATTACCTTAAATAAATAAAGTAATTTTGTGTTAAAATTGGGCTCTGTTTCAGAATCAAGGTAAGATTTACCTGACAAGAGTATTTTCCTTTCATACCTAAAAGATCTTATAAGCTTTTGTAAAAGTAATTATAGTATGTATTACAGTTACAGCAGGATTGTCTGTCTTAGTAGTTTTAGCTGTTTTTGTTAGACGTTTATACAAACATTATGTCAAATTTGCTAACATAATTTATCAATCGAGTCATAATAATGCCTTAAATGCAACCAGTAGGTTCTTATCAGTGATTGATTTATTAAAATAACATCTTAAATAACAGCTTAAAAACGCTCCATTTAGGCCAATAATTTGAAATTAAGACTTGGACTTAACTGATTGCTCCCATTAGCTCGAAGTGAAACTCCCCCCCTCCCCCTCCCCATTCCCCCATCCCGCATCCCATTTCAAAGGTCGGCAACGCACTTGTGACTCCTCCGGTGTTGCGGGTGTCCATGGGCGGCTGTAATCGCTTACCATCAGGTGATCCGTCTGCTCGTTTGCCACCTATCACATAAAAAACTCCGAACCAGAATCTTGGATGCTAATGCCAGTTCATTAACAGTAAAGTCTAAAAATAATCCAGTGGCGGTTAAGACCATGTCACACTCCACGGACGACATAATAGCGTAACGATAAACGTCGTAACGAACGTTATGATTATCTATCATTATAGGCGCCGCTTGGTAGCCTGCTGAACCAAGTCGAGGGAAGGCATATGTAGTGTGTATGCAAAAATAGGTCAAATTTAAAGTCAAAAAAGTCATTTTAAAATACCTGCGAAAAACCACGGCTTTTACTTATAAAACACATATTTCTATACACGTTTTTATGCAGGTTTTGTGTAAGTATAATATTATATGTATAAATATATACAAACTTATTACTTTTTAGTAGTAATATACAGAGTGTAACAGAAGTGTGTGACAATACTTCAAGGTTGGCTTTTACCCATCAAACTGAACAACTTTTGTTCTACAACTTTGTTGAAATCGCAAAAATTTTTTTGGACTTTTCATACTAATCGATCAGCTGGCGAACCAAGTTTGTATGAAAAGTCCAACAATTTTTTTGCGATTTCAACAAAGTTGTAGAACAAAAGTTGTTCAGTTTGATGGGTAAAAGCCAACCTTGAAGTATTGTCACACACTTCTGTTACACCCTGTATAATTCTGTGGACTTTCCTTTGCCCACAGCTCATAAAGAACTACTGTACGGTAAATAAAACATATTTCGAAAAAGAAAACGTTAGTTTGCCAATTGAGTAACGTATACACTGTATTGCATTTACACATCAAAGCTTTCCAATTTGACGATGACTTTTAAGCCTATAATTGCATTAAAAACACATACATACGTCAGTTTCCCAACGAGATTCAATCAAAAAAGAGATAAGTACTCAATGTCAAAGGGCTAAGGGCACACTCGATGTAACCAAAAATAGAATGCGCTTTGTAAATTCAAAAGGTTATTTTGGCTCTCATTAAGAATTATAACTGTATTTTGAAGATTTTTTTGTGACAATAATATAGTTTTAAGATGAAAAAAATATATTTTATCTACAGTAAATAAGCCTTTGGCATTATCTCACTTAAAAAAGTGGAAGTGAAATTGTAGGGGAAACATTAATTTAATTATGCCAGTTAGCAGGACATGTAAATGAAGCAAGACTTACATATGCAAGCAACAGCGTTAAAACACCAAAACATTCAAACACCAAAAGAAAATACCTTCAAAAAGTATAAAGCTCTACCTACTTCATTTATTTTTTTATTTGGATTTTGAACACAATTTTAATGTACTTTAGGGTGAAAACCATATAGTCACTGTATATGTTTATAAATATAGGGTGACTTTAAATTAGTTCTCGATACGAAAGGCTTTGCATGTGCTCTTGATAACAAACAACTTTCCCTAAGTAACCCATAGTCAAATCGTAAAATTGGACTCTCCATAAAAATCGGTCTACTGGCCCGCAAAATTAGTATGAAGAGTACTTATTGAAGAGTCAAATATTTGAATATGGGTTCCTTAGGGAAAGTTGTTTGCTATCATGAGCACATGCATAGCCTTTCGTATCAAGAACTAATTTAAAGTCACCCTATAATACATCGTTAGCTAGTGTTATTAACGGCTCATGTCAATTAAGGAATGATTAACCTTATTCTGTTAGTTATAAACCTATAAAATATTACGAGGTGACCATAAAGAGTTTATTCAAATTTCCCGTTTAATTATACACGAAGACGCGAATGAATCACGGCCCTCGATCTAGGTATTCTAGGTTATGCTATTTTAGGGCCACTTCGCAGTAAACCAGCCCTGTCTATGATACTTGCAGTGCCACTTATTTATAACCTGTGATTTAATAATGTTGAAATAGCTGTATTTTATGCATAATTTATTTATGGAGCTCGATTAAACGTTTAAATGCAGTTATTTTGTTAAGTAACCGATCGATTCGAAACTGGCTGAAGTGTAAATAGCGTTGGACAACAAAGCCTTTCTTTATTTATATTTCTTCTTCATCTTTGTCGGTTCACTCTTGGCAGAGTGGTCGTGGTCATCATTTCGTAGTTGTAGTGGCCCGTCGAACAACACGTCGCCACTCCTCTCGCACAGCAGCTCTCCTGGTGCATTCATTTGGAGAAACTCCCAGCGCGGACTCGATCTGGTCTGTCCAGCGCATGGGGGACCTGCCGCGTGCTCTGGTGCCCTCGACTTTGCCCTGAACAACTAAGCGCTCAATGGATGGATCTCCACGCCGAGATATGTGTCCGAAGAAAGTCAGAATACGTGACTGTACAACGCATGACAGACGTTCCTTAATAATAATAATATCTGGGACAAATCACACACGGTCATCTGGCCCCAAACTAGGATTTCCTGTATCTTGGGAACCAGCGACTGATATACATACACACTTTTAAATACATACATATATAGATATAATACACCCAGACTCAGAGCAAACAATTCTGCTCATCACAGAAAAGTTTGCCCTGTGTGGGAATCGAACCCACGACTCTTGGATCAGAGGTCAAGATCGCTAACCACTTAGCCACCGAGTCAGTCAGTAATGCCGAGTTCTTGGAGTATAGACTGATTTATATTTAAAGTTATGAAAAAAATGACAAATATTTGTCACTAACTATCTGCACGCGGCTTTGCTTAAAATTTTTGGTTATTCTACGAGTACCACTTACTTACCTTCTTTTCATTTTTCATTAATTACAAATAACCTTTTTTACGCGTATATTTATGAATGAAAACACTATTTTATTATTATTATTATTTTATTTCACTGTTTATGGTCCTGTTTACCTTCCTTCCTATTCCTAATCCTTCATTAATTTTATAAAAATTCAAAATAACAATTATAAAATTTATTTATCCTGGAAGAGATCGCTTTCAGCTGTATATTCTCCTTGTTTGCAATTAAGTGTTCGTAACACAAATAAAAGTTTTATGTATTAAGAACGAACGGAAACCAACACCAGTAATTATCGAAGGTGTCGACTGTAAAAATAATTCTGCGGTTTACCATATCCTCCTATCATACAAAAACATGAACCTTGACAAGAAGCATTACTAATGACTGCGTGTCAAACCAGCGGAAAGAAATGACAGCAAACCTTGACTTTTGTAGCTTAAATTATTATTTTTTTGTGGCTTGATTTTGATTTGAAGTTTTATGTCATTTACTCCCTAGACAAAAGTAGGCCAGAGCCAGAGGCTTTTAAGATACAGTTTCTGAATCCAAATTTTCACTTTTTAACGACAACTAAGCTATTTAACAAATAAAACAATTAAGACGACGACTGCTTAAAATGTTTTCTATGCTTAAAATTAATGTAACGAACGTCACATTCCAAAATATACTAAGCCGTTTTGATTGGGTATAGTCGGAGTGAAACGGACATACATCCGAAAAACTTTAGCCTCAGCTTGGGAATTTGGGTAAAAACAACTACAAAATAACACACCTAGACACAGTGACCTGAAAATTAAACACATCTCATCTCACTAATATCTCACCTCATCTCACTTCTCACTAATATTATAAATGCGAAAGTATGGATGTTTGTTTGTATGTTTGTTCCGCTTTCACGTCGAAACCACTGAACTGATTTGGATGAAAATCGGTAGGTAGATAGATCAAATACTGGATTAACACATAGGCTACTTTTTGATCCGGGAAAATGCATGGTTCCCGTAGGATACCTTAGAGACATTCAAAAAGTGACATCTACGCGAGCGGAGCCGCGGGCAAAAGCTAGTAAGTGCATAAATTATTTTCTTTTATAGCACTACGGGGATTAAGATGAATCTAATAAATTCATGCATACAGTCGAGCAATAAATCAAAACTGTACAATAATAATAGTATAATTTATTTTTAACCTACTAAGACTTTTTGGCTTTCTCATAATTACCACCCAAGGTCCTATCAATAGAACTTTTAGTTAATGGCGGATTATTAGAACTGCCCTTATAAGAATGAAAGCCGCAAAGTATATGGAGTTCCCGTATACTTTACGGCCTTCTTTCTAATGAGGGCAGAGAAGGAACTTGGGTCTGAACGACAACTTACATTTGGTCCTACGAGTAGGCCTTGGGGCCTTAGGAGGATACGAATATAAAAATGCAACTTTAAATCTAAAACAGAATTAGATCTAACTATAATAAGTTTAAATCGTACCAAAAGTAAACCAATTTTACCCGGAATAATGCGTGCGTGAATAAACTTCATATATTACGGTTATTTATTTCAATACCTAGGGCTTGAAACAGCGGGAGGGTCCAGTTATAAAGTTATAGGACAACTTTGCACCGTAACACTTGGGTCTAAAATCATGGCATCTTGATATAATTAAAAAAGTTTGACGAAATATTCCGAGATGTGGGTTATTCTTTGTTATATAAAACAAGAAAAAAAAAAGACCTGAAACTAAACTGGGACTTCTAATCATGAAAGTAAACAATTGCTCCGAGGAACCTATATAAAATTGTTGATTTCACATAATAACCTTCAAGAAAAGAGCGTACTCCCATATCAAAGGCCGGCAACGCACTTGTGACTCCTCTGGTGTTGCAGGTGTCTATGGGCGGCGTTAATCGCTTACCATTAGGTGATCCGTCTGCTCGTTTGCCACCTCTGCCATAAAAAAAAAAATAATAAATTGGCAGATCAAAAAAAAGTGTATCAAACTTTTTACGAATTTAATAAAGCTCTTAATAGTCTAAAACTATACAATAAGGCGGTCAAATGAAATCAGCGGAAACTATTTAAGCTGATGCCTTTATTCATTAAACTGAGCAACTTTCCCAAGGACTTCTCAAACAACCCGATCAGCTGATGAGCTCAGTATGGCATCTCCAATTTACGTATATTTCGCAAACTGACTATGAGTTTTTTGGGTAAAGTTGTTCACTTTCACGAGTAGAAGCCTATGTTATAGTCAATTCGGGATAAAAAACCGGCCAAGTGCGAATCGGACTCGCGCACCGAGGCCTACAATCCCTTGAAGCTGTGAAAAAAATCTAACTTCTATGCCAACGCAATCAAGAGATACGGCCGTTTATGCCGCATATTTGGACACTCGCATGGGATTCACAAAAAAATTGTGATGTAACTAAAAATTTTTGGTTCTCGGAATTTTACCTTTACTTGTGCTATAAGAAATTGCTTCCAACCAAATTTCATGATTCTAGGTATACGGGAGGTACCCTATAGGTTTTGATTCCCATGCGAGTGTCCAAAGATGCGGCATAAACGGCCGTATCTCTTGATTGCGTTGGCATAGAAGTTTGATTTTTTTTAACAGCTTCAAGGGATTGCAGGCCTGAGTATTTGATATAAATTTCAACTTGATACGTCTACGCGTTCCTGAGAAAAAGGGTTGTAGCAGACAGACAGACAGACAGACGGACGGACAACGAAGTGATCCTATGAGGGTTCCTTTTTTCCTTTTGAGGTACGGAACCCTAAAAATTAAAATATTATACTACTCATAATAAGTTTGCCGATCAGCTAAACTATTTGCTTGGGAAGTATGGGCTTCTTGGGGACATTGGTTCTATATATAATCTGGTATATATTTCTGTTCTTCCAAATCTCATCGCATCACTATGTATGCGAGCGATTGTGTGCTATACAGGGTGTAAGTCTACAGGTGCGTCAAATTTCAATCAGGGCTTCTACTCCTAATTCTGATCAAATTTCCCTAAGGCCCCAAGGAACCCATAGTCAAATCGCAAAAAAATTTTGGACTCTTCATACTAATTTGGCCACTCGGCTGATCGATTTGTATGAAGAGTTTAAACATTTTTTCGCGATTTGACTATGGGTTTCTTGGAGAGTTGATCAGAATCAGAAGCCCGGATTAAAATTTGACACACCTGTAGATTTACACCCTGTATAAACTGAAGGATCAAGACAGAGCACAGTAGAACTATGCCACTCTGAGTGCGGCGCGGCGGCGGCGCGGCTAATTGCTCGGCAGCGCGTGCGCCGTCCTACATTACGTGGTTCAATGCACTTGTCTGCCGTAGCCGTAGTGAACTGTCGGAAAGTATTTAATGGTCAATGTTGTTTACATGATTGCTGTCAAAACGCAAAAATATAAATAATATTTTATTTTGGAAGTCACGACTTCGTTTGAAAGTTATATTTTACGCCATTGTCGTTATGTTTAATTTAAACATTGATTTTTTCTATAGACTACGTTTGGAAAAAAGCTATAAAATAGTACAGAATTATACACCCAACTCAAGATAGATAAATACCTTTAAAATATTCTACTTTTATTTCTGTTCTTCCAAATCTCAACGAATCACTTACTCACAATAGTGAAATAGTTTCAGAATAGTTTCGCTCAATAGAGCGAAGGTGTGCTATTCAAGATGTACGTTTGAATGATGAGTAATTACCCAATCTACTACTCAGATGAAATGCAGTCAGCTACTTAACTTATTACAAAAAAAATCTTACCTCCCTTGTACGCCATGCCACTTTGGGTCTCTTTTCGCAAAGATAAATTTTTTTTGGAAAGCCCTAACCAGTTTATGGTGCCAACCCTTAACTATACCATCAATTCACCATCAAAACAACAATCCGGTAGTTGACAGCTAGTCATTTGAGTAACTTTTTATCAAATGTCAAAAACGGCATTTTGTTCTAAAAATGTTTGAATTTTTGTACAATGACGTCATTGTTCAAAGTAGTAGTTTGCATACTAATTAGGAAATTCGTATAGATTAAAAATTGAAAATGCATTGAAAATTAAAGTGATTAAGGTTTTCAACAATTTCAATTAAAGAGCGATTTAGTCAGTAATATGGGGTATGTTTTTCGAGTGTATGTATATTTCTTTGGTACGCTATGTAGCCTAAGCGGCTTGATAGAGTTTATTTATTTATTTATCAACTTTCAAGTTTCTTTATTAATTTGAGCTTGAGATGTATCGTAAGATTCGTCTTGATCCTGAGAATGACGTAGGATACATTTTAATTCAGTCGAGTTTCAATTTTTTTTTAAATATGATTACATTACATTATTTTTAAACGCCTTAGGTGTCGTCTATTAATCACGTGAGGCTCAAAAGGGGGGAGGGGGTTCAGAAAAAACACGAAATATCACAAGGGGAAGGGGGTGTATACTGAGATATCACGTGTATTTATTTTTTCGTTGAACGCTTGATTTCTAAAGTAAGTTCCAAACGTCGGACTGTTGTTGTTACGTTGTTTTTAACTCATCCTAAGGTTAATGTCTGCAACCTTAATGTCTGTCTGGAAATTTTTATCATGGTGCTTAATTTTCCAGAATTAAATTACATTTATACCTGTATTTTAAGATAATATTTTGTACCAAAAAAATACACGTGATTTTGGACAGGGGGTGGAGGATAGTCTAAAACCTCACCACGTATCACCAGGGGGGACGGAGGTCTAAAAAGTTGCTAAAAACATCACGTGATTAATGGACGACCCCTTAACAAGTGTATGGTGCCAGCCATTTACTATTCAATCGCTTCACTATCAAAACAGCAATTGAATGAGTTACTATTCCAGTACAATTATCTGATTAGGTGCGTGTATTTGTACTCCTTGGTATATGGAACGAGACTGCACTGATTGGCTTCCGTCTATTAATTAGAAACGCAGTATAGCGATTAAACCAGACAGGTTATTTGTTAAGATGGATTTGAAGAGCGTGCTTCGTTATCATAAAGTGAGTTACATTAAAAAAAAAACTTTTAACGTATTTAATAGCTAAAACATGCATTACTTATCATAATAAATGTTCAAGGTACAAGAGATCACTTCGTTTCTGTTTAAAAAAACGCGAACAAACAAAAACAAAAGCATTGATTAATTTTATTCTTACTCACGAATCAAATATTCAAATATTAGAAGGAATTTTTTGGTCTACTAAGTCGAAGCTCCGACCACTTGGAACTTATATACCAAGACGAAGTTTCGACCACTTGAAACTCATAAAGTGTTTGGGGAGAGAGAAGAAAGAACATATTTTTTCAAATAAGTGCTTCGAACATATTTTTTCAAATAAAACTAATTAGTGTAAACAAATTTTTATATGTATAATGTATCTTACGATATTATATTGTCTTGATTATTATATTGTCTATACTAACATTTGGTACAAAAACATCAAAAGTGTCAGACCGTTCTTCAGTCTCTTGCGCATTTAAAAAGTGTATCTAGCTAGTAATCTGTGCCAAAAACGTCAAATCGTTGAACATTACGCGCATCGCGTTCAAGTGCAAGCCTTCGGTCCCTGACCTACAGCAGTCCGCCCAGTTTCCGTACAAGGCGGTGCACACGCCAGCTCACTCACTATACTGCAATGATGACTGTGGGAACGCATGCGCACCGGCGCGGCCGCCGTCAAAAAAGTGCAATTAAGACAAAAGCGCGTGACACGGCTGTTCTTATCACTTGACATTTGACAAGTTGGAAGTTAATAGATATTGATTTTATTATCTGTGTTCGATATGAAATAAAAAATAATTATGGACTTAGCTGAGCGAGGCCTTTGTCCAGCAGTGGATATCTTTAGGCTGATGATAATTAATTTAGTTTTAAGTTGTATTTAAATTCTTCTCTGTATTTTTTTAATTAAATAATAAAATGTGATATTAAATGAACATTTTGCCGGATATTTTGAGTTACTAACACTAACTGCATTTAAACATAAGGTAAAGGTATTTAAAAAATAATACATTTGAAATACAAAAGCAAACAAAAGGCATTAGCCCCAATACCTACATTAAAAATTACAGAAAACAAAATCAGTTCAATTCTAAAAAAAATCAAAATGTTCAAAAAATTTACGGACACATAAAAAGTACCTATATAAGAGTTCTTTTATCTCGAGATTTTTAATATAATTAAAGATTCCTCATAAATGAACAGAAAGAAGTTGCGTTGCACTTAGTTTTGTCCTCATAAAAGTCATTAACCTGAGTGCATTCACCTACTGCGACATTATTGTGACAGTTTTTGCACACCCTATGTAATACGCTACGCTGGCTACAGATAACGCTAATTTATTTTATGATATTAATTAATAAATATTCATTTATTCAATACCAACTTCGGATCCAATATTATACATTTCTAGTAAAACTAACACATTTATAATAGTTAGATAGTTATTATACCTATTATTACCGACGTTAATAAATGGGTTACTCCCTGAGGGCCCCGATCCCTGAGGCACCGGTCTCGGAGGACTCCGAATACGATTGACTTGATTACATTTCAAGTTCATCGTATTCGGGGTCCTCCGGGTCGGGTGCCTCGGGGATCGGGCCCTCGGGGACTAACCCAATAAATTTTCATACCTATTTTATAAGTAGAATTTTAAGTTGTTGACGAAGGACTCATCGACCCTACTTTTGGGGACTGGTCTCTTCCCACAAAACCTCGGGAATGATAATGGTCCATACTATACCTTGGGAAGGTTGGACCATAATTCACACATGGAGTCAAATCTTCATTTCTAAGTAGTGGGGTTACTAACCAACACTCCAGTATCAGAAGTTATCTTAGAAATTACTAGCTTCCGCCCATAACTTCGTCTGCGTGGACTTTAGAATTAGGTCCAGATAGAAATAAAATGTTAAGGCAGCGCCATCTAGTGACGAAGTAAAAATTTCTATTTTTAGCTATTCCTCCGAAAACCTTCGAGTTTTCTGGGATAAAAAGTATCCTATGTGTTAGCCGAGTACTTTATCTATCCACTTACTAAATTTCATCCAAATCCGTTCAGTAGTTTTGGCGTGAAAGTGGAACAAACAAACATCCATACTTTCACATTTATAATATTAGGGAGATGAGACCAGTTTCAGAAGTTATCTTATAAATTATAATCTTTTGATAGACGTCGACTGCTTCCTTGCTTGTATGCATGTATGCTTGCTTGCTTTCCACCCTGACCTGACCATAGTTTGTAGTCGACCTTAATTCAGTTGCATCATTTCGCCACGAGTTTTTCTGTCGTCCCTTTGTTTCTGCGTCTGCTTTGCGTGTTTGCACGAATGTATTTTAGTGTCAATTGCCTCTCTATTACAGGACTTGTATGTCATAATTGTTATGACAGTGATCCACTCAGTGGATTGGCATGCTACTTTTATTGATTCCTTTAAATATGTCATTATTTTTATTTAATAAAGAGATGAAGTTTTTACTTGTGTGCAAATATTTTTATGGAGAGTGTTTAAAATATATTACTATTTTCGGAAACTTTAAGACGGTGTTTAAGTCATGAAACTGAACAACTTTTCTATGGCACCTATTTGGATTTACAAAAAAAAACAATAAAATTTTGACAAAGCCATCGTCCAATCAGTAAATTTTTGTATGGAGAGTTTTTTATTTTTGATAATTCTGTGATCAATTTCCTCTAACATGAAAAACATTTTTGTAAAAACAACACAGTCATCGAAGTGGTGTGACGTCGCTTTTTTATTCTTGCTGTGTGAGTGTGTGTGTGTGTGTGTGTGTGTGTGTGTGTCTGTTTGTGTGCGTGTGTGTGTAATTGTGTATAGTGACGGTGCAATCGACGATCAATGCCAATGTTTGATTTAATGAATACAGTCCATTATTCATTTATCTCAAAGGATTTTCAATTTAAACCAACCTCCTTCACGGATATTTATTTTTATTATTACATACCTACGTCCACAGCCTATGTTATACATTTTTAAGTTTAGATTGGAGAATATCAAACAACCCGGCAGACCTCATGTTCGTAACTCCGACTCACGTTGCGCGTGCGTTTCGCTTTATTTAATCTTTATCCTCGAAAGAAGGATAAATAATGTTGCCTTTAATGGGTTTTTTATCGGGACTGATATTGCACAGCATGTAATTCTGTATATAGGATGTTACTACTTTATTTTAGTTATGAAGTTCAGGTAATTTTTTTTACATCAGGGAAAATGATACTTAGGAAAATGATGCTGAGAACCATTGCTAGAGGTAGGTTTTGTTGGTAATTGAATTCTTCTCAGATCCCCTTATTTCAGATTACAGCGCATAAAGAATTATTATTTATACATACATAGATATGTATAGCTCCCTTCACAGCTACTTGAGTGACTATCTAACAAGGAGAGTATCAAACTTGGGAATCACAGATTCCGCTGATTTTTATATATGTTGTAGGGTAGTCTCCCCTTAATAACTAGGGAAATGGTAAGACACACTTCACTTTAATTTTCGAGAAAATTAATTTAAAGACTCATTTGCTTTATTGTTAACAATAAAATAAAATAAAAAAAGTCCATTAAAACTGGAAAAAGAAATATAAATATATCAGATATACTGCCTAAGTACGTCATAGCAATTTTGAATTTGCTTACTTCTACTTTAAATACGTACAAAAACTATTTATAATGAGCTGCCAGTCTCGCAGGACTGGAAGCCAACCTTCGTCGTCGACATTTCCCCCTATAATAAATTGATTACTTTTAAATAACTTAACCATTTGAATTATTTATTGATAAAAATAAAAATTATTAAATAAAAATAAATAAATAAATTTGGAAATAAATGAGTCTTTAAATTCATTTTCTCGAAAATGAAAGCGAAGTGCGTCTTACCATTTTACCTAGTTATTGTGAAGAGACTACCCTACAACAAATATAAAAATCAGCGGAATCTGTGATTCCCAAGTTTGATACTCTCCTTTTAAGTCTTAGTATCATATAGAACTTCAATCATCATTGATTACAGATTTGTCTTTATAATAATAATAAAACGTTGGGTTAATATATACTCCCAAACACACAGTCATCTAGCCCTATGGGATCCAGATTAGTATGGTGAAATACATACATACATATTATATAGCCAGTAAACACCCAGGCAGAGAGCAAAACAAATCACATCACTAATTATGTGTGGGTGAGTACTGAATTCACGACCCTAGGCTCGAAAGTTAGGATCGTTAACCACTACGCTAAGAATCAGTTAAACTGAAAATAAATAATTTTTGGCTAATCTTTTTTAAGTATTTTTAAATTTTCTCAATTAGATATACTAGATTGTTAGTATATTTTAACTACGTACGATGTCATCGTGATTATGCTCGCGTTGATGTTTTTTGCACTAGCTTGCTACTTAATTACAATTCTGCCCTCTCTTTCTTATGAGGGCAGAATTATTTATGTAAGTCCTAATAAAGGCTTCATCTTGATCACTTTTTTACTAGTCTCAACGTTAGATGATGAGTCATTTTGTGAATTTTTTCATATCTTTGCGTCAAATGGTTATTTTATTTCGGTTTACTATATTTTTTACTGACACCCTGTATGCGCAGACGCAGAACTCACTGAGTCTTAATGCATACGGGCTTTGCGTCAATATCGAAGTAATCTTTACCAATCCTGTCCTGAGGCTGATGTATGATTATATTCGCATAAAAGTCGTGTCAAAATAATAAATATAAATTTAAGGAGAGTTTATTATTCAGGAAGTTTAAATAAATCTTTAATAAACATACATATTATTATTTAAAACCTCTTATTTTTAAAATTACTTACTGTTACTTCCTTGCAGCAAAATTTATTTAAAGATGGAATTGTGGTGAAGCTTCGGCAAACAATTTTACCGCAATTACAATATCTATTTAGAATGTATGTAGCGAGAAAACTCAATATAAATAAATGAAATAACGTTTTAAAAAGAAATATGTGAATAAACGATATGTAAGTTTCTTCTTCAATTTTCACGATATTATTATATTACAAGGTGAATAAAAAATGAGATTCGTAGTCAGAGATAGTTTAGACAAGGAGCCACATGATAAAAACATTGAACTTCATTAACTGCGCCCTACGGCTTTGATACAGCCCTTTGATAAGGCCACATAAAAAATTGGTACTAAAACACTTGACATTTTAGTAGCTACCTAGTATTCTTACCTATTAGTCCTTGCCTATTATAAAGCTAAAAATGTGTCAGTCTGTTTCATACTTCTACTCTACACACTGAAACTACTAAATAACTTTCGCTGTAAAATATCTGTGTAACAAGACAGAAAACGTAGGATGCCTTTAATTCTTGGAAAATACGTAATTTCCGGTTAAAAATACTTATACTGTAGAGGGTTAAACAATATTCTACTGCTCAATATATATATATATATATATATGAAGAACCCATACATCATCATCATCTTCAGCCGAAAGACGTCCACTGCTGGACAAAGGCCTCCCCAAAGGATTTCCACACCGACCGGTCCTGTGCTGCTCGCATCCAGCGGCTTCCCGCAATATTCACCAGTATAAGTAGCATGGCGACATATCTCGCGCACGACGCGAGTTTTAAAAGCATTTGTTCCGTTCTAACGCTAAGCTAATGAAAGAGACAGTTGAGCTGTTTTCTCGCGTTTGGCGCGACAAACGCGAGAAATTAACAATAAAATCAAATAAAAAAAGTCCATTAAAATTGGAAAAGAAAATAAATATATCAGATATACTGCCTAAGTACGTCATAGCAATTTTGAATTTGCTTACTTCTAGTTTAAATTCGTACAAAAACTATTTATAATGAGCTGCCAGTCTCGCAGGACTGGAAGCCAACCTTCGTCGTCGACATTTCCCCCTATAATAAATTGATTACTTTGAAATAACTTCACCATTTGAATTATTTATTGATAAAAATAAAAATTATTAAATAAAAATAAATAAATTTTGGAAATAAATGAGTCTTTAAATTCATTTTCTCGAAAATGAAAGCGAAGTGCGTCTTACCATTTTACTTAGTTATTGTGAAGAGACTACCCTACAACATATATAAAAATCAGCGGAATCTGTGATTCCCAAGTTTGATACTCTCCTTTTAAGTCTTAATATCATATAGGACTTCAATCATCATTGATTACAGATTTGTCTTTATAATAATAATAAAACGTTGGGTTAATATATACTCCCAAACACACAGTCATCTAGCCCTATGGGATCCAGGTTAATATGGTGAAATACATACATACATATATAGCCAGTAAACACCCAGGCGGACAGCAAAACAAATCACATCACTAATTATGTGTGGGTGAGTACTGAATTCACGACCCTAGGCTCGAAAGTTAGGATCGTTAACCACTACGCTAAGAATCAGTTAAACTGAAAATAAAAAAAAATTGGCTAATCTTTTTTAAGTATTTTTAATTTTTTTCAATTTTCGATATCTATACTAGATTGTTAGTATATTTTAACTACGTACGATGTCATCGTGACATCGATATGAGAGACATTAGATGAGGTTAATACTGCCCGACTGCGTAGTCGCTAATAGTGGTTTGCTCCCCTCTGTTGAGTAGCGCCGCCTTTTTGCGCACCATTCGCAATCTGACAAGCGACGAGTATGTCATCGTGATTATGCTCGCGTTGATGTTTTTTGCACTAGCTTGCTACTTAATTACAATTCTGCCCTCTCTTTCTTATGAGGGCAGAATTATTTATGTAAGTCCTAATAAAGGCTTCATCTTGATCACTTTTTTACTAGTCTCAACGTTAGATGATGAGTCATTTTGTGATTTTTTCATATCTTTGCGTCAAATGGTTATTTTATTTCGGTTTACTATATTTTTTACTGACACCCTGTATGCGCAGACGCAGAACTCACTGAGTCTTAATGCATACGGGCTTTGCGTCAATATCGAAGTAATCTTTACCAATCCTGTTCTGAGGCTGATGTATGATTATATTCGCATAAAAGTCGTGTCAAAATAATAAATATAAATTTAAAGACAGTTTATTATTCAGGAAGTTTAAATAAATCTTTAATAAACATACATATTATTATTTAAAACCTCTTATTTTTAAAATTACTTACTGTTACTTCCTTGCAGCAAAATTTATTTAAAGATGGAATTGTGGTGAAGCTTCGGCAAACAATTTTATCGCAATTACAATATCTATTTAGAATGTATGTAGCGAGAAAACTCAATGTAAATTAAGGAAATAACGTAAACATATTTAAATTCGTTTTAAAAAGAAATATGTGAATAAACGATATGTAAGTTTCTTCTTCAATTTCCACGATATTATTATATTACAAGGTGAATAACAAATGAGATTCGTAGTCAGAGATAGTTTAGACAAGGAGCCACATGATAAAAACAATGAACTTCATTAACTGCGCCCTACGGCTTTGATACAGCCCTTTGATAAGGCCACATAAAAAATTGGTACTAAAACACTTGACATTTTAGTAGCTACCTAGTATTCTTACCTATTAGTCCTTGCCTATTATAAAGCTAAAAATGTGTCAGTCTGTTTCATACTTCTACTCTACACACTGAAACTACTAAATAACTTTCGCTGTAAAATATCTGTGTAACAAGACAGAAAACGTAGGATGCCTTTAATTCTTGGAAAATACGTAATTTCCGGTTAAAAATACTTATACTGTAGAGGGTTAAACAATATTCTACTGCTCAATATATATATATATGAAGAACCCATACATCATCATCATCTTCAGCCGAAAGACGTCCACTGCTGGACAAAGGCCTCCCCCAAGGATTTCCACACCGACCGGTCCTGTGCTGCTCGCATCCAGCGGCTTCCCGCAATATTCACCAGTATAAGTAGCATGGCGACATATCTCGCGCACGACGCGAGTTTTAAAAGCATTTGTTCCGTTCTAACGCTAAGCTAATGAAAGAGACAGTTGAGCTGTTTTCTCGCGTTTGGCGCGACAAACAGCTTTGTCAACGCCTCATGCTACCAGTGCTGGTCGTCGGTTCACCGAGTCGGAGGCCTGCCTACACTGCGTCTTCCGGTGCGCGGTCGCAACTCGAGAACTTTACTGCCCCAACGGCCATCTGTTCTAGAACGAAAGAACCCATATTCTAGCTACATAAACAAAACATTGAACCTCTCATAAAAAATAACTTTGATCACCTATCTTTTTTTCTGATTGTATGGGTTCCTTAGGGAAAGTTGTTCATTCTTTAAGCATATGGAATATCCTTAGGGAAAGTTGTTCAGTATCATGAGTAGAAACAATAAACATAATTAAAGAAGCCATAAACATAGGTAATTAACAACAGTTAAGGACCACACCTCAGTTAATTAGGTGATGTTAACTAGTCACTAGTTGAGTTTACTGACATTTAATAACCTGATATTCTCTATGCGCGTAAAGCGAACAGTGTTGTGATGGAAACATTTTGGTCACGCAACAAGCCGCCATGGAGCGATGTAAAAATATAAAATTACTGACTAAAAATAACGCGCGCGCCTTGCTTTCCAGTGACAACGAACTGTGAATTATGCGACACAGTTAGGTGCATAAAAATCTACTATTTTGAATAGGTAATAGACCCAAAAGCAGTGTCGATAAGGTTGTTTTTCTCATAGAATTATGACCGAATCTTTGTAACGCATGCTGCCTACGATTACGTCGATAATTTCATCCTACGTATCAATAAAAAATAAATATCTGGGACAAATCACACACGGTCATCTGGCCCCAAACTAGGGGAACCTTATACTATGGGAAACAGAGACTGATATACATGCACATAATATACCTAGACACAGAGCAAACAAATCTGCTCATCACAGAAATATTTGCCCTGGGTGGGGATCGAACCCACAACTTACTCTCGGATCATTAGTCAGGACAGGGGAGCACTATAACCACTGAGCCACAGACTCAGTCATCAGTAAAGAAATTGGCAGTAAAAAGTAATGTAACTGAATTTTAATTAACTTTTTCAACAACTATTCCCAGAAACTTGTTAGAAAGTAAATATATCTCCATCTCTCTCTAACTTTAGAAAAAAAACAGACCAAACCTATAGAGCTTCGTGGTGATTCAGATAATTATCTAGCTTCAACGGATCACGAAATAAAAGTCACGATTCTAAAACCTTCACTGGCCACGGAAATCCAGTAAAAAGTACTTACTACAAGGCAATATACACGACTATAAATGTGAATTGATCAATGAAAGGCAATTAAGGCACCAATGATGGCAAAGTTGCATGTTTATATCTACTCATATCGAATCGTTTTGTGAAGGAGAAATCGGCAAAATGACTTCATTAAAGGTTAGCTAAAAGGAACATTTTAAAAGCGTTTGTGTTGTCTTGTCACAAAAGAAATTTCTTTTTAAAGATAATTATCCAATAAGAGACGATAATAAATGCAAATCACTTCATACAAAGCAGCACATCTAAAAAAGCCATAATAATAAATAACCTTACAATGGTTTGTCAAAAAAGAAAGTAGTTTAGTTTAGTCGTTCGTCAAAACATAACCCATAAGCAGGTAGCAGAGACTTCATCTATATTTTAAGGACGAGTTCTTCAAAAAAATAAGGAGGAGACTTTACTTGACGCTGAATGTCTTTGATGGTTTGTAAAGTATCTTTGTTTAAAAATCTTAATAAAGGCTCAATTGTCTTGAAAAATAAATATAGGGGTATGACAAAAGGAAGATAATCTAAAAATAAATATCTATTAAATATAATAATTGTCTTGAAAAATAAATATAAAGGTATGACAAAAGGAAGATAATCTAAAAATAAATATCTAGAAATAAGACATGAAACTGTAAAATTAACATTGACATAAAAGGATTTAGAAGAAAATGGACATGACATAACTACTACCTGAATCTGACAATTTTATAATTATACTGAAAAATTTAAAAATTAAATGAAGAAAAAATGAAGAAAATAATACTAAAGACGTAAAGTTTGAAACTAAACTCTATTGAAAAAACACAACTAAAGACGAGGCGGTATGGCCATGGAGCCTTAGTCTGCCCTAGAAAGGGCGAAATAAAAGTTTTTCGACGCTTGAATGGAAAAGTTGACTAAGCAATATTTTTAGGAATCCTCACATAAAATAAAAATTAAGCTCATTGAAAGACTTTGTTGAGTGTCCGCATGTATGATTGATTGGTCGACGTTGTAACCAAAACCAGAGACAAGTTTTTTGTCCCCCTAAACGTCTCACTCGAATGAACTCGTTACTCGTTAGGCTCTAACTCGTATGA
The DNA here is from genome assembly GCA_958295455.1 of Coleophora deauratella. Classification (NCBI taxonomy): domain Eukaryota; kingdom Metazoa; phylum Arthropoda; class Insecta; order Lepidoptera; family Coleophoridae; genus Coleophora; species Coleophora deauratella. The sequence continues at coordinate 2,662,932 of OY282391.1, read as the reverse complement.
ACGTCTAGGGCTTGTCCATAGTCCATACCAAGAAAGTAATATAGGTCTTTGTTCAGTAGGCTTTATTGTATTTGACTAACAGTCGTCACGACGCATTCATTAGCGTATTGACTTTGTTATTGTAATGAAAGTACACTTTGCAAATGTAAAACTGCTTGGAGAATAAGTTGACTTTAGCATGAGAGCCTTCTCGGAAAGGCTTTATACAATAGTCTAGGACAGTGAATAATTTATTGTATTCTCTTGACTGACTCGGTGGCTTAGTGGTTAGCGATCCTGACCTCTGATCCGAGAGTCGTGGGTTCGATCCCCACACAGGGCAAACTTTTCTGTGATGAGCAGGATTGTTTGCTCTGAGTCTAGGTGTATTATATCTGTATCTATATATGTATGTATTTAAAAAAAGTATATGTGTATGTATATTAGTCTCTGGTTCCCAAGATACAGGGAATCCTAGTTTAGGGCCAGATGACCGTGTGTGATTTGTCCCAGATATACAGGGTGTAACAGAAGTGTGTGACAATACTTCAAGGTTGGCTTTTACCCATCAAACTGAACAACTTTTGTTCTACAACTTTGTTGAAATCGCAAAGAAATTTTCGGACTTTTCATACAAATTTGGTTCGCCAGCTCATCGATTTGTATGAAAAGTCCAAAAAAAAATTTGCGATTTGAACAAAGTTGTAGTACAAAAGTTGTTCAGTTTGATGGGTAAAAGCCAACTTTGAAGTATTGTCACACCTTTCTGTTACACACTGTATATTCGTACGTACTCAAAGACGTTGGGTGGGAGCACCCAGTTATTCTGTAGTACCTACTTAGTGATGAAACAATTACAATTACAATTAATTGGTATCTTAACAATTAATTGGCCGTAGTTATGCCATAACGACCCAACATTTATAGTAAGTTAGGGATAATGTACTTTATGACACAAAGTACATTATCTCTAACTTACTTTATGTCAGTTGGATTGTTATGGCATAACTACGTTAACAACAACAATAATTGTTAAAATACCAATTACTCTTAAGTGTAATTATTTCATAACTAGACTTAAAATCGAGAGATTATGCAGATCATCGTATATTCTTATATTGGAGGCTCAAAAATGTATGTCAGTGACATAAAGTACATTATCTCTAATTTTATTTATGTCAGTTGGATCGTTATGGCATAACTACGGCCAATTAATTGTTAAGATACCAATTAATTATAATTGTAATTGTTTCGTCACTAGTAGCATCGCTTCTTAAAATAATAGTAGTTTATAAAAATAAGTAAAAATATTGAAATAAGTACTTGTTGCAAGCCGGAAAGTCAAAATTTTTTATCGTCATTTATATACGTTTGTGACGTTTTTAGTGAGTATGTAATCAAAAATAAATTGAAAAAAAAAGCGTTTGAGAATTCCGTAGAGAGGGAAATTTAAAGAACATACTTTACGCTTTTTGATGCTGTATTGGACTATGACCTACCAAAAGGTCATATACAAATATATACAGTTGTGTGTGTGTTTTTTATATCTCCTCTCAATTTTCCCTGTCAGAAATATGTTTCAGATTAAAAAAAGAAACCATAAAAAAGTTACGTAGCCAATAGCCAATAAAATGGAATCACCTTATTTGAATAACATTATTATAGCAACAGTTTAACATGAAATATTTGAAACAAATTACCTTTAACGCAACCCAGTGAGCTATTACCACCATTAACGTTTTAAAGAATAGGTTAACTACGTCTATTACTATAAAATTTCAATTATCATAAATTATTGTATTGAAACGAGCCAGTCGTCGATACAAAAACGTAAGAAACCGATCCGCCCACACCATAAAATTAATACCTAACAGTTCCAGTGTTGCGTTCCCAACCCGTTTCTCATATTTTTATCAATTAGGGCAATTGAATGCTCAGACGCAGGTGCGCAGCGCATCGAACGCTTTCAAATCAATCATCGACTGTCAAAAAAACCGTGTAAAAAGATGGTGGATTAATTCGATATTCAAAGCCTGCATGCGTAGCCAACGGAATTCGAAATACAATTCAGAAAACGCAATGTGTGTCGAACAAAGACCTTACGTATTACTTCTTAGGGACCGGTCTAGAAGCGCTTGAATGAAACCACTATGAAGGATTACACTTTGAACCCTAGTAGGTCTGATAGTTAACATTACTGTTCACAAAGCAGAGTATCACTGTCACTGTGAAGATGTGAAATTAAATGAAAATATTCGAAACAGACAACAATCGAAAATTTTCGAAGGACACATTTATTTTTATACCACTAGTCAAGCGATCCAAGTGGCACATGGACTGGATCACCTCCGTCGTTAGAGTTTGAGAACATTTTAAGTAAAATGTCCTGTCTTTACATAAATATCTTTGACTGAACAGTTGCAAAAAAAGATCCGTTGAAAGCATGCGCCGGTCTGCGCACGAGCCAGTAGCAGATGTGTGATTGGTGGGTTTTTGTTCGAAATTCGAAATACATCTACTGTTTTATTCAATAATTACGGTATTCCAATGAAGAACGACTGCACCTGCTATAGCATTTTTATTTGTTATACAATGCTTGCCCTACTTAAACGTAATTAGCGTTACGTTTTACGTTAAGAAAAATAATTAGATGATGACCTAACGGTTGTAAGAGAAAGGATGTCGTAGTCATGGAAAAGTGATTTACATGCTTCTTGGAAGGAACCTTCTTGATTTTTTTTTGACCAATTGTGCTTAAATAGTGTAGGTATGTACCAGGTACTTACGTAGGTCGGTTTAAATTAGAAAAAATATGAGACGATGTTCACACTCACGTACGAAAAATGAATAATAACACGTTTTATTGGAAATATTACGAAAATTAACTTATGTTAAGACACTTCGATACTAAATTAGACCACCACTAGCCTGATCTCGAAGGTCTGTCCCTGTTATGTTAAGGGCGTCACACACTAGCGCTATACTGTGCTATAAAATCCGCCATACTCATTAACGGATTAACGAAGGCTTATAACTTCTCGGTCACCTCACTCGACTCGCCATCCGTCCATGAGTGTGGCGGATTTTATAGCACAGTATAGCGCTATGTGTGACGCCCTTTAAGCACTTCGTCCGTCCGTTTTCTAAGTCTTTGACAGCTGCCAGTCACATTAGGTTCAAATAAAGTCCATTTTACTAAAATATCTCTATTCTCACTTTTCCGTTTTTAGAGCTTTAAAGAGTTTATTTTTGACATGCTCTCGAGTTGCAACCTCGTTTGATGTGCATCATAATATATCATGTTACAGACAGCGGACAGAGGCGATGCACCTGTACTGCAGTTTGGAGTTGGAGAGTGCATAAAAACTTCCTGCTTGGAATGAAAACTTTTTGCTTTTCAGCGGTAAATGTTGTGTTAACTTTTTAGATTTATTTAGAATTCGTTTGAAGCCTATCGACTTAATTGATTTCTTGTTTCTTGTCATTTTTTATTTTGAGGCAATTTAACAGCAATAAAGTAGATGGTTAAATATAGGTAAAAATAAAAATTCTGCTAAATTCTTGTCATTTTGTCACAAATAAAAACTTTTTAGAACGCATTTCCTACAAAGTTTATATTTATAACACAATGAAAAAAAAAATTTTGAAATTTTTACCAACTACTTTATTGCTGCCCACATCTCCTCTCCTATTTATTTATAACTTAGGTAATAAAATACTTACAGTAATTTTATGTGAAACTTTCTATGTCAAATGCCAATTATGTCGAAACAATTAAAGCTTAATTTGCCTACTAATAATTCTAAGCACACAGGGTACCGGTAGGAATGTACCGTGAACACTGACTGTACACGTACAGTGCGAAAAAAATACAAATATATGTTTTCTTATTCATAAAATAAATAAATAAATACTGAAACATTGCAGCATTTATTTGAGAAAAAAATACTTTCCTCTATTTTATTCCATATTTTTTCATTATTACACAAAAAGTAATAATGAAAAAATATTTTTCAACAATAAACTTGCAACCGTTCTGTAAAATGAAACTTATTCGTATTAATATGTACCAGGGCTAGGAAATGTACCGCATGTCATACTAATTAAAGGTTAAAACTCATACTTAAATGATCGACTTAATTTTAAGAAAAAAAAAAAAACTCAGCTGCTGAAGATGTGTTCTATATCAATCTGGAGATTAAGACGCATAATCTGACGACACCCCGCACACTTTTTAACCGACTTCAAAAAAGGAGGAGGTTCTCAATTCGTCGGAATCTTTTTATTTATGTATGTTCACCGATTACTCGAAGATGCCTGAACCGATTTGGAATTTTTTTTGTTGTTTAAAAGGGTATACTTCACAGGTAGTCTCATATAAATTTTATCGAAATCGATTCAGCGGTTTTTGAGAAAATCTACAAAAACATAGCAAAATTAGAGTTGTTGCGATTGAAGTCGGTTGTTTTTAACGTATTCAGCGTGGTCAATTATATATTCTTTAGTATTTTAATCTAACAAGCCGCTTCAGTTACAGAGACAGACATTAACCTATAAAAAGATTAAAGATTAGCTAATTTATTGAACCAACAAAGATTTTTACAGTGAGTTTTAATTAGTAAACAGCTACGTTAATTTAATTTAACTGAGTCCCAGCTTAATAAACTAACGTAGCTGTAGATGACGCCCATCTCCAGACGCCATAAAAGATATATAATTTAAAAATTATAAATTCATATACCAGAAAACATTAACCTCCGTTCAAGGACCCGGGAAAAATATTTCAAAAACAAAAAACCCATAACTTTGAAAATTGAGTACATTATTATACATGTATTTACAAACAAATTTTTTTTGCTGACGTTACCTTCGCCTCCTCTATGCATTGTGCATCCATTGTCTAAATAAGAATGACCTGAGGTCAAAATGACCGTTTTAATACCATTTAACTACTAAGCGAAGGAAGGTAGTTGATTAATTGAATCCCATTAACGAAGCAAGATGTCTTTAAGCCAAGTTCATTCACGCTGGCTTATTCTTATAGCTAGTTTGGAGTGTTCCTAACTAAAGCAGTAAGCTTAAAACATAGACTAATAATAATTTTATAGCCTAAATCCTGACAGAATTTGCTATAGTGCGCGTAATTGTAATAAATTACTTGCAAACCGTTATATTATATTTAAAGACATACAGCTCTCGGTCCTTTTATTCAGAATTTCATCAACTTACACTGTATTATCCTTCCGAAATAGACCCATGCTCCAGCAATCATTGGAACCAGAGAACGATATATATATACATATTACGTTTGTATATTGTAAATACAAATATGATGCATCCATACTCGGACCCAAAATGTTTGCTCAGGGTGGGACTCGAATTAACGAAAATACGATCGTCCAAGTCAGGAGTCCTAACAACTTACCTACTGATTCAGTCGTAAAATAGGCACAATATAATATCGATATCGGAAAACAACCACTAAAATACTGAAATAACCCAAGATTTTCACTAGACACGCGCTCAGGCGTGACAAGGCACATCATCAATATTAAATAATTTGACACAAATGCATTTCGAATGCGCCGTGGGAACAGACAACAACAGCGGGTGAAATTCAGGTGAAAGAAAATTGCAGTAGAAAAGTAATCGTGGAAATTTCTCAAGATGCTATACGAAATGTTGATAAAACAAATCGGTTAATTGTGGTACGCTTAAAATAGAACTACCTAGTATGCACATATTTAAAACGCTCTTATTTTATAAAAATCTATTTAAGTTGAACAGAAATAATTCAACACAAAATACAAGTAGGTACATTATATAAATATGAAAAAAATAGTGGACACCCAGATAAATTCTATATAATTCAATATGAACACAATGTTCAAAAATAAAGTATACAGGTGAACTGATTTACTAATGCAAGAAGCCACTGGATGCATGTAGGTCAAGATCTCAAAAAGAAGTGGCGATTAAAGGAAGCCGGGGTAAAACCCTGAACCTCCTCTCGACAGAAATAATTACTTGGTTTAAGAGGACAAATAAGACTCCCACTGGGCAACGGTTCACCATGGGCATTTACTTCTCAAGTACCAAGAACGTATCCACGGCATAGTATTTAGCACTAACGTTTAACTTGGTGGTGAGGCATTTATGTACCTGCCTGGCTAGTCATCTAATCTCACTTACCATACCACCAAACATCACTTTTTGTAAGACTGCTTCTCTTCCAGCATCATCATAAGTTCACACATGGTGAGGTAAGAGTTCTCTGTAAAAACGTGCACTCCCACATTTTCATCTATGAAGGATTTAGAAAAGCATGCTATGTTACCTTCGAAGATCTCTACAAATGGTTAAAAAGACACTGTGACTGACTCGTCATCAATATGTGACCGAAATGCATCTTGCATGCGCCTGCGCCGTGGGAACAGACAATAATGTCAAGTGAAATATTCATACCACGCACTGGGACGGGCGGTAGACACAAAAGAGTGAGGTACTAGAATTTATAATTAGTGCCACATACCTAACGGGTATGGGGTATGGACCATGGATGGGCGAAGTTGTTGATGCTATCCATTGTCTTAAACTTAACAAATAAGTAGCCGTAGGAAATTTTTGCTCTAGGTATCTCCTTTTGCTATACGTTGTAAAAGGTTGTTCGAAAGGTGTAACATAAACAGATATATCAGGTTCTCAAAGTTCATTGATAATTGTGATTATGAAGGACTTTTCATACCAAGTGATCAAGTGATCCGACAACTTTGTGTGGGAAGTAGTAGGAAGTTCAATATTTTTTGCGAAATACTTAATTATAAGTTGCTTTTGGGAAAGTTGTTTATTTTTACTAGTTGAAGGCATTTTTCATATTTTTAAGCAGGTATTTTAGAACGACTCTATGCAAATAAATGGAAAAAACAAATCGTTTTCAAAGAACAAGCTTGCATTAGTAACAATTCTTAATGAACTATTACAATTTATCATTCTTAAGTTTACAAACATCTACTGCTAAACAGTTTACCCGGGTCTAAAATACGCAAACACATGATTTTAGCTTATCAACGCAATTTTTATCTGACAGCAAGTAGATTTGCTTCCCGGCGAGACATAGTAGTTTACAGTTTACATTACATTCTAGCTCTAGCATACAGGTTCGACCTGAACCCTGCATCTTCATTAACTCTCCGATAATTGACATATCCTCGACGAGACGACTCGAGTGCCGTGTTACATGTTCTACTAGATATTTATGTCATGTTAGCGATTCTAAGGGTATAGTTTCTATTTATACTTATTGGTCATCAGTTTTACCTTCAATGCACATAAATATATGGCTAGGAGGTACTGCATTTTTATTCAACATCCCAATACCTGTAACAAAGAAAGTACATATATTTCTTGATTCAATACACAATATTAAATCGGGCCTAGTGGTGATCCTTGGGGCAGGTCTAAATGCAGTACATACATTCATAAACTGTTATGATTTGCAATAGCAAATATCAGACTATGAATATTTGAAGAAGAGCCAAGTTAAATTTATAATTTGTGTTTAGGAATTGATCAGGCTATCTATATTCATTCACTATAAACAATATTCAGACACTGAAACAATGAACTCAATAAAATAAAGAATCAGAATAAAATAATGTACAAAAACAATAAAGCGTTGGCGCAAACAGCTTCACAGCAGTCGTCTCGATCTCGAAACAGATACAATTCTTTACTTCCACATTTTATGGGCTTTTACAAAAGAGTAAAAAGCTCAAAGCTTTGTTTGGTTGTCTCATAAATAGTGATATTGTATCGGAAAGAACGTACTATATCATCAGAGTACGGACAAGGTTATTAGCTGATAAATGAAGCTATGAGAGCGCGCACTAGAAAGGATATTGAGAGGTGGGTCTGGGTATGTAGTGCCGTGTCAGTAATCAATTTGGTTTGTGGACTAACGATAAGGTTGACATGTTATTTATGATAATAATGTATGTATTTCCTACAGGATAATACACGTACTTAATGTTAACCAGTACTTGTGAATGAAAATCGAGAAAGCAGCTTTTTTTCACGCAGTGTCAAAACATAACTTTTTTAATAAGTTATATATAATGACTCAAATTAAATAACTTCAATTATATGAACTCAATTGTACAAACTCTTGTGATTTTGATATTTTTCTTCTTCCTCGTCGTATCCTCATGTCTGAGGAACGTGACCATCATGGGTCGCACGTGCCACCACAGCTCTACAGGCCGCTCAGTCTTGAGCACGGTAATTTTAATATACATAGCTTATTTTATTAGTTATCTTGATTCTTCCTATCCGATACATTTAATTGTCTGAAATACGATTTCGCATTCTCCTTAGTAGGTAGGTATACAATTGCTTGTTCCAAGAAAATGCTGACTTAAGTTCCAAAGAAATCATAATGTGTTTTTTATTCTTCCTGTTATCAAAACGCATTTAGCTTCTCATGAATTCTCAATTTAAATTTTAAAAGTCTGGGCTCAGAATCAGATACGACCCCCGCTGCGAGGGTCATTTTGACGCTACGGTCATCTGTCGCGCCACAGACCTCCTGTAGCATATCAAATTTTATAAATAGCGTCATTTTATCGCATTTGTATTGCATTTTTGCTTTTGTTTTTGAGATCTGTGTTAATGTTTGTCTTTGTCATGCGTTGTGGTTATCATCACAGCACGTGTCTGAATATTTTTACGTAAAGGAAAGGAATTACATATGTATTTTGTAGGTGAAAGAGGTACTGAACTGTGACATTTGTGTAGCATGGAAACTAAACATGTTGTTTGCTCTAACATAGTATAGGTTACTTTATGAAAATATATTAATTTTATAGGTAATATAAGTAAATGACATTTTCTTTTGTCGAATAAAAGCACTCTGTGTAATCCGCCATAAGCAAGACCTGTGAGCACCACCGACCACTGCACTGCAGCACCTTGCAGTAATAGATGGAAGGTTGCCAACAGAATAATGCCTTTGTAAACTTGTAATCGAGACCATATCTCGAGCCAAGCCCAGATCACCGGTATTTGTCAGAACTACGAGAATCTAACAGGACCGGATTCACTTATAATCTAAATAAACCATTGCTTAGAGGCAAGCGGCAATTTTCATTTAATGCACAATAAATGAATTTGAATAGCATGATTAAAAAAACTGTGCGTTTGACTGCACATCACTTGATGAAACTAACTGTGTAGTCGAAGAACTCGAAGATAGCATACGCAGTGTCCAATAATGCCTATTCAGTCTCGTCTTAATTGGCTAACATCAAGTCTTAATAATAGTAGGTGTTGGTAATGCTAACACAACAGAGCTCTACTCCTTCGCAGGCCGCATGATGAACGAGGAAGCAAAACACTGAGTCGAGTCTGGATAAGCGGAATATACTTACAGGTCGCGTCAATCTTTAAGATCGCTGACGGGTACTCACTGGGGGAAGTGTGCGTTCACTTGGAGTCCTCATGCTCGAATTATGATATTCTGATTATGCCAATATTTATTGTCTAATAGTGCCCAAAGGAAAAAAATGTGCTATCGTAGTTTCAGAGAAAATCGAGATTTTCACTGAGGCTGCTAGCGGAATGTTTCGCTGGCAGCCTCATCTCTGGAACCAAGGAACTACTTCGAAATTCGAGCATGAGGATTCTAAGTGAACGCACACTTCACCCACTCAGTACCCTTCAGCGATCTTAAAGATTGACGGGACCTGTACTCACCCTAAGAAAATTTGGAGGTTAAGAGAGTAACGGCAATATCGGATTATAAAAATCAAGTATCTGATTGACAGTGACAGGAAGATTACGTAAACAAAGAGACGAAGTTTTAGTCGGAATTTTTGCTTTTACTTTTCAGGCCCGTAAGAAAAAAGTTTCAATTACTGTTGTATGTTTTAACTAAAAAACAAAAAATATGCACAATTACATAAGTGTTTGTACGAGGGCCAATAGATAAGTATTGCTCCGGGTACTACTTAAACTCCGGCCCTGGAGCTCGGCGCGGGCGTCGATAAATTCCAGAAATTGGCTACACTACCTGACTTTAATCTGCAGGCTGTATAGCTATGATGACAGTAAGTCATGAGGCTAAGATTGCTATTATATCAAAGCGAAATTAATATTGAGAAATACTTGTTTTAAGTCACTAGTTAGCAATCAAAATAAAACCTGTTATTGTTATCCTTTCTCGCTAATGCACTTGCAATAATTAAGGAACGAAATTATTTGACGAACAAATTTATCATTCTCGACAATAAAACTGTATTACTCAAAACCCTTAAAACGTTTTTAACCGACTTCAAAACAAGGAGGAGGTTCTCAATTCGTCGGAATCTTTTTTTTTATGTATGTTCACCGATTACTCGAAGACGCCTGAACCGATTTGGAAAAATCTTTTTTTGTTTAAAAGGGTTATACTTCACAGGTGGTCCAATATAATAAAATGGGACTTTACTACTATACTGCATAATAGGTACTTGTTTTCCATCTGTACGTCCGAGACTTTGTGTTCGACCTTTACATGGGTGTATCTTTTGAACTTTAACAGGTAACCAGTTGAGTTTTCCCCAAAAAACGCGTAACGGATATCTAAAAAATATAGAAAAAACGTTGTACTCAATACACTTAAGATCATAAACCTTGGTGTGATTATAGTGAAATCTTTAAAAAAGACCGGTCGACCAACAAAACAGTTTTTTTTGCTACATAACACATGACAGAAATACATATCTACGGAACCCTAAGTGCGCGAGTTCTTTTTAAATTGAAATCAGATCTTAGCTCAACCAATTTTATCAGTTTTATTTTGAAATCATCTGAAACATATTTATGGGGTCAAGTAAAAGTAATTTCCGCATAAATGGGAGCCTCTACAAAAGGTTGCATCGGTACGTATTTCACGAAAGGCAACGATAATATTCAGCATAAGGCCATTCGATTCAGTGATGGGTTCTTTGAACGAGCCCGGCTAACGTAATAATTGACCACGCTGAATACGTTAAAAACAACCGACTTCAATCGCAACAACACAAATTTTGGTATGTTATTGTTTATTTTCTCAAAAACCGCTGAATCGATTTCGATAAAATTTATATGGGACCACCTGTGAAGTATACCCTCTTGAACAAAAAAAGAATTTTCCAAATCGGTTCAGGCGTCTTCGAGTAATCGGTGAACATACATAAAAAAAAATATAAAAATAAAATAAAAGACTCCGACGAATTGAGAACCTCCTCCTTTTTTTGAAGTCGGTTAAAAAAAATACAGCCAATACGACTTTAAAATTAGCCGACCAGGCTAGAATGCGCGGAATTTTTTTTTCAAAAATGCTAATTTGCCTTATTTTGTTTAGGAGCGCAATGTTTCGTTACCTGCGTGTTATTCTTAAAAAACTATTTTTTACTGAAGCAGACATGTTTTTTACGATAGATTGCTTAATGCACTTTAAGATGCTGTATCCTCAGAGTTGCCTTACGTGATTTAAGCTTGCCTTCCACGGGATATCAGAATACGTCCATATTGGTCGTATCAGTCGATTCGACACAGAAGGCTGTAAATCACAAGTTGGACGTAGACCACAATTCTGCCGTCATAAGAAAAAAGGCCGCAAAATACCTATATAGAATTGTCGTATACTTTGCAGCCTTGTTTCTTAAGACGGCACAATTGCTGGCCACGCAGGAAGCGGAGTGGATAAATCAAAATGCACTTGCGCCCGTTTTGGAAGCAAATTGGCTTATAATAATTTCCGGATTTTTAAATACGATTTATTTTAAGGTTAAAGAAGAAGAAGAAAAGGTTCAAATAAAAGGTTCTAGTAGGCAGACTAAAGAAATACTAAAGGTAAAGATTAAGGACCTAATTAATGAATTTTCAAATTTTACAGATCAATACATTGTTCTTTATAAGATGTAAAAAATAGGTAAAGCATCTGTTAATTATGATGTCTACTTGTCGTACTAAACAACTCTTGCTCTACCACATTTTTGAAATACATATCTTAATATTTTTGTATTCATCATACAAAATTGGCCTTACGTATTTGCGATTTTAACAAAGTCGTAAAGTTAAAGTTCTTCAATTCAATATGAGGAAAAAAGTTCATGTTGACGAATTTCTATATAATGCCTTCATACGCACAATTTTTTACTGCATTATTATATTATTACTGGTATAAAAAAATAATGTAGTCAAAAGTTGATCAGCAATAACTGCAATACATTCGGATCGGCTTCCTTGAGGGTTAAGATGGCCAAATACTATGCTATCTCCTGTTTGGGCATTTTCTCATTTTTAATCTATTACTTTAAGACCTGACATCGTTTCTCCATAACACCTTTCTCTGATTTTTACAAGACAAGCAAAATAATTTAAGAATTCCATACCGATAGGGTGACTAACCAGTTTTGTCAAAAGATTCGGTAATATTTCACATACAAAATAATGTTACACAAACAAAGTTATTTTTGTAAACGAGCCCCCAATTTCATATCTAATAAAAAGATCAATATCGCTGCCATTAAACATTGACATTGCCAGGCCAGGCTTGGAATCAATGAAAACAATCTCATTCCAATTTGGCAAGTAAGCACGATCCAAAGCAATCACAGTTACATCGATAACCCAGATGTTGAACATCGATCGGTCTGTTCCATAGATATGGAAAAGCAATAGACATGGTATGGTCTAGTCATACGAAAGAAAGACAGCCTCTTTCCATGGGAAGGTAGAGCAGATGAGAAGGGAAAATTGTGGTTATTCAAATTTTAATAATAATAATAATAATATCTGGGACAAATCACACACGGTCATCTGGCCCCACACTAGGATTCCCTGTATCTTGGGAACCAGAGACTGATATACATACACATACGAGTATACTTTTAAATACATACATATATAGAGATATAATACACCCAGACTCAGAGCAAACAATTCTACTCATCACAGAAAAGTTTGCCCTGTGTGGGGATCGAACCCACGACTCTCGGATCAGAGGTCAGGATCGGTAACCACTTAGCCACCGAGTCAGTCTTTCCTAACGTTTGCGCATAAAGCTGAATAAAAAAAGATACTGAGGACATCTCTTTACACAACAGCAACATTTTGTATTCAGATATTAAAGAAAACTTGGCCCTTTGCCTTCATTGATTACCTCTAAAAAACGAGCTTACGCGTATTCAATCGTAAGAGTCCTGGAGATAAAAAACTGCCCTTAATCCTAATGTAAGAGCTTAACCTTATAAAGTATGCTATTATTCTTCTCAAGCCACCAAAAGTATCAATTTGGACAATCTATTATTCTCTTACATCCATGGTTTGTTCCCAATATAGCTGCGCAGGCAGGAGTTCTTAGTTCCCACGGCTGCATCATGCGCACGGGATGATTCGACGTGATCATGCGAAGTAAAGTTTGTACTTAGCACAGGTTAACCTTACATGGGTGAGTGAGCTTGAACATTATGGGAATATTAGGAATGAGAGATCCGAGGTTGTTTCTCGAAGCGATTTGGGAAATACGGTAAATAATTTGATATCTATTAGATACCTAGAAGATTGGCACCACTGTGTTGTGTGGCCATGACGACGTTCTGTACTAAGGGCCTTGGTGTCGTTCCATAAATTGGAGTCTTCCATACAAAGTAACAAGAAACTTAATAGGCAATATTCCTTTCGTTGACATTAAAATTAAAGTCATTCCTGAACACGTCTATATCTAATATGATATCAAATATTATATTTTTCTTGTCTCTGGTCGAAATTAGCATTAATGTATTACGAAAATACCAAAACATTTCGTTAAAGGATAGAGAAATATTTAAAAAGACAAACGCATTGCTAATTTAAATAATTGAAGTATAAATCAGTTAAAATATCTATTAAACATAAACATTAACGACGCGATGAAGAAACATATTTAACGATAAGTCTGACTGAGTGACATGTAGTAAGTATTATATAATTTTAGTATAAATGCCTCTTTGTGTTATATAATTATTAATTATCGTATAATACATAAAAAGTACTTAAAGTCCTATAATATGTTATCATGTTAGTTAAAGAGTTTAATTTTGAATATAGTTTTCTACATATATCTTAAGTTTTGTACTTAGTTTAAGTTTAATAAGTAGTGCTCTCTCGTTTGCGGTGCCCCAACGGGGTGTCATATGTCATGTACTTATACCTTTGTAACATCTTTTATTTACCATGTGACATGCAAATAAAGAATATGAATATGAATATGAACATAAAACGAAGGTTTTTACAATGAATTCTGGGTTCGTCGATGATGTCAATGAAGTGTGATATAATCCTTGTGAATATTTAAGTGACAATTAGTAGCTTATGTCTATTATTAGCATAAGTCCACACACATTTTTGCAAGATTCGATAAAATAAAAATAATATAAACATATATGGGAAAGTAATAATAATGATACGAGGAAATTATAAAATATTAAAAACTTTCTCTGTAAAAGTTCTTGCAAAACATGTTCTTGTTAAGGTATAAAAATTAAAGGTCAATCAGATTATTTGCGGAAGTGGACCAATATTTGACCCTGATTGTCCGAGTGGTAATTTCAAAAATATAAAACGAAGCGTTATTAAAAAAACTTTTATGACAGTTCCTTGAATGGTGCTTACGATGCATAAATTAATACAATTGTTTTATTTCCAGGCGCAGGGCCTTTACTTCATATTTAATTTTAAGTCTCATCCCAAGTATTATAAATTAAATTAATATATCCAAAATTTTTATAATTAAAGAAATTAATTTGAGGAGATAAATTCCGAATTTAATTAAGTGAATAATTTAAGTTACATTTTAATTTAATAGCAAAGTCTTAATTCCGTTATTAATTTAATTACAAAATTATTATTAATGACAGCAAAAAGATTATCTCAAAAAATACAAAATATTACCATGACTACACAATGAACATTTTATAAGTAGTTTACGAAGGTAATAACATGAAGGTTGAAAATATATACATATGTTCACATTAACTTAGAAAAACATTTGTAATCATCAACATCATACATAACACACAGAGTTCCAATGTGATTATCTGACGACAAATCATGGCAATGCTTGACCTACGTGACAACGTGAGTGCCACTGAACTCAAAGTCAAGAGACCTGTTACTCAGGATGCCTTAAAGGGAACACGGCAGAGTTCTCGTCTTAGAAAAAAATGCCATTGCCTTATACAAATCAGGTAGCACTTAAGGTTATGTGAGTTGATCTAGCCATTTCTGGTTCCTTTATTCTTTGTTAGTATAGTAATACGACCTGAAATAAAATAAAAAGGTAAACCAGCGTTGTTATTCATATAGGAAACAAAAGTCCACTAGGCTCCATTCTAAGGTCTAAATAATAAATTTTTCACAAAGATATTCTGGACACAGGCGAATATTTAAATGGCTTAATAAAAGGGCTCCGCAAGGTTCCACTATAGGCCCCTACTATTAATAGACATGTATTTGCATAAATTATTCAAACAGTTTAATATTTTAAAGAAGGTAGTCGTGACCTTGTTGAATGCCTATGCAAGTTTTATTTATGCTTATTGAAATTATTGTAATGAGCCTGAGGTAGATTCAGGTTCGCTACAAGTAAGTGCCGGTAATATAATAAGTAATAACCAATTAGCCTCGAGACAAACACCTATGAGTCATACTCAGGTAAGGGTGACCAAAATACAAGGTATACTATCGATGCTTGCTTGCAACCAACACTTTTTTCGTTGAAGATACTAGTAATGTATTTAATATTTATAGTATGAATAGTGCCATAGTAATATAGTAATGTCGTAGATACTCGTTATGAGCACAGAATAGTTCTTTAACACAGTTGCGAGAATACTGTAGAAAAATAGAAAAGTAAATAAGAATATTAACCCACACACTTACTTAATAACTCATATTTAAATCTGTGGTTGCGCCCATAAACTTGAATATGACTATAGTAAGCGTTAACAATAAAATAAACTTAATACCGAAAGACGACCCATAAATCCTTTAATAAAGATACTTTATTCTGAATGAAATATAATACCTAGTTAGTACCAACATAATCCTATTAGAAGATATTTTTGAAAAACGAGAGAGAGCTTATCCCTTATTTTGCCTGACGTGTAGTCACAGCTTACCAGAGCCATGCGCCCGCGCCAACGCAACTGTCTACCTATATTCCGGTTTACATACGGGATTAATAATCGAGTTTTTTTTCGCTTCAGTACACCGGTGCAGGTGGCGCCGTACCGACGACTTTTTGCACTTTTTTTGCCGATCAAATATTTTTTATGCGTGCAGTTAATTAAAATGATAATTTCATACCATATTGGTGGTACACAGGCTACACGGAAATTTGCCAGTCTATTGAATTGTTTACTATAAAGCGATCAATCTTACGGTACCAAATATGGATAAACAGGTTTTGAGGGTGGATCAGGCAGGTGAATTCAAAAGTGCATTGACTTAAAGCGTAACGTCGGAATATGTGCTCTACGTTTTCATTGAGACCAAATGATCGGTTTATAAGGGTATAATAAATTAATAACATTATGATAAGTAACATTTTAATACTGTTTGTATTCTCAACTGCTTCTATGAGCCTATCGCCTTGTTTCATTTAATTTGTTTTGTTTGTAATCTTAATTTATACAAAATTTTTTTTTGCTTGTAAAAATATATTAGAACATAACTTGGAGCTTAAAAAACTGGTAACGCTGTGCATTTAACTATACTTGGTCATTATCACATTTCACTTGTAAAACAGTATCATTTATCATATAAATATTAATACATGTAGCTGTCACAGTTATGTTGCAAGTTAGATATGAGAAATCCTTTATGTTTGTCTACATTAGCATTTTGATATTATTTCCACCTACTTTATTCAGATCTCTCTCATCGAATTCTTCTTTTACGTTAAGAGGTCTTTCATCATTAGCTCAATCGTCTAGCTTATCTTGGTCTGAAGTTACTACAGGTTTTTTGTCATCAGCAGGTCATTCTGTATTGGTTAGTAAGTATACGTCTGGTAGTTGTAACTAGGTCAGCTTGCCCTAAACAAACATGTAAACTCACGTTTATTTACAAACGTTAACGTGTCGAAAAAAGTCGCTATATGGCCCTAGAGAGTTGAAAAACTAGAAACGTGAAAATATTTAACCTATAATGATCAACTGCGCACATTTTTATTCCGTAACTTTATGGCTTTAAGACAGTTGATATGTGTATCTTTATATCATAGAAAAATG
Source organism: Coleophora deauratella (assembly GCA_958295455.1). Classification (NCBI taxonomy): domain Eukaryota; kingdom Metazoa; phylum Arthropoda; class Insecta; order Lepidoptera; family Coleophoridae; genus Coleophora; species Coleophora deauratella. The sequence goes on along the minus strand of OY282391.1, from coordinate 2,645,659 downwards.
ACTCTGTTTATATAAACAGAGTCAATTTTATGATAAATGATATAATGTCTGCACATAAATTCTATGAATATTCGTTCTATATAAAGATCATTGTTATGATAATACGTTTTCCTATAATTTTTGTTTTATAACCAAAACGTGATGTCAACCTAGGGCACGTCTAGTAGAATTTCACAATCTTCTACTGAGAATAGTAAGTGACACCTTCTACAGAATCTAATTGACCCTATAACAGAACCATAAAATGTTCAATCAAACAATAAAAGAAGAAACTTTCGTCATGCAGACATTTGCGATGCATCTTCCGTCGATCATTTACGATATATTGATTCGATCGCTACGGGGCGAAAACAGCATTATTCCACGTTGCATTGTCTGATTTGAGTTTTATTGCGATACAGACATGCAGACAAGACGTGTTTATGTATGTAGTTGCATTATCTCACGCTCAAGTATCATACAATGTGGAGACAATTTGTATGAGATTAGTGATGAGAGGCAAGTAGAAATAGAAACGACATTAGAAGAAGCTGATGTGCGTCTGAATGTCAAACGTATACATAATAAGTTAGAAAATAAAGTTTAAAATGTAAAAGAAGCGTTTTCGTAAATTTTGTTTTATACAACTTACGAATATTGTCGTAGTGGTGTGATGAGATGACACAAGAAATATGCATAGTTTCCTAAAGACGATAACATTATCACAAATATTAAAGAAGAGGAAATGAATGAAAAAACCTATCAACTACGATTACTGAATATCTATCAAATGTCTTACATAGTTTGAAGCAGGGTTCGCATGATATATATCGGATATATATCATGATATATATCAATTGATATTTATGCTTGATATATATCAATATTGATATTTATATTTTCCTAGCTTCTAAGAGCTGCTTCTTACGAATGAATGTACCAAGTGCAAAGAATATAATATATAATATAATATAATATCCGGGACAAATCACACACGGTCATCTGGCCCCAAACTAGGATTCCCTGTATCTTGGGAACCAGAGACTGATATACATACACATATACATTTAAATACATACATATATAGATATTATACACCCAGACTCAGAGCAAACATTTCTGCTCATTACAGAAAAGTTTGCCCTGTGTTGGGGATCGAACCCACGACTCTCGGATCAGAGGTCAGGATCGCTAACCACTTAGCCACCGAGTCAGTCATATGATATAATAAAGATATGATTATCACAATATATGATAATAAAGATATGATTATCACAATAATAAATAAATGAGTTTAGTTTAATTAACTATCTTCAAATTTGCACAAATAAAATATACATTTTAGATTCAGTTATTTCAAAAAAACATATCAGAGTATAAAATTTGAATGTTATTTTAATAAAAATCTTCAAATTATCAAACATATACCTACATTTTAAATTCAGCTATTTCGAAAATCATATATTAAAGTAAGAAATTGAAATTAGTATGTAATTTTGATAAATATCAAAAATATCAAAGATATCGAAAATATCGGATATATATCAAAAATATCTGATATTTTGATATTTATTATAAATATCGGATATTTACGAACCCTGGTTTGAAGACACACTAAACCAAATAGATAATCATCAGATTTGATAAATCAACTGGAAATATCGAAATAAATATAGAAATTAAAACGCTGAAGCGTAACAATTAGACCAAAGACACTAATGATAATGTTTCCAAGAATACTTTCTCATAAAACATCGCGCCAATCTTAGCTGCCATCTTTCTTGCAGTGAGGATTGCACAAACCAGCACGTTCTACTTGTTGAGTATCTAGGCAATGTCATAAACATTCTAGATTCTAGACTTTTATTATCATCAGAAAATAATTCGATTATAAACGTGTAATTAATTTAAAAAATAGATCGCGAATGAAATTAAAGAATAAACTGATTTAAAAAATAGGTTACTAAATTAAATTAACTTTAGTTAAGCTTTAAACTCCGGATTAGGCCTCATGTGTGGAGTATGCCCTGAGCCCCTGACATATCTGTACTTTGTAAAGAGACCCTGGCTACCATTGGGGACGATATGGGTTGTTTACATAACTTTAGAAATCTTCATTAACGAATCAACATTAGATATATCAACAACCTTAAAATTTTAACGCAATTTGAAATCGTGTCTGCAATAAAAAAAAATGTCGCTCTAAAATATAACACTCTAATATATCACTCTTTGCAATAAACAAAACACATACTATAGTATGTATAGTATTACATATATGTAATAAAAATTCTGCGTATATGTATATTGTAATTACCACACACGAACTACTCGCTGATAAAACCCTCTTAACAAAGCAGATACAGTTTCCACGTAACTACAAAGAGCAAAGACCAAACAACAAGACGGAAGTCGTACTACACTTACATCACAATGGCGTTGAGATTACATCGGACGGGCACCGAACCTGAACCCTCGGTGCGAACGGGAAGTCAACCAGACTGTGCCGGGTATCACACGCTGAAACACTAGACCGCAGTGTTTGATTACAGTCTCACAGCAGTCGGATGACACAGAAAAGTGAACAGAAAATAGAACCTGGAAACTAGAAACCCAAACAGCTATAAAGCAAACCTTCCTGCAAAATATAGAGCGGAGGTCAAAGAAATTGTAAACCCAATTACCCAAGCTAGGATATTGATTATTGACTGAGAGTCCTAACTAAAGACCTAAATAAAGAGAAACTGATGAAAAAGTTTCTAGACACAAATTACTTGACCAAAGATGACCAAAACGATAGTTATATTTTTTTTTTGAAGAGGATATAGACAAAATTTTAAAAATGAAAACTGTCAAACAAAATTATCAGCAGATGAAAACTCATACGGCGGCAGTAGTATAGCTTTACTTTTATCCGTACGAGTTTATGTATAAAAACCATACTGAAGAAACAAAATTTAAGTTTGGGATCATTTTGAATGTTTCCAGCGCCACGAAACTTGATAGTCGTGCTGATGACAACAACAGCAGTCATAAAAAAACAAGATAACACATTGTTAAAAAGATGTGTTGCAAAATAATAGTGATTTCATAATTCATATAATCATAGCGAAATCAATCAACAGTTGACACACGCAGCAAAGCGTATCAAATCTGTAATGCGTTGCCAAATTGTTTACCTAATGGGCACTGGGCAGACCCCAATTAAGTTCGAACATAGTTTGTACTCGTTAGATATGGAAACAATCTGAGAGAATTAGAAACATACAGATTATACACAGGGTGTAGAATATTGGTGCACAGGAGTAAAAAAAAAAGATTCGGGTGCGTGAGTAAGTGAGTGATTTGTGTACTCCTAACTAACGAGTTCTAAGTATCAAGACAGTTTGATTTAACTAGAGCCTCTATTCGTCTCTCCGAACAGGAAATTATGTGAAAAAACTTAAGATCTAAAAATAAAAAGTGATAGATGTTTGGCCAACGTTGTGACTATTTTATGTGTATATTTATTTAGACAAAGATTAAATAACTGATTTTAGGTTCCTCCGGGAAATTATTCATTATAATGAGTAGTCCCCAATAATATAGGTCCTGTATACAAAACTATAGCATAAAGATTTTAATCTCAGATAGATTTAGTGAGGTACTTGTAAGCTCAATATTCATGATGTTATTAGAAAATATTTCATACATTTTATATGAGGACTTATAAATATGTAAACTGTGTTTTCCCTTTTACAATCGAGTGATGTTCGGTACAAAGAAAGTACTTTTACTTTTACTGTAGGTCGTAAAGGAAATATATTCTTGGTTTATTTGCTATGAAAGATGATACTACTCGTGAAATTTGTAGGTTTTCTACGGCTGTCTGGATCAGATTTCATGAAGTCACTGACATTTATTTTATACAGTTCGTCGACACTGCAAAATTTATGTTGTATGAATTTATGATTGTGATAATTTATAATGGCCAAAATGTATGCTTTTATTTCATGTTGTGACAACAATATTTTGTTGTGCTCGTCGTTCTGACCTCTCTTCTATGATAATAAAATGATATCATACAACCAGGTTTTTTTTTTATGTGATAGGTGGCAAACGAACAGACGGTTCAACTGATGGTAAGCGATTACCGCCGCCCATAGACACCCGCAACACCAGAGGAGTCACAAGTGCGTTGCCGACCTTTGAAATGGGATGGGGGGATGGGGGGAATGGGGAGGGGGGATGGGGGGTTGGGCCTTACCCTCACTCACTTGGCAAAACACAACACAAGCGTTGCTTAACGCCGGTTTTCTGTGAGGATGAAGGTTAAGGATGAATTTAAAGACACATCGCTTTTCAGAATCGGTCAAGCCGTTACTGTATGTAAAGAGTAAATACTCATCCAATAACAAACAGGTATATATGTATAATTGTGTGTGACCTATCCACAAAAACTATTTAAGCTGGGGCTACTACTCCCAATACTCGAAAAAACGTCTTGAATTTTCTAATAAGTTGATCAGCTGTTTGGCCAAATTATTACGGAAATAATTTTTTTTCGAATTTCGTTTAGAAAGTTGTTTAGTTTCTTAAGTTTCAGCTGATATTGATACAGCTTGAGTATGTGCTACAAATCTATGCACTCGAAATCATTTGATTTGTCTGTCCCATTCAAAAACTAAAATAAAAGTGATTAATGTAACATCTATGTCAACTCTCCCTTTTTTAACATAAACTAACCTAAGTTTAAATGAATACTCACGAGTTACGTTATTTAACCCGACAAGCACCCATAAAATGTTCCCATCATCCTATACGGATTCAATCAGTCCATTTTAGGAAAACACCTCACCATGTCTATAAAACTGTTTATAGTCTGTGCTGGCTACTGTTTTTACTGTCGACTTCTAGGGACTGGAATCAGTCCTCTTGTGTGCGGCGTGTGCGCAGCGATAGATAAGGAATAGGACGTTATACGTATAAGATGTCATTTATAGATTAGTGTGTCAGTTATGGTTGACATGAGTTTCTGGTTTCATACCTATACCAAAGAATACTTTCTATGATATTACTAAACTCAAGATTAAAGAAATGTTAGGTATTGAAACAAATGTAAACCATCTTGATATATACATATATTTTTATTGATATGTTGAAATTGTCAGCCGTGTTAGAATTGATTGCGTTACCTGCAGTTAGATTTTTGTGACTTTTTTTTATTATTATTTAGCTGATACTTATATTCTAATTTCTAAAACTTTAAACAATATGCATTTAATTCAACCTGCTCCATACATTTTGTAGACTGACTAAACTATAGGGCGTGCAATACCGGTATTGAAATATATGCATTACCGGTAATATGCCTACATTCCATTACCGATATTGCATGCCCCTACTAGACTACAAATATTTCCTCATATTTCAGATTAAACGCACAACAGTTCAAAATCCTGGCCAAAAATAGAAAAATAGAAAACACATGTTTATCCATTAACTTTATACATCCGTTGCAAATCACTACAAGCAATATGGGTCTCCGATATCGCACCAAGTGGTCACCAATCGATACCCATTTCAATTATCTGAACAATGACGCCACTATGGGGGTCTATGGTCAAGTGTTCCATAATTGGGGTGATCGGTGCACAGTGCATCCTGGTATAGGGGATGATCTTTTGTATGCAGTTTGTATGCGCAAGAGAGGGCCAAACCATTGTCATCCTGGGGCGTTAAAGAGGGATGCGGATGCTGTTATTATTTTCAAAGCAACCACGTGTTCACTTCCAGTAGCCCTTGTATGAGTATACAGAATGATAAAATCAATGCATTGGTAATGACCGACCTGTGGCGTAGCGGTTAAAGCTCCTGAATGATCACCGCCGAGGGTCGTGGATTCGATGCCACCTAGGGCAAACATCTTTGTGATGAAGAGATTTGTTTGCTCTATGTCGGGGTGTTAAATACATATTTAAGTATTTATCCTTTTAGTTTAGTGCCTAGGCATAAGCTAATCTAGGCTTTAGTTGGTTGAAGTAACACATTTGAGTTAGATTCGTGGAATCTGTCACCAACTAAGGACTGGCTAATTATTGTAACAAAATAACTGTAATTGTAAACGATAACTTACACATCATAACTGGTAATAAATAATAATGAAACTGAAAGATACTAAAAAAGATTACCCTCTAATTGGAAAGTTGGGTAATAACAATGATGATAAGCTAAAACATTAACTTTCTTTAAACATGATTTTTTTTCTTCGTAAAAGCAACATCATCATAAAATACGATACTTAACTAAGGATCGACAGTCAGTTATCAAGGAACTTAAATGTTTTGACAGTAATACTTTCACTACTCCACAAAACATTAAACAGTTACTTTAGTGACATTACTCTGAATAAAATATTAACTTTAAATAGGGATGCATTCGATGCCGATACCGATACATCGGTGATATTTTTGTGTTTGCTCACATATCGGCATGGGCGATATTTATTTGCTTATGCTGCGTTTTTATTGTGATGACAATTCTGCTTGTGTCCTAGTACTATGATATTTTATAGGTACTCAACTTAATAGTCGCAGTCGAATAAATGGAAATAAAATGTTTTCTCAAGCTTTCAAATTAATTCTTCGCCTCTGAGAGATTATTTTCCACAGCGGATCTCATCAAAACCGACGTGCGACATTGCTTTTATATAAAAAAGATACGGTTTAAGAGATTGTACCATAATTTTCTCGAACTTCTTTTGTATTTACGCGTCCCGGTATCGGTATCTCCGATATTTTTATAAAAGTCTCGGAATCGCGTCGACAGAAATGAGTATCGATGCAACCCTACTTTAAAACAGACCTGTGTAACACATGATGATGTGACCTTATTTAACGGTATGTCAACGACCCACACAGTGATTATACGGGCTCATACATACAGCTGATAAAAATGCAATTACTTTTCAATAAACAGTCCAGAAATAGAGATGTACTTTACTCGTATGTCGCGATCATATCGATACGTTTTTGACATTCACGTATTGTATCAGAGTGTAACAAAGAGATCTTCTTCTTCTTCTTATCGTCTGGCACATTTAATTTTCCCATTCACAACGTATAGACGGCGGTTGCCTAGTGTTGCACTTGGCATCACCCGCGGTCACATTTAGGGTATTGAGATTTACACCAACGGATGTGTGCAACGCGACCATCATACACATCTAGTAATCAGATGTGTAGGATTCCTCGCGATGTTTTCTTTACCGCTAAAGCAGTCGGTATGAAGATGCATGTAAGTTTCGAAAAAAACATTGGTGCACTGGCCAGGATTGAACCCAAGGCCTCTGGTTAGGAGGACGGAGTAACTCAGGTGATCCGTCTGCTGGTTTGCCACCTATCTTATTTAAAAAACTACCAGTTGCGCCTGCGCCACCGACGCTTTTTAAACAAAGAGATGTAGCAGTACTTCTACTTTTTGTCATGTGGATTTGCTGAATTTACAGAATATTTTAATATGTTGTATTGTACCTTTTGTGTATGGATATACCCATCTATATTTTTTTGGACTAATCACCCAATTAGATCAGGTAATTAGCCCTCTTTGTATGGGAACTTCAAACCTTTTTAGTTTGGTGAAAAGAAGCTGTCCGTTTGCCACACTTTGTTACATCTACTTTTATGTTTCAAAGGATTTGTAGCCACACTGAACAAACGCCATACAAGAATTTATACTTTGTACAATAATTTAATTTAATAAAATATAAGTAAAATACCCTTGCAAAGTAGGCTTATCAGCTGATTGATACACATAAAATAATTTTACGTTTTTGAGACTATTTATGATAAGATCAATATCTCTTTATCATTATCTGTTTTATTAAGTAGTTACTTTGTATATCGATAAGATACCAATACCATTAACATGTCAGCAGAATGTGTGACCACTTTTAAACCTTTAATAAATAAGTAGATATGTAAATGCTTTTAAAATTTAAAGACTTCATTTATTGCACCATATTATTTGACGATTTGATTTTAGAACAATATTTTTATTATATTTTCATTGCAATGATTAGTATGGAAAACAATATCGCTACAGCTGAAACAGTCAAAACATATGGCGTCACGGTGCTAATACATAACACTGGGGCTTAATACCATAATTTCTATACATATACATACGTTCCATAATCGTAAAACTTGGTAAACAGCGATTACCTGAAACAATAGGAAACTGTTTAGAAATGCCAAAGAGTAGCAAAACTATAGAACAGACACATTTTACACGGTATTGTTTTAAACAAACGAAAACGGAAGGTTAAGCTGAAATGCAACTGTGTTACTGTAATTCTAGAGTTTCCGGATTACAAAGGCGTGGTTAGACTCTGTACTATAAATTAACCCTAATATTATACCGCACACAGGACAGCCATACGAGTATGTATGTATGGTCAGGTCATGCACTTAGAGATTAAACTTAGTGTGTTTTCAATTTTTTACCCAAAATTTTCAGTTTTTTAAATTACAATACTCCTACAGAAAATGGTAATGGTAGTGGCATGGTTTTAATCAATCGTCGGAGTAGCCTTTTTTGTATGGAGAGTCCAACATTTTTATTTTTATAAAGTGGTAGAAAAAAAGTTGTCCCGTGTGACCGAATAATAGCTTAGATATATTCGTATATGCCAATAAAAATTCTTGTAACTAGGTCTGTCAAAATCGGCTGAAACTGTTTAGACTAAGTTTTTTATTCTAGGCATTAAACAGGAAAAATCCCAAGAAACTCATAGAAAAGATTACTTCCATACCTAATAGTTAGCCAATGAATTAATCCAGTTATCAGATAAGTGCAAAAAAAATCGCTTCCTTAAAGAGAGTTTTACAATATCATGTCTAGAGGCCTCATTTAAAAAAATCTGCTGATTTTCTTAGATCTTACGTCAAAATAAGGCTATCGTGATTAACAATTTCCGTAAAACCAACACACATTGTATGGTCATGTAACTCATACAATAATGTAATTTAATGATGGTGCAGCGGCCTCAATGCAATCACCATGTCGACTCGATAAAGAACCACTGTTGGGCTCGTTCCTACATCGATAAATATTGAACGAAAGCTGGTAACTTACAACACATACCTGACAGCAGCTGATACCAGCTGCCCTATGCTTATACTTTAGTAAATACTTATAAAAATTTTAATCCATCAAAAATTTCATAAGTACAATAAATAAAATGACACATTTAATATACGCACATTTTGCCTTAATAAAATCACACATTTGACTGCGGGAAATAAAGAATATTTAAAAGCGATTTTCAGAAATCACGCAAATTGCCATTGTCACCCAAACTGACACCAAAATAAACCTATCTTCGTTCATCTCACCTCCGCGCATGTGCAGTATGAACACTATACCAGTGCACGAGAGATTATATGTATTATTTCGCTTCATTCCCGTAAACCCCGTGGGATCCAACTCTCGTAATCCCGCATTACGTGGGACTGGAAAATTATCTCGGTATACCGAGATTCCGCAATACCGCTAGTGGAAGCTTTAGGTGGATCTCACACTGCATCGGAATCCGCTCCTGTGTGCGGGGCTGTGGTTTTTTTATTTGTCAGTGTCAAGTTAAAATATCGCAGCTCCGCGACAGCAACTTTATCCCTCCTTGACTGACCCTCCGTAAGACTGGCTCAATCAGAGCGTGCGACTCTAGCACGATAAACTATAGAGTCGATAAACTGTCGATGAAATACACATCTATGGTCCAACGTCGATGTATTTATAACTCGCCACGCCAATCTTGCATTCACATATCTTTACAAACTAAACAATGATATTTTGATCTGCATTCAGTTATACACAGTTAACCAAGATGGTTATTGTCGTAATAAGTCCCTTGATGAATTCTACAGGGCGAGGTTTCGTTAGATTCGACAAGTTTTTTATATTTTTATTTTAAATTGGTCAGGGTATTTTTTATTATATTTGTGACTCTGGCGCCGCGATTTCACATTGGCTGTAGTTAGAAGTAGATTTTTTAATTTTCAACCTTTCCTTTGGTCTATTGCAGAAGTCACTCGTAACGTATTAAATTTAACATGTCCAGCTTTTTCTTCCTTTTTCATTTTAATTTTAAACTTGGTAGTTCGTCGCACATTCATTCATATTACAATGTAACTATACCTTGTTCTAATCAAGAAAAAGCAAAAGAAAATGCAACTTCCTATGCGTCAGTTGCCTAATAAGTTTGTTTGCCTTGTTTTTTTAAATTGGAATGAACTATACGATATAACCGAACCCAAAAATTTATACTTCCTAATATTATAAATGTGAATGTTTGTTATTTTCCTTCTTGACACTGTGACGTTTAGGGTCCACAGACTAGAAATTAGTTAAGAGTGGGTTGAAAAAAATACTTATTTAATTAGATTTAAATAATCTATTTATTTTACAACACCTCAACATTTCATGTCATCTCAACCCTATGAGACATGGAGACATAGGCTTTATTTTATACCGATTCCTCAAGTGGTTCCCAATTTCTCATGGAATAAACAAAAAAAATGCGAGCGAAACCGCAAGCAGAAAGCTAGTCAGTACATAAACAGCTGGAAAAGCTATTAGGAATTTAATTGAAACATTCTATAAGGGCATTTCCTAGGCCTCTAGCCGAAGGCGTGTACAGTTAACCGCGATATTTACTATCACAACATTCGCTCCGCTGCGCCCACGCATGTTCTCAATGGAGCGGGGATGTCGCAACTTGGGTACACGCCGAACAGTCTTGATAGTTTGCCATTGATAATTTAGGAGGCTGTTTTCAACGCCTTTTCTTAAAGACATGTATTCGTAAAAGACGCTTTCAAGAGCTTTATGAATAACTCTTGTAATGTTTTCCACTTTTAACACATTATACTACAAAGTAAATTATTTGTAGTCTCTGTTTGTAGCCTAAACGGCTAAATGGCTGTTAATTGTTTAGCGGAAAATTTTAGATGACATTCATCAAATGAAAATCACAGCAAACTAAATTTTCTTTCCATGAAAATTAGCATATCGACTGTTTATTTATTGACAAGTAGGCTCCGTTCCACAACCAATGTAAGATTTACCTGAGAAGAAACTGTTTCTTTCATATTTAGAAGATTTATAAGAGGCTATCCTGCAATTAGGGTAAAATTTGGTAAAATTACTCTCACGAAAGTGATCTTTAATACTGTTTTAGTATGAAAGTTTTTTGCTCCGATTGAATAAATTCTTTGGAAAATTATCTCGCTTCGCCACTTTTTATGAAATAAAAACTCGCCCTATATATTTCTATTATGGAATGCGTCTAAGCCTTGTTTCAAGTCCATTCCAAATAATCTATATCATCCTTGACGACGTTGAAGATGAAATCATTGGTGCCAGCTGCTATCCCTAGATAGCAGTCGTTCAGCCACATCGGAGACCTTATGGGCAGCTTGAAAGTTTCTGACCATTAGGCCTACAACCTCCACCAATCCGGACCTGGCCCCGTGGTGGAGTATGGCCTGACCTTTCCGAGGTTTGGGAAGAGACCCGTGCCCCTGCAATGGGGACGATAAGGGTTTTCAGCGACCATGACGAATATCACCAATGTAGTAAATAGGTAAAAAGGAAAGCTGTGAATGAAAGTATCAAAATTAACCACAATTTGTTACACAAGCGCGCCACCTAGTCTGGGAAGTGATTGTTGTCTCGTTGATTTGATTTTGCGCGCGAGACTGTCGTTTCCTACCTACCTATATGTATAGGCATCTATAATAAGCATTTACATATGTAAAGTGATCAAGTGCAATCCAGTATCAAACTGTACCAAACTTGACACAGATTTTGAATGGTCAAAATGATAATGTTTTCCAGCTTATACTGGTTACAAAGAGTACGTAATAGTGATGGCATAAATTGTAATAGAAAACAGATTATTTTTCATGTGTTGAAGTTGGATTTTTTGGGGTCTACGTTTCTTTCCTAAACGTCGATGTATCAGTACCGACCGGTGTGGTTTACAATAATGTGTCATGTAAATGAAACAGTTACCCGGTATCATTTAAGAAACTTATATGATAACATTATCTGTAAGACTTTCTTCTCATTGTGTAATAAAGTAAGAATTATTATATATAAGTATGTATTTTGAGTCTCTTAAATGTCTACTTATACAATCTAGACTACGTGAAACCTTTATACGTCTTACGTATTATATAACTGATAAAAGACAGGCACAGCCCCAGTTTTGTGGAGGCCACTAAATGAGGCTAGACGGAGATAGGACGGAGGCAACTGGATGGGGTGGGCTGAAGGTCGATAAATGGCAAGGTCGTTTAGTATGATTGCATTGCACTGAAAGGTACGTAACGTTTTAACCGACTGCCTAAATGGAGGAAAATGTTTTTTCAGGTGTATGCATGGCATTTTTATTTATAGCATGGCATAAACTTATGTCTTATTCAATTTAAGAGCTTGTAGCCGATGGGTTTTTTGTGCGAAGTATTGTTAGATTCGCCTTGGCCCTCTGATTAATTTAAATTACAAACATTTTTAGTATACACAAATACCTATTGTTGTTTTTTTTTATTTATTTGCGGCGTTTATGTCATTTGCTTGTAGGTAGCTACTAAGTCGCTTCCAAGCATGCTGAAGTTTATAACATTGATCCTTGAGTGAGATGTCATTAACTTTTTAACATTTTCTAGACCAGTGTTTTTCAACCTTTTTTAATACCCGACCCCTTTACAAGTTAAAAAATTCTTGCGATCCCCTAGAAAATGTCATTGATTTGAAATACTATGTTTATAATGTTCTCCAATTAGAAAATGATTTCATTACTAATTTTTCTAAAAAGAACTACGTTTTGACAAATTGTTAAAAAATAAACAGGCCCAGCTTTCTTACTAGAATTATATTTTTCGTTGCAGTGTATAGGATCAACAAACACTTACTTTTTCTTTTCCGCGACCCCTTGCGAAAGGCTTCGCGACCTCCCTGCGGGTCGCGACCCACACGTTGAAAAACACTGTTCTAGACTATAGACAAACTAAATAATTTTATAAATATCAAGATTGTCCTTTGTCGTGCAAGAACACCAATACTTTCCCTATAAACACGTGTCACAAAATAGGTTTAGGAACTGGAGATACTACTCATCATACTGAAAAACATTAGTTCAACGACTTTGTGGTATTCGCAAAAAATACTTCATTCGATCATCTATTTGACCAATTTTTTATGGGCCTATTTTTTTACATCCTCTTTAACCGATCCCGATGACATCTTTTCATTTTTTCAAGGTCTGTCAAAGTTCAGATAATTAAAAGTTTATCTCCGAAAAACTTGACCTATATTTATAACAGCTTGAATAACAATAATTTGAATTCATAAATAAAAACTGCGATTTCAAAATGGGTGAGATATGCTTTACCGAATTCGATAAGATAAACATTCGCATGACATTTGCTATCACGCAAACTTGACCTTTCGGCCACCTGACATTGAATTGCCCGACTACGTCAAACTTAATGAAACTCTTACCACTAATATTTAATCTATGCTCTTACGATAAATCGATCCGGCTCGAAGGACCAAAAAATGTAAGGATACGACCTTACACCTTTATACCGTGGTTCGCGACGTAACCGATAACCACGGCTGCCCTTCTTGGTGGATATGTGTGGGAATTGAATGTTAATTAAAATCACTGTTCTGTTGCACTGTTAAATTATATTATTAAATGTTAAATGTTAATGTTATGATATGAGCTACGTCGATGTTGGCTGTTGGACGGTAACTGGTTGATCAGCCTAGATACTGCGTACAGCAGAAGCGGCTAGCGCAGCCAAAGGTAATTAAAACTAGGTTACATGATTGGCCTACAAAAATGTACAGTGCTGACTGTACAGACAATATTACAGATAACTCATGGTCATTAAAACTTGTAACGATTGGAATCCTTATGTCTCAAAAACCCCGTTTTTTTTATGGCAGAGGTGGCAAACGAGCAGACGGATCACCTGATGGTAAGCGATTACCGCCGCCCATAGACACCCGCAACACCAGAGGAGTCACAAGTGCGTTGTGCCGGCCTTTGATATGGGAGTACGCTCTTTTCTTGAAGGTTTGAATGTCGTATGGGTCCGGAAATACCGTAGACGACAATTCATTCCACAGTTTGGTTGTGCGAGGCAGAAAGTTTCTAGTGAAACGCACAGTTCTGGACTGCCAACCATCTATGTGATTGGGGATGAATATATTGTCGCGTAGAACGATGGCGAAAAGAGGCGATAGGGATCAATCCGAACAATTCCTCGGAGCACTCCCCATTGTACATGCGATAGAGAATGCAGAGCGAGGCTACATCTCTACGCAGCACCAAGGAGTCGAAATATCCTGGCAGCCAACGATTCGAGTTGCTCTCCGTTGAATGCGGTCCAGAGGGAGAAGCTGGTACTGGGGTGTCCCTGCCCAGAGATGAGAACAGTATTCCATATAAACAGTGTTTTGAACAGTGAGAGTATGAGATTATTTGAACAGTGTTTTTATATACATATTTACGTTATTAAGAGTATTTTTTGACGAATGAGGTCCTATTATAGTGACTAATCAAATTGTCAATAGATACTGATGTTCGCCTTAAGGATGTTGTAGGTTGGATATTTTGCCTGACTATGGAACAGAAAAGGGAAGGTTATGCTTTTTACTGTCATATCAATAACCCATTCGTCTTCATAGAAAATGTTATAAGCAAACCCATCGTCATAGTAAATGTCTGTCTGTTGCATCGCAGCTCCCAAACGGATGGACTAATTTTAATGAGATTTTCCTATTTGAAAGCAGTTTTCATTGCGAAGGATTTTAGCCATGTTTGATGAAAATCGCTTAATTGCCTTAATTGGTTTTCAATTTATTCGATTTTTTAAAAAGTTCTACAGTTATTGACTTTAAGGTTGCATTACGAACAAAATAATACCCTTACCATGCAAAACATTTACCTTTAAGATAGAACGAGTTTTTGTTAATACACCGAAATAAATAAATAACAAAGAAATAACAGATACGTTAATAATTTGTTGAGAAAATACATATTCGTATAATCGTCTAATGTACAATGAGATAAGATAGTATATTATAGGTACCTATTGACTATAAACAAACTCCTGACTTTGTTTGTGTTTGATAAACGAATTCCAAGGTCAGCAAAATTAGCATACTTTAAGAAACCAACTTGCAAGGCTGTTAATTGTTGAGAATTAGGCAGAACAAGATTCTTGTTAACTATGCACCTTGTGCGAAATTCTTGAATTAGTTAAAAACCTGCCAAGTTCGACTCGGACTCGCGATATAATATTTTTATGTTGTTATAATTATAATACAATATTTATTAAAGAAATAATATGTTTCTTTCAGTTTGAACTCGTAAGACTAACCAACTATCACTTGCCGTTTTCATTATTTATAATTTTATGTCAGAGTTAGCACTATTATTACATCAAACTTGTATATAATAACATATTTTACGATAGAGTGAAAGAAAACAAAAAAGACACCCATTATTTTTTACTTTTTGTTTTTTAAAGATGTTGGTCCCAAAGGGTACCGACACGTTCCCATTACTAAGCTATATGTCTGGTCATCTGTCCGAGCTTTAATAAAATAGCTGTCTTTTGAACAGCAATAAGGAGTAGCTTGAATATATTATTTATTATTTCTATGGGCCCTGTGCCTGAAATAAACGGATAAATAAATAAATAAATAAATTATTATGGCGCAGGCGAGTACATTATTGACGTTTCCCAGTAAATATTAAATTTTATTTTCAGTAATTCACCTATTTTAACTAGTTGAACAATAAACTTCGCATGAATTATTAGCCATTTTGAAGTAAAATCGCTTCTTTGTTAACTACTGCGTATAAACATGTTTGTTTACGTAGGTTAACAGTCACATTATACATTATACTTATACTCCTAATTTATTATCGAATAATTCACAACGCTGAAACACGTTAAAAAAGCGGCCAAGTGCAAGTCGGACTCGCCCATGAAGGGTTCCGTAGCAGCAAGTAACATAATATAAAAGTTCTTGTAGTTCGTTGTAGGTAAATTGCGGTTTACGATTTATGACGTATTAAAAAAACTACTTACTAGATCTCGTTCAAACCAATTTTCGGTGGAAGTTTGCATGGTAATGTACATCATATATTTTTTTAAGTTTTATCATTCTCTTATTTTAGAAGTTACAGGGGGGGGGGACACACATTTTACCACTTTGGAAGTGTCTCTCGCGCAAACTATTCAGTTTAGAAAAAAGTGATATTAGAAACCTCGATATCATTTTTGAAGACCTATCCACAGATACCCCACTACACAGGTATGGGTTTGATGAAAAAAAAAATTTTGAGTTTCAGTTCTAAGTATGGGAAACCCCAAAAATTAATTGTTTTTTTTCTATTTTTGTGTGAAAATCTTAATGCGGTTCACAGAATACATCTACTTACCAAGTTTCAACAGTATAGTTCTTATAGTTTCGGAAAAAAGTGGCTGTGACATACGGACGGACAGACAGACAGACATGACGACTCCATAAGGGTTCTGTTTTTTGCCATTTGGCTATGGAACCCTAAAAACCGACTTCAATCGTAACAACTACCATTTTGCAATGATTTTTTAGTTTTTATTGATTTTTTCATAAGCACTGAATCAAATTTGATAAATTTTATATGGGACCTCTGAAGTATTCCCTACCAAACAAAAAAAGAATCATCAAAATCAATCCATAACTGGCGGAGTAATTGCGTAACAAACATACAAAAAAAAGCGGCCAAGTGCGAGTCGGACGTGGATAATGTTGTGGGCTATATACTTATTCACATAATTTAGTCCTTAACATCTTATAATGTAATATTTAGTACATAGTTGTTAATTATCCCAAATAAATAAAATAAAATAAAAGACTCGTCCATGAAGGGTTCCGTAGCAGCAAGTAACATAATATAAAAGTTCTTGTAGTTCGTTGTAGGTAAATTGCGGTTTACGATTTATGACGTATTAAAAAAAACTACTTACTAGATCTCGTTCAAACCAATTTTCGGTGGAAGATTGCATGGTAATGTACATCATATATTTTTTTAGTTTTATAATTCTCTTATTTTAGAAGTTACAGGGGGGGGGACACATTTTACCACTTTGGAAGTGTCTCTCGCGCAAAATATTCAGTTTAGAAAAAAATAAGATAATTAGAAACCTCAATATCATTTTTGAGTTTCAGTTCTAAGTATGGGAAACCCCCAAATTTATTGTTTTTTTTTTTTGTATTTTTGTGTGAAAAACTTAATGCGGTTCACAGAATACATCTACTTACCAAGTTTCAACAGTATAGTTCTTATAGTTTCGGAAAAAAGTGGCTGTGACATACGGACGGACAGACAAACAGACAGACATGACGAATCCATAAGGGTTCCGTTTTTTGCCATTTGGCTACGGAACCCTAAAAAACAACATACAGTCGAATTGAGACCCTCCTCCTTTTTTGAAGTCGATTAAAAAAGGGATCAACGTTCTATACTGACCGCGGGTGATGCTTAGTGCAACATCAGGCAACCAGCCGGTCTATACCTGGCGGATAATACGGTTAAATTGTGCCACACGATCAGAAGAAGAAGTGTGATTGGTAAATACATATTTGCAAATCTACCATAGCGGCTAGTCCAGTAGTCCAATCTCTACACGGAAAGGACAATTTAAATTACTTCTTAAAACCAGGCTAGAAATTTGTATTATTATGTTTCAATTTCAATGATTTATTGGTAATCAATAATCATACAATGAAACACTTAGGTTGCAGCACGATCAATTTTGCCATACAAAGAGAAAAAAGTACCAAAACCGGCTTGTTTTTACGAGCTCCTAATTTGATAAAATGGTACACTCACGTGCCTATTTTGGTATAAAATTTAATTAGACTCGCCATAACCATAACTAAACAACATACGGAAATGGCGGAATACGGACATGCAACTTTTACGGGACGCGAGCGTCTAAACCTACTCGCCCTCGTAACAAAGAAAACCGCAAAGTATATGGAGTTTCCGTAGACTTTGCGGCTTTCTTTCTTATGAGAGCAGTACTGAAGTTGGTGTTTATAATCTGTAAAATAAGACCGTGAAATGTTGTGCCTATTTCAGAATGACGTGTGCGCGTCTCCACTGAACAAAAATGGAGGAATCGCAGTCTAAGAAATGATCTGATAACTAAATATTGTACTTTCTTGAAAAACTTTTGTTACAAATTTTCAATAAGAATCTATGGATAAGAGGTATCTATAGATAGAGAAAAACAATTAAGATGTAGAGAAAACGCCATGTTTACATTTCGTCAATTAACCCATTGACCGCTACGCTACTCTTTGACAAATTATGTCTGGTTGTCGGCCCGAGCCGCCTGTAGTGGTCAAAGGGTTAATGATCATATAATCTGTGGGGACTCGTTCTTCCCGTATCGTTGAGACAGATAATGGAAACACTCAAATAAGCGTCGCTCCATGTGCCCTAGAGTTACTGCTTTTTAATTTATTTCGGCCCGTTTCGGACTGACCGAAACCAAATTTATGATTTGCTCCCAACGGCCTCTTAACCACTTTATACCGCTTCTGTTTCAAACTAATAAATAATTTGATATTAAATTATAAATTCAAATTTAAATGGAGACATTTAAAAGATTCTAAGACTATTTTTGGGCGGCAATTTTATTATAGGTAATTAATAGCTGCTCTGTTCATCAATTATCGGTATTATTGCATGCTTGGAAGTTGGGAAAGCGATTTATCGCCTGAAGAGAAGCCAAAAAAGGCTATAAATAACTTTCTAGAGCACGCGATATTGATCTACAGAACACAACAAAAAGAATAGAAACTAGACACGTAGGTATATAACCGGATATCGAAAAGAGACGATATGTAGACGAAGATATAATCTATGTTGATGTTGAAACACTGAACCGATTTAAAAATTATTTTATTAAAAGACAACAACCTTTGTTTTACTTCTTTTCATATATAAAATAAAAAATGTTTTGGTCCTTTAATGCAAATGGTTAATATGACTGATCGATTTGTATGGAGATTTAAAAAAATATTATAAAAACATTGGTAGAACAAAATCATCACATTAAGTAAGAAGATTTGTAGCGTGGGTATGTTCACTTCTTATGCCTTATAAGTACCTATATTATGGCGAATTTTTATCACTATAATATAATTATATGATAGTAGTAAAAAGGAATAAAATGGAACCATCTTACAAAAAGAAAGCGAAAAAGATTTTTGATATTTGATTCTAGAACACATGAATTATACCAACCAACGATGAAAAACGTGTTGCAATGTTTATTAGTTTTTTGTTTGTTATTTAAATTGTTTTTTTTTACAAAAGTAAAGCTTTTAATTACTTCCATACTAAAATTATATTCATATACGCATCTCTACTGCTCCTTAAAATCTGAAATGGAACAATCCTAGAAAGCGGGAAAAATACTGCCGATATTTTAGAACACGATGAGTGAGATATACAGGATGTAACAGAAATGTGTGACAATACTTCAAGGTTGGCTTTTACCCATCAAACTGAACAATTTTTGGTCTACGACTTTGTTGAAATCGCAAAAAATTTTTTGGACTTTTCATACAAACTTGGTTCGCCAGCTGATCGATTTGTATGAAAAGTCCAAAAAAAATTTTGCGATTTCAACAAAGTTGTAGAACAAAAGTTGTTCAGTTTGATGGGTAAAAGCCAACCTTGAAGTATTGTCACACACTTCTGTTACACCCTGTAGATCATCAGAACGGAAAGAACATAAAATAGAAATGAAACTTACCTGTAAAATTTACATCGGAAGAAACGTAAGGAAAACATTTGGCTCACGTTCCGTTCTCACCATTCAAGTGTACAGTCAACAAAATCATTTTACGACTGCGGAAATACTTCTCATACTCGAGCGAGACAGAATTCCATTATGAGGAATAACTAAGCTAGATTTCTCCTCAGGTATGTTTCCTTACGGTTGCAGTTACATATTTTGCGTTCTGCAAATGATAAACTAGGATTGTAAGATTGCTGAAATTCTTAAGACAAGTTTGTTTACCTAAGAAAACTGTTGATGGAACTGTTTTCTGGAGTTGAAATATTCTATCATGAGAATTTACAATCGCCGATCAGTATTGTATGCGAAAGAGTAGCCTGTCTTTCAGTTAGTTTCTGAAAGTCAAACACCGGTTAGATTCTAGACGCCAACATAACTGTCAGTTGTGAGCTGTCAGTGTCAAAATTTTAAGTCAAAGTCATATTGACTGAAGGGGTAAATGTCTTATAATTTTTTGACAAAAAAGTACCAAATAAATATGTATATCTTGCATAGCAGTTGACAGAAAAATAAACATAGTGATCTAAATCCACGCAACGTTAAAAAAAATCTATTTTCAAGTAAAAAACTATTTAAGTGTAAGTGTAAGCATTCAGGAAGCTTAAAAGCAATAAATCAAGTAAGTAAGACAGTTCCTATCGAGACGAGAAAAAATATTCCCACTAACGAGTGCAATCTTAGATATAAGAACAGTAAAATACACGTCAATGGTCACATTACTACTGTAAGTTGACCTCGCTCCATAAGTGATTTTCTTTACAAAGTAGCTCTTGATATTCTGGTTTACATAAATACCTAATGCTAACGTTGCACATATTATGCACAGTACAGTAAGTAGGCGGTAGGATAATCAATCAAACGTCAAGCCTAGACTTAGAGAGAAAAGCCTAGGGCATAGAAAAGTGGAGGCAGGAAGACGTATTGAAGAAAACGAAGGGTTTCAAGACTTCATTCAAATTATGTTTATTTCGCATACTATAGTACTTTGTTATCACTCACATAAATATACTTACTCTTCATAACGTATGAAAGTCAAGAAACATGCCACATATAGGTAACAACAAGGTCATTTTTATTTGTGATCTGTTTTATATCGTATTTTTAAACAAAAGGTCACTTTCTCAGTGATAAAACAAGAAATCTCAAAAACTCCTTGATCTATGAACCTGAAATTTAGGCAGGTAGGTACCTATTTTACAGTTAAAAGAGGTCAGTTTAGTAAGAATTTTGCGACAAGGTCGAATTAGGTGGTTCGACGAGCTGTTCACACCCGAAGTCTACGCGGACGAAGTCGCGGGCACTACACTAGTTTTCATATTAAAATCAAAGACAAATTACCTACAAAACCAATTTAGTTACAAAATAAAAACTCTAATCCTAATATGTAGATAATCATAATTTTGTATTTATTATCGAAATCTTTGCAAGGACGATAAAACTTTACGACACTCTAGAAATCTGGACAAATGTAACGACACTTCGCACCCCGAAACCAACCAAACCAATAAAGAAACAAACATACTCCCGAAAAACATAACATGCCTTCAAAAAAGTAAACAGTAAGTTTGTATTTGTATTTTTGTATTTGTAAATTCTCGAGGCGATTACGTAACAACTAAAAACGAAACTTATGTGGTGGACTGTACAGGGCATTGTTAGATGGACAGATTTGGCAGAGTTCAAGTTCGGTGCCACAGCCACTCCAATGCCAAGGCTGCTCGACTGTCAGACAATACGGTTATTTACCAACTATACATCATGATTATCGTGAATCATGCCTGATTACAGTGACCTTATCGTGATTGCGACACCTACATTCGAGCACGAAATACTTTTAATGTTGAAAGTTGAGAGAGAGTTTCAAAAATAACATGAAAATACAAAACGCGTGTATGTATGTATTATTTGATATACGAGTAACTATCGAAAATCTCATGAAGGATTTAAATTTTAATGATTTCTTGTATCTACTTCTACCCGAACAAGTTTTAATCAGACGTCAGAATGTGAACATTGAATTACCAACTCATAAATGATTGGATAAAACATTACCAGAAGAAATTCCAGGGTTTCTTTATCATTTTTACATGATTATTGTAGATTCATAGATAAGTAAGATGAGCCCGCTTCCATCTTACGGCATCTCATCACTTACCATCAGGTGATATGATGATAAAGCGGGGCTATTCCCATATCTCTCGATATGCAACTCGAGTCGTCGGCTGCCAGGATATTTCAGATCGGCTTGACCCCTTGGCACTGCGTAGAGATGTAGCCTCGCTCTGCATTCTCTATCGCATGTACTCCGAGGAATTGTTCAGATTGATCCCTGCCGCTTCCATTCGCCATCGTTCCACGCGACAACATTTTCATCCCCATCACTTAGATGGTTGGAAGTCAACAACAGTACCGTTCACTAAAATCTTTCTGCACCGCACAACCAAACTGCGGAATGAATTGTTGCCTGCGGTATTTCCGGACCTTTACGACCTACAACCCTTCAAACAAAGAACGTACTTCCATTTCAAAGGCATTAAATCACAAGTAGATACATGTTTTGCACACATATTTCTACGAGTATCGTATGTTTCACTTTCAACTCATGTGATTCAATAACTCGTTACTCTATCAACAATTAACACAGATATCGTTTCGCCTATTTGCAAATTGTCTTAAACGATTTCTTTCGCCACATTGCAAAGCAAAAACTGGTTCAGTGTTGTGAAGTAGATGGTATTCTTGCACAGTAGATATACATGTTTTATAAACTGCGTTATCTATTTAACCGTTTGTAATACATAAGGGTTACGTAGTTGAGACTGCAGATCAAATGACAATCATGATGCAAAGTTGCAATAATCCTATCCTACTATTCTACTAATAATGTAAATGCGAAAGTATGGATGTTTGTTCATTTGTTCCGCTCGAATCTACTAAACGGATTTAGGTGAAATTTGGTAGGTAGATAGTATAAATACTGGACTAACACATAGGCTATTTTTTGTTCCGGGAAAATGCATGGTTCCCGTGGGATACCTCAGAGACAGACATAAAGCGATATCCACGCGGGCGGAGCCGAGGGCGAAAGCTAGTGTTAAATGAAGCTTTGTGAAAAAATACAGAACACAGAGTACCTTATACATAGGATACAGAGTTTGGCATCTTATCGATAATTAGTTATAAGATAATTGGTTACAAGGTCTTTTTACTGGACATACATTATACATTTATATTTTTTACATCAACTAATAAAATTTATATGGGACCACCTGTGAAGTATACCCTTTTAAACAAAAAAAGAATTTTTCAAATCGTTTCAGGCGTCTTCGAGTAATCGGTGAACATACATAAAAAAAAGATTCCGACGAATTGAGAACCTCTTCAATTTTTTGAAGTCGGTTAAATAGTAAATTAAATAGTATAGAAGTTATGTTTTCTTTTTCTCTGATTCGTGTTGGGAAAACGTGCATCATGCCATGAGTAAAGTTATTTCTACTCGATTGTATAAAAAAAATCAAAAATATCAAAGTCTTTTTTTATTTAAGTAGATGCTTTACACATACTTTTAAATCGTCATATTTTTACAAAGTTCCTACCACTCGGAACTTGTACACTCATCATTTCGGGAAGTGTTATTCTTTTTAAAATTCCTAAAAAATAACTGTATATTCTATTCATAAAGCTGCACAGCTTCCTGAAAATATTTGTGAACTGACCATACATGGTTAGAAAATCAGCTGAACCATAAGTATTAGAAGTCCCATAAAAACTGTGAATTGAATATAAGTTATTTTATTTTAAAAAAATTGTTCAGTTTCATGTGTGGAAACCACAGTTATATTTATTCCTATTCCATTTGGAAAAACCTTAATCTAAATATTTTTGTGACAAACGTTAAAGGTAGGTCTATTCGGCTTTCTTCGCAAAATTCTTAATGTTAATAACTTGATTTTATTATTTATCTATCAATACGACGATCAAGATTAAATATTAAGATGATGACTTTATAACAAGCGTATTTTGATGACAATTTAAATATAAAGATGATGCCTTTATAAGATTATTTTGATGATAATAACAAGAAGTGCATCCTAAAAATCTAACCTAACCTTATCTCTAATAAATCTATGAATATTATAGATTTCGACCTCAAATCGGATGCATTCAATTAAATGATTAGAATAACATCATATTAAGGACACGTTTCATTTTGAGCCTATACACTACAAAAAGTATAGAAAAATATAGGCTTTCTAGGAAAAATAATGAAAAATATATTAGAAGCAGGGTTGCGTAGTACAAGCGTAACGTTTTGTCAGCACTTTTTACAGTATAAATGGTAACACAGAGGTTTGCAACGTACGTAACCATGGTGGGTCACGTTCAGAAATGACGGCTTCGTCCATATATTGCTTAGATGCTTTCTGTGACTCTGACTGGACTGAACATCCTTCTGTCTGACATTGGCGTAAGATTTTTAAAATGTGCGGATATGCTTTGCCTCTTTCACAAGCAACTTGTCAGACATCTAATCACTAATTTCGAAGCTCATGTAAATGTAACATAGATACAATTATTGAACAAAATCTAGTTTATGAACGTAAAATGGTTAAGTCAGCCTTTTTTTGTTATTTATGTGTTGCGATTGTTAAATCTAAGAATCTAGATGTACTTCGCAACGAAGGTAAATTAAAGGAAATGTATAATTAGAAAAGACTAAGTTTATTATGATCTATATAATGGTGTGTCGAACACAGACCAGGTCCAAGCTCCATAGTCCCGTCAAACGTCTTCTTTGATACTTATCGAGCTAATCTCGATGCTTGATGGATTTTCAATATGAGAAGACAAATAGACGAAGTCTTTACACGTGCTATTTGAATTTAGAACAATTGCACAACCAATTAACGTTGATCTTTCGCTCTTCCTGAAAATAATACTACTGCAAACAATTTTAGGGATCGTCTTAGAATGGACTAAAGTGTAGTTTTCTAACATTGTTCTAACATCATACTGGCGCTTTGCCAAAATCTCAGACTAAAGCGTATATATTGCGGCCAAAATAATGGATGTTACGCCATTTTATTGTTGTTTCACGAGAATATTTGTTTTGGCTTCGTAATTAATACTGAGTTATGTTACAGAATATCGAATATTGATTAACAGCGGACATAAACAACATGTGATGTTAATTATCTAAGTACATATAATAGCTAAAGTATAATAAATTCGTTTTAATTATTTTGCGGATTGTATAACTCTGTAAAAAATAGAGTCTGTATAAGATTCTGAACTCTGTCTAAAATTAAGATGTAATATAAATATAAAGACTAAAAAAACAGTGCTTGAGGGAGCTTCTTTAGACCCGACGACATTTCTTCTCACTTCTCGAAAACATATGTATACAGAACCAAGTGGTAGGAACCTCGTAGTAAGTAGAAAGGCAAAAAAATACCTTCAAAAGTATACACTGCTACGTTCTTCGAATAAAATATTATATTTCCATCGTATATCATAATATAATAATTATTGTAATATTTGTAATTTCAAAAGAAAATGAAACAGAGTAAAAACTAGGTATACTTAGAAACCTACTTAGTCGCCTACCTATAACCTATTTATATTCTCTGACTAACATTTTTATGTTTTTATACGGATAGAATAGCGATTTATATTAATTTTGCCTGGATACTTAAGTAAAAAAAACAATTTAGTCGACTAAGAGTGAAAACCTCGTATATGCGAAAAAGGAAATTTTACAGGAGAAAGGAAAAACCTCGTCGTAGCAATATTGTTACCACTACAATTTGTCTTAAGTGTGTATTCTTTAGCAAATTTGATGAGGTTTCAGATGCTTCTACAATTCATTTCGAATGGTTGTCTTAAATTCGTTAAAAGCTACAAATATAGTAGTTATAAGAGATAAATTATGCGTTCCCGAGGTTTTGACTCTTAGCAATTTTGTGTTCCCGAGGTTTTCAATCTCAGGCGACGATTTGCTTATCCAACTCGAAAGTAATTGTGAAAGTGAAACTAGAAGTTTCCGTAAAAACAGTGAAATTTCAGTGTTGACTGAAGCGCAAAGGCAATACCTACAGAAAAATGCAACTGTGTGAACAAAACGGTTCCTTTAAACATTTTTACTAACTTTCACTTAGCTAATACTAGCTACATATAACTGAATTAATTTTTTCAGTTTAAAATTCAAGTTTGTACTTTACTGACTACTTGTCCATTACTTTTGGCAAACCACCACGTTGGAATACCACAGACAATCCATACTAATTACCTTTTTTATCCACAATCGGTACAAACAAAAAAAATATTTTCTACAGTAAATATCCAATCATTTTGTCACAAGATGACAGCTACAATTGATTGTCACACTCCACAAAACAATGAGGGGTGTCAAACAGGTCAACCAGTGACATTTGCTTGGAAACACTACTCCAGTTTAGTAGCGCACTTAACCACTAAATACCGTTTTAACAGGCGTATCGTGAAATGAACAAAATAACTGTTACAAAGTAACGGTGATTTTTCAACGCGTAATTAACCTGCGAATTTTTCGCATGGGCATCCCTACCAGTTTATGGAGACCCCTACAGTTTAAACTGAGCTTTATTTCTGACAGTCCATCCAAATCTGGGCGGAGAGTATGATTCATAGTCGAGATGTTCTCTTGAACAATCTGTGCCCCATATTAAAGTGACTGCGCCTGAACATACTTATCTATACAATATCTAAGCTTTATCTTGGGCGCGTTTCGGCAACCTAAAAACGACCTTTGCTAACAACGCAATAACATAAGAGCTTATTTCAAATAAAATTTGATGGAGGACATTATCACAAACGACTAAGATGTTTCTTGTCAATTCGAAAAGAGCCAAAACGCAAACAAATTTATTTTCACCAAAATGTGTGAAGTCCAAATTAAACAATTAATCCTAATTTCTAACTTATCTTCTCTAGAAGGATCATAAAATGGTAATATCAGTACCAGGGTGTACAGCGTAGCTATGAGGTTTTTTGCGGTGATACAATATGGCGATAAAGGAAGGCTATTCAATTCACTTTGACATGACCTACATGTTTGTGGTTGTAGTAAAAAGCACCTTCAGTACGAACGGGATGTTAGCGGTTATGTCTTCATCTTAGAACTAGGCTAATTTACAATCTGATGAACAGTTTTTTGCCCTTCGATTACAGTTTTTTTTATCCGACTGCTTGGTAGGTTTTCAAGTTTATGTATGACTGTACACTGTTTGTAATTGTCCCGGATATTATTATTATTTACAATGTTTTTATTCATCTGTCTTCTTGCAGTTAAACTCCTGCGACTTTTTTGTGCCAATTCATTGATTTTATTTCTTTTTAATATTATTAACTTTAGTCGTTAACCTACCTACTATTGACATACTTTAAGTACTATTTTAACATGCATGTAAGTAGGTATATCTTATCAATTCTATTTACTCTTACTTTATTTTTACTTATGAATATCATATAAATTATTTGGGCCTAGAACGACGTATGTGGCAACAACATCTACACATAAAAGCTATCATATCACAAATATTGAACTATCCTAGGTCAAGTTTTTACACTATTAGTTTTATAAGTAACACTGTAAAGCTGTGTACAAAGAGTGTAATAAACATTTTAATTTTTTGAGTTTTATTATTCTGTTTACTTGAGCCCATTAAAATACTGTGGCGGTCATGTAAGCCAGTCTTGTAATAACTGATGATAAATGTACCTATCTATATTTTGGACCGCACACAATGTAACATGATCTGCAAGTTTTGTTTTAGTTATGTTTAAAAAATGTTTAGTAAGCATTATGGCTGATGCTTACTTTTAATAATTAATGCGACACCATGTAAATACATACATACGTAGTCGGTCCCATAATAAATTGGCCTAAATATGAAATAAAAAAGAAAATTAAATGCAATCATTTTTATTTTTCAATATAGTCTCCATCAATACTGACACACTTCTGACATCGGTGAAATAACATTTCTAATCCTTTATAAAAATAATCGCAATCTTTGTCTTCAAAATGACTGAAGACGGCCGCCTGCAACTCTTCATCGCTTGAAAATTTTCTTCCCCTTAAGTCCCGCTTTAAATTTGGGAATAAGTAATAGTCGGACGGAGCCATGTCTGGACTATAAGGTGGATGGTCCAGCTCCGTGAACCCGCATTGACGCACTGCATCCTTCGAAACACCGGCGGTGTGCACGGGGGCGTTGTCGTGAAGCAACAGGACGCCTTTACTCAGTTTGCCTCTGCGCTTCTCCTTTATAATATCTCGCAGTTTATATATTAATGAAGCATAATATTCGCCGTTTACGACTGTATTGCGCTCTTTAAAATCAACCATCAAAATACCTTGAAAATCCCAAAAGATTGTGCACATGATTTTTTTGGTAGATTGCTGCACCTTTGCCTTTCTAGGCGGCTTTTCACCCTTATAACGCCATTCCATTGACTCGCGCTTGCTTTCTGGATCACAATATAACACCATAGTTTCATCACCAGTCACTAGTCTCTCGATCACGTTCTTTGGGTTTTCTCCACAAAGATCTAAAAACTCGGCAGCACAGCGAACTCGCTCCCGTCTCTGCACAGCTGACAGAAGTTTCGGGACCCATCTTGCACTGACTTTTTTCATATGAAGATGTTCATCGATTGCACGATGGACGGTACTTTTAGAGAGCCCAAGTCTAGCTGCAATTTCTCTAATCTTCAAACGGCGGTCACTCAAAACCTCTTCTTCGATTTGAGCAATAGTATCGGGAGTGAGCACTTCTACCGGTCGACCGTCATGGCCGATATCTTCGACGGTTTCTCGCCCGAGGCAAAACTCTTTCACCCAATTTTTTACTGTGCCATAAGAGGGAGAACACTCCTTATACACACCATCTAATCGTTCTTTAATTTGGGCGGGGGATAAGCCTTCTTTAAATAGAAACTTTATGACGCTTCGATACTCGGTTTTCGACATTTTGAAAAAATACGCGACACTTGTTGTTCAAACAAAATGCTAAACTGAACTACGCTCGTCAAGTCCATGCGTGTTCGTTTATAAAGTGTCTGAGAACCGTACTATTCAATGCAACATAACATGTATCGAAATGTCGCGTAGAACTATATCAGGCCAATTCATTATGGGACCGACTACGTAAGTGTTTTGTTCATTATGTATGTTAATTTTTATTTCAAATATTTTATGTGTGGTCTCGGTGTCCTGGTTTTTTATTAAACCTAAACAATGAAAAAAATTTCAAACTTGAATGCTTCAATTCTACGGAGAATTAACAATTTTGAAATGTGGCTAAGATATGGATAGACTTTTTAGGATTCTAGAAACATAGGGTGCTACTTTATGAGTGTCCGATACTTTATTCAGTGCTTCTATTCCTGATTCTGATCAACTTTCCCCAAGGAACCCATAGTCAAATCTCAAAAAACATTTTGGACTTTTCATACAAATCGATCGATTTGGAATTAGTGTGAAGTCCAAAAATTATTTTGCGATTTGTCTGTAATTCTTGATGATGATGGTTGATGCGAATCATGAGTAGAAGCAATGACTAAAAACATCGGGCACTAATAAAGTAGCACCCTAATGTAGTTGTTAGTTCATGGATTTTACACAACAATTTTATAGGTACGAGTGTAGTACGCGAGATACTCATAAGTGAGATGACAGCTGACACCTGTCATGGGCCAATTAAACCATCCCATGGTTTAACGATACATACATACTGAGTTAATTTTTCAATTATTTCCGTTTTAGAGTAGTCTCAACGTTATTTTTGTGATGGGGAAATATCAGTGATTCCGATTCAGTGATAAGCGGTCATAAGAAGAGGATTAACTCGGGAGAAAGCTCCGTTTTCCGAGTTCCAGCAGCAAACCACCACGTGGTGCGTCTTTAAGTGCCCATCACCCTTAGAGCCGTGTCTTTCACTTGACATTGGCGTTTGGCAATTTTTTTTATTGAAGATTCTCCCATTTTTTACTTGACATTGGCAAAATCACTCCTTAAATGAGATGTGGAATGCCATATAGAAAAATAGAATAGAATAGAATAGAACGATACATACTTGTAACTGTTATTTTTTCAAGACGAGAATAATTTATTTGCAAAGGTTAGTCTAGTAGGTAAATTATCATGATTACAGTAAAAATAATAGTAATAGGATTCTTCCAGTTTCAACTGGCCCCATCGCGTAATGGTAAGCGACCCTGCCTGCCAGGCTGTGGGTTGTGGGTTTGATTATAACGATTACTTTCGGTTAGGATATTGAGAGGGAACGGAGAGCCTTGTCAGTCAGAGCAAACATGATTGCCCGCAGGTTTGCACGTTGCTCGATGGAAGTGAAAAAAACATTATTCCGAGCCTACTGTACATGTTTTTATACGTGCAACCTGTGGGTGAGATAAACTCAAAAGACTTATGGGGCTCTCCGTGTGCAATATAATAACGCGCTGAGGGCGATGCTGGGGCTGCCGCGGCACTGTAGTGCTTCGGGCATGTTTGCGGAGGCGCGCATCGACTGCTTCTACACAGTGATGCGCAAGAGATGCGCGTCCCTGGTGCGCAGGGTGCGCGCCTACCCCAACATCGTCCTGGAGATGATAGCCGATAGGGTGGATTGCCCTTTTTTATTGCGCTGTGGTGGCCTGCACGTCACACGCAATAACTAATAAAAATAAAATAAATAAATAATTTGTTACTAACACAGTAGACCTAAGTTTACTAACAAAATTGTATGTATACTAACACAGTAGTTTTAAGTTTACTAACAACTATGAGTCTCTGTTACTTGAAATAAATGTTTAAATAAAATAAAATAAAAATAATGATTTATTTTAAACGAATATTTAATTATTACCAGTCTATCTATCTATCTATCAGCCGAAAGACGTCCACTGCTGGACAAAGGCCTCCCCCAAGGATTTCCACACCGACCGGTCCTGTGCGGCTCGCATCCAGCGGCTTCCTGCAACCTTTACCAGGTCGTCGGTCCACCGAGTCGGGGGCCTGCCCACACTGCGCCTTCCGGTGCGCGGTCGCCATTCGAGAACTTTACTGCCCCAACGGCCATCTGTTCTACGAGCTATGTGCCCTGCCCACTGCCACTTAAGTCTAGCGATTCTGAGAGCTATGTCGGTAACTTTAGTTCTCCTACGTATCTCCTCATTTCTGATTCGATCACGTAGGGAAACACCAAGCATAGCACGCTCCATCGCCCTTTGGGTGACTTTGAGCCTTCTTATAAGGCCCATAGTAAGCGACCATGTCTCGGATCCATATGTCATCACTGGCAACACACACTGGTCAAAGACTTTAGTCTTGAGGGACTGCGGTATTTTGGACGTAAAGATATTGCGAAGCTTCCCGAACGCTGCCCAGCCGAGTTGGATTCGACGATTGATCTCTTTCTCGAAGTTGGACCTACCTAACTGGACTGTTTGTCCCAGGTATACATATTCGTCAACAACTTCGAGTGTAGAGTCTCCAACCTTCAGAGGAGTGGGTGTAACACGGACGTTTGACATGATTTTCGTCTTATCCATGTTCATTTTAAGACCCACTTGTTGGGAGACTCTACTAAGTCCTTCGAGCATTGCGCCTAGGTCTTCCAAGGTCTCAGCCATGATCACGATATCGTCAGCAAATCGAAGGTGAGTGATGTACTCGCCATTGATGTTAATGCCGAGTCCTCTCCAGTCCAGAAGCTTGAAAACGTCTTCCAGTGCAGCGGTGAACAGTTTCGGAGATATAACGTCTCCCTGTCTCACCCCACGCTGCGGTATTACCAGTATCTAATTCATTTCAGACGAATGACCCAGTGATCATATGTAATTAGTCCCTGACAATTTTATTGTTATACATATTTACAATAATTTATTAGTTTTAACGATAAGATATAAGTAATGCTTCTTATCTGATACTATTAACATAGTAACAAACAAAAACATTGATATCAGATCTGACAGTTTGATGGTAGGTACGTATACGAAAAATATATAAAGAATAACAAAAAAGCTGACTCAAAAATGATGAAGACATCACAACCCACCCACTTGGTAACGTGCTTTCTTTTGCTGACCGTATCGAATGCGACGGACGTGAACCCGAGCTCGATGTAAGCAAAAAATTTAAGAGGGAGCTGGAAAGTTTTGTTTAATACAAACAAACACGAATGTCTTTTGCAAGGATTTTTGTGATTTACACCTTGATACCATAATAATATATGGCACAATTTATTAAATAATCTATTTTGAAAAAATCATAGTTCTAACCTATTTTTCAAAAAATCTTACTTACGTACTTATTTATGTATTTCGATATCATTTTCTGTCACTTTGTCGTCAAAATAAAATTTGCATCAGTAACTACATTTAATAAATTAGATAGGAACTTATGTATTTTTTACAAAACATACCTATCTTATTTAATACATAAATAACATGCAGATTTTTCGCATAATTCACGAAAGACCGAAGTACTCATTTAAAATTCTCACGCAGATGAAAATGATCCACCTGAACACACACACACAGAAACAACGAAAGCCATCAGATTCTCACATAGCGAGCCCAAAAAAACATGGATTCCGTAATTAGTATGACAATTATTCCAGTCAACAGAGAAATGCTGAAGAGAAATTATGTGAACTCTAAGAAATTCTCACAACACATTATTAATACAGTGTCATTAGTAACCACAGATTCAAAAATGCCGTGGAATGGAAATAAGTGACATAAACATTAAACATTCTGCAATTTTGTTTAAATGTCAAATTAAGACTTTAAGACGGTTTGAATGAAGAATATCATTGAAATCAAATTAAACACTAAAGATAAAGAAAATCATTTTTAATAGTTTGGCTGATGATGATAATCATAAATTAAAGATATAGAAAAATATAAATAGGTATTTAGTAAAAATAATATCAATCAGTGAGTTTATTGTAGGTATACTGTTTACCTATCCTAATGAAGACACAGCCCAATGGGTTAAGAACTTTTAGTTAGACATAAGATTATAGAATAGGAATAGAATTCATTATAGGTACATTTGTTTATTGTGAAAATCACGGCAACTTTTTGTCATATGATTAAATTAAATAAATAAACCTATGTATTTATAGTAGTTAATTATAGGTTTATTTGTATGATGATTATTTCCTGATTGTAGCATAATCTGCTGTGATTTTTATGATTTTACATTTTCATGCAGATTTTTGGTAATAAAACGAACTAAAGTATCGCCGAACTTCGCGCAACTTTTTCGTTTGCGTTTATTTTGATGTTGAAATGAGTTTTGTTTTACATATATAAGGTGCTACTTTATGAGTGCCTGATATTTTAGTCAGTGCTTCTACTCCTGATTTTGATCAACTTTCCCCAAGGAACCCATAGACGAATCACAAAAAATTTTTTGGACTCTTCATACTAATTTGGCCGCTCGGCTGATCGATTTGTTTGAAGAGTCCAAAAGTTTTTTTGCGATTTGACTATGGATTCCTTGGGGAAAGTTGATCAGAATCAGGAGTAGAAGCACTGAATTAAATATCGGGCACTAATAAAGTAGCACCTTATATACTGACGCTTTTGGTTAATCAACGCTCACTTTTTATGTAATTTTGATTCCCTATTACCTTTCCATTTTTCACTTTTAAGTTTTGTCGTAATTTTGCGTAGATTAAGCAAGTGAACTAGGTATTTCGGCCATACAAAAGATATCAACGTGGACTGTAATGTATTTTGGTGTCGTTTTTCTGAGTAATGCCGAAAATTTTGTTTCTTAACCTACACAGTTTTTACTAAAAACTTCTGTACTACTTCTCGAGAAAATCGCGAACATACCTTCATAAACACGTAGGTACATACAAACATACATAACTAACTTACGAAGTAACGAATACCTACTTACGTTAAAGCAAATAACTTTTATATTTGTATATAACTATTTATAGTTTCTCTTTTAAGTGCACTGAATAGCAATAAAATAACTCAATACGTACGTATCTTAAGATTATTTAAACATGAGTGACAGGTGACGGGCACATAATGCGGCGATAAACAAATATTTACAATATTTAAACGTGCAAAATAAGGAACTTTGAAAACAGGTAATTTACATGAGCCTATTACTGTACCTTTTTGGTTTCCACTTCCTCATAAACACGCCAAACATGTTGATGAAATCAATCACTCAAACAATTCACAAACAATACTGAATTATCGATATTTTGCTTCACAACACCAGTAGTACACTTCACTTCAAATATTCGCGAGTTCCTAACATAACACCTTTCAGCAGTTACGATCAAAGACTTCACTTGTACCGAAATAGCTTCAGATCCAAAACACTATCTCGCTGTATTTACAAACAAGACTTCTCGTAAATCACTCGATATTTCGTTTATCGTGTATCGATCACTATCATTCGATTGCCAAAATCGATTGTACGAAATCGATGAGCGTCACGCTAGCACGGCACACGCGAGTGCTCGCTCCGAACGCAACTCGGCGACTGGCTGGCTGCTAGGTTGTTTGTTGCATAGTCTCTGGCTGGTTGTGACTTGTGACGCAGCTGGTGCGTCCCAGCTTTTAGTATTAATAAATCGACGATGTCAACCAGTTCTTTGCGGCTAAACTCGACTCTGAATGGGATTGTCGGTTCCTTTTGTTCCCGAGGGTCATTATTGTGGACGATTAAGTTGGCACTTCCATATGATGCAAGTGCAACAGTCTTGTATCCGCTATTTCAGTTTCTAGACTTGATTTTGATATTTTTTGTTCATGACTGACGCGTGGAATTGAAGTGAAGCTTCCTATTTTGAAACTATTTCCTCACAGGAACTGTTTTTACGAGTGTTTTATGAAGAGAATCCACGATATCGACATCAACATTTCGACACAAACATCGACATTTCTCCTTTTTTTCTACAAAAATGTGCATATTTTTCGATAGGGTTTTAATAGTCTGTTCTGTATGCATAATATAAGATGCCAATTGGGTCAAGAATTGAATAAAAGTTGTGGACTCAACCTGACGGCAAGGCTCTATTCTATTCTTACCCTATACAGCCTAGTGGAAAAAAAAGATATCTCGAGAAATATCGAAATATAAAAAAAACATTAAAAGGTTGGTACTTATAATATTTTTCAATAAATTTCTCCTTAACTTTAAATGCAATAACGTTTTTCTCTCTAACCTAACCTATTTAAGCTAATCGTAATCTCGTAGCTCCGGCTCCGCAATTTCTCCAGTCTACAATTTTGCTGCGCTACAAAAACTGGGTTGACTCCAGTGACCTAGTTCCTGAACACCTGGATTCGGGACTCGGGTTGAGTTATGGATATGGAAAATATTCCTTAAGGTTGACATTAGAAGAGAAATTGAAGAATGCCGACAAATTGGGAAATATGGTAGGTTCTTCTCCATATCGCTGGCTATGTGCATGCCAAATTTCGTCAAGATTGTTTGAGGCGTTAAGGCGTCGAACAAACAAACAAATGTACCCATTTCAGATTTATACACGGTGTTAAAAAAGGGCGTTTGAAATTTTAAGGGGTTACTCAGAATCAAGTATAGAATCCAGGAAAAATAAATAAAAAATAAGTATAAGAAATCATGTTCTGTTTCTTCAAACCAGTTTCGATCACACAGCTCAATACAAATACGATAACATTTCACTTACATAAGCACATTTCACTCACTCCTCATATTTTCCTATACACACGCACACAACAAGTTGCTCCGATACAATACTGATAGAAAAGGTAGCACTAGGTCTATGCAGAATAGATACTATAGACTTAAGCTTGTACCTATTTATGTTAGGATAAATTCTATAGTAAGATAGCTATAAGTTTAAATTTGTGAAACGACGAGTCCACAGTGCTCAGACAAACCTATAAATGGTTTTTGTAGCAATGTCTGTAACCGACTTTGTAACTATGTATATGTTTTGATTATTAAATAAAAATAAAATAATAAAATAAAAATAAAATAATAATATATCTTCAATAATATTTTCAATTTTCCATACAAAATTGTAGAGTGGATTTTTTCAATATTTTTCCTAGAGTCTATACTTGATTCTGAGTAACCCCTTAAAATTTCTTACTCACTTTTTTTAACAGCCTGTATTATTAGTTGAGATATGGGAATACAGCGTCTTATATAAAGCAAATTATTTTATTCTTCTTCCTATCCTTATCCGTCTATACTGTGTGGACAGAACGGTTAAAATGTGCCACACGATAAGAAAAAGAATTATGTTATGTTCATTATGACATTATACAGCATGATACCATAAGATTATCCATGAAACTCAGTGGAATACCGCTCAGGTTCCACAGCGTTTACTCAAGAGACAAAGTGTAATGATAAGTCCCATCCATAATCCGAATACCTGGTAAAGTATTGTTTAATAGACTTGATGACAATGCAATTGCAAGGTATATTTATCTTGATGACATTTACCTACAACACAATAACAATGGTCAATGATTGAGACGTAACAAAAAAGTTGTAGTACAAAGCCTCTTTCTTCATATTATGTATGGCATGAATGAATGAATGAATGAATGGATAAGTGATTGAGTATGGGTAAAGTAATGTTTATAAAAAGTGACTGTATGGTAATGTATAGTATTTTAATAGAGTTATTGCAGTACTGATATTCAAACTGGGCCTTTTTACATATCCTGACAAAAAAAAATAGTTTATTTAATTAATCTACTTACATAAACAATATCAGTTTCTAAAAACTTCTAGTAAGCAGAATAATCTGCTTGTGTTAGAAGTTTTATACTGATACTGAATAACTTTACACAGCAAACCAAAAACTATACAAGTGGGACTCCACATGAGCAGTCCACATTCAAATTCAAACTGAGTTTTTATTTAAGTAGATATTGTACACATTCTTTTAAATCTGATTTTTTTTCTACCTATAGTACAAAGTTCCTACCACTCAACATGTACACTCAATGTTACGAGAAGTGTTAGTTAGCGTCCTAGTTTTTACGAATTCACAAAAGTTTTTTTAGAAGAAAGTTGAGCTTAGGAAGAGTAGGCAATAGTCCACTCACGGGGGTATACAAGATCTGATTAGTGCAGACTGTAGGGGTGCAGATACAACCCCAACGTCACATGTTTTAAAACTGCCTTAAAGGCATATAATATTAACAAAATCGGGTACCAAACTGCTTAACGTACCATGCGCTTGCGTTGCCAATCGCGGAAACAGTCGAGATAAACTGCGAATTTGCTAAGGCAATTGATAATATTGACAATCTGTACGAGTAATAGGTATTGAAGTAACTGATAGAAGAATTTAATTTAATTAGCGTAGAATTAACCCTAAGAGGTAAAATTTAAATAGTGCAAAGCTTTAACAAAAAGGCGTACCGCGCGTTTTTTTCTTTAAAATATATACAGGGTGTAACAGAAAGGTGTGATAATACTTCAAGGTTGGCTTTTACCCATCAAACTGAACAACTTTTGTTCTACAACTTTGTTCAAATCGCAAAAATTTTTTTGGACTTTTCATACAAATCGATCAGCAGGCGAACCAAGTTTGTATGAAAAGTCCGAAAATTTCTTTGCGATTTCAACAAAGTTGTAGAACAAAAGTTGTTCAGTTTGATGTGTAAAAGCCAACCTTGAAGTATTATCACACCTTTCTGTTACAACCTGTATACTTCCAGGTGAAACTTATTCAAAATGTTTGTATAAACAGGAAGCTTAACGACGATGGGATAATGATGCTTAGAACTTTAATAAGACTTTTTATACACAAATGAAATAAAAGTTAATGTTAATTAGTTTTTGCACAAAAAAAACTACGTATAATAAGTAGGGTAAACATTCTTCGCTCACTAGATAGCTCTTTTAATGAAATCGCAGAAAAACGTACTCGCTTCGAATTCAGTTAAATGTGCATATTTTATGTATGGAAATGTCATAATGAATATCGCGCCCTGGCCCCCTATTTTATAGATTGTTTGAAATGTAACTGGGATGACTAGAACGTTTACTCTCTTGTTAGAGTTGTTGAATTTCTCAAAAATAAGCACATTTAATGTACAACGCTATTATATTATACCGGGCGAAAGAGAAATTCCGGTTTTCCACTCACATTTCTGATGGCTTCTTTTGTTGGCTTATATTGAAGCACTTGATATCAAGAGTATTGAGTAGAGGCGAGGTTTACCTGAAATATGGAATTTTTTACGTTAATGCTTTAAAGTTCTTAAAAATTGAAGAAAAAAAACGTTTTAAGTAGGAATGTAATTTCGAATGCCTACTGCGGAGGGTATTTTTCGGATATACCTACGTTTGTCCGTTTTAATATTGTATGCAACCAAAACGGATATGCATCGTGAAATTAAATTCGTTGTATTCTCGCTAACTGTGGTTTCTACTCTTGAAACTGAACAACGTTGCCCAAGGAAACTATAGTCAATTTGCAAAAAAAATTGCCCTCATACAAATTCATCAGCTGGTCGATCATTTTTGTATGAAGGGGCCAAAATTGCTTTTTTGCGAATTGACTAAATTGACTATAGGCAAAAAATAGACACAGAAGGTCCGCTCAATACAAACCACTAAAATCGCAAGCATATACCTACATGCTTATAGAAATATACGGTCGTTCGAGGCAAGGTCACGATCGCACAGTACGTGATCTTGCCTACAACGACCGTATACGTCTATAATATCGTCTATAATATCTTAGGATTTTAGTGAGCGTATTGAGCGGACCTTCTGTATCTATGTGTTTTGTGCTACAGGTTCCTTTGGCAAAGTTCTTCAGTTTCGTGAGTAGAAACCACACTTAGCGGGAGTACAACGAATTAAATTTCACTATGTATAGATTTTTTAATGCCGTCGGGCTTTTTTTAAACCCATAAGTTATTCTTCTTTCTAGATAAACAATATACAGCAGATGACTACATCTGCAGCAATAATAAAAGGATATGTACCTCTAAGGAACCCAACCTCGGCCCTTGAATTCAAAATAGAAAATTCATGAGCTGTCTCCAGACCTTTAGCAGCACTAACACAATCTCAAACATTTATCACGGCAATTTCAAAACTCCACAAGACATCTACCAGCATCCGTCACTTCTAAGAGCAAGACTTACGAAGCAACACTTACATCATTTCATATAACTGTCTACATTTCCCCATATACAAGGTTTTACAGTCAGAACCATATTAACATAGTATAATATAAATAATTTATAGTACGTAATTTTGCTGAATTTTGTTTTATGGTTTCACTGGATGCATTTTACACAGAATAGTGCTACGTTTTTTTGAGACACCCCAATATTGAACAATGGACGGCCTCTGTTTAAGTTTATTCCACCATCTTAATTCCACTTTGGCGTATGCCTTATATTAGTGTTTTTCAACCTTTTTTAATACCCGACTCCTGTATAAGTTAAAACATTCTTGCGACCCCCCTAGAGCCATAAACATGCAAAATGTTAGTGATTTTTATTTTTATTTTATTTATTTAAAGGTAATCAACAGCGTTTTTAGAATAACTTAAGTAAATTTACAAAGTCAAAATGTATGGCCAATAACAGATTACCCTAGAAATTACAATATTTGCACTAAAACAGACGTAGAAGAAAGACTACGTTTATATTGGCGCATAATTTTCTTCAATTAGAAAATGATTTAGTTATTATATTAATGTACCCGGGAGGTCGCGACCCCCAGGTTGAAAAACACTGCCTTATATGATTTATTCAGTTCCAGTTCCACTAGTAGAAGGTCACTTTAAATATCTTATTATTAATACTTAATTACAGCCTGTACATATAACGTATACGGAACAGCTTTAAAAATATGGTAAAACACACCAAAATCACTATACCCTTTCTCTAATAAACTTTTAAAATAATTTTAACATAAAAACGTACACAAAAAATAGCAAAATCACACATTCATTACATAGAATCGTTCAGAATCATATAGGTATCTGTTTACACATTGAGTTGAAAAACGTATGGTATTGTATTTGTAGTAAATTTTTCATTGTTTTATTTAACACTACCTAAACGTGATGTGGTGTAGTGAAGATGGATACAAACATATATGAATTTAGTCTAATAAACAGGAAAACCTAAACCGTTTTTTTTTATGGCAGAGGTGGCAAACGAGCAGACGGATCACCTGATGGTAAGCGATTACCGCCGCCCATAGACACCCGCAACACCAGAGGAGTCACAAGTGCGTTGCCGGCCTTTGATTTGGGAGTACGCTCTAGTTTGTTTAAATTTTATTTCATAAAATTATTTTCATATTAAATATAAGGCCTATTTATGTCTTTGCTTCTAACTGTACAAATGTCTACGAAAGCTTGTTTCAACCTCTATCTCCAGGTCATAAGGGTTGCCTTGTAGTCACGTAGACTGATGGTGTCAACACAGCCATGAATAACCCTGCCCTTATGTGAATGGCCCTTTGTCTCGTCAGACGAGGCATGGAGACGATACTTAGAAACAACCTCACAGATTTTTACCCACAGTTTTTACTGCATCTCGTGTGAAGATTGTATGTATAAAAGTACCATAATACACCAACATTAAATTTTTTTATAAGTGGTTTTTATTTGAACAAAATACAAGGCGTGAAGAGGTCGTGGTCGTGCGGCTTGCGTGGTCGCGTCGATCACGCAGGTTAACTGACTACAGACACGGTCATAACCTCGATAGGTTTGACTGTTAGTGGCATTTATCTCGACCGTTTCCGTGCTTCGCAAGGCACGTTAAGCCGTTGGTGCCGGCTGCTATTACTAGATGGCAGTCGTTAAGCCATGTCGGAGGCCTTCTAGGCGGCTTGAAAACTTCTGACACTTGGATTGGCCACCTAGCCCCACAACCTCCACCAATCCGGACTTGGCCCCAGTTTGTGGAGTATGGCCTAACCTTCCCGAGTTATGGGAAGAGACCCATACCCCTGCAGTGGGGACGAAATGGGTTGTTAACTAACAAGGCGTTCAAAATTTACTTCTGATTCCGGAAGTAACGTACAAATCTCTGTTTAGGCCCGCCAAGGAGTTTATAATTCACATAACTTTTAGTTCTTAGACTACATACGAATCAAAAACAAAAAATAACTAACTTAATATAACTACTATGTTACTTTTACGAATCTGGAAACAGACTTAGATATAAAAATTATGAAAAAAGCAGCATCTGATGGACTTGATGTTCTTAGCACTCACAGAATTTTTAAATCTTTGTTATTAAAAAATATATAATATTATATAGAAATACCCGTTATGTTCATCATTCAACTTCACAAAAGCCGCAGAAAGGTGTTATCCCGGAACCAACACCTGACATTTACGTAATAGCGACCTGCGGCGCGGCGGCGCGGTGCATCAGACGCATCCTGTGACGTAGTCTACGAAAGGCAATTATTTAAATAGCAACTGACAGTGCTATGCAAGGAATAAATAAGCAAAAAGGAACATGGTATTTTCCCCTTTTATTTAAACGCAGATTAATAAAAATAAAAAATCGGAAAAAAGTCATTTTTGATTATTTCAATTATTCATTGAAATATTGCAGTTTGAAAAGAATGTCGGGCACGACCCATAAGAAAAATATAGTAAAAATAATTGAATTTTACTGGATTTCCTACAGTCCATTTTCTATCATCTGTTATCATATTCATTTACTTTTTTATTTAAAACTTAAATTCTTCTTTATTACCCATTTAATTAAATTAAAAGCCCTAAAACATATCCTCATACCAGAGATATCAAGACTACTAATCTAAGATACTGCGTTTTAAGAAAGATAGAGGAATTCATATACACACATAAATTTACATACACCCAAAAACATTTCCTATAAATATAAACATAAATAAAAACATATTTTTTAGTCTGAGGGCCCACCTTCTAGGGCAGTCGGATCAACAGAAAAGGTTACTAAAATATTTTTCCTTCGCACCGCACCAATCAGCCCATTACTACAAATGATTGTACATAGGCTCAAGACTAAAAAAGTATTTATTTCAATTGCTATTCAAAGAGTTGCCTTTCAAAGAAATAGTTGGCTTTAGTGGAATTCGTCACGCGTGTAAACGGAACGACCAAGTTCAACTTTAGAACATTGCATGGCGCAGAAACACTGGTTCGAATTTGAAATTGGCGGTTTCGATGCTCACTTTATAATTTCCCGACGTTGTCATTGGAGAAATCATAGAAACCGCCACCGCATTAAAATACGTAGTCGCCCTAATGAAGTCTTCTTCTTTTCTCATTGGCATTCCACTACAAGGAATTTACATGTAGTACTTTAGATATACAAGTTCTTTGTTCCACTATAATAAAGTGTGATTTTGCCAATGTTAAGTGAAAAGAGATATGCGAATATTTGGGAGACTGTTGCTGAGACAGAAATTGCTCTTGCGCGCACCACCTAATAAAGGCAAAACGCCAATGTCAAGTGAATGTCAGGGCTCTAATGGTGATGGGCATCTTAAAGATGCTCCACGTGGTGTTTTGCTGCTGGATGGAACTCTAAAAACGGAGCTGTTTCCAAGTTAATCCTCTTTTTATTATCGCTTATCTCGGAATCTGAATGACAGCTATTTCTCCATCACAAAAATAACGTTGAAACTATTCTAAAACGGTAATATGTAATTGTAAAATTAACAGGGTGTGTTCGGTACAGAGTCCCGGCACCAACCCCAACCAATTTCACTACGATTGTTTTTTTTGCTATCATTTATTGACTTCGTTCATAAACTTTGTTTTGTTAGACAAAACTTTTATATCCCCAAACTTAGCTAATATTCTGAATTTCTGAGTAACCCCTAAAACAAACGCACTTTTTAACACCTTGTATAATTTTAAAACTTAACCCATTTATATAAGGTGTTAAGAAATTTGTGATCTTTACTTAAACCTTGGTTTCTACTTTTGAAACTGAACAACTTTTCCCAAGGAACCCATATATGGGTTCCTTTGGGAAAGTTGTTCAGTTTCATGAGTAGCAGCCCCAGTTTAAGTAATGACAGCTTATTTGTTAACACCTTCTACAGGATGTAACAGAAAGGTGTGATAATACTTCAAGGTGGGCTTCTACTCATCGAACTGAACAACTTTTGTTCTACAACTTTGATCAAATCGCAAAATTTTTTTTGGACTTTTCATACAAATCGATCAGCTGGCGAACCAAGTTTGTATGAAAAGTCCGAAAATTTCTTTGCGATTTCAACAAATTTGTAGAACAAAAGTTGTTCAGTTTGATGGGTAAAAGCCCACCTTGAAGTGTTATCACACCTTTCTGTTACACCCTGTATATAACAAAACGATAACTGTAGTTAAACTTATGCAGGTGTCTCTTAAGACGAAAGTCCTTTCTATTATACATTATACTCGTGACGTACATATTTACGATTAAGACTACGGTTGATAGACAACAAACATTTGTTTGAAAGCTGGTTTAGCAGCTTATTTTTAACCGACTTCAAAAAAAGGAGGAGGTTCTCAATTCGTCGGAATCTTTTTTTTTATGTACAAGTATGTTCACCGACTACTCGAAGGCGCCTGAACTAATTTGGAAAATTCTTTTTTTGTTTAAAAGGGTATACTTCACAGGTGGTCCTGTATAAAATTTGAAGAAATCGATTCAGCGGTTTTTGAGAAAATCAACAAAAACATAGCAAAATTGGAGTTGTTGTGATTGAAGTCGGTTGTTTTTAACGTATTCAGCGTGGTCAATTATATACAAAAGTAGCTGATGACCGCGACTTCGTCT
Source organism: Coleophora deauratella (assembly GCA_958295455.1). NCBI lineage: Eukaryota > Metazoa > Arthropoda > Insecta > Lepidoptera > Coleophoridae > Coleophora > Coleophora deauratella. The sequence goes on along the minus strand of OY282391.1, from coordinate 2,601,917 downwards.
TCGTAAAAAGAATAAAATATTATGAATTTTTATATCCTTTTATAACTTGAAAAATTATTGGATTCCCACACATTTCATACCCTATTTCACCTCTTTCAAGTTTTTTTCGCAACAAAAAGTCTATGTCCTTCCCCAATCCCATCTATCTCTATATCAAAATTTATCTAAATTGGCTCCGCGGTTTAGACGTGAAAAAGTATAACAGACAGACAGAGTTATTTTCGCATTTATAATTTTAGTTTGGATGCTCGCTACTTAGCTAGTGTCGGAAACGAGTACTCGACAGACTGTAAAGCGTCCTAGTTAGAGTATAATAAAGTTATTTGCAAACGTTTATTGTCATTTGATGTTTGTCGTAAAGTATCGAGGTCGTTTGCACAATTCTGTCACGTATTGTTAAACAAACACGAGCGAAAAGAAACACTATCACAGAAGCAGATACTTATGTATAAGCGTTATTAGGGAATTCGGCTACTACTCGTCACACCGAAAATGTTTTCTAACTGGTCAATAAGTAGCTTAAGTAGTCATAAAGTTTTAAATTGTTTTGGCACCTGTGTCGTTTTCTTTAGTCATTTAGGACATTTTTGTGAAAGTTTATACAGGGTGTGACAAAAAGACGTAGAGACCGTTAACCGAGGATTTTATTCATCATACTGAACCACTTTTCTAAGATTTCGATGAAACCGCAAAAACATTTTTGTACTCCTTTTAAAAATATGGGCTAAGAGTAAAATATTTATGCGGATTCAAAAAAGTTGTAAATAAATTTGTCAAACGATAACGCATTGGGTCTAATAAACCGGGCACCATAAACGGTTGGACCACGGTCGATCCTCAGGCACCTTTTTCGTCGGAAGAGTGGGTACACAGTGTTCCTATACTTTTAAAGCAGCAATTTCAGAACAAATAATCACTACCCTAGAGAAACGAAGCCAGGATAGCCCGAGGTGAACGACGGAATTGATAACATATCGCTGTAAGCTGAAAATAACATGTTGTACGTATAACTTACTAGGGTTGGCACTACTTACTGTTTTTGGTATTCCTTAAAAAACTATAGCGGTCATATTTTAAGGTAAGTACTAAATTAATACATATTAAGTCTTTTTTTTTTCAGACAAATGTTTTTAAACAAGGTACTTACTAAACAAGAAATATTTAGGTAAGTTCAATATTTAATATCGTGTTCTGTTCCCTTTCTGTGTTTGCTATTTAGTAATTTTTTATGGATTTCTCGATCTTTTTCTGGTATTCATGAACAGAATTTTTTGCTCATTCCATTAGACTTCATGTTTCTGAATACAGATTGTGTTATTTTTATTAAAATAGAAATAGATATCTTCTGTTTTTTTATCAAAATGACAAGTTTTGAGGGGTGTCGACCCTAACTCCATTATCGTTATACCGACTTGGTGGTCTATTTTCATTAAATTAGTTGCCTCAAGATTTAGAGTAGGTATGTGTAGGAATACATCAGACTATTTTTCCACTAGATTTTGCCTATGGCTCTTCCCGCTAAGATATCGAGACGGTTGTTGAACTGAGTGCGCAGGACTGCTTTTATAAATAAGTACAATATTTTAAAAACATTATGCAGGTCTAAAATGTATCCTAAGATGTCCACTGTAAATATATCAGATTATTATACAATGAAATTGGTTAGAGTGTCAAATAAGTTTTTCGATTCTTACGGAACTGCATTTTCCTAATTTTTTCTGAGATAAAATATCCTATTTTATTCTCTGCTCTTTGTCTTATCTGTGTTTTTGACTCTGCTTTCAGTGCTTTGATTAAGCTGTATCACCCCACACACGGGGCCAAGTCCGGATTAGTGGAGGTTGTCAATATAGTGGCCTACCCTAGTTTCAGAAGTTTTCAACCGCCTACCTTTACGGCCTCTGACATGGTTTAATGACTGTCGTCCATTGATCGGGACTGGCACCCAAGGTTAAACGTGCCTTGCGAAGCACGGAAGCGGTCGAGATAAATGCCTCAAATAGTCAAACCCATCCGGTTATGACCGTGTCTGTTGTCATTTAACTTGAGTGATTGACGCGACTATGCAAGCCGCACTGACCAACTGAGAACTTCGAAATTAGAACAGCGAATAAACACACTTTCCCATTTATGATTTATGACATATAATAATACAAGTACCTGACGTTTTTCACGTTTTTCTGACGGATTCAGCGCCCAAATGAATTTTACATGTTTGCCTAAAGTCTTACGAAGTCTAGACAGAAAAATTCCACGCACATTTCTTTCATGATAAAAATACGTAACCAAACAAAATTGTAGGTTGGTATTCCAAGTTTTTTCGCTGATCCGCTGTCCCAGAGGAAAAGTCGATGAGATAGGACTAACTTGAGGCCTCTAGTTTACCTTTACCACACCCCGGACACTTCATACAAATTTCGCGTCATTGTTTACTACATAGACATTCATTTTTGTACACATGTAAAATTAAATGTGTGCGTGATATACTAGGGTTGAATCACAGTTGAATCGAGATTCAATAATTAGCCCTCATAGTCTTTATTGTTAGCTAGACTTTTACAAATAAAGTGAAGGCTGTATACACCAGACAAGGCTAAATATAGCCTTAGAACCCTTTAACTCTTTTCTTAAAAAAATAAAATTGTATTTGGTTATTATACTGTGCTTTAGTTTGCCAACCCCTTGACAAATGGTCACACATCGGTCACACAGGGGGGGTGAGGTAGCATTCAGAGAGCGGCAGGGAGTGTCCATACTGTATAATGTCCTTATACTGTGCCTGTACTTTAGGTAGGTACACTCTAAGGCTGTATGCACAGATATAGTAGATTCCCAAATTGTATTGCGAGATCCAACGTGACTGGAATAGCGGGATTCTCATTGCAAGTAAGTTTCTAGGAAAGGTAAAGATTTGAATAGCAATAAGGTTTCCACAAAAGGCAAATCGATCAGCTGTTTTTGGCCTTTGAATATAGAGTCTTTTTTTTTGTGATTTAGCAAAGTCGTGAAAAAAAGTTCAGTCTCGTAAGAAGAAGTTTCAGTTAACGGGTTCTGCGCCTGCGTCTATTTTAATATCCTGTTTAATATGTTTGCCTCGATAAAACAAAAAGGGGTCAAATTAAAGAGAATTTTTTTGACGAAAAACTTACTAAAGTAATTAAATGAAAATAAACAATATGCAAAAAAAACTTGATTTTGTCTATATGCATAGTTGCATACTGCTTCTATTATAATTGCTTACGATTTGCTTTGTGTATTCTATTCATTGCTAACCATTAAGGTTTTTAAGGTATGTCATTTTATCACCCTAGAAGTTCCAAAGATACGTAATTATTCATTAATTAAAAAAAACAATAAACATTTTTTTTAATTTATTCATTATTTTTTCTTTATACAGGGTGTAAGGGACAGGTTTCCGAAAACTTTAAGGGCTTGCTCAGTAAACGAAACTGAACAACTTTCCACAAGATTTTTTTCCCAGGAAACGAAAAAAATATCGGCTTCTCCATACAAACTGTCCAATCAAGTTTATAATTTTAAGCAAGCCCTTAAAGTTTTCGGAAACCTGTCCCTTACACCTGTATACAGGATGTAACAGAAGTGTGTGACAATACTTCAAGGTTGGCTTTTACCCATTAAACTGAACAACTTTTGTTCTACAACTTTGTTGAAATCGCAATTTTTTTTTTTACTTTTCATACAAATCGATCAGCTTTCGAACCAAGTTGAATGATAATATATGAAAAGTCCAAAAAAATTTTTGCGATTTCAACAAAGTTGTAGAACAAAAGTTGTTCAGTTTGATGGGTAAAAGCCAACCTTGAAGTATTGTCACACACTTCTGTTACACCCTGTATAAGGAACTTTATTACAATGAAAATAACAAGCTCTTTCTTTTTCAAGCTCGCCCTTTGGCTAAGATCAAAGTGTAGTTAATGAGTTCTACACATATTTTGGTATATTAATAATTCATATCGTTATTCCCATAATACCTCTGTATTATGAGTGGGTTACTCAAAATACATTATAATTTCTGTATGATAAATTCGTATATTCCATTTTTGAATTTCGCGCGTTCATCCGTTTACCACAAAGACTACGTTGCGAACCCCTTAGATTTTTAAACTGCATAACTCGGTGCACATCGCGCTCCGGTTAAATAAATCATTCTCTCGTGTAAATACCATTTGAAGAGTGTTGAGAGCCTCCCCGTGAATCCAGATTAGTCCATACTGTGTGCCTACAAGAAGGGAGCTCCCAGGAAGAAGCACCAAGGACTAGGACCATCTGGATATGAGGTAAGTCGAAGGGCTCTTCAACTGTGCGTGTTTATTTCTTTAAATACAGTCCACTAGCTATCGAATGACCATACAATTACAAAGGCACATTTTAACAGCCTGTATTTTTCTAGGACCAAGACAAATCATAGACTTGGTCCTAGAATAATACAGGCTGTTAAAATGTGCGTTTGAAATTATAATGGGTTACTCCGAATCGAGCATAGAATACACGAAAAATATTGAAAACTCCGCTCTTCAAATACATATTACTAAATCTAAATAGTGAATCAAGAATTTGTATGGAAATCTGAAAAAAAAAATTTAAGAGCGGATTTTTCAAATTTTTTTTTCATTCTATACTTGATTCTATGTAACCACTTAAAATCTCAAACGCACTTTTTTAACACCCTGTATAAAGAAAGTACCAAGAAACGACGCGAGCACTATTCTAACGTTTAACTTCACTAAAACTAGGTCAGGTGGAAGCCTCTTCAGAACTCTTCAGTGGATTAAGGTAACTACAGGAAAGCCAGCGAGTAACGGAGCGACATTTTCTGTTGAAGGCTTTAAGAAGGGTCAAATCGTAATATTCATTTCAAATTATTGAAAGACTGCATGAAAGTTAGCACTATGGAAAATAACAAACGATAATAAAGACAGGTTTTCCAAACTACAGCAAAATAAAGGGATTTTCAATACACTCTTAGAAGAATTTTCTAAATAATCGTGGTCTCTACCTTCACCTTTTCCGAAACACCATACAAATATGTACTTCATGAAGGTAAAGTCTATTTACACTGCTATTACCTACTCAGTATAGCGCTGGAGTTCGCAGGTTCGATGCTCGGCCTGTCACGATTGTTGCCTCATTAGAACCAATTCTAGATGCTCGGGAACTAAGTGCGATCATGCATGCGGATTTAGTATTTTCATGGTAACTAGGTAAAATACTAGTTTAAGTAGAACTATACTTGACAGAAAATATTTTGTAATGCGAGATCATCTTATTCTATCAAATACGTCATGTGACGTCATTTACGTCAGAATCAAATGGTAGTGTTGTGTTATTTGCGACTAGATCATCGAGCATCGGTGGTTCAGTGGTAGAATGCTCGCCTGCCACGCGGGCGGCCCGGGTTCGATTCCCGGCCGATGCAGTTTTTTTTTTCGTAACTGACACATGAGAAGAATCATCAATCAAGTTGTTTTCTATTTCTATAAATATTTTGTCAGGCAAGGCTCAAAGCTAAAAAAATAATTGAGTCGTAGGTTATTTTGCTTCTTTCGTACCGTACGTTACTTGGAATCCATTATTTTAAATATATGTAAGCATCCGATATGGTCTAGTGGCTAGGATACCTGGCTCTCACCCAGGAGGCTCGGGTTCGATTCCCGGTATCGGAAGATTATTTTTTTAATGAAAATAATGCTAGTTGCAATATGGCTGTCCAACTTACTGTTATTTTAGCCCACAATCTAGAATTGATGATTCAAAATTAATCATCATCGTCAGCCAAAAATCGTCCACTTTTGAACAATTTAAGATAAAAAAAACTGCAGACATAAATAATAATAAAAAAAAAACAATAGAATCTACGTTCCGTCATATTTTTAACCGACGAAAAAACGGAGGAGGTTCTCAAGTCGACGCGTATATATATTTTTTATTTTTATGTATGACCATGCATAACTTTTTACAGAATAGTCCGATTTTGACAACTCTTTCTTAATTGGAAAGGGTATACCCCGAAGCTGTTCCCATATAAATTTGGAAAAAAATTCCTACCCTATTTCAATTTCAATTTCTTTATTTGCATATAAACAGGTATATAAAGGTCACAAAAAATAGGCAAGTATCATCTGTTTGGCTAATATTAAGTTTAGCATGCAAACATGTTCTTAAAAACAATTTCAACACTTTACATTATTTTCAAAGTAATTACCATTTTATGTCAATTTCAAATAATAATATAATACCTCATGTCATTGTATAATTAAATCATTTACATTATAAAACTTTTTCTCCAGTAACCAGTTATACAGTCTCTTTTTAAATAAATTCAAGCTAAGATCTTTAATGTCATTCGGGATATAATTGTAAATTTGAATACACATAAAATAACAATTTTTCTAATACAATGTGGTTCTTGGACAATAATCAAGCGCTAGCTTACCAACATTTCTGGTCTAGGGGTGATTTATAGCCACAAAAAATCATAAAATAAAAGCTTTTTAACAAAAAAAATTAAACCGCCGAAAAAAACTGAAAAGCAAAAAAGAATAAAGCTTTTCATTTAACCTTAATAACTAAGTTCTTAAACTAATGTAAGTATACCTAAGTAATTTTGAGTCGGCGCCAAACAATCAATGAACAAAGATCACTAAATTACCTTAAATTTAAAGAAATAACCAAATCAAATTAACAATGCAATTAATTAATTTGCTTGTTTGGCGCCGACTCAAAATTACTTAGGTATTTACACATTACATTTTACGGTAAATTAGTTTAAGAACTTAGTTATTAAGGTTAAATAAAAAGGTTTATTATTTTTTGCTTTACAGCTTTTTTCGGTGGCTTAATTTTTTTGTTAAAAAGCTTTTCTATCTACTGATTGTGAGTGGTAATATGATAACAAAAGAGACTCATAGTGATAACATATCATTTATTTTACTAAAGAAAGGAAACGAACAAGTAAACCACTGTAAAACAATCGGCGTTTGGTCGCGGCTGAGTTGGTCCCACGGTTGCGGTTGGTCGCCCACCGGTGGGCTTCAGGAAGCGTTGGTAGGGTTGGCGATTGTCTATTTCGTAGGAAGTTAAAGTCAGAGATTTATAACTATTTATTTATTTCATATTTTAAAAAATATCCAAAACGAATGCTTTTGTATTTTCAAAGAAAATTTTGCAGATAAAAACACTGGATGGAACTATTTAATTAGGTAATTATTACAGCTTTCGATACGTTCAAAGCAAGTTGAAATATCAATGGAACCAACACACAAAAATCTACAACTTTATTTACTTTCAGTTTAGAATACGATTTTTAAGGATATTTTTCCTGTCCTCAGCCAGCATCTTGACCTCCTGATACGATACGACAGCGACCTTCCCTTTTTACCTGTTCTATATAATTTTATAGTTGTCTTCCTCTTCCCCGTCTTCCCTCTTTCCTTCAATTATGGTTTTTAGAAAGCTGTCGTGTCTTATCAAGTGTCTTATCATATTTCCTCGTTTGTTCTCTATTGTTTTCAGCATATCTACTTCTTTTTTCTTCAATCCGGGAGTTGACTGCATAAAAAATAAATTACGAAATATTATTGACTAAATAGATCGTTAATTGCAATTGTTGAAAAACTTAATCACTTTAATTTTCATTACATTTTCAATTTTTAATTTATAAGAATTTCCTAATTAGTATGCAAACTACTATTTTGTACAATGACGTCATCGTACAAAATTTCAAACATTTTTAGAACAAAATGCCGTTTTTGACATTTCATAAAAAGTAACTCAAATGACTAGCAGTCAACTACCGGATTATATCAAGAAGTTCTTGACTTGATTATTTTTTTGTCCAACTGATCCTTTCCATCCTATTCTGTGACGCAAGTCGCAACCCTAAATATCTCGCACCGACCATTATAAGACGAGTGGGGTTGCTTGCCTATTATTATTACTTACCCTACACTATGAGGTAGAAAACTCGAAAAACCTATCGAAGCATCACATTTTTATAGATTGGAATGTAGGTATCTTTGATTGGTATATTAAAAGTATGGCCAAATACAGAAACTATAGAAAGATGCCAGAAATAAAGATTGTCTGTCTTGTCTATGTCTATAGTTGATATGTGTCTGTCCAAATACAATACGTCGAGTCATTAACCTGAGGACTAACTTAGAAACATATTTGATTGCACTCTCTTCTAAGTCGTAACCCCAGGAAGTGGGGATCGTGACCATCATGAGGTCAAGTCAGTGAGAACTGTAGATTTGGGCCGAGTCAGGTACTTCCACTTTTCCCTGTCCACAGCGGTGTGAATAGCTTCGTGCAGGTGTAGTTGCAAATCTTTAGTTTGGTCACACCATCTAGCTGGTGCTCGGCCTCTTTTTCTTTTCCCCTCCACTTTGCCCATTAGAATATGTTTTTCAAGGGACTCTGGTTCTCTCCGCGCGATGTGTCCAAGGAATTTGAGCATGCGGGACGCGGGTGCGGCAAGTATCTGATAGGCGCGTCGTGATTTCCAGCTCTTCCAGAATAGAGTCGTTACGTCTGAAGGCTTTGATTGCACTTGCACATTTTTATTTAAGATATTGATTAAACAGTTGTTATTATAATATTATAATCATGTAAAACAAATGTAAAAGTGTCTGGTATAATAATAATTATCATTTATGTATATTAATCACACGGCAACCATCCGGACCAATCCGGACTTGGCCCCCGTGCCGAACCTTCCTCAAGTATGGGAAGGGACCCGTGCCCCTGCAGTGGGGACGATATGGGTTCTTAACATTAACGTCAGTATGCTATAAATATATGTATAATATGAAAGAAATTGATATTTTCGCCTCTATACAGGGTGTAACAAAATTGGTGTAGGACCCGTTAACTAGGGATTTTACTCATCGTACTGAACAACTTTTGTTCTACAACTTTTCTCAAATCGCAATAAAAAGTTTGTCTCTCCATACAAAAATACCAAAAAATTGCAAAACAAATGATCAATTTGTATGGAGAGTCCAAAAACTTTTTGCGATTTGAGAAAAGTCGTAGAACAAAAGTTGTTCAGTACGATGAGTAGAATCCCCCAGTTAACGGGTCCTACACCAATTTTGTTACACCCTGTATAGAGGCGAAAAACATTAATTTTTTTGCAAAATTACTCGGTCAATTTTCACCTCCTACCGCATTTGCACTTTGCACGAGTTTATTAACAATTTTGAAAGCTTAACTTCAACTATCTCTCTTATCGTGTGGCACATTTATAACCGTGTTATCAACAAGGTAAAGACGGCGGTTGCCTAGTGTTGCACTTAGCATCACCCTCGGTCACGTGTAGGGCATTTAGATTAACAGCAAAATAAAATTGATTTGACAAAAACACCAAAATGTGAAAATGAGCCATTCTATTTAGGTATATGAGTCACTGGGTCTCGCTTGAATGGCCAAGCAACTAACCCTGAGATAACTGGCGAACGGCTTAAAATTTTAATGGCGATTACGTAACGTACCACATAACTTGTATCTAACTGAGATGCGGCAGCTTGCACGAGTCCGTAGGTGTAAATCTTAAATGCCCTACACGTGACCAAGGGTGATGATAAGTGCAACACCAGGCAACCGCCGCCTATACCTTGTGGATAGGACGGTTAAATTGTGCCACACGATAAAAGAGAGAGAGGCAGCTTTAAGTTCCTCTGAGTAAGCTTTATTTCAAAGAATACACTTGGTACAATCCCGTGCACCTAAAAATATACATATACTATAATAATATAAATATACATACAGGGTAGCTGTACAACGTGTACTATTTGGCTGTATACTCAGTTGCATGAGACGGTACTAGGCTAATTGACCTGCAAAGACTTCACTTGACCTGCCTCTAAATCTAAAGGTTGATTCAAAGCCAAGCCAAAGTATCGTATAATGATCGGCTTTTGTTTGTGTGAATAGACCCTAAGGAGCTAAAAAACGCACACAAGGAGAGTGAGAGCATTTATCTCAGTCGTCATTAGCAAGCAAATTTTATTAGTCCCCTTTCTTTCCATACATCATTATTAATTGACGCACAATTAGTTCGAAACAGTTGCAAGTTGCGAGTAAATGAATTGTTTATTAACTTGCGCGAGAGTTGAGAGGCAACGATATCGAAGTTTGTTTGCCTGTGGTATACACTGATGCAACCGTATGCTTGACGCGTAATAGACTAAAATCTAACTACGCTATGGTATGCGTTATACGTTCCGGTTATACGAATTTTACCACTGCTATATGTATTCAGTTGTTATTCGGTTTCCTTCAATAGTAGATGCAACTATGTAACTAACAAAGTAGGTGCTCTTACAATATCTGCCAGAGTTTAAACCGCGGTTTGTACTGATGAATCTGGACTGGTCATTCATTATTGATAATCTCACTAATACCACATAAATGCGAAAGTATGGATTTTTATTTGTTTTTTTGTTCCACTTTCACACCAAAACTACTGAACGGATTTGGATGAAATTTCATAGGTAGATAGATAAAACACTCGGCTAACACATAGGATACTTTTTATCCTGAAAAATCGAGGGTTCATTGAGGAATTACTAAAAACTATTTTTTTTTACTTTGTCACTGGATGGCGCTACCCTAACATTTTATTTTACTCTGGACCCAATTCTGAATTCCACAGCCATTACTGATAATTAATTATGTAACTTACAAGTATTACACTCACAAAAAATAATAATTAACTGGTTATCTCAACGTAACATCCAAATTATTATTGTAATATAATTTAGACAGAAAATGATCAAAAAGTGCAGTAGGGTGCGCGTGCCCACCCACCGTGAAGCTTGGTCCCCGGCGGCGGCGCCCGCGCTACGCCCCGAGCACTACAAATAGAGAGCCAATCAACAATTAAAAACTCAGCAGGTGGTCCGCTAGAGGGCAGCACACAGAAAACTAGATTCGGATTGCATATACGCGGATAGGACGAAAGGATCCCGCAATCAACGTGTTAAATCAAATAAAAAAGGGGGGGGGGGGGAACAAATTGAAATCATTGTCATACCGAAAGGATATTTCCGAGGTCACCTTACAGTTTTTAATGAAAACTTTTTATTTTACACTTCATGGACGATGTGAAGTTAACATTTTGCTTTATATTATATCTCTCCATACAAAAGACATCAACGGTCGCAGCAGTGTAAAAAATCTTCAAAGTTATTGCAAAAATAAGGAAAACTACCGCAAATCGAGTTCAAATAAATCTACATTATATTTCAAAAGATGACTTTTTTTTTAGAATTAGCTTGTTGAAAAAATAATGCCTAAGTTATTTTCTTAAGATGGTTGAAACAAATCGGTTCTATTTTATCTATCTAATTCTATAAAACAAAGAAAATTTGAAATTACTTGTACATAAAAAATATATATCGCTAATTAATAATTTTTTGATGTTCGACGTACCCATAATTAAATTTTAGCCCATTTGTGTGTTGATTCTAACATTAAGCAATTGTTTTGTTTACAGTATATTTTTTACATCAAAATTGGTACCATTTTTATGATTTTGTTCAAAGTTTGTTTTGTATTGTTTGAAGCTTATTAATTATTTTTTCCATAGTGATAGCTTCATGCAGTCTTTCAATATTTTTTAAATGAATATTATATTATTAAATAATAATATTGCGATTTGACTCGTCTTAAGGCGCTAAGTATAGCCACATCGCAATATTCAATTCAAATTCTTGAAATAATGGTTAAAGCTATCACCATGGAAAAAATATATAACATACTTCAAACAATGAAAAACAAATTGTCTTGAACAGAATCATAAAAATCACAAAAACTTTGATGAAAAAAAATATCCTGTAGACCCTGTATTTTGCATTAATTGCAAATTCTCTCGGAAACACAATATATGTTTATGTTGAAACCAACACACAAAAATCGACCATTTTAATACCTTCAATTTATCTTGAACGGATTTTTTTTAAACTTATTTGAAAGCCAAGAAAAGTAATAAAAACATCGAAATCTCGAGAATTTTGCGTTCGGCCTTGACGTAACCGCCGCGATGGTACCCACACTGATCTGAACTTAAAATGAGTAGGGCTTACGGTCGATATTATATTGTCATGCATCAACCCGCTCAGATTGAGTGTACTTCGCGCCTTAAGGCCTTAAATCTTCGTGACACTTCATGCCGGCGTCTCATCACATGATAATACTTTTTTTTTAAGACTTAGTATCACAATAACGACCGACAAACTGGCAATAAGATCTCTATGCTGGCAATAAACTTTCTCTAAACCGCAGCCGTGATGTTTCATTTGGTTCAGGCTGTGACCTGACGCTGTCAAGGCAATTACGAGGCACACGAGTGTCGACCCTGGCTTCTGGTCGTAATTAAGATTTCTCAAGGCGGTTTCACTAAAGAAAGCCTGGCCTCTCTTTGTAACATACCAAGAATACAGACATTTTTATAAGTATAGGTACCAGAATATTATGAAAATAATTATCAAAAAAAAGTTACTTGAAAGGAATGGGCCTTCAAGTTTTGATGGCTTGAAAAGAGTTATTTTGTAGTGGTCGCTACTTCGTTTTTAGTCGCTTTTTATATGTTTCAAGATTTTTGTATTGGCATAATCGGCCATACAAAAGATGTCAAAAATGTCTACATAGCTATGCAATACAATTAATTATAATCAAATAGGTAATACGTAAGACTGTTATTTATAATGTAGATGTATCTTTGGACCCGACGTTTCGATCTCTCCGCAAACACTTCCCAGAACATTGGATATTATACGAGTTCAAAATAGTAGGTAGGTAAAAAACCTTCGAAAAATGTAAAGTGCTACCTACCATTAAATTTATTTGATTTATTCAGTAAGCTTTGTACGAGGTCTTGAAGGTGTAAAAAATTTCTAACACTGGGGTTGGCCACTAGCCCCACATCCTCCACCAATCCGGACTTGGTCCCCGTTTGTGGAGTACGGCCTAACCTTCCCGAAATATGGGAAGAGATCCATGTCCCTGCAGAGGGGCGAAATGGGTTGTTTATTAATATTTTCACGTGTATTTTATCGCAATCTTTATATAGGGTCCTTATGAAATATCTGAAAAAAAGTAAAATTAAAATTTTAAAAACCCCCCGACACAAAAAATAAACTCTAAAAACTAACAAATAATATTTTAAACCTATTATAATTATTATCGTCACATATATTATGTAAGTTCAAATATTTTTATTTTCCAAGCGTCGTCGCGTCGGGGGACCGCCAAAGTTTATAAAGTATTTTTTCAACAACAGCTAATTAATTATTAAGAATTACATTTAGGTACGAGCGGAGTAAATTATTTTGTTGCAATCTACGACTACACCTGTTTTTCTCACTTAGCGGTCCCCCGACGCGACGACGCTTGGAAAATAAAAATATTTGAACTTACATAATATATGTGACGATAATAATTATAATAGGTTTAAAATATTATTTGTTAGTTTTTAGAGTTTATTTTTTGTGTCGGGGGGTTTTTAAAATTTTAGTTTTACTTTTATTTTGTCCTTTTTAAAGTAGGTATAAATATTAGGAAGGTATTTATAATTATTAGTTAGTTGAGTTAGTAACGATAGGACATATGGAAGGTAGTCAGATCCCCTCATCAACTATTAAAGAGCTGATTATCTTCAAACGGCTGATCAGGTCATGGTTACCTTACCATATACTTTCAATATCATTGAAGTAACACGGTACCAAATTTCGAATCGATAGGACATATGGAAGGTAGTCAGATCCCCTCATCAACTATTAAAGAACTGATGATCTTCAAACGGCTGACCAGCTCACGCTTGCCTTACCATGTTCTTTAAATATCGTTGAAGTAACACGGTACCAACTTTCGAATCGATCGGACATAAGGAAGTTAGTCAGATCCCCTCATCAACTAGAAAAGAGCTGATGATCTTCAAACGGCTGAACAGATTTTCATGAAACATGGCTAAGAACACTCGGGATAAAATTATCTATGACACAAAAAAAACAAAACGAAAATCGGTTCATCCGTTTGGGAGCTACGATACCACAGACAGATACACAGATACACAGATACACAGACACGTTAAACTTATAACTCCCCTCTTTTTGCGTCGGGGGTTAAAAAATTCTACTCTTGAAACTAAACAACTTTCCCCAAGGAACCTTGCCGAGCATGTATGGAAGCTGAGGAAACTGCTGCTCATACCCTGCTGGAATGCGGAGAGGTAGCATCGTATAGGGTCGCGCACCTCGGTGACCCGAGGTCACTTCAGGAAATCATCCCAAGGTAGCTACTGGACTTCCTCGAGCAGCTGGGCTGGTAGTGATGCCGGCTTATCACGGAAAATGGGCGCAATGGTAGCCTGGTTGCGGAAAACAGCCCGCCCCAACCTATAACCTACAATCTATAGACTGAGAGTTAACCTTGGGGACGACTAGTATTGATTTTAGCGCCGACGACGTAGGGTACCTAAGTACCATCTTATCTAAGTCTTGCCGCCAAACATCAATGTTAACAACATTGATGTATTTTGAGATGAAGATAAGGTAGCCAGTTCCCCATTGCGTTGGGGAATATTGGTAAGCCCGCTTCCGACTTCGGCAACATCATCACTTACCAACACGTGAGATGATGCTTTCGCGATCATCCGTTTTTTTATTGTTTTAATTCATTTAAAGTTTTATTTAACCAAACACTAAGGTTCAACTTTGTGCTATCGTGAGTCGTTAGGCGTCAAAATTAATATAAATGAGGGACACTATTTATTACACGAAATCAAAATAAAATAGGTACTTTATTAATTTAATTTACATTTAATATTATTGGGTTTCGATCTATAATCGAAGTTATTAGGCGTTAAACTGTTTTAAACCTCATTAGGTAGGCTATTGATAAGCAAAGAGATTATGTAACGGATCGTTCGCTCGCAATTAAATACCTAGAAGTATGCAATCCTTCTACGATGACAAGCAAATTACACTTAACTGATAAAAAATCTCTGGAAAATTTCGAAAAATATTTGAAAGCTTATCATTTACAGAAGATATAGGTGAATAAAATCTAAGTAAATTTTCTTACCTAAATAGACAGTAAAGGAAATAATTATTATTTACCTTTTTGGTTTCCAGCGCTTGAAAACTCCAAACATTTTGACGTTTTTCTTTTAACGTTTCCCACTGAGCACATACAATTTTATATTAAAGTATTCACTTTCTTTCACACCTTCAAACAACATTCAAATCTTATTTTTTTCACTGAAGCACTACCTACAAATTTTCCAAACCTAGGTAATACAGCTACCTAAATTACATAGGTATTATAATGCACTTGCACTTTATTTTAATTACCTATAACGTATTCTGTACTTAAGTAACCATCTAAATAAAAAATCAGTCCCTTTTCATTGACCTCTACACATAATACTACTTTAACTCGATAGCTAAAAATTGACACGAATTAACAAGTCTTTCAAAAACAGAACCACTAATTGTAATAAACTTGTACGTTTATAGCTGATAGCTAAAATGACCGTGAATGACCTAGACACAGTGACAGAGATATGCTCTACTTTTCCAGAACATCTGCAATCGATAATGCTCTATTACCTACATATTCAGACAACGCGACAAGATTTGCTTAACATTCGCGACTATTTCCTCCGACACTTCTTTCAGAAGAATTGCATTCTATTGTTGAATTCTGTCGTATAGTATCACTGAAATATTGATGATAACATTGCTAGATACCCGAATTACGGACACGCGTGCGTCGCTCCTTTCGAATCCCGCGCGACTGAATTTTACCTCATCTATCGCGTTTGAGCTAGGGATGAGGGAGAAGTGCAAAAATATCGATATGTATCTATTTAAAAGTACGGTATTGATTTCGTTAAGAAGGACGTGATGCGACTATATGAATTGATGACATCACCTAAAATGCACATTTTAAAAAAATGCATCCAATTTTGGTGTTTTTTTTTTTACAAACGTAAGTAAAAACCGTACAAGTAGGTACAACAATAGTATAGGGTTAGTATAATAGTAGGGTTGTGTAATGTATCTACATATTTAAAAGCATGGTATTGATTTCATTAAAAAGGATGTGATCTGACTATCTATATGAATTGATGACATCACTTACAATAGTTATAGGGTTGTGTAATGATACCACTTTAAATATCTGTTAAGTGGATAAATCGCGATTTTTAATTATATTTTATTTAAAACTCGAAAATATACATCTTTACTGTCCACAACTTTCGCGGCCATTATCTTATTCATTATACATCTTATAAACATAATGTTTCTTTAATGGGGCTGCACTAAAAAAAGTAACCTGTATGAAGGTAGTTATAAAATTAAACATTTGATTTTTTAAATATTATAAACGAGACATAAAATTAAGACTATCTGTCGGAAAGAGAAATATTTCAAACGGTATAAATATAATATTAGTATTAAAAAATTTGATAAAAATAATCTAAAATAGGTTTTTAATTCCAATGGCTTATTTAATGAATCTATCTAAAGTTTCGTCGCAAAAGTACAATTTTATACAATGTTATACAAGTAAAATAAAATAGGCGTAGAACATTGTTTTATACGACTCTGTTGATCTAAAAAATGGGGATTTCATACTTAGCGATCAGCTATTTGGCCAATATTGTATGGAGGGACTTTTTTTTCTATGATAGACAGTCCATTTATTTTGGTACTGACTCATCTTTTGGAGAGATAAATTGGTTCCATAGTTCCTACACCAATTTTTTTTTCAAGATATCGATATTACTATAGACATCCCTAACTCAGCCCGGTCGGTCCCCTGCGTCAAGTGCGGTCAATCAGCTGGTGATATTATGATGCCATATTTTTAAGAGACGTCAAAAAAATATCCTTCTGTTTTCTGCCGTCTACCGACTTCGTGGATATGTATTTCAGGCAAACGACTGAAAGTAAAAAAGTCCACGACTGGGGCACGGATCTCTTTCCACCCGTCGTCAAGTTTTTTTTACCCTTATTTATAACTTCACAAGTCCACACACGGGGGCTAAGTCCGGACTAGTGAAGGTTGTGAGTCAAGTGGGTAACCCCAATGTTAGAGGTTTTAATCCTCCTTTACTGTACAATAGGTACAATCGACGTAAGGTGTTGTACAGTAACTGATTGAGGTGCTTAATAATAAAGACAGTAATTACTTTTAAAAAAAAGTACCTATTAGTATTAAACTCTTGATCGTATATTGACATAAGGTGAAATTTTGCAGTCTTATTTTTTATTATTTTACGTACATTGGTCACTAAATATGGCGTTGTATATGTTAAGTCAAATAAATTTCTAGATAACAAACTTTTAATATCAGAAAACCTGTAAGTTTGTCCAATGTGAATGACCTTTTTGTTGACATTTATGTTAGTACCATTATACCATAACAATATGTGCACCAAATTCCAACAGAAACCACCTGAATAAAGTTATTTTTTCAATTCACTAGCCACCTGCTACAACATTCAAAATGTCTTTGCTCCGTGAATGATGTTTTTAGGATTCCGTATCCAAAGGTCAACTTTTTTAACAAGGTTTTACTAAGCCCTACGATGTCCGTCCATCCGTCCATCTGCCTGTAAGCGGGATGTAACTCATGAACCGTAACTGGTAGACAGTTGGAATTTTCACAGAGTATTTCTATTACCGCTATAACAAAAAATAATAAAAATAAATTAAAATTGAAGGGGGCTACCGCTTATAGAAACGTGTTTTTTTGCGTTTTATGCTCGATATTTACAATGGCAACAGGTATTACACAGATTACAGAGTTTGTATTGCTATAGTCGCTACAAAAATATTGTAATATTTAAAAATTAAAGTGTCCCCATACAGTTGGCAGACAGAAACATAAAGGTCGTAGTCGACGGTGCATGCTCAGGCTCAATGTCTGTGAATGCTGGTGTCCCTTAAAGCTGTGTGCTTTCACCTACACTGTTCCTTCTGTATATCAATGATATGCTGCAAATCAGCAACATTAATTTTTCTGCGGATGACAGCACGGGTGATGCCTTCTATACCGGCCGTGCGAACATTTCTCGCGAAAACGTCATCGAGAGCCGAAACAAACTTGTGTCTGAAATTGAGGCTTCTTTAAAGAAAGTTTCAGAATGGGGTCGACTTAATTTGGTCCAATTTAACCCCACCAAGACATAGGTTTGCTCGTTCACCGCCAAAAAATCACTATTTGTCGTATCACCTCGTTTTGAGAACACTCTCTTAAATGCCTTAGCCGGTATCGGGATCCTTGGCGTCGACATATCGAGTGAAGTCCAGTTCCGTGACCATCTAGAGGGTAAAGCTAAATTAGCCTCGAAGAAGCTTGGTGTGCTCAATAGATCGAGACAGTATTTCACTGCGGCCCATCGCCTGCAACTTTATAAGGTGCAGGTTCGGCCTCATATGGATTACTGTTCTCATCACTGGGCAGGAGCACCCCAGTGCCAGCTTCTCCCTCTGGACCGCATTCAACGGAGATCAACTCGAGTCGGCTGCCAGGATATTTCAGATCGGCTTGACCCCTTGGCGCTGCGTAGAGATATAGCCTCGCTCTGCATTCTCTATCGCATGTACTATGGGAGTGCTCCAAGGAATTGTTCGGAATGATCTTCACCATCGTTTTACGTGACAACATTTTCATCCCCATCACTTAGGCAGTCTACAACTGTGCGTGTCACTAGAAACTTTCTGCCTCGCAAAACCAAACTGTGGAATGAATTGTCGCCTGCGGTATTTCCGGACCGATACGACATTCGAGCCTCCAAGAAAAGAGTACTCCCATTTCAAAGGCCGGCAACACACTTTTAACTCCTCTGGTGTTGCGGGTGTCTATGGGCGGCGGTAATCGCTTGCCATCAGGTGATCCGTCTGCTCGTTTGCCAGCTATGCCATAAAAAAAAATACAATACAAACAACGATGGTACGGGACCCTTCATGCGGAATTTAGCCGGTTTTTTATTTTTTGAACATGTAGTTGCCATGGTGGAGCAAAAATGCTTGAATTTGAAATTAATAACGGCTTGGAATGAATCGTTTGTTTGTTCCTTATTTTGCTGTTTGCACAAACTTTTGAATTGCTATTGGAGCTAAGACTAAGTATTCTTGAGTTAAAATATTTTTACAACAGTATGAAGGCAAATAGGTATGTGACTGTAGTTACACAAAGAGAGAGACGTATCAACTCACATTTAATAACTTATAGCTTTGTCAACAACCCATATCGTCCCCACTGCAGGGGCAGGCTGTGCCCATACCTCGGGAAGGTAAGGCCATACTCCACATACGGGGGCCAAGTCTGGATAGGCTATAAGTAATAACTTACGTATAGCTTTATATATTTATAAGGAAATGATCTAAATAAATAAACAGAGGGCTTTATTGACCTCACATGGTTTTTGAAGATTTGGGTAATAATAATTTTTAATTTTAAATACATTTTACCAAAATAATTTAACCTATGTTCAAGAAAAATAATAATTATTAATTATTATTTTTCTTGAACATAGGTTAAATTATTTTGGTAAAATGTATCCAAATCAAGAGCGGTAGTCATTTCATTACAAATAGGAAACTAATGAAATAGAAAATTATGTGTTTATTTATGTCGTCATAACTTCATCAGGGTCTCCTGTCTCAGGGGTCGTTTCTGCTTCTGTAGTTATTTCTTCTGTGGCACCTTCTGTAGTTGTACCTTCTGTGGTTGTTTCATCAGTTGTTATTGTTGTTTCAGAATCGTCTTCTGTTGTCTGTTCATCAGCAGTGTCGAGCAAATCGTTTATTTGTTCAATTTCATTCGTTTTCAGTTTACCTAAATCTTGCGTGATATCACCTTGACAAGTTTTAATGCAGTCTTCTGCGTCTTCGAATCTGTTTCTTGTTTCGCAGCCGAGCCATGTCGCTTCGATGCACATCTCTAGTGTTTTATTATAGGTGTACACATGTGTGGGTTCCCCTTTGCAGTCATCATCGTCAAACTCCTCATCGCAAACATCTGAAGCAAAACAATGGAAATGTTAAAGGCATACAATAAAAAACCTAACTTATCAAACTCAAACTCAAAATGTTTTTTATTTAAGTAGATGCTTTACACATGCTTTTAAATTGTCAATATTTTTTTCTACCTAGCACAAAGTCCCTACCACGCGGGACTTGTACACTCAACGTTTCGGGAAGTGTTTGCGAAGCGAGAAGAAACTTCGAGCCCAAAAGAAACTCGCTTCAACACATTTTTTAAATAAAATCTTAAATTCTATTATACTTCATGTTACCAATAAAATTGTGAGCTGGAGGATATCCATATATCATTGTCATTTACATAATCTAGTATTTTGTAATACCCTTTAGAGCATAAACAATTTTTCACATGCAATTTGAATTTGTTTTCTGGCAAACTAGTCACATTTTCGGGTATTTTGTTATAGAATTTTACACACTTCCCCATAAATGACTTCATAACTTTACTCAGTCTCGAATAGGCAACATCTATATTATAAATATTTCTTAGATTAAAATTGTGTCTGTCACTGTTTTTATAAAACAAGTGCAAATTTTTACGTATACTTCATTCCAATCAAAAAAAAGCAAAACGTAAACAAACTTACTATGGAACTGACACATGTCAATGTCATCTGCATACTATGTTTGTTTACCTTTTGCTTTTTTTTGATTGGAATGAACCATACATACATGATATTTTCGTATATGAATTGACTAGCAACTGTAAGAATATTAATTTCTTTAAACATATTCCTCAACGACTCGCGGGATCGCATCTGGTAAATTGCGCGAATTGCCCTTTTTTGCAAAATTAAAATCGTTTCAATATCAGCCGCATGTCCCCAGAGTAAGATTCCGTAAGACATTATACTGTAAAAATAACTAAAATACACTAGTCTCGCAGTGCCAATATCTGTCAACTGTCTTATTTTCTTAACAGCATATGCAGTTGAACTAAGCCGTCCCGCTAAGGTTTCTATGTGTGGGCCCCATTGCAGTGTAGCATCTAAAGTTACGAGTATACGTAAAAAAACGGTCTTATTTACTAAGTCCAATACATTATTATCTACAATTACACTGTTTTTAATTTTCTTTACATTTGGTAATGAGAATTTTATGCACTTTGTTTTCTTTGCATTTAAGAGTAGATTGTTAACAGTGAACCACTTTAGAATCTCTGAAAGTTCTCTCTGTTGTTGTTATTTAACTAATAATATGTAGGTAACCTATTCTTCTTCTTATCGTGTGGCACATTTAACCGTTCTATCCACAAGGTATAGACGGCGGTTGCCTTGGTTAACCTATAATAGTATTCCATACATGGTACATACTAAATAGGCCCGAAGGGGGTGAGGTCGCTTTTATAGGAGAGCCAAACAGATATCCCTGCTGTATTCAACATTATACATACTAATGTATAGTGTCATAATAATATATAAAATAATAATATGAAATGGCTGTTACTTACTGCCTTCTGGCTTTTTCAATGGCCCTAACTCATAGTCAATTACGTCTGACCTAAACAGAGTTCCGATACAGTAGTGCGAGCAAACGTATTCGTTTGGAAACTTGTTGGTGGTGGGGCATCCTCGCCAGAACTCAATCTCGCAGCGGGATCCAGGTAGCCAATATGTGAATACTGCGGTCACAGCCTGCCCGCAGTCAGACTTGTTCAGCGGAGCTAGGCAGTAGTCATCTGGAACTATAGATGATTACCTTACTTAATAATCGGTGAATGGAGAGCTTCAAGATGACATTTCTTAGCAGAGACAATCATGAAACTGAGCAACTTTCCCTAAGTAACTAATGGTCAATTCTCAAAAAAAAATTTGGACCTTTCATACTAATTTGATCACGTGATCGGCCTATTTTGTATGGAGATGCCCAACATTATTTGACTGACTCGGTGGCTAAGTGGTTAGCAATCCTGACCTCTGATCCGAGAGTCGTGTGATGAGCAGAATTGTTTGCGCTGAGTCTGGGTGTATAATATCTATATCTAACACTTCGTAGGAACTTTGTACTATGTAGAAAAAAGACGATTTAAAAGTATGCGTACAGCGTCTACTTAAATAAAATTTTTGATTTTTTTTAATATATGTATGTATTTAAATGTATATGTGTATGTATATCAGTCTCTGGTTTCCAAGATACAGGGAATCCTAGTTTGGGGCCAGATGACCGTGTGTGATTTGTCCCGGATATTATTATTATTTTGCGAATTTACCATTGGTTATTCGGGGAAAGTTGCTCAGTTTCATGAGTAGAAGCTATTGTGAAGTTTTGGTGGGGGCAAAATACCCTCCGTATCAGAAGGACAATCTAGTAAAAGGCGCTTGTGGGATAAAGGATGTTAAAGAAAGTCTAACAAAATCAGCTGAAACGATTTAAACTGTGGCTTCTACCTTCTACTCATGGAACTGAACAACTTTCTCAAGGAACCCTAAGTCAATTTGCGAACAAAATTTTGAGCTTCCCAAACTAAGTTGGCCGATCAGTGACCGACTTGTTAGAAAAGTTTAAAAAAAATCGTGAAATGGGTTCATTGAGGAATTGTTCAGTTTCATAAGTAGTCGCCTTAGTTTAAATAGTTTTAGCTAATTTTGTTACAACTTGTTAAAATAGTTTTAGGTGATTTTGTTCTTAGATTTTGAAATACCTAGCTGTTTTACCTTCAGAGATATTCTTTCGTCATAGTTCTTTTAAAAATAATACTCACCTCCATGACTTACTTGTAAAAAACTTGATATAACCACTAAAATACAATAATTACTGATAGAAATAAGTGAAATTAGAAACAAGATCATCTTTCACGAAACGTGTTACGGAAACAAAACTTCTCGTAAAAAAAAGTATATCCTATGATTAATTTGAAGAAAACCTAATTAGGAGAAGTATTTTTAATTAGCCATAAGCCATAAGTTAGCAAATTAAATCCAGTTTTGTGATGATTGCTTATAAAACGTTTATTACTTAAGGCAGAGAAAAGGAGGACTGTCTCTGCTAAAGGTTAGGTACCTACCTACCTTGGAAATTAGCCGCTTCTGTTGTCTTCGCTTCATATCAGAGTCCCGGGTTCGATTCCCGGCGAGATCCAATTTTGTACGATTCTGTATGGTTAGAGGTAAGGCATTTTTTAGATCCGCGTGGCTAGCTATCATCATCTAAGTCTTGCCGCCAAACATCAATATTCATAGCAGTTATGTGTTCCGGCATGAAGATACGATAGCCAGTTCCTGATAGCGTTGGGGAAAGCCCGCTTCCATCTTCGGTATCATCATTTCTTACCACCAGGTGAGATAATGCTGAAGAGTTATCAATTGTGGATTTAAAAAAAAATATAGGGTGCTCTTGAAATATCTCAAACTGCGGTTTCTACACATGACAATTTCATCTTAACAATTTATCCGTGTTCAAAATGAGCTAAATTTTATCGTGAACAAGACAGAAAAACACAATAACTATCAATAATCTGGTTACCTCTGTTACGAAAAAACATTACCAAATAATTTTTTGTCTATTTTTATCCTGCTCTCCTGAAAAATCGTCGTTTTTGAGATAGGTTGAGATAAGCAGCGATGTTGATTCAATATTCATGGCGGATGGTACCTACGACGATATTTTAAGTGGTAACATAATCAGGCTTCACAACTTTTGTTTCTACTCCATAAAAAATGTTGACTGACTCGGTGGCTAAGTGGTTAGCGATCCTGACCTCTTATCCGAGAGTCGTGGGTTCGATCCCCACACAGGGCAAACTTTTCTGTGATGAGCAGAATTGTTTGCTCTGAGTCTGGGTGTATTATATCTATATATGTATGTATTTAAAAAAGTATATGTGTATGTATATCAGTCTCTGGTTCCCAAGATACAGGGAATCCTAGTTTGGGGCCAGATGACCGTGTGTGATTTGTCCCAGATATTATTATTATTATTATTATGTTAAATAAACTTCATTTTTTTTGTTTTCATGAATTTTGTTTCTGTGATCTTTCAGCTTTGTTTTGGTCTAATCAGAATATTTTTAGGTGCCGCAGTTTTTTTATGGATTTTTTAGTGAGCAGTGACTGTTTATCCCCTGCGCTCCCCCTGTTTTCAGCGCAGGTATTTGCAGAAGCCAGAAAAAAATTAACCATGATTTTCTAGATGACATTTGGTAAATAATTTGTGTAGGTACTTACCAAAATAAAAAGATATCAAATAGGAAGGAAGGAAGAGTGCGGTGCGATATATTTGCTGTCGGGTTCAGTCAGGTTACAAGTAATCCTTTTTAACCAATTTTTTTATTATTGTCTGACCGATGTGTTCATACAAATAGCATCTATTCTCATCTCTTGGGCTACCGAAATGGCATAGCCGATAGGTAGGTACTTTTAACGAAGTTTTATATCGTCACAGTGGGAGCGGGTGCATGCTGCCCCCATCAGAAAGAAGGTCGCAAAGTACATTATCAAAACTGACTTGAGTACGCCACTTGAGGTTTGTTACGTTTGAACAAACCTACGAAATTGTTTCACCGTCATACAGTAACGTCGATTTTTCTCCGAAAGTAAGTAAAAAGTTTCTATACATCGTTTGAAATGTATAGAAGACTAGACTAGACTAGACTGACTCGGTGGCTAAGTAGTTAGCGATCCTGACCTCTGATCCGAGAGTCGTGGGTTCGATCCCCACACAGGGCAAACTTTTCTGTGATGAGCAGAATTGTTTGCTCTGAGTCTGGGTGTATTATATCTATGTATGTATGTATTTAAAAGTATATGTGTATGTATATCAGTCTCTGGTTCCCAAGATACAGGGAATCCTAGTTTGGGGCCAGATGACGGTGTGTGATTTGTCCCAGATATTATATTATTATTATTATAAATACTTAAGTCAATTTTGACAAAAAGTTTAATTACGTCGTTGTTGCTCCAAATGACCAAATACGGTGTGCGATCTTTTTTCTTATGAGGGCAGCATGCAAATCTGTATGGGTACTTTAGAATCATAAAAAAGCGCTCAAGTGCGTGTCGGGCCACGCACAGTGTAGGGTTCCGTAGTAATGTACATCGACAGACACTGCTTCAAGGGGAAGACTTCCCGTCTTACAAAATTGACCACTACTCGTCCACTTGTAAAGCCTACCTACTTATAGCTGTGATAGTTTTCCTTTTAACTCGTATATACTACTGCTCATTACTGCTGTGTTTAGCTGCCAAGTGGGGGGGGGGGGACACATGACTTTAACAAAAATTTTCACTTTAAAGCTTAATATTTCAAAAACGGATCCCTGAATCGAAAAATGGTTTCGCAAACCCACAATATTTTTGAAAAACCTATCCAATGACACCCCACACCATGGGATAGTCGAGGAAAAAAAATCATCCCCTCAAGATTTTATTGTACCACTTTGTCGGCGTGATTATGCAATGCATATCCATACCAAATTACAGCTCTCTAGTACTAATAGTAGCGTTGCCAGACGTCCCGTATTTTAGGCATAGTTTAAAATGTCCCGGCGGGACTGACTCTGTCCCGTATTTGAACCGTACTATGTATATGGATTGCTTGTATGAAGAATTCCAAATAATCAAAAAAGCCTGGATATTGTTAGCACAACTTCTGATGGCAAGAGTATGGGTGCGATTGAAAAGTGGAAGAAAGTCATAGAAGGGTTTTCGGATACCGAAATCCCTAACATTTTCCGAATTTTATCCTTCATTTTTCTTTCATTTTTTCCTTCGTTTTTAGCAAGGTTCGGAACCGGTTAACAAATACCGGTTAATTTCGTTCGAATTTCGGTTAACGATTCCGTTCAGGTTAAAACCGGTTTCCAGCTTAACCGGTAAATTTGAATAAAATATCGGTTAATCAGGAAGCGGTTTTCTAACCGAAATAAGAACTAAATTAACCGGTTAAAACCAAACTTAGTCAAGTACAGGCGCGTCGCGCGGGTGCCACTGCCCGAGTCTTCTGCTCACTTTCTCGCACGCTTTCAATTGATTGCACGCGGCAAACATGCCTAAAAAGTCGCATATTCTTCAAATTAACCGGTTAATTCCGTTCGAACGAAAAAATATCGGTTTTGGTTAAACCGGTTAAATATACCGGTAACCGAAACCTGAACGAAACCTTAACCGAAATTATTTCGATATAGGGACCCATTATATATATTTCGATATAATGACCGAAACCGGTATTTTCAAAAAACCGGTTTCCGAACCCTGGTTTTTAGTATTCCTGGCTGTAACTGTTTCGTGGAAAGGGTTTTTTCACAGATGGTACTTAAGTGGACTGATGTAAGAAATAAATGTACCCCTAATTTAATAAAAACCGAGTTGATGACCGTTTTTGATTACGATTATAATTGTATTTATTTTTACAGATATGTTAAAACGAATAAAAATATGTTAAAACTGACTCGATCCTCGGAAAAATATATTTAAAAAAAACAATCATTTTGTTTTTATTTGTCCCGGGTAAAAAACGGAAATCCCTTATTTTTTTGCCCATTTAACCATTTGTCCCTAGGCTGAAAAAAAACTGGCAGCCCTAACTAATAGTCCCTGAGCTTACCCGCGGACAGTCAGACAGACAGACAGACGGACATGGCGAAACTTTAAGGATTCCTTGTTGATTACTACGGAACCCTAAAAAATATGGAAAACAACTCTTGGTTGATGATATGATAAGAAATAAGATATTCTTTTCATAAAATTAAATAACTTCAGTTTATGAATGATGAAAAAAGGATTTCTGCATCGACCGGGAATCGAACCCGGGCCGCCCGCGTGGCAGGCGAGCATTCTACCACTGAACCATCGATGCTATTGAAGAGCAATTTGAAACTAAGGATAACTAGAATAGTATCTATATATGTAATTCTTATATCATGTTATTTAATATACCTAACATTGATATAAACAAAATTATTAATAAAAGTGAGAGTGCAACCATTGATTTATTTTATTGTTTTAGCCAAAAAACGAAGTACATGTACTGTTGCAGCGCCATCTGTACACTTTGTTTAAAACTTATTAAATTGGAACCAACAAGTGAAGTGTGGCGATGCCGATGCAGGAGTTTTTCGAACACGGCGGCGCGGCGCGGCGCTCATGTTAGTTAATTAAGAAATCTGTAGATGGCGCTATAACCACGAGCAGTGCCGAACGACGATATTGTGCCGAATGCCGAACGAACAGTAAAGTTGCAGTCGGTCGGTCGAACTTCACACCTTCAATAACTGTAATGTTATTTATCTTATAGACTAGAGAAATCGTTCCGTTTCACATCGTAGTAAATAAATAGTATATTCTGTAATAATATTATTTACTCTGAGTTTCACATTTATAGTATTGCCACTTTTCTTACGAAAGCAGCGTACCAATTGCAGCCTGTACTGTAAACATCAAATTGTAGTAACTTTGTAGTAATCGTTGATGTCTTTTATATGAGATAATGGGGTTTTCACTCGATCCATAGCAATTGTACAAAAAAAGGAAAATAGTTCACTGCATCGATTTGTTTGAGTAAATCAATTTCAATGTAAGGAATATACCTATTTTTTTGCTTTGTTTACTATCTGTATAATTTAAGTTATTAAAAACAGTACACGTTACAAGAGTACCATAAGTTTATTACAGATTGAATTGATAATACTAAAACAAATGAGAAATGGCGTGTTCTTTTTTAATTTATTTTTTTATAATGTTAGTCGTGTTGTATTGTATCGGACAGGGAAGTTTCGTATAGTACGGGACACGTCCGCGCGTCCATTACTACACGTAAATTAATAATAAATAATAATACGTATAATTGCCCAAAAATTAATAAAATAGTACCTAACACTTTTAATTATTACAAGTTAGTAGGTTACGTTCCGTTACGTTCGTCTTGTACTTAATATCGATAAATGAAACCTTAATAAAATAAAAAGAAAACAAAAAAGATAATAAGATGTCCGTTACTAAACCAGACTGTCCGATACTTAACGAATTAGTTCCTACATTGTATATTTTACTTTCTTTTTAAATGTTAATAACTCCCCTGATGAACACCTTTGCAAGGTATTTATTGAAAGTGTTCACCTGACAGTAACAGAAGTGTGTGACAATACTTCAAGGTTGGCTTTTACCCATCAAACTGAACAACTTTTGTTCTACAACTTTGTTGAAATCGCAACATTTTTTTTGACTTTTAATACAAATCGATCAGCTGGCGAACCAAGTTTGTATGAAAAGTCCAAAAAATTTTTTGCGATTTCAACAAAGTTGTAGAACAAAAGTTGTTCAGTTTGATGGGTAAAAGCCAACCTTGAAGTATTGTCACACACTTCTGTTACACCCTGTATATTTTTTGGCCTTTTAAGTATACTGTCCAATACTATCGCACAGCACAGGTCCGATAGTATTTTTTTTTTTGTAAAATAATAATTGATATAAATCGGTTATCGATAAAGTTATTTTACTTTTTACAAAAACGGTATAACGAATGAACTTCAATGTTCATATAATTATTATTTAAAATGATTTTTATGTCTCCAATTTCGTGACTTATTTGTTAAAACTAAAATGTGTCCGATACTATACTATCTTCCCCTATTTTTTTTTATTCACCGATGTTTTTTTTATACATTCCATACGGGGTACTCTGTGAATCCAGTGGACTAACCACTGTCCAATTGTCCATTACGCCATACAGTCCACAAAAAAATATGCATCATCATCATCACTAATATTATAAATGCGAAAGTATGGATGTTTGTTTGTGAGTTTGTTTGTTTGTTTCGCTTTCACGCCGAAACTACTAAACGGATTTGGATGAAATTTAGTAGGTAGATAGATAAAGCACTCGGCTGACTTTTATCCCGGAAAACTTATAGGTCCCCGGAGGAATGCTTAAAAACTCTAAATATAAGATGGCGCCACCTTAACATTTTCTTTCTCTCTAGATCCAATTCTAAAAGTTCACGCAGACGAAGTCGTGGGGGAAGCTAGTAGCTTATAATTTTTATTTTATGAATTTGTGATGTTTAATAAATAAATCCAAATCTATTATTACAGATAATATATATAGGAGTCAATAAAATATTTCCTGTAAGTCTCAATATAGTATATTTGAGTACAGTAAGTTTACTTCAATCACAGCGATTCTTACAAAATATGTATTCAGAAAATTTCTAACCTACTTACATTACAATTTTTATTTCGATTTCCATGTATCATTGCCTTAATTAATTGAGGATCATAAGATATGTAAAAAATATATAATTATGTAAAAAAATATATAATTTTTTTTTTAATTTTATAACATTATAAATTTTGATGATTTAAGTACACAAGAAAATATTTTATCCTACTTTCTCATGAGTAGGTATTGTAAACAGTTCAAACATTTTGAGATCGGAAGCATCTAAGAAGTACTGCCCTTTGTCCCTTTGGCACTTATAATGGCTAAAGGTATTTAAAAACACCAGCAAAAAACAGAACAACTATTTTGAAAATCACTGTTCCTGCGTCTTTCCGGGCAATTTACTGTCCTTTTGAGGAATTTTGTTGTCTTTCTGTGTGTTTTTGACCTGTGACTGATTTTGTGATGCATCTTTCGGATTTGACGGCTTATCTTTTTGATTCTGTGATTTCCCTTGATTTTTTTGTTTTTCCGCGGCTCTTCTGCCTTTTTCCGCCTGGTCCAGCTTATCTTCAGACAGTTGAGATCGTTTCTTGTGCTTGCCTTTACTCTTCGAAAGGAGGTAGCTCGCTACAGCCAATATGAGCTACGGAAAAAGCAAATCGTCAGGGCGTACTTTCAATACTTGTTCGTTATCATATACATATAATATAATACTAGTAATATTACCATAGAAAACAAATTAAATAAGTATATATCAGGTTCGGAATAAACGGTACTGCTCAGATTACATAGATAAGTTTCTAGCTAAAGTCACTTTTGGTCGTATTGTTACCACAGATTAAATGAAATTTCTCAGCTATAGGTACAAAAGACATCAGCGAGAGATGCATGACATTCGTACTAATTCCTTAGTAATACCGATAACATTGAAAATCCCTGTTAAGCTTCGAAAAAGTTTCACTATATTTCGTCTAGTAGTTTTGAACGCTACGACCTCGTGCTCCTACTAAATTCTCCTACTAGTAGGACCACAAGAACATACATGTCCCTATTCTCCAACTGCATGTGCATTGGGAATGCTTACATGTACAAGTAGGAGCAACAAGATATTACCAAAGTGTGGTTTCCTCGTTACCATACTGAGATGGGATTCTATTGGTTCATTTTTGGAAGCCGAAAGCGGACTTTTTTGTCGCAAAAGAATTCGAATGCATGGTTCGAAAATTAATTTTTACCCTAGGCCTGGACCAAAGCGTTTTATTAACAGACCACTGGCCTGGACATTGTACCAAAGTGCATGGAAAATCTTGAATAACACAGGTTTCATAGCAAAGATATGCGAAATTCAATAAAATCCGATTTTAAGATTATGGCAACATTTGTCATAAAATATGAAATAAACCATATTTCCATTTTACTCACCTCCAAAGTAATGAGAATGCCTGTAATACACAGTACAGTCACCGACGTGTCTTTGAACACCTCCAAAACTAAGTTCTTGCAGCCGACGTCATAGAATTCCTTTCTCGCTTTGCATAGCTCTCTCTCTCGCTCTTGCGCCAGGTCTGACCGATGGGGGTCGTAACCGGGGCAGCAGGCCACGGGCACATCAGGGGGAAAGTAGAAAGGAACCATGGGCTGGCGGTAGTCCTCAGCTGAGTACACTCCGCAGCAGCTGAGCTGGGATGAAACGGTAGGGTTTATGCAACATTTTACGAGATTGTATATAGTGAAAAAGGTTTAAGAGTGCGTCGAACATAAAAAACTTTGTACTATAATGTGTTAAAAGAGTGCGTTTGAAATTTTAAGGGGTTACTCATAATCAATATAGAATACAGGAAAAATATAAAAAAATGCAATCTTCATTGTTTTTCTTCATGCGAATTCTTGATTCACTTTCAGACAAAAAAAGCGTCGGTGGCGTAGTGGATAGTGACACCGTCCTCCTAACCGTCGCGGTCGCGGGTTCAAATCCTGGCCAGTGCACCAATGAGTTTTTCGAAACTTATGTGCATTTTCATACCGATTGCTTTAACGGTGAAGGAAAACATCGTGAGGAAACCTGCACATCTGATTTCTAGATGTGTATGATGGTCACGTTGCACACGTCCGTAGGTTTAAATCTAAAAATGCCGTACACGTGACCGCGGGTGATGCTAATTCAACACTATATACCTTGTGGATAGAACGGTTAAAAGTGCCACACGATGGGAAGAAGAAGAAGACTATTCAGATATAATATGGGAAACAAAAAATATGTAGATCGCATTTTTCCAATATTTTTCCTGTATTCTATACTTGATTATGAGTATTTATGAGTAACCTCTTAAAATTTCAAACGCACTTTTTTATCACCCTGTATACTTTGCTGTATACAGGGTGTAAGGGACAGGTTTCCGAAAACTTTAAGGGCTTGCTCAGTAGACGAAACTCAACAACTTTCCACAAGAATTTTTTTCAGGAATCGAAAAAAAACAGCTTCTCCATACAAACTGTCCAATCAAGTTTATAATTTTGAATGGAGAAGCCGATGTTTTTTGTCGTTTCCTGAAAAAAAATATTGTAGAAAGTTTTTCAGCTTCGTTTACTGAGCAAGCCCTTAAAGTTTTCGGAAACCTGTCCCTTACACCCGTATAATATAATAAGTTATGCTTACTTCGTGCTGGGTAGTGTCCCATATCTTGATGTAGCGAGGGTTGTCGTCTCTGGCCAGCCTGAAGGAGTCCGACAGTGACCTGCTGAGTTCCACCTCATCTTCCGTGGTCACACTCACCGCTACACCAGAAATCACCGCTTGGAGCACCGCCAGTATTATTAGAGATAGCATAGTCTGGAATATAATGCGAAAAAATACACTTTAAATCAATCTAATACCTATATTATTACTATCATTTATTTCAGACTTTTTTATGTGATAGGTGGCAAACGAGCAAGCGGATCACCTGATGGTAAGCGATTACCGCCGCCCATAGACACCCGCAACACCAGAGGACTCACATAAGTACGTTGCCGACCTTTGAAATGGGACGTTGACATCCTGTTATCCAGCCATAATATCCTTGTCAGTATTATGGGAACAAGAGATAGCGAATGATATGCAAACATCTCAGCAAACATTTTAAAAAATCCATATCGTCCCCACTGCAAGGGCATGGGTCTCTTCCCATACCTCGGGAAGGTTAGGCCATACTCCACTCACGGGGAGCAAGTCCGGATAGATGGAGGTAGTGGCACTAATGGCCAGCATCAGTGTCAGAATTTTGTAAGGCCACCGACGCAAGTCAGACAGACACCAATATATCGCGACCATTTCCGTGTTTTGCAATTTTTTTATTAATACATGAAAAAAAAAATTGTAGTCATCCTTAGTAAAAAAGAAACTCTTTTCTATAAAGCCTTTAGTTCTACGTTGCAGTCTATAACACCATTTCTTTAGGTACATTATCAAAACTTAAATAATAATTAACATGCCTTTTTACTGAAAGCTGCATGATAAAATTCTAATACTTCTTGCAACCGTAGGTACTTTTCTTTTGCATTTCTATTAAACACGAAATAAATTCTACTCGTTTGAGAATTTGAATATGCAGATAGATATCATACAAAGACATACTAGCATTAAGATTGTATACACTTATTTAAATATAAAGAAATGGAGTCTAGTAGCCATTTCATAGGCTCCAACTCCGCGTGATATGCCACTGCGGTTGTGTGATAAACACCCTTTGACCTTTATTATTCTTGTAAAGCTAGCAAGTTCAAGGTTCATAAAACCTTACTTCTTGAAGTTCTTGGTTTATCGGCTCTAGAAATATCTAATAAACCGTGCCCCTGCAGTGGGGACGATGTGGGTTGTTAACAAAGTACCTAAACAAGTTTATGACTTATTGTTTTTGAGGTGTAGTGTACAAAGTTAAGTTATTTATTATACATGCTCTGACCCGACTATCTAAGTAGAGGATAATGTTTTTAGTTTCTATGTGTTCTTAATCATGAAACTGCACAGCTTTCCCCAAGGAAAAAAGTCTTTCCCCAAGAAAAAAACACTTGCCCAAAGAAAAAAGACTTTCCCCAAGAAAAAAGACTTTTCCCAAGAAAAAGACTTTTCATACTCAGTTGGCCGATCTGTGAACGACCGAAAGAAAAGTAATAACAGGGTGAATTTTATTCGTAGATACGGTCGTGACTCAATGAGGCTAGCATGGTCGCGTCGATCACGCCAGTTAAGTCACTACAGATACGGTCATAACTTGGATGGGATTGACTTTTAGTGGCATCTATCTGGACCGTGGCCGTGCTTCGCAAGCCACGTTCACCCTATGTGCGCTGCAGTCACTAGACGGCAGTCGTTAAGCTATGTCGGAGGCCTTTTGCGGCTTGAAACCTTTTGACTCTGGGGTTGGCTGCTAGCCCCACGATCTCCACCAATCCGGACTTGGCCCCCGTGTGTGGTGTGGGCTAACCTTCCCGAGGTATGATAATTGACCACGCTGAATACGTTAAAAACAACCGACTTCAATCGCAACAACTCCAATTTTGATATGTTGTTGTTGATTTTCTCAAAAACCGCTGAATCGATTTCGATAAAATTTATATGGGACCACCTGTGAAGTATACCCTTTTAAATAAAAAAAGAATTTTCCAAATCGGTTCAGGCGTCTTCGAGTAATCGGTGAACATACATAAAAAAATATATATTAAAAAAAGATTCCGACGAATTGAGAACCTCCTCCTTTTTTTTAAGTCGGTTAAAAAGAGACCAGTGGGGACGATATGGGTGCTTAATATTATTATTTAAATTTCTATGGCTGTTAACGGATATTTTTTGTAACGGGTAGAGATATGACTCACCGCATGCAATCCCTTCTTTTTTCCCCGCAACACAGAGACTATTGAGTATATAGCTGTGGAAAGAGCTATGGCTGCCATGACTGCCAAGATTATCATGGCGACGTTTCTTCCAGATACCTCGCTGCTGTAGA
The DNA here is from genome assembly GCA_958295455.1 of Coleophora deauratella. Taxonomy (NCBI): domain Eukaryota; kingdom Metazoa; phylum Arthropoda; class Insecta; order Lepidoptera; family Coleophoridae; genus Coleophora; species Coleophora deauratella. Next base: position 2,567,755 of record OY282391.1, on the reverse strand, counting down.
TCTTGGTGGCTATGGCCGAAGTGACTGTGGCGACTATTTCTGCAATAGACGTCAGCTGCAAGAGGGAATAAGAAGGTTGAACACTTAAAAAATTATACACATTGTTTTTGCCGCCTTATAAAGAGCAGGCAATAACGAAAAACACATTTTTTCTCTTTTTTTTAGTAAGTATATATTTTCTTGAAATAAATATTTTTTCTCTGCATGTGTAGTCAAATCTGTATAGGGTATAGAGCCTTATGCTTAGGCTGAATTAGGTAACACTTTTTATAAATAAGTTGTTACCCAGAAGGCAAAGGATCTTATATACATTTGCGAATAAGTGTACATTACACAAGATATGTCTTTTATTATTCCCATAAAGTTCAATCCAATCAAAAATAGCAAAAGGTAAACAAACTTAGTAGGTAACTGACGTTGACATGTGTCAATTCCATAGTAAGTTTGTTTACTCATTTTGGCAAGGATTTTGAAGGATATAAGAAGTTTGTTTACCTTTTCTTTTTGTTGATTACAACAAGGTGTTCGTACATAATAAATACTTATAAAAACATAAGCAAATGAAAAAAGCGGTAAAACAGCCCAATGGATCCAATGATCCTGGTAACATTTTTTCCCGTGGCCACACTAAAATCAAATTCAACTTACTATGACTTTTTGGCGGGAACTCGCGGCAAGAGTTTGTCATTTTTGTTTTATTATCCGAAAAAATTGATATCGTGGTTTTAATGCATAATATTGATAGTGTATTGTATATTGTATTGTTCAATAAAGTGCCATTTAAGTGTCTAATATGTAGGATAATGAAATAAAAGTGTGTAGACTGTGTTTCGAGTGCTCTCAAGAAGTCCATGAAATCTTCATCAAAAGTGCTATCATTTTGTTGAAGAATAGAGAAAAAGTTAAAGACGACAGAAATTGATAAATGAGAACTCAAATGAAATAGAAAAATATTTAGAGAAGAGCAAACTACGTAAGAATAGGCTGTATGGCCAGAGAAGCCTTTGCCTTTTCCTTGCAAAAGCAGGAAAGAACCAAACAAAAAAAAAAAAACAACTTACTATTATCAAAGCGCCAACCACTACAAAGAAAATCTTCAAACAAGCCGTCCCTACACATTTCTTTAAGCAGCAACCTTTCTCCAGTTTCTTGCCCAGACTTGAGACGCCTTCGGTATCATCTGGAACTTACAGAGGAACATTTAACATGTTAACCGCCTCCGTGGTCGAGTAGCTAGTCTGCTTGCTTCACATCGGGAGGTCGCGGGTTCAATTTCTGGCGAGGTGCAAGTTAGTAGGATTCGGTTTGGTTTGCTTGGTGGTAGAGCGTTTTCAGAGCCCGCCTTGCTATCTACTACCATCTTATTTAAGTCTTGCCGCCAAACATCAATGTTAATTATACAGACATATATGATCCTTATGAAATACCTGAAAAAAAAACTACGGCTTCGACTCATGAAACTGAACAACTTTCCCCAAAAAACCTATAAGTAATCAATTCGCAAAAAAATTCTGGCCTCCGCTTACTACATTAAGTTTTGTATGTGAAGTCCGATTTTTTTTTTACAAACTTAATATAAGTTCCTTCGGGAAAGTTGTTTAGTTTCATGAGTAGAAGCCATTGTTGTTTTATTTTTCAGATATGTTGTAGAAGGACCCCATACATATAAAATGGCTATTTTTTAATAGCGATTGTAAACATATCCAGGCTATTAATTTGGTTAAAATGTGAAAACTGTCTTAAATACTTACGGTCATCATCGGACGAGGACCTGCGGGTCAGATCGATCTTGCCCCAGTGAGGCTGGTGATGATGGCGATGCTGGTCATGATCGGAATCTGGTGGAAAACGGATTATAACTATAAAATCTTACTTAATATTATAAATGCGAAAGTATGGATGTTTGTTTGTCTCGCTTTCACGTCGAAACTACTGAACGGATTTGGGTGAAATTTGGTAGGTAGATAGATCAAATACTGGATTAACACAGGCTACTTTTTGTACTGAAAAAATGGAAACCTTAGAGATAGTCATAAAGCGACATCCACGCGGGTGGAGCCGCGGGCAAAAGTTGGTGACAATTAAATCGGAGTTTTTTTAATGAACATAAAAAAAATATGATGATTAACCATCTTTGATTGTGAAACAAGGTGATTTTTCAATGGTGATGGACATGAACATACCCATTATTTAGGACACATGTAAGAATTTGTTTTACGACTTTTTAACCGACTTAAAAAGGAAGCAGGTTCTCAATTCGACTGTATGTCTTTTTTTGTATGAATGTTACGCGATTATTCCGCCAATTATGAATTGATTTTGATAATCCTTTTTTAGTTTGGTAGGCCATACTTCACAGGTGGCCCCATGTAAGTTTTATCGAAATTGATTCAGCACTTTTTGAAAAAATCAACAAAAACATTAGAACATTGCAAAATTGTAGTTGCTACGATTGAAGTCGGTTATTTTTAACGTGTGTGTTGTCAATTATTAATGTTAATAAACAAAAAAAACAAGCTGTTAAGCGCCAAACGTCTTTGGTGCCAAACAGGTTGGCGTTTAAGCTATCCTACTACACAGATTACTACCTCTAAGATCCGTAGCAAAAAGATCACTTACCCTCTTTACCGCTGGAGTTACCCATGTCTGCAGCTCGCAGACGGGTCGCAAACAAATGACCAGGTCAGCTGATCTCCCCGCAATAATATAGAAGCTCCATTTTAAGGATGGCCACACTGGCACAATATGACCACGGCCCAATGCTTCACCGCTCTGATACAACCACATAATAGCACATTGTTCATTATGTGGCATTTACGTAGCTACCTCAAAGGTATGTGGCGTTACACTGCTTGGGTTTTATTAATTCTTGGTTTTCAACCGACTTCAAAAAAAGGAGGAGGTTCTCAATTCGTCGGAATCTTTTTTTTTTTTTTTTTTCTATGTATGTTCACCGATTACTCGAAGACGCCTGAACCGATTTCAAAAATTCTTTTTTTGTTTGAAAGGGTATACTTCACAGGTGGTCCCATATTAATTTTATCGAAATCGATTCAGCGGTTTTTGAGAAAATCAACAAAAACATAGCAAAATTGGAGTTGCTACGATTGAAGTCGGTTGTTTTTAACGTATTCAGCGTGGTCAATTATTAATATTCAGGCGTGAATAATACGGTTTCTCATAAAAGGAAATATGTATTACTATGCGCCTTCATGGAGTAGCTTAGTAATTAGTACACTGGTCCACAGAGATATCTGAACCCCTACTAAAGCTATTCGTGATATATGGTGTATTACGGAGAGGTTCAGATATCTTTGTGGCTGTCTGTACATTCGCTTCATATCAGGATGTTGGTCTCCGATTAAAAGCCTGTCTTACTTTGTAGGTCTTGGGTCTTGGTTTGAATGGTGGTACCTAAAGCAGTTTGTATTGTGGCTCAGTGCGACTTTCATGGTCGCGTTGGTCACTCACGTTAACTGACTACAGATACGGTCATAACCAGGATTGTTAGGGGAATTTATCTCGACCGTTTGTGTACTTCGCATGGCTCGCTAAACCGTTAGTGCCGGCTGCTATGGCAGTCATGTCAGAAGCCATTTCAAAAGCCTTATGGGCAGCTGGAAAACTTCTGACATTTGGGTAGGTACCGCGTTACACCGCACTTTGCGTGTAACGTGCTGTTACGCCGTTAGTGCCGGCTGTTATGGCAGTCATGTCAGAAACCATGTCAAAAGCCTTATGGGCAGTAGGAGAACTTCGGACCAGGCGCGGATCCAGGCGGGGGGCAATTGGTGCAATTGCCCCCCCCCCCCCTGAAGCCTGACCGAAGTACTAAAACTTCTATAAAATGCAAATTATGGAGGCATTTCTTAACTATTCAAAAAAATTATTTTTATATTAATGGTCTAATCCATCGACCGCTTCATAAATACGGGTACACTGAAAATTTGCCCCCCCCCCCCCTCCACTGAATGAAATCCTGGATCCGCGCTTGCTTCGGACAGTGGGAGTGGGAACCTTGATGCGCTGGTTAAATCCTAAACCCTATGTGTCAGAGGAAGAAGTTCAGTACCTATTTCAAATAAGACGCATTATACAGGGTGTTAAAAAGTGCATTTAAAATTTTACTGCGTTACTCAGAATCAAGTATAGAATACAGGAAAAATATTGATAAAATTCCTACCTGCAATTTTATTTCAGTTACCCATACAAATTCTTAATTCACTTTTCAGATTTAATATTCATATTTTTCCTGTGTATTCTGTACTTGATTCTGAGTAACCTCTTATCAAACGCACTTTTTTAACACCCTGTATAGCAATGTGAGTGAAGTAATTTAAATGACGTAACCTGTGAGTAAGTAAAAGTAACGGAAAATAGCGCTTTTTGCAATGCTTTTTAATATTCAGTATGTATTCATAATAATGAGGCAATACAGTACATTCCGCCTTCCTTCCTTAATTGTTAGTAACATGTTAGTAACCTAAACTATCCTCACGGCTGGCGCATACGCACGGGAAATCCCGGTATCAAAAATACCGAATTTTCCAGGGATTTAATCTACGTAGCACCGATAATTTGGGAAATACTTCCCGGTTCTTTCCATACTGTCGTTCATGTTGTTTTTTTTTATATTTATTTATCGTTTAAACAGATGCATGGGAGATGTGTTGTCTTGATTATTTGTGAACTCTTTATTATACAAAGAAAAATATAAAATTTAATATAAACGCTTTCTACTATACGGAATTTGGAATGAGTACATTTTTAACTGGCTTCTAAAAGTAGGAACGGTTATTTAAAACTATTATCATTTTGTTTGCATCTATTTACATCCTGTATTAATAACCTAGTTCTTGATAGTATCGTAAAAAAATACCTTTATTAATTAGTTCTTGATGGTATCATAACATAATTATAACTTAGCATACCTAGAGAATAACCTTTAATATCAGAGTACAACCGTTACCTGCTTACACGACTTTGCTGAAATTCGCCTTGAAAAGTCCAAGAAATTCACTGAAGTCATTAATATTTATACATATTTAGTAATATACTTATACCTACCATTCCTTTACAAAAAGTATTGTTCCTAGTACATCTGTAAGGAAAAGTGTTGTGTTAACGTTTCCGCACAACACTAGGCTGTGCAATCGATGAAAGTGGTGACATCACTATAAACGTCAAGGGACTGCGTACGCGGGAAAAGGAGCCGGTTGTTGATCAATTATTATGTGATTTTCTTGTGATTTAACTGAGTTTAAATGAGATTGTATTATGTGAAGATAATTAATAAACATTTGAGCTTTTACCAACATTTGTCATCACTCTGATTCTACCGAAGTTAATATATCGGAAGTGAAATGTTACCCACATAACCTTGTCCCACAAAAGTGAAAAAGTTTAATTCCTGAAAGAAAAACAATAATAAATGAACACAGAAGATGCCAAAACTGATTTGAGCAATGAGGTATGTTTGTTTTGTGTATCAGTGAAACACGACAAGCTTCCTGTGCGCATCATCGTTCTTGGGTGACACACACATTTTATGGATGAACCAAGTAAGAGAACGCAGAAGATGCCTAAACTGATTTAAGCAATAAGGTATGTGATGTGAAAGAATACTTCACGACAAGTTGCCTAAGCGCGAAATAGTTTTTGTGACACACTGATTTTACGGATTTTATGATGATTATGTCAGTTCTGACCTAAGTAAGAAAATATATTCGATCTATAAATGATACCTATTCTCTTTTGAAAAATGAAGTAAGACAAACCAGTTTTGAGTTATATAATCCAATCACATGGTACTAATAACAACTGCAACAGTCGTAGAGAAGACTGCTGCAGTTCCCATGGTTTCATGCGCTAGAGCAATGGCAGAGCAGTGGCAGACCCTCTGACCCAGCTTTTCTATGAAAGGTGATGACTTTATAAGTTGTAAGTATGATTTTATACTTGGCGACTTTTCTACATCTAATTTTTGTCTTCTAAGAAGCGAAATTGATTGAAATGACCAAAGAGAAGTACATCTGAGTACTTTTAATAAATAGTAAAAAGTAGGCACATATTTACTCACTTGATGGATGTTTGATTTCATTAAAATATGAAATTAAGTATTTCCCTAAGTTTCTGACCCTATATTTATTGCACTCATTAATGTATATTCAATCTTGAGTTGCCAGCACCTTTGAATAATCTGGAGGTTGATACATGGATACTTTCAGTCAGTATTCTCCGTGTAAGGAGGTACACATGATGGGCACTAAGACGTGATATAATTTATGATTTTTGTTTTTTTATGTTGCATATGATGAGAATAACGCAGAACAAATTATCAAAGCTGTAGTGCAACGGGTACAGTGTGAATAACATCCAATGCAAAGAATAATGGAGTTTGGGAGATTCTAGGAATCAGCGAGAAAGATATGCTATACCATGACCCCTTCTGATATGATTTGGTAAAGTATGGAATATTATATTATTTTTTTCATTGATAAAAAAAAATGGATTTTAGCTATGGACACTTGCTTTGAAGATGTCCACTTTGACTGCAGTAAGGATTAAAATCAGTTCCGGATCAGGTTATGAGTTGGCAGGTGATGATAACGTGTTCTGATACTGTAATTATATGATTGACTATTTGATTAGTCTCATTACATAAAGCCACAGAATGGCTGCTTGCGAAGTTGTTTGTATGCCAGTATTTTAGTTGTATAATATTTTCCTTACTATTGAGTAAGCGAACATTATAACAAAGATGACTTCTTCTGACTGACCCTTGATGAGCTGAAACTTTTGGCGATGGACTTTAGTGATCATCATTGAATATTTTATCACTAGCTTATTTAATTAAGTTTTCGGTTTGATATTTAACTAAGTTTTTGATTTAGTTTTTGATTTGAAGTGACTGTAAGTTTATTCATTTAAAAGAACTGTAGTTTTAATCCTATTTACTGTATGCGTGAAGCGAAACAAATTGATAGAATGATATTAGTACCTAAACAAAATAAATTTTAAATATAGGTATATAAATTCTAAATTAATTGTACATCTCATAATTTGTATCTTCACTGAAAATCTATCTGATTGTGAAAACTGAAATAAAATCCGTTACAGAATTTACAGACATGCATACAGATATATGTTTAGACTATTTTATTATATAATATGGATAGACCAACCTGTTTATATACTTATTGTTTGTATGACTCAGTTTATTGGGAAACTTCCTGAATTATGTTCCGCAAATTTAATTTTCGATCTTAACAACCCTGTGTGCTAACGGTTAAGCTACTAGTTAGTACTAACTGCTATCCCCGATACTAATGTTTTGTCATTAAAGTGTAAGTACGAAATACGGGTGCTGTATTCTATATACCCTTAAGCAAAATATATTATTACATATTTAAATATTAAATATTCTATATAAGTAATAGATTAACCTTACCTACTTTGTGTTTGACAAGAAACTCCAATCAAAGATGGAAAATAAAAGTAATAAAATAAAGCATAAGCTACTCCGAATATGAGAGACTATTATTGGGTTCTGAAATAAGAAGTTTACTAACTTCTCACTAAAACCAAAAGATCATCTCTGACATTGCAATTGCACGATTTAAGGGGGCCTAATAATCTAGCTAATTAGTTTCGAGTGGAAACATGACAAGATTTTACTTCTTTAGAAAGAATGGCAGAAATTAAACGGTTAGATAATGACCCTGGTCCATAGAAACATGTTACCTAAAGGTAACATCGACATTGAAGATTTCGTGTAACAATTCAACTATTCTTAATGATTACATGATGATTAGAATTCAGTTGTATAAAGAGAACAAGGTTTTCGAGGATCGGCAAAAACGACTGCCTGCCATAGACGGTAGTAACCAATTTTAGTTATTACCTCATTTGACAGATGAAGTGACTGATTGTTGTGACCAGTTAAGAGCGAGTGCGTATGTAATTGTTCATTCTGTACGCACATATTGCCAGACTCTGCTATATGGAATAGATTCATTACTGGATAAAGTGTAACAAAATTGAGATATAAGAAAAAAGCCTTATATGGTATGGTAAAAGTAGGTCAAACTGAAGTAAGTTTAATTGCTGGAGTATGAATGGAATCTCTCCTTAAATTTCAGTGATGGGAGGTTTTGAATATTTTTATGGCTTATATCGTTATGATATGATGTGAAATGTTGTTTAAAGTTAAAAAAATGTTACTTTGACAGATTTTGTGATATTCTAAAAATGTACCATAAAATAATACAGTGTCTGATTTTAGTTACTTTGTTAGTACCAGTGCAGTGGTAGGGTACTAAAGTACAGAGTGCTCGTTATTACTAGAAGGTACAATCCTCTTAGATGGCAATTTGCTTTCTTCCTTTTTCGAACCAGACTAGAGAAGAAGCCAGACGGATACTGTTTGTTATTTCTAGAAGAAACGGAGAAAATCGGGTACTACCTAATGTTAGACAAAAAAGTAACATTCTTCATAGCATTATCTTTTTCATAATGTAAAAAAAAAAGTTTTCTAATTTTATTAATCCAAAAGTGTTCCGTGTTTTTTGTATAGATGGATCATTTGATAGGAGACATTGTAAGAAGTTTACAGGTTCCGCGTGGTAAGGATTTAGTACTAGAAAAAAATGACGATTTAAAGAAATGTGTAAAGCATCAACTGAAATAAAATCAAATAAACATTTTGAATTTGGTTTATGATTTATAAGCTTAAAATTGAGGCCTTGATATGTTTATTTAATATGTGTAATGCTGTGGCGCCACATACCATGAATACTAATAATTTAAATAACTAAGGAGATTGATTAATTGAATTACTGTAAAAAAAAAACATGTAAAAAAAAAAGGTAGTCATTAATAAATTCACAGATGCGTCCATGATCAAACTGACTACCACTAGATTTTATATTTATGTTTATGACAGATATATTGATGAGCCCAAAAAAAAAAAAAAAAATAGAAAACGAAATTTGACGACAATGTACATAGTAAATACTTATGCTTATTGTAATGAAGGTGTAAAAGCAGACACTGTCTAATAAATATAGATTAGAATTACGAAATATGACACTTTTAACTTGAAACTGATGATAAGTTGATGGTCTTTCATATAGATAATATTTACTTACTCGAAAATCTACCTGAAATGCTGCGAAAACGCTAAAGAATTACAATATTATCTTTAATGGTGAATTAAATTTGGAATAATTGATTAGTTATGTCGTTCATGGAGAATGTTCACTTACTTTAATTTAATTAATTATAATTGATTTCGTTATAGTGTGTCTTAAATACTTTCGAGCACAAGCTAGTGAGAACAAACGAAACAGTTGCAACTCCACCTGCATGAAGCTGTTCACACCGAAGCGCTGCGGACAGGGAAAGATGACCGTACCTAACTCGACCTCGATGAACAATCTACATTATTAACTGACTCACTTCATGATGGTGACATTCCCCAATTCATGGGGTTACGACTTGAAAGTTAATCTACACTATTAACTGACTGACTTCATGATGGTGACATTCCCCAATTCATGGGGTTACGACTTGAAAGTTAATACTTTCTGATCGAATAATCTTTTAAAACATATATGCTGACGTATAGACTTTTACCCTAACAGTTTTCTTAATAGTTATCATACTCGATTACCGCCCAAGATTAACGTACAGGTTTGGGCTCCAGATGTTCTCCGGCAAAGCAGCTCCACTTTCAGTGCTGGCTTTCTAGGGTCGACCTTACGAAATAAGGTGTTGATTTCTTTGATTTGATTATTGTCCTGTTGCAGTGCTACGTTAACTGTCACTACTTCTTCTTCAATATGACTAACACGAACGTCCATTCACTGTCAGCTCTCTTGTTGTCGTTCACCAAAGTGACTTTATATGCAAAGTTGAATACCTATTTGATAACTTATTATATTCTAAGCGACAAGAAGCAGAAACGCCGATATATGCACGACATTATTGACTTTGTACTCCCTAAATGAATGAGACCGCTATATCTTTGACGGGTACAAGCGGTAGCCGTGAGGCAAACGCCGATATATGACATTATTGACTTTGGACTCCCTAAATAAATGAGACCGCTATATCTTTGACGGGTACAAGCGGTAGCCGTGAGGCAAACGCCGATATATGACATCATTGACTTTGGACTCCTTAAATGAATGAGCCGTGAGGCAAAAGCACCTGTGATGCGTGCTAGAGGGTAGGCCGTACCGCGCTTGATGCGTGTAAGCGGTAACCCGGGTAGACCGTATCACCTGAGATGTGTGTAAGCGGCAACCCTAGGTGAGTCCGTGCCTCCCGTGAGGGTTGGTCACGGTAACCTGTGTATTGATTGAGCCATGAGGCAAACGAACCTGTGATGCGTGCGTATCCAAATCGCAGCAGAGCGTGCAGTGATTTACTGAACTTCACACATTGCGTATGTGCTGAGGCCGAAGCAATGATGCCTGCGGCACTCTTATCTCTTACAATCTCTAGCACCGTGAGTGTACATTAAACTCCATTTACGGTTAGGCACCTGATGTGTGCCCTCAATTTCGAGCCTAAAATTACATCAAGAATAACTGAAGAAGTATCTTGGGAGAGTCCAATTATGCAGGAGAGGTCAGTTAGGCGGATACAGACAGCAACAGCCGATTTAACATAGACAATGATATTATAATTGTATTATTCAAAAGATTTTATTAAAATGACACCCCTATAATTCAGGGTATTATAGGATGTTGTTCATCAATTACATGAATGTATTACCAAAGTACAGTCTTAAAGAAAATACTGTCATAATTATATGCTTACGAAAAATGTTGTTGCATTTCTTGATATTTTTTTTATAACTTGTGATGTTTTAATGTGTTTCAAATTTGTATTGAAAGAGTATTACTAAGTATAAAATACATACATATATTTATATTAAATATCTTATTAAATTTGTTTATGATTATGTATCTGAGTCAGTATTTTTTCTGAGATATCTTAAAGATAGAAAATTATTCTAATATTTAAAATGTTAATATTTTTAAACTGAGAGTTATATTTAGTTTTGTTCCTAGAGTTATATTGATTCCATCTGGAGTACACAAGAAGTGACACAATAGAATTTTAAACACAAAGGCAACTAATTTAATTACCTGTATCGGTAAATAAATGTTTTGACGATTGTTTAACTCTAATGATGGAGTAACAACTAATTCTGAATTCTTCATTAGACCTCTGATTCTCTGGGATACAATTAAGGATTGCTTTTTCATTCCAGTTTATATTTTTATGTAGATATTTTATCGGTATTAGTCTTCCTAGGTAGAGAAAATAAAATTCTGAAGAGAGAAAATTAAAACCTACTTTTCTTGCGGGATACAATGCAGACAACTTGCTCATTCATAATGTTATCTATCACAGATTAACAGTACGAAAATTTAGATGGAAATACTGTATTACATAGATAAAATATTTTAATTCATGATAACTGTACAATGTCCGAGTATAATGTTTGTCTTACAAATATTCTTAGATATTAATAGATTGCATTAGTCATTATGCTTTATTAATAACAGATCAATTCATATGATATCAAGTAATATTTTTTGTCAAATGAAATTAATGAGGCAAAGCTATATTCACAGTTTCAACAATAACGATAACCGTTTCTCGGTACTTGATTCAGTTAAGAAAAAGATTGCTTAATGATAATGAATGAAGCTTCTGCACATTAACGTGCAATTTAACATATTATTTTGTAGCTTAACAGAAAGACAAATATGAGAAAGATATAAATCGAGGTGTTAGTCAAATATGGGTAGCTGAAAATTAAGTGAAATCATTTCTTTAACTTGGATTAAATTGTTGGACTATTAAGTTTAAAATTTACTTACACTTTCAAGTTGAGGGATCCGAAACGTTTAGTAGGTAACGAGAATTGCCGAGTGTAAATAATTCTCTAATGTTTATTTGTTACTTTGGTTTAGCACTCGCTGAAAGATTCTGAGATTGTATAGTAGACAGTAACTATGGAATTTTGGGTTACAGTGGAAACAGACCGATATATGACGCAGTGCACCGTTCTACGCGATGTCACGCATCTAGACATTGCACTACAATGATGGCTTTTTCTCATCTTTATTAATTCTCTTTGGCTAACTACATGAAACTAGAGGGTCCTAGTTAAAAAAAAAGGATGGCCGAAGCGTCTGAAAATACCTCATAGATAACATTATTGTTGGCCAATTAATTTCTATTATTACAAGTTCTGTAACATAAACGTTGTCCAGTTTAGATTGTGGAACGTTTTTACAAACGGACAACTTAAGTTAGCAAATCTTTTTTAAATAGGTCTGGTCTTTGTAAGAAACTGACTGGCTGATTTCGGATTATTTTGAATCTGTTATCGGATTGGGTGAGACGGTGTCGGTAGCGTGTTACTTATTTTTGAAACGCTCTGATTTGTATGAAAGATACTGAGGACGAATAATTACTAGTGGAAATGAATTTTCAGTATTTTTCCCTAAAGCAAGTCATGTTTACCGAGTTTGAATCTCGCGGTGCCGAAATCGGTTGCAGACTGTTTTCAATAAAGCAAAAGTTTGTAATTGTTCGTAAGTTTAGAGTATCACAGGACTGCCGATTAGGTTTCTTTTTCATTTTCAGTGCATCTCTAACTGTATATCAGTGCCAAATAATAATCTGTTTTACGAACAAGTTGACAACAAGGGACTACATTATGTTGTTTGTAAAACTAATAGTTGAATACATGTACCGTTCAAATCCCCTTAAACAGAAACGACTGAGGAAGAAGCGATCTGAAAGTTTCTTTTGTCATCATTTAGTGACCAAGTATAACACTGTTCTTCTTTACATGTTTCGACTGGACATTGAGCTGGAGAAGGGCGCTACCGAGACGCGCTTTGAGTTTGGCGAACTTGTGTCGACGTGGAAAACTTGTCTGACATCATGCTGCGATCCCTTCGAGGACGAAGGATAATCAGGATGGCCGACTGTTAACGTTTCCGCACAACACTAGGCTGTGCAATCGATGAAAGTGGTGACATCACTATAAACGTCAAGGGACTGCGTACGCGGGAAAAGGAGCCGGTTGTTGATCAATTATTATGTGATTTTCTTGTGATTTAACTGAGTTTAAATGAGATTGTATTATGTGAAGATAATTAATAAACATTTGAGCTTTTACCAACATTTGTCATCACTCTGATTCTACCGAAGTTAATAGTTGGTTTATTTTTTTTAAATATTGGGTGCCTTTAAAATTTTAAATACGGAACTGCTGCGCTGCAGAAAGACGCACGGGATGACGCGTCGCTAAATCACCAAATACGAAGTCCCTTTATTAGATTTTAAATTAATTATCGCATTTCTCGTTCATAAATCAATGAAGTATCGCGTTCTTTCCTTATTAACAACCTAAATCATCCTCACGGTTGGGGCATATGGGTCTCTTCCCATATCTCGGGAAGATTCGGCCATACTCCATATAAGCGAAGTCCTGATTAGGCTAGTTAACAAACCTAGTCAGACTCTTTCAGACAATTGCAGAATTTCTCAAAATTTATATAAGGCCAATAACCATTGTATCTACTTACCTGATGGTAACCGGAACCAGCATCTTAACATATTTTGACGGCCTCCGGCAGATGGAGTTATCATCCATTTAAGTTTGCGGGAAGGAAATTGTACAATAAAATGCGAGGGTACAGTGTTATTCGTGCTGTGTAGAATCTACGGGGAAGGCCGGTTTCGGCTGAGATGTGCTCAGATGGTAATTATGCTGTGTTTTATAATATTTTTAAACACTTCTCCTCCCGACTGTCCAGCGCCAGGTCATAGTCATCAACAGTGGCACTGGCTGCCACTCATTGGTGGGTAACCATGACAACGGCACCACAACACCACGCACAAAGCGAAAGTGGTGGTCAGCACCCTTTGCCACCACTTGATACCGCATCAATTACCATTGAACCAAGGGTGGAGGTACTACCAAGGCCGTAGCGAGTTCGCATTTTGTTCACGAATGTACCATACAGTAAGGCACAGAGTTTCTTGAAACGAAATCAAAAATAAGTTTATTTATTATTGAAGCTGATTTTTAAAATGCTTGCGTGAGTTGAGTATCAATATGTTTTGATGATAAAAAAAAACTACTTAGGTACTAAAAAAGGTCAGCTGCATAAAATGTACCAATATCCTATGTAAATCTGAAGATCGCGATGAATCTACGACCCGTCGGCATTTAAAATTGAATTAGGTCATTTTAGTTGTTGTTACATGTGGTTACAATTAAACAGTCCTACACTACACAAACATACATACATATGAACCTAAATAGACCGCCTACTTTTTTCTTGTTTATTATTTATATGTTATTCCTTGTTTTATGTTTGGCAATGAAGTGTTTTCATTCATTCACATTAGAAATCGTTACCCTCCGTTTTGGTAGACCCGACTATGAGGTAAAAATAAGTGATTTCGACCAAGAGTTACTTTCGTCATCAAAATTTTAAAATAAACATCTTCTTCGACGGCGACTTGGTGCAAGGAGTTTATAAAAAGGGAGCGGGAGTGAGCACTACGTCGGTTCTAATTTATTTAAATTTATATTGGCTAGTAGAACTGTGTCCCTTTGCAACGATGTAATGGCAAAAAGATACGTACGTAACTCCATCTATAACTGTACTTGCAACTTTCGAATATAAAAATTAGGTAGGTCTGTACCTGCACCTACCTTGTTTGATTATTTACACCTATATCTACATATACCTAGGTTGTTTATTGTTGATTTGACTGATTGCATATATGGAGGTGACTATTTTCAACCGACTTCAAAAAAAGGAGGAAGTTCTCAATTCGTCGGAATCTTTTTTTTTTTTTTTTTTTTTTTATGTATGTTCACCGATTACTCGAAGACGCCTGAACCGATTTCAAAAATTCTTTTTTTGTTTAAAAGGGTATACTTCACAGGTGGTCCCATATAAATTTTATCGAAATCGATTCAGCGGTTTTTGAGAAAATCAACAAAACATGGCAAAATTGGAGTTGTTGCGATTGAAGTCGGTTGTTTTTAACGTATTCAGCGTGGTCAATTATTTAGTCTATGGTTACAGATCTGTCTAGGAATAAAGATCTTGCAGACCTTCTTGTCCTCATGTCACGACAAAACGAATTATCTGACAGAACAGAAAATCTGAGTTTGAATAAAATTTCGAGTAATAAGTATGTTGTATCTTGCTTAACTTCACGATAAAATAACCTACTAAAATTAAAAGCCTATCGTCATGAAATATGGTGTAATTAATACAAGTACGACAATCGTATTTAGGGAAATCTAACCTTCACCGTCTAAAATACATCGAATATACACATACAATACAATCGAAAAACAGACTACCACGTGTATCGTTATAAGCCTAGTGTGGAGTCAATGTGTATTATTTTTGAAAAAAAAAGTTTTTTGGCATATAAAATCTTTATCTTATCTTACACTAGCTTTTGCCCGCGGCTCCGCCCGCGTACATGTCGCTTTTTGACTGTCTCTAAGGTATCCTACGGGAACCATGCATTTTCCCGGATCAAAAAGTAGCCTATGTGTTAGTCCAGTAATTGATCTATCTACCTACCGAATTTCATCCAAATCCGTTCAGTGGTTTCGACGTTAAAGCGGAACAAATAAACATCCGTACTTTTGCATTTACAATATTAGTGAGATGAGATGCGATGACCCTGCGAGAGAAGCGTAAATAATTAAAATTCATTTTTGAAACTTACGTAAATTTTCATACCAATTGCTTTAACGCTGAAGGAAAACAGAAACATCGTGAAGAAACCTGCACATCTGATTACTAACGTGGCTCGCACCACCCGTTCGTAGGTGTCCGACACGTGACCGCTGGTGATGCTAAGTGCAACCCCATAGGCAACGACATAGCACGGTCAAATTAAGCTTTACAATAATAAAAAAGAAAACTATAAGTGCTTTTTTACCTATTTCCTGTTTATATCAGTTCATAAAAGTTCAAATTAATGTCGATGAAAGTTTATTATGAAGTCAATAAAACAGGTAATGACTTTTTCGACCCCAATCGAATGGGGTGCTTAATGTTAACACCTCCCACGCCGACAAAAGCCGACAACCATCAACCAAGTGACGTACCACCATCGCAATCAGGTTGCTATTGTCCCTAGACGTCTACTTACAGACCTGATTTACAAAGATTCTGCTACAAAAAGTTTAAAGTCTAGTCACGCGGCCAAAACAAGGAAATACGAAATTATGAAATTATTTTTCTTCATGGATTTTTATCGTATTTTTTTATATAGTACATGCTTTCCCCAGGAAATTTGTTCAGTTTCAGGAGTAGAAGTCCCATTTTAATTAATTTCAGCTGATTTGGTTAGACCTTATATGATTACAATATTATCTCTTGTAATTATTTACCGTATTAGATTATTCACCATAATTATATTTTACTCTATTCAGGACTATACCCTACTTTTTATGAGTCAGTGGTATTGATATATTTCTTGTGGAAACCCACAGAATAGAGTGAGGTGTCATTGAATGCTATTAGTGTTAACTTAGAGGTCGGATGAGGGCACTGAAAAAAGTCCTATAGAGCGGAGTGTAACTTTCTTTTCAGTGGAAGATGGAAAGACTTTACTGACCGATTCGTTGTATGAATTGACCATTATTTTTATTAAAATTCTGATGATAACGAATTCATGAATCTGTTTTTTTTTTAATTATAAGACTGACGAATCTCCTTACGTGTTATAACGTCTTTGTGTTAATGCGTCAAATATAAATCATAAACTATCCATACGCCACACTGCCAGTAGTGATTTGTCAATAAAACTATTAAAAAAAAACTCTATAATGAATATAGGAAGTTCGAATTACAAAATCAAATATTTTATTTTTTAGAATCAAGTTCCGATCGCCACTGGTTACGTCATATAAATTATAACTTTGACAACTGTCTCTTGATTCGTTTACTTGGATCTGTTAAAGTAAGATTAATATAATGTTGTAAACTCATATATTGTGTAATTTTATACATAATTATTAAAATGTACAACATGTACATAATATGACAACTTTTTCTTACTTTTGCTTGTAAAACTGTGAACAAACGCCTAATTTATAAGATGCAAAGCAAATAAATAGATATAAATAAATAAATAAATAAAAAAAGGTGCTCAGCCCTTCAAAACGTAGAACATAGATATTATAACTTTTTTTAAAGGAAATAAAGTAAATTCCGTGAATTTGATAAGAAGTTCTTTAAAAACATGTTCTCGACTGCGCAGACGGCGTGTTAAAGTAAATTCATTTGACGTTTACTAATTATCTATCACTTTTGTCCTTCAGTATAATAATTTTACCTGATTTAATTATTAATAGTGTACGAAAAGTATGTAGCAAAATCAAAAACAAAAAAACCTTATTAAATGATCCATTTTACTGTGACTTTGAAAAGCCGAAGTGAAAGATGCTCCACACTTTGATGTAAAAACGAATCTGTGTCTCTATCGCAAAATGTCCCACTCCTGAAAACATAACCTTTTCGCAAAATGTACTGTTCGTGAACCCTTGAGAAAAATGTCCCGCTCCTGAAATATAAGGTTAAATTTCAGAAGCGGGACATTTTGCTCAAGGGTTCGCACACGCACCTCTACGAATAATAATACATCATAACTTTAACAGTCAGTAGCTAATTTTGCCGTGAAAATGTTTTCAAGACGTTGAACTTAAACAGTGAACTTTAAGGAAAAGATTTTGAGGTATTGACCCTAATACTATAACAGGGTTAAAGACCCCGCGAAATACAATATTAGAACTTTTATAGAATAGTTCCTATGGCAACATTATACTCAACAGATAATGTTTTTTTTTATTGTGAAAGGCGGCAAAAGGCTGACGGTCCACCTGATGAAAAGTAGCATCCGCCGCGAATAGGCATTTATAACACAAGAAGAGTTATCAGCGCCTTGTTAATCTTGAGGGCTAAGATAGATAATGCTAAAACTGGTCAAAAATAATTGTACAAAACTTAACAATCTTAAAATCAATACTTACATTACTTCTACTTACGAAACTGAACAACTTTCCCCAAGAAATCCATAGTTCATACAAACGGATCAAAAATTTTGTTTGTTTGAAAAGTCTTTATTGCAGTAAAACATACGTCATAACAAATTAAAATAACACAGGAAATAATATACAAAAGCGGACTTATTCCTTACGAGATCTCTTCCAGACAACTTTAGGTTGTTGACAGGAATCCTATCCGAAAAGGATGGGCAAAAATTACAAACACGGCTTATACAGGTTGAAATTGAATAGCGGACCAAATTTGAACTCTGAGTTTCTGCTTATTAAACTAAACTACTTTCTCTAAAGGGTTAAATTCAATCGAAGCAAAAAAAATGGACTCTTCATACAAATTAATGAGCTAATTGATAAGCCAATTTTGTATGGCAAGTCCAAAATTTTATTTCCTCCATTTTGAATACCAATTCACTTAAAAATTTTGTTCACAGTCAAAATTTGGTCCTACATTTCAATTTTATCCTGTATAATATACCTTTGCACAATATATTTTTTTGGGGTTCTCACAAATCAATCACGTTTATTAACAAAAGCTGTGCAGAGAGAGTCCAATTTTTATTTCAAGATTGTATGCGTTCCTTTGTGAACGTTGTTTAATTTCATAAACAGAACCCATTATTAACGGTAACAGAACATATACAATTGTACCTTATTAAACCTTACTTTCTAAACAGGACCATCTTACAGTAGATGCAGAATCAGTGGAAAATCGATCGACGTCAAGCAAAAGTGTTTATTTTTTGGTACTTTTGTCTGTCAATTGTCATCACTAGGAATATTGTCTAAAAACTTCAATGTGTTATCAAGTTAAAGAACCTCCTTTCTGACTGATCCATCTCAATACAATCTGTATGTCTACCTATAGACCAAGGTTACATTATATTATTCACTTCAAAATTACTTATGTAGATACTTTATACTATCTAGTTTATTTTTTGTTCAAAATGTTACCTGCTTAACCAAACGATGACCCCTGATTTAAATACAATATTTAGTCGCTACAATAATCATAGACTAAAATCCGATCGCTTGCTAACACAACCAATGATCAAAGACCTCTTATAGCTATTTTATAACGTTATTTCAAAGACCAGACAATACTGGAGGGTGGTTTTACGTGACTTCAACCCTGGCACGCAAATTCACACCACCGAAATTTAGTGGGGTACTAAAGAGACTTTACACCACCTCATCGCCACATTCCACTTTCGGGTTCGTTACTGGCTGGATGCGTCATAAGCTCGCGCGACGCTTCGCCGGTTGAACGCGTCAAAAAAAAACGTTCGAATATTCAATTCGATTTCGTGTTCCACGTGTATTCTTCCCGCGCTTTTTTAGGTTCTTTTCCATTGATAACTTTTGTGTTGTGCTCATTAAAGTGTTACCGGAAAATACAATA
The DNA here is from genome assembly GCA_958295455.1 of Coleophora deauratella. NCBI lineage: Eukaryota > Metazoa > Arthropoda > Insecta > Lepidoptera > Coleophoridae > Coleophora > Coleophora deauratella. The sequence continues at coordinate 2,548,211 of OY282391.1, read as the reverse complement.
GTTTTCAAAGATGGAGGGGTGCGGTATGAACTGTATAAAGTACCTATTGGTCACCTTTAATGGATTTTTTCTGGTAAGAATTTTCTTACGTTTTCTGTAAGTCTTAAGTTCTCTATGTTCTTTGCTTTTTATTTGATTTTAATATGAATATAGTTGACATACTAGTGATGCAATAAAACAGATAATTCTCGGAATGGCTATTTTTGTAAAGTTTTATTAGAGTTGACACAGAGGCAGAAGTAGGCAGCCTATAAAGTATTGTTTATTTTGGTACTATTGAGCCAGCTGCTCGGATTTAGATAAACATTCTCTCTCCGGGACGGACGGAGAAGTTTGGTTGAATTTCCTAATTTTGATATGACCGATTTGTAGTAGTTCAGGGAGATAGCTCTATCTACAATTTCTCTCTTTAGTTTGAGGTTTCTTTACCTTATATTATAATTTATTAGCTTATATGTAAAATCTTTGTTCAGGAAATTGGCTCCCAAAAGTTTTATTTTTTATTAAGTTTTGTTTTTATTTACGTCCATAACGTTTGATATTTTCTAAAAAAATACCAGTAACAGTCTCCGCATACCGTATGCTCTTAGTGATAAATTCGGTTTTAGTTAATATTAGTAATTTATTTACATATTTAGATCTTCGTTAAATTGTCGTTTTGTTTAGCAGAACCAATACTTAAGGCCAACACTTACAGCCAAAAAAACTGAGGCATTCCCTCGAAAGTACGCAAACGAAAAATTTTGAAATAAGACAAGACAAAAAACTTAATCTTAAATAGGATTTTTAAATTTATTATTAATGAAACAATGACATTTTATCTTTAAACTTCTAGGTGTATTGTATTTAATTAAAGACGATAATGGTAAGCAATATTTTACAAATAACAAATCATAAGCAATGATAACATAATATGCGGCGGTTACGTCAAGGCCGAACGCAAAATTCTCGAGATTTCGATGTTTTTATTACTTTTCTTGGCTTTCAAATAAGTTAAAAAAAAATCCGTTCAATACAAATTGAAGGTATTAAATTGGCCGATTTTTGTGTGTTGGTTTCAACATAAACAAATATTGTGTTTCCGAGAGAATTTGCAATTAATGCAAAATACAGGGTTTACAGGATATTTTTTTTCATCAAAGTTTCTGTGATTTTAATGATTCTGTTCAATACAATTAGTTTTTTATTGTTTCAAGTATGTTATATATTTTTTCCATGGTGATAGCTTTAACCATTATTTCAAGAATTTGAATTGAATATTGCGATTTGGCTATACTTAGCGCCTTAAGGTCTAAGAGTAGGCCGAATGTCACTATGTATGGAAACCAAGGTACACACGTTTTTATCCAGCTTAGACTGACAGATCTAGTGATTATGTGTTTATTATTTTAACCTATTACGGCGAGGAAAAAAATACAGTTTTGTTTCTCTATAAAGTGTGTCTAAGTGGGGTCCTTTTCGTCGAAATACCACTTTCTAATTCTTAACATGAATGGATACAAAAAAAACATGAATGTAGTGTTCGAAATCTGAGTTACTTTGACCATAACAAGTGCTCATACTTCAAAATGGGGTCATTACAGGGATTGATTGCATCATTTTTTTTTATAAAATAAGGTAGGTAAGGTATTAGCTTTTTTTTAGGTAAAAACTAAATACTAGCTTAAAATTCCATTATATTAGCATTTTTTTATTTATGAAAATTTTGTAATGGTATGAAAATGAGTACTAAACTGTGACATCATAAGAGTTGCTATTTCAAAAATTTTAGAACAAATTGTCGTTTTTGAGATTTTGAATAAAAGTAGGTAACTATAACAGTCAATTACCCTAATGGTCAAGTAGCCCCAAACTTGGATTCAAATCGATGCAAACTAGTAACTGATACATATTAGATACTTGTACGTATTAGCAGTTTAGATACAAACAAATTGAACCCACAACCCGCGGCGTACCAGTCAGGTGCGCTATCTACTATACGCAAACGAGTCGGTCAAACTTTCAAAAACTTTTATCTTTTAATTCAGAGTATTTTTCAAAATACACTTTTAACTTTTAAGGTTGACTGGAAGAGATCCCGAAAGGGATAAGTCCGCCTTTGCTATAATTTATTTTGTATTTTCTGTTTTATGTATTATTGTATGCAATAAAGAGTTTACAAACAAACAAACATTCAGGGTTATTTTTGGACCCCCCACCAAAACTTCACAGTGGCCTTTATTCATGAAACTGAACACTTTTTCCAATGGAATGAATGTTCAATTCGCAAAAAAATGATGGGCATCTCCATACAAAGTAGGGCGATCACGTGATCAAATTAGTATGAAAGGTTCAAATTTTTTTTCGAATTGACCATTCGTTCTTGGGAAAAGTTGCTCAGTTGCATGAATAGAAACCACTGTGAAGTTTTGGTGGGGGGTCCAAAAATAACCGTGTATATTTATAAAATTGATTTTAATTCGCCGACAACCGATAAATGGCAGATAATCTTGTTTTTTTTATGGCAGAGGTGGCAAACGAGCAGACGGATCACCTGATGGTAAGCGATTACCGCCGCCCGTAGACACCCGCAACACCAGAGGAGTCACAAGTGCGTTGCCGGCCTTTGATATGATTTCATAACAACATAGTAACTATGATACTATTAGCCGCTGGTCAGTGAATAACAGCGAATAATAAGAAAATCCAGTTAACATAACACCCTATATCCTGTATATAGGGTGTTATGTATACAGGATGTAACAAAATAGGTGTAGGATCCATTAAATGGATTTTCTACTCTATATACTGAACAACTTTTGTTCTACGACTTTGCTCGAGCCGCAAAAAAATTTGAGTTCATATAAACTGATCAGCTGTTCACATACATACAAATTCATCATATTGGCTCCCTTAGTAAAGTTGTGCACTTCTTGAGTAGAAACATTAGTTTAAATAGCTTCAAATGGATAATTTTGCCTTTTTTTCGTTTTGCGCCTTTATATAGCTTGCTGGGGAAGTGACGTAACTGCATGAGTCATATCGTAATTTCATTGTATTAAACACACAAATGGTCAATGTATAAAATAAATGTGCTAATTGTAATGCACATAAAACAGATTTAATGAGCAGACAGACATGCAAATTTGTGAACGCACAGGACTAGCTATAATCGCTTGCTTTGTATCTAAATAATAAATAAATAATATCTGGGACAAAAAAAAAACAATAAAAATAATAAAAACAATACTAAAAATAATAATAATTAATAAAAACTTGGTCAAAGGATTTATAATGATACGATATAACAGTATTATCTTTTTTTAATACTTTATTGTAATAAATACATACTTATACAAAAGTGAGGTTACAAGTGGGAAAGAGATACAATAGGCGGCCTTATTGCTACGTAGCAATTTCTTCCAGGCAACCTTTGGGTAGGAAAACATCGATAGAATAAGATAGGGGGGTAGCAAAAATATTATCGTTATGAATAATTATAAATATAATATAAAATTCGCTGGTACCTCAGATCAAGAAGCTGGTACTATTTAAACTAGGGCTTCTACTCATGAAACTGAACAATTTTCCCAAAGGAACCCATAGTCAATTCCCAAAAAAAAATTTTGATTTCCCATACTAAGTGAGCCGATCATCAGGTGACCGACTTGTTAGATAGAACAGACAACATTTATCCGCGAATTGACTATGGGTTCCTTGAAAAGTTCAGTTTTTCTAGTAGAAGCCCACAGTTTAAGTAGTACCAGCTAATTTGTTAACACCTTGTATAATCTGTTTTACTGGGCCCTTCGAGATTTCATAATTATTTTATTGGCTTTTATCAAATATTATATTTAGACACCAGTATTTAAAGATAATATTTTGTTCCAAAAAATACACGTGATTTTGCTTAGTGGGTGGGAGGGTAGTCTAAAACCTCACCACGTATCACCAGGGGGGGGGGTCTAAAAAGTTGCTAAAAAACATCACGTGATTAATGGACGACACCCTGTCAGGGTAGCTGAAGTAAAAAAAAAACTTAAAAAAAGATTCTAATTCTCTGAAGTCATTTCTAGTAGGTACCTGCCACCTTGAGAAAGTCACGCAACGCCCCAATCAAATGCTCGAAAACTTGTGGTAACATCATAAAACACTTCCATTATATCTAGATAAGGAACTACACGACGATTAACTTCATGGATTTAACATTAACGGAGGTCAAAGTAAAATTTGAATATACAGAATGTTAAAAAAGTGCGTTTGAATTTTTAAAGGATTACTCAAAATCAAGTATAGAATACAGGAAAAATATTTAAAAAGCGGCCAATTGCGAGTCGGACTCGCCCATGAAGGGTTCCGTAGCAGCAAGTAACATAATATAAAAGTTTTTGTAGTTCGTTGTAACTTGAATGAAAGGTAAATTGCGGTTTACGATTTATGACGTATTAAAAAAAACTACTTACTAGATATCGTTCAAACCAATTTTCGGTGGAAGTTTGCATGGTAATGTACATCATATATATTTTTTAGTTTTATCATTCTCTTATTTTAGAAGTTACGGGGGGGGACACACATTTTACAACTTTGGAAGTGTCTCTCGCGCAAACTATTCAGTTTAGAAGAAAATGATATTAGAAACCTCAATATCATTTTTGAAGACCTATCCATAGATAACCCCACACGTATGGGTTTGATGAAAAAAACATTTTTGAGTTTCAGTTCTAAGTATGGGGAGCCCCCAAAATTTATTGTTTTTTTTTCTATTTTTGTGTGAAAATCTTAATGCGGTTCACAAAATACATCTACTTACCAAGTTTCAACAGTATAGTTCTTATAGTTTCGGAAAAAAAGTGGCTGTGACATACGGACAGACAGACAGACAGACAGACAGACAGACATGACGAATCCATAAGGGTTCCGTTTTTTGCCATTTGGCTACGGAACCCTAAAAATGACAGCGTAACTACAGATCACAGATGCAACAGTAGGATATTATGAGAACGGCCATATTTGTATTAGGCATTTATTGCCTTTGACATCAAGGTTGGCAGCTCGCGACACACTACGTCATATATGTATTATCTACTTATGTAAATATGAAACTATGAAAGTTTATGAACAAAATTAGACATGGGCTAAACCCTGAGATTGTTGTAGTCAACAATCTCAGGCAATTCAATTCGGCAATTTAAGAACCGACTATAGTTAGTCGGTTCTTAAATTGCCGAGGGCGCCGATCCTCGTTTCCAACTAACATTTATTTTATCCTAGTGGCTAGTGCATTCGCTTCACATAAGGAGGTTGCGGGTTCGATTCCCGGCGGGGTCCAACTTTGTAAGACTCGGTTTGGTTAGTGGTCTGAGCCCGGTTTTCTAGCTACCACCATCTTAGTTAAAGTCTTGCCGCCAAAAATCAATGTTAACAGGATTGATGTGTTCCGACATGAAGATAGGATAGCCAGTTCCTCATTGCGTTGGGGAATCATGGTAAGCCCGCTTCCATCTTTGGTATCGTCATCACTTACCATCAGGTGAGATGATGCCAAGGGCTTACCAATTGAGGGTAAAAAAACCTTCATTTTTCCGTATTAACTAAAATATAAATATTTTTAGTTGCATATTATGGAAATGTTAATTATTTTGCAATCTTTTTTTTTTTTTTTTTCAAAATTATATTATAATATAGTTTTTGCAACAGTAACAAAGAAGGCACGGAATAGAATTTTTAGTATCTGTTAGCAGACTGAAAATAGGGTAACTTTGGAGAGCTAATTGGTGGCTACGTAAGAATAATTTTACGTTACTTTTCAGTATGTCCCTGTCCAGGTACAAGCTACCACGCGGTACTTGTACGCTAACGTTTTCGGAAGTGTATGCGAAATAAGAAGAAACTTCGATCCCAAAAAGATCTATCATAGTTGCAATATGTTTTTTTAAACTTTGTTTCTATTCTAAGCCGAGCTGAATTTTATATAAAAAAAAAACTTATTTGAAAAAACAATAACACACCAATTTGTTATAGACGGGTACCTACAGGGTAAAGTAAACTTCATGTTTACCTGCAATGCAATACACAACGGCTACATTTTCAACTGCCATTGTTTACAGGCTTCGAACCAAATCAATAAGTTCGAAAGGCCAACACCAAGGTTTTTATTTTATTTTAGTGCTCTATTTACCATTGTCCACACTGTTTTCCAAGTAAGTATATTCTCTAAAGGAGGGAGCAATATCTTTATAAGATTCGAAAAAACATTTTGTTTTTAAATCGCTATTTTAAGTAAATTCTCTAAAGGAGGTAGCAATATCTTTATAAAATTCGAAAAAATATATTGTTTTTAAATCGCTATTTTTACTCGTACATATCAAAGTTTAACGTACGGAACTTGTACACAACATTTCTGGGATTGTTAACTATTTGACTAGTAGAAATGTCGAATCCAAAAGAAAACTCAAAATCAAAACTCTACAACTTTCCGTAGAGAAAGATAGAGAGGTTCATTTTTTTTAATTACTTTGGAAATTAAATTATTTGAAAAGTAAAACTAGTTACGACGTGAAACATTTTTATGGGAAAACTGAGATACTTTGTTACACATTCTGTATGTAACACCACATGTAGTTTGCTACAAAAGACGATGTGTAAGTGAAGGTCGTAGTTTTTTTTTAAATTAAAAAGAAACTAAAATAGTATAAAAGTCCGTGCGCCTGTATTTATTTCAGGGCTACCAAACATTTAAATATAATCAATAATCCCATCAATTAATTAGCTTTTCAATGTACATAGGTACAGTTAATCTAATAACATTCATGTTTACTATGCTGTTATAATTATATTTAAATTAATATAAATTCGCATTCATTTTCTTGTCGAGATGTGTATCAAGAAAACAAAGGTATCTATAATAGTTAAGTAAGGTACAGTTGGGTTATTATAGTAAAATCACTAACAGCCTTGATATACATTTCATTTAAATAATAATAATAATAATAATAATAATAATAATAATAATAATAATAATAATGTGGGACAAATCACACACGGTCATCTGGCCCCAAACTAGGATTCCCTGTATCTTGGGAACCAGAGACTGATATACATACACATATACTTTTAAATACATACATATATAGATATAATACACCCAGACTCAGAGCAAACAAATCTGCTCATCACAGAAAAGTTTGCCCTGTGTGGGGATCGAACCCACGACTCTCGGATAAGAGGTCAGGATCGCTAACCACTTAGCCACCGAGTCACCATAAAAACACACCATAAAAACTAAGGGAATTTATTAAAATATTACAATAAAAATGTAAATTACAGATTAGAAATGTATAAAACTTATTTTTTGCTGTTAAAACTTAAAGCTATTTGACAGTTAGTGTGTCTTGAATAAAATTAACTGTTTGTCCCCAAAATTATATGACTCAGCGATGTCGGTTAATGTTTATTTTTGATTGGCCCCGAGTGATCTGACAATTCCACGAGATGACACGTTCGGAATTTGAATCGAATGGATATCGGACAGTATTGGCAACCCTGGCGATTACATCATTCGTGTATTACTACTAAAACACGAGGAGACTATAACTGACACAGTTGTGATTTTGGTACAGTAAGGACACAATTAATAAATATTCATTCATTTCTTACCTATAAAATGAAACACATAAAGCCGACCCCAAATAAATGAGAATAATAGGCTAGGAAGATGATGATGATGATGAACATAGAAATATATAGTGAATGTTACCCTTATCGTCCCCACTGGTAGGGCAGGGGTCTCTTTGGGCGCACCGGGCACCAATCCGGACTTGACGTGTGTGGAGTATGATGTCCTGACCTTCCCGAGTCATGATATAGAGGATTTTCATACCGACTGCTTTAACGGTGAAGGAAAACATCGTGAGGAAACCTGCACATCTGATTTCTAGATGTGTATGATGGTCGCGTTTAGAGATGTAAAAAAACCGTTCTTTTTCTGAGATGAAAAAAAACGTTGAAAAAAAACATGAAAAAAAACGGTTTTTTTTCTGGCGAAGGTTTTTTTTCAAGTGTAAGAAAATAAAAATATATCAGGATAATTATCGTTAAATACCTGTTACTTGGTTTATAAATGGTATATTTAACAACTTGAACATTTGAAACTAGGTACCTTTTTTGTTTTTTATGAACATATTTTTTAAATGATGAAAATGGTCATGTTTCTTTTTACATATTTGGAATGTGTATCAGCTTCTTTTTCACCTCCTCAAATACGACCGTTGATTTATCAGTTACTCTGTATGGTAGTTATTTAACTTAAAAAATATGGTAACATTCACTGATCAATGGAATGGAGGAATACCAAGAAGCTTATAACCAAACTGGAGGAAACACTTAGAACAAACAAGTGAAGACCAAAAATATGACCTTGAATGTGCTGTGTCTTTCTCGAGGGGTTTTGTTTCTGCTGTTAAAATTCCAGACAGGAAAACAGGATTTTTTTTCCAAGTATTTTTTGTGGTCAACGTTGAACAAATTGACTCCCATTGCTTGGTGGGCAGGACTATGCAAATCAACTGATTTGTCTAAAGTAGACGTAAAATTTCTGTCGCTTCCTACTAGTTAAAAACTAATTAAAAATGTAATAATTGTTATTCTGAGTCAGTATACAGAATACCATACAGAATAACAATTATTACATTTTTAATTTAAAAAAAAAACTTGTTTTTCTAAAGACATGTTATTATTGATTTTATCTATTTAAATAATAATTATTACATTTCTCAATGTTTTATTCCATTTCAGTTATTGTGTTTTAGTTTTTCTGAAAAAAAACCAAATTTAGAAAAAAAACAATGGTGCCATGTTTTTTTTCATGTTTTTTTTCAAAATTGTGAAAAAATACATTTTGTTTTTTTTCTATTTACATCACTAGTCGCGTTGCACACGTCCGTAGGTGTAAATCTAAATGCCCTACACGTGACCGCGGGTGATGCTAAGTGCAACAATAGGCAACCGCCGCCTATACCTTGTGGATAGAACGGTCAAATATGCCACACGATAAGAAGAAGATATAGAGGATATAAGGAATAAAACAGAAATTTTCTGTTACACTCTTCAGCTGATTGATAGGTCTATTCTACTTTGAAAAAAGAATAGAAAAGAAAATAAATAGGAAAGATTTTTTTTCACATTCAATAATTTTTTAAACAGTTTGCTTGATTTGAAATTGATAATTTATTTAACTGCAATCGAATAGGTTTGAAAATTGATTAATAAAAGCGAATATGCTTTTTTACGACATTTTTACAGCAATGGTTTCATATAAGAAATCTCTTTCAGAGAACAACATTATTTAGCAGAAAAAATTAAACTATGTATAAGATTTTTTTACTCTAGAGTTGCTCTTGAGGATTAGTGACAATTACTGACAGCACCGTTTTATAACGATACTGCCAGCAATAGTGGCGCCTTCTGACTCATTGCCATCGCAATTCATAATACACATTATAAAATTACGAATTTAAAACAACACCCCCGTTTTTTACCCACCAAAGCGGGCACAACTTCTTAAATTAGCAGTATAACAACTATAAAATTTATACGACGAAAAAAATGATACAATGAATGTAACAGATTACGTATGACTATAACGTACATTTGACTTAGCGGCTTAATGTTTTTAATCTTGTCAGTATGGAATTTTGATTAGGCTACGCCTTTCGTAGAATTTTTAAGAGGGATCACACTGTTATGTGTGCTGTTTGTTTGGTGGGTTTGGTGGTAATGTGCGTGATTTAATTTATTTAATATACATATTTTGCCATCACCATCAAAGCAATTCTCCACTTTTCAACAGAGACCGTTCATAAACTTCCACTTAATACGGTAGAAAAAGTTTATACAGGGTCTTAAAAATTCGTTCGAATTTTTTTTCTGTATTTTATACTTGAGTCTGAGTAACTCCTTAAACCTGTATATGTATGTATGTATTTTAACCTATCTATGTATGTATATTGTTCTCTGGTTCCCATAATACAGAGAATCCTAGTTTGCGGCCAGCAGATGACCGTATGCAATTTGTCACGGATATTTATTACCAAATTTTAAAATAATATTCATAACACTGCAGAGAAAGAGAACATTTTCATAACAGCATGACACAAGTAACAGGTGTATTATTGACCGATGTCATAGTCTTTCAAACTAGAACACAGCGACCCAATTCAACTGACCCAGATGTCTACAATATTGGATGCACAAGTTATTTTCACGCTGACAGTAGAAAATAGAAATATACTTGTTAACAACCCATATCGTCCCCACTGTAGGGGCACGGGTCTCTTTCATACTTCTTTACATACTCTTGCCGTACTTCGGAAAGGTTAGGCCACACTCCACACACGGGTCAAGTCCGGATTGGTGGAGGTTGTGGGGCTAATGGCCAACCCCAGTGTCAGAAGTTCTCGAGCCACCTATAAAGCCTCCGAAATGGCTTAACGACTGCCATCTATAGTGATAACAGCCGGCACCAACGGCTTAACGTCGAGATAAACGCCACTAACAGTCAAACGCATCCAGGTTATGACCGTGTCTGTAGTCAGTTATCCTGCGTGATCGACGCGACCACGCAAGCCGCACTGAGGCACGACCGCTTCTTCAAATATACTTAGGAAGCTTTATTTAAACACTATTTTAATTATAAAATAGTCTCTATTCTTTGGTGTTACAGTACAGTTCTTCTTTGTTCTTGCCTCATAGTGCTAATTTCAGGTTTTGTTTGTTGTGTCAGCAAGGTTTGAAATTGGAATCTCGATGCCATTTTTTATTTCAATTAAGAGCTCTCAAGTCTAAGCGGGCCTTGTGAAGCACAGACACTTTTTAGATAAACGCCACTTAAAGTGAAACCAATGCAGGATATCACCATATCTATAAGCAGTTGACCTGCATGATCGATACGACCACGAAAACTACAGCAAGCCACAACTGCTTCTAATTTTCGCTATTCATTTCAATGCAAGAACATGCAAGCAGAAAATATGATGTCACCACTATCCGTCTGCCAATTAAACCAATTTGCTGGAATGGTCTGACACTACATTCTGTTTCAGATTTAGTCTAGTCTGACAATAGAGGTCAGGATCAAAATTAGAAGAGTCTGTTTAGCAAGTAAGGAAGGCACTAGTAACCCTTTAATAACATTCTGTCTCCAAGTTAACATTTCTCTCTCACTGTCATTGTATTTTACTTTATTTATTCATAAGAATTGTAGGAATATACATAATAATACGTGTTTAAATCTAAATAGATCTCTAGATCCCAAAAACGTGTCCCACAATAAGTGATCCGCACGCAAACAAACAACGGATCAGCACGATGGGGAATTTTGGAAAACAAATATTATGTAATAAATAATGACACATAAATGAAATAGTGCTTTTACATGAGCGGAAAAGTTAAGCGGAGTCCTGACAATGTCAGTATCTACTTATTAATAGGAAAAAGAAGAAGAGAGGAAAAAGTTAGAACTAAAAATAACTAACATCTTTGCCAGTATGTGTGGTGATCTAAATATCGAGGGTTCACGGGCGACTTGTATTAAGCGACATTTTTGGAAACACAGGTAACCTCTACTTTAAAATTTTATTTCTTACAAAATACCTCACAAAAAATAACTTCTGAATAATATTTAAAATATTAAGAATATCGAGAATCTATAAAATACTAAGAAGTTAAGTTTTAATGATTATTTTTCTAAGAAATATTTTTTTAAATCAGTCTCCTGAACATTTCTAAAAATGTCGCTTAATACAAGTCGCCCGTGAACCCTCGATATGATAACATTATGTTGTGGTTATGATTAGGTATGATGATGTTAACTATTAATTTAATAAATAATTAACTTTAAGTTTATACTTTTGTAAGCTTTCGCTAAAAGGATCTAATTCAGTAAACAGCTCGTTGTATCTATTTCACATTCTAAATAAGGGGGAGCGTTTGCCACTATTGGTGGTCATAATAGAGGATAGGATAAAAATTAGACGCGTCTGGTAGTTTTGGGAAGGAACTAGTCACTCTCTAATTATTTTAAGCTTAGATATTACATATACTACAGGAAGAAACTGTTAGTTATAAAAGTCTAAACTACAAGCATAGTCTTAGGCAAGAAACGATTATCAAGTAACTACACAACATGAATATTATGTAAAACTGACAGGATGTTTATGAAAGGAAAATGGGTATTTTTGTATGGGAACCGAACCCAACGCACTGTAGTATTATGAACTATATTGGTTATTGTTGCCCTCATGGAGTAGTTTGATTTATCCTGAGACAGCATGCCTTAATTTACTTGGAGTAAAAAAAAATGTGGAAGGTGAACTGATTTTCGTATTAATCAAAGGTTTTTTCCAGGAATGTGCGACAAACTAGGTTATTTTTCCAAGTGAATTTGAAAGACAAGCGCTCTAAACTACTCCATTAGGGCAACTCATACCGACATAGTTCATAATGCTACAGTTCACTTTGTGTTTGGGTACGCTCTTACCCACTGTCCTTTAGTGATCATTTTATCCACAATTGGCAAGTCCTTGGCATCATCTCACCTGATGGTTAGTGATAGTGACACCGAAGGTGGATAGTTGGATACTGGCTTATTATGTATAAAAAGATTATTCAACATCATTTGGACATCTGGTGTTAACACTGATGCATGATTTTTTGCTAGAAATCGGAAAAAACAAATTACAATATGGGCAAAAAACAAAAGAGGAATGGAAGTCGAAAATACCCGACAAACACTATAGTACTTATGTCATGTAGGTTGTCCAAATAGCATGGGTCGCATTGACAATGAACATAGAACCTTGACAGAGATGTCTATGACATCACCATAGACTATAAACCACAGTGGTATGCCATAGTTGCGTACGCGCATCTCGCATAAAACTCTACATAAGGAGTTGACCTCAGCCCTTTAGGTGTCTACCTATCACTGCCTGTGAAATATTGCTCACCAATATAGCTGATGATGTTTGCTTGTTAAATTCAGTGTGTAACAAAATAAAAATGTGTGTATTTAAAAAAGATTTTAATAAAAAAGGATTTCCCATATAAGGTTTACCGATCAGTTGATCAATTTCAGTGAAAATTCTATGATTTCTATGTATTTTATATACTTACGGTTCAAATAGTCCTGTTCCGTAGAAATGTAGTTACGATAAACTAGAAAAAAATAATCAAATACATATTTCCATTATCTTCTCGGTTAAAATCTCAAATATCTGTTGGTAAAATTCGTTACAACATAAAACGAAAATTCACACAACAAACTAAACGAAATGAGAAGTGAAAATTAATGATCGCCATCGCCACCCCCGAATACCTAGTCGGCCGAGTGCGTAACTCAACTTCGAAATATAAACGTGCGAAGAATTATGGTTCGAAAGATCGTAGGTACGACAAATTGATGGTCGACGGCCAACTACTCGGCCAAATCAATAGTCGACCCATCACTAGAAATAACAGTTTACCTTTGCTCTGTCTGGCTGTGCTGACAAAACATTGTAATTGCGACGTAGACTAAATAATATGTTATAAATCTAAAGGTTAATAGGCACTAGACTTAAATTAGTTTAATCTGAACTTAATACTAGTAAAAAAATAAGTGTTAGAAAACTACCTATGCAGTAGTTTTTCAAGGTTACTAAAACTATTATAATGAAATGGCCATTAAAATTAAAATGCTCGTGGAATCATTTTTTTATTTAGAATATAAAATGCCTAGGTTTACATTAACTAATCTAATTTGCATACTAGAACAATAAATTTGGAAACATACGAGCAAAGATTTGTTTTAATTTTAATTAACTGCCGATAAAATCTTTTGTCTATTGTTTCAAATGTACGATATCATAATTGTATGCCGGAAAAGGCATTCAAGAGACTAATAGTTATTTCCTAAAACATATAAATTTTCAGAATCGATTATATTTTTTTAATTGTAAATTTTTCCATTTCATTATTTACACCTCGTTTAGTTAAATGGCTATTAAATGGAGGCGGCAGTTCAAAAGCGTAATTAACTTTCTCTGCATTATGAGCTTTATCGGTTCGTTTAAATAAATCGTATCACATTTTTCTTTATCGTTTTGACATACGTACCATTAAGCACTCTGCGGCCTAATACTATTAAAGATTTTTCGAAATACATATATCCAAAACCGTTCCCTTCAATTAAGGAATCATAAAACTACTTTCATAGTTAGTAGCATCACCATAAATCAAATACAAATCGCAACGATGATGTGCGAAATTATCTTGCGTATGTTTCGGTGTCAGGATGCGGAACAGACCGTGGCGATCGTGATTTACAGCGGGAAGTGGAACAGAAGTAGTAAGACCTTGATTAACGACACATATTGTATTAACTTCCAAGTTAGTGGAAGTTAATACAATACTGTGCTTGGAAGGGCCCACTAGGCAAAAGAAGGAAAGGGAGACCTTACGCTAGATGGAAAGACGAAATAATAAAGACAGCCGGTATCAACTGGCTTCAAGCAGCCCAGTCCAAAGAGGATTGGTTATCTTTGGAGGAGGCCTTCACCTGTAGAGGGGTTCTTGCAGATCAATGTAAATGATTAAAATAAATATATGTAAACATTTAGGCGAATCGCACACTCCCGTGTGATAATCGCCTTACCTTTTTTAAAAACATTAGATTAGATTAGATATATTAAGATGTTTTGTTACTATTACTGCATGGAAATAAAAGGCTTTATATTTTATTTCATTTTATTTTATTTATATTGTATTACCTACGACTTTGATACTAGACTTACAGTATATTACATTATTAGTACTAACATTTCTTGCCCGTCTGTAAAGGCGACCTGTCACCCCCACAACCCCTTGCGTGTGTGATCCGGGACGGTTGTGCTTAGCCCAAGCCACGCAACACACACATTTAGGCGTGTACAAACGTAATTATATCGTGGCATTTCAAGGTGTGGTAAAAGTGAATTGTTAACCGACTTCAAAAAAGGAGGAGGTTCTCAATTCGTCGGAATCTTTTTTATTTATGTATGTTCACCGATTACTCGAAGACGCCTAAACCGATTTGGAAAATTCTTTTTTTGTTTAAAAGGGTATACTTCACAGGTGGTCCCATATAAATTTTATCGACATCGATTTAGCGGTTTTTGAGAAAATCAACAAAAACATAGCAAAATTGGAGTTGTTGCGATTGAAATCTGTTGTTTTTAACGTAGGTATTCAGCGTGGTCAATTATTACAATTCAGGTAACGTTTGTTAAGCGCACCGCATTTTATTGTGACTTCATTTAAATATTAACTCATCATTCCAAGACTGTATAAGCTATAATACCTGTAAATTGATTTTAAGGTGTAGTCGATTATGCCAAACATAAACACACACACACACACACTAGTCTTTTCAAAGATTACGAAACGAAGTGCTAAAAGCATTTATAAGGGACATCGGAAAAAATGGCATGCTTGGGGAGTTTAAAATACGGAAGCTGTGGAAAATAGTAATTAGCAAGTTTTCTCTGATAAAGAAGTAGGCATTACCAGTTCTTTATTCTCACACTGTTTTTACCTGACTTCCCAAAACTGCATGCATTTATGTAGTACATATACCTATCTGTTAAATATTTACCGCCAGTAGCCATTTGGAGTGCGAGGTTTCATAACACTCGTATGTAGTTTTTTTTAATTATTAAAATGGGCAGGAAATTTATGTCTATTTGATATGAATGTGATGCCAAAGGTGGAAGCAGGCATCAAGATCCCTCAACGTAATGGAAAGGGAACCGACTTGGCTTAGGTATTTCTAGTATCGAACGAATACCCTAATACCCGAATAATCTAGTATTTGTGTAATATTGTCATTTTTTAATTCTGTATTTACTAATTGTGTGATTATTTTATTTTTATTATTTTTAATGTTGACATTCTGAATTTTATATTAATAACTATTTGTATTTATTCAATTTTTTTTTAAATCTAATCTAATCTAATTCTCACTCTCATCTCACTTCTCACTTATACTGTAAATGTGGATATAGTATAAGTGAAAAGCATGGATGTTTCTTTGTTTGTTAGTTTGTTTGTTTGTACCGCTTTCACGCTGAAACTACTGAACGAATTAGGATGAAATTTGGTAGGTAGATAGATAAAGCACTCAGCTAACACATAGGATACTTTTTATCTCGGAAAACTTAAGGGTGGGGATGCTTTAAAACTCAAAATGTCCACTTCGTCACTAGATGGCGCTATCTTAACATTTTGTTTCTGGACACAATTCTTAAGTCCACGCGGACGAAGTCGCGGGCGGAAGCTAGTATGTTATACGTTATACTCAGCTATTAAACTCGAACAAGATGAACCACTCTGTGTATCTGACTCCAACCATCCAAACTATATCTTCCAACGTAGGACTGCGCCCAGAATAGAACCAAGAATTTCTCCATTACCAGTGGGCCTTCTACCATGCCATGGAGTTGATGAAAATTGCCTAACAACTAAATAAGCAGAAGCCAATATATGCCAAATAAACTAACCATAATTACTACACCCATAGCAATACGGCAATAAACTACGTGACTACCACACGAGTGAATAATACAGTCTCGTGCCTATATTAAAACAATAGGTTCAAGTGTTGGGTCATTGTTGGGTCAAACGGAATCAGAGTCAAAGAGTGTGTGGGTGATGCATAGATATCGCACCGCCGCGCTCTGCAAATCGCAGGTCACATGAGAGAAGCAGAATGACACTCTATTGTTAACTGTGTAATTAGCTCAGCATAGGTCACATACGTATATGGATTTTTTGACCTCAGCCTTGAGTTCTGTTTAATATATGTAATACTCGTAAAAATCATACTAGACACAATGCACTTATTTCAACTTATATCCGCTTTTATTTTCATTTTGCATTTATACTTTTATTGTTATTTTCTTTCATTCTTCTTTTCTTAGTTACTACAATTTCTATCTGTTACCCAAGTCAAGTTCGTAACAGAAAACGGTGTAACACCAGCCGTGGATTAATTAACATTACACTTTAGACCTCACCACAATTAAAGTTCTCGGAAATATTTTACATCATAAAGATTTAGTAGTTTAAAAGCTTAATATACCTACGACAGTGCTTTTTCATATGTTAATATTTGAAACATACCCTAAAAACTGCCAGGTGTCAGCTAATTTCGGACACAGAATGTACAATTGGTTTCGTCATCCTCCCGTGAGTTTTATGGCTCATTTCCTTAGCTGGTCCCCTGGTAGACTGTGCAGACGAGTTAACCCAATTTGAACTAGCTACAACATCGAAAATAGAGTAAGAAGACAGTAACAAGAAGATTTGATGATTCAATTACTTAATACTATATCAAATAATATAACTAATATAAGGTCTAAAGTAAAATAAAAAAAAACTGAACAACTTTAACTAACTCACTGACTCATAGGTAATTCATGAAAAAAAATATGGTTTCCGGTCAGCTGATCGACTTATAGAAAAGTGAAACTATGAAACTATTTAAATTGGGGCTTCTAATTACAAAACTGAACATTTTAAACTCACTAACTCAAGTCAATTCGCAAAAAAAAATTATGAGTTATTCCAGTTAGTAGAGAAAAACCTCATCAATTTTTTTCCCGCAGATGCGACGACCGTAACCGTAGACATCAACTAATGTCAGTCTGTCCGTTCGTGGTTTAGTAGTTTAGCTATATTCATCATCATAATCATCCATCATCAGCAAAACTAAACTATCGCTTTGACCCTGAGACCAATCAGCCTATTGCTCTCAATGATTCCAAATATAACAAATATAATGAGTTCATGTGAAAATCATGAATAACTGAGATTTAAGTAATAATTCAAATGCTTATTAAAATCTTCATTTAGCTGCAATAAAACGGAGTTTTTTGTTGACCTTAAGTTTTTTTGTTGACCTTAAGTTTTTTTTGTTGACCTTAAGTTTTCTGGGGACTCTTATATTTCTGAAGCTACTCTTTTCTAACAAGATAAATGGTTTATACAAAGTCATTGCAACAATAGGCCTCACGCCCACAGATCTATAGATTTACCAATTAGCGAGGTATCGTGGTATCGATCAAGATATCCATCAATTTAGTGTCTCCTACGCATACCGCTTAAAGGCATGTCAGTGCCCTTTGTTCGGAAATTTAGAAATGGGTCAAGAGAATGATGACGTCACAGTCAGTCTGAGAACAATGAGCACGATACCAACGATACATTGGTGAAGAAATGAGAAATAGTTTAAATAATTGACCACGCTGAATACGTTAAAAACAACCGACTTCAATCGCAACAACTCCAATTTTGCTATGTTTTTGTTGACTTTCTCAAAAACCGCTGAATCGATTTCGATAATCAGGTGTAATATTTAAAAATTTAATGTAATAATTATAATAATAAAATAAAATAAAAATTATATAATGGAAAGGTAAACAATCAGTAATTCATGCTTCCATTTAAAAACAAAAAAATAAGACAAAAAGACAATGGACATTAAGTATTAGGTTCTAATAATTCTCTTATGGAATAAAATATTTTTTCCTTTAGCCATTTTTTAAGATTGATACGAAAGTGTGGCAGTGGCAGGTCTTTCATTTCAACAGAAAGTGCATTATACACATCACATAACAATTTTTTTGATATATTGTAGTTAAAGGACTTACTTGGTACACCAAACGATTTGGGTTTCTTGTGTTGCGTGAATGGGTGTCTCCTGCCTTCACAAATAACTCACCATTTGATTTAACAAAATTACCTATGGTGTAAATATACATGGATGGTAGTGACAATATTCCCAATTTTTTAAAGAGAGGCCTGCACGGTTCGTCTGGTGCAACACCGCACATAGCGCGAACACACTTTTTCTGAGCTATAAATGCCTTAACAAAATCGGTACTGTTGCCCCACATTAAGAGTCCATAGGCAAGTATAGAGTGAACAAAGCCATAGTATGCAGCCAGAACGACATTTTGCGAAGTTACTCTACGTAGTCTATTTAAAACATATACATAGCTATTTATCCTTTTAAAAACGCTCTCCACATGTGATTTCCAATTACACAAATTATCAAGTATAAGTCCTAAAAATTTTGTTTCATTTGTTTGGGGAATAGAATGTCCATTGTATGTCAAATCAAGCTTGTCAACGTTCTCACGGTGTTTCGAAAATTGTATATAATTATATATAGTCTTGTCCAAATTCAAATGTAAATTATTAGTATTAAGCCAGTCAACGATTGAATTAATAGTATTAATAATGTGTTATAATTACCTGTTTCTCGAGAAAAGATTTTTTGCTTCTTTAAGTTTTTAAAGTCCTAGGTTTCTGAATGAAATCTTTTTCTTATTTCAAGGAAACAATACAGACCCAAAATGTAAGAAACAAGCAACATTCAGATCTAACCATCTTTTGTTTTGCTTCCAGATCTTCGGCATCGTGATCATAGCGACAGCATGTGTGGACATGGGCATGTTGAAAGGCTTCGCTGGCATGGAGCCAGCTGGCCACGAGACTGATGCGGTCTTGATAGCCGTGGGGGTTCTGATCATTCTGATCGCTGCGTTTGGCTGCTTTGGTGCTTGGAAAGAGAGCCCGAAACTGCTTTATATCGTGAGTACTGCTGCTAGTTCTAGTTCATGGCAATAGATGGCGTCATTGGTTGCAGCATGGACTGGTGCTCTTGATAGACGTGGGGGTTCTGATCATACTGATCGCTGCGTTTGGCTGCTTTGGAGCTTGGAAGAAAAGCCCAAAACCGCGTGCTCAAAAATCGTGATTACTACTATTATTATATTATGAGTACTCTACTAGTTCTGGTTGATGTCACTAGATAGCGCCAGTGATTGCAGCGTACCTACTTCGTTTTTCTCTTTCTATCACGTTAGAGAGAGCGGCAAAACTGTGGGACTGCTGTATGGCACTGCCAATTAACGTACAACTCGTCGCAGGCGATATAAATATTACCGAAGGAGCTTAGTGTCCCTTCTTTACATGGTATTGTTTGTAGATGAGCTAACTAATCAAATTTAGACATTTTGAGCGATTTATTTTCAAAGTGCCTATTTATGTTCGTAGATCTAGAAACACCAATTCATTTTTGTTACTTCTAGTTAGTCTTTTAATTTCCATTAGACAGGCACTCTAACAACCTTTATCTTTATGCCTTTGTCCGACGTAACAACGCAATTGATACTTCGTTTTATCCAATATCTAAATTGTTCCATTCGATGAACAAGCCCCTTCCAGTACCATCTGCCCATTAATATCCCATAACACGCAGTTATTGAATGAGTTATGGCGTCTTCACGGACCACTAGCACCGTCTGGTAGAGTACTTAAAAGGGCTATTGTGTTCTCCCATTGCTATATCTTAGGACTTTGCTCTTCTTTACTACATCATACAAAAATGAAGATTTCCTTGTAGACTGTTTATGTTTGTTTGTTTGTTTGTAAACTCTTTATTGCACGAATATGACAAAAATACATAAGCATAAGTAACAAAACATGTACAAAGGCGGACTTATCCTATAAAGGGATCTCTTCCAGTCAACCTTTATATTGATTAATGATGGAAACCGACTCTTTGGACTTTAGACAAAATCTGGATAACTTCCGACATATTATTCATCTTATCAATCGGAAGACGTCCACAGATGAACATAGACCTCCGCCATAGACTTCCACTTAACACGGTTTCAAGCCACATAGATCCAGCGGTAGTCTGTGATTGGCTGGGCTGTTAATATTGGTCTTCAAATAAATAAAATAAGATAAAATAAAATAAAAATAAAAAATAAAGATCAGTACATCTGGTGACGGTTCTCCAACACTTTGTCTTTCGACCCAGTGTTGCCATTTCACAACATTTCTTCCCCATCGGTTGACGAGTCTGAGAGCTGTTATTAGGTATAAGGACTAAAAATAAAAACATCTACGCAAAAAATCGTTTCATAAACAATACGTTTCTTTTCTTAAATGTGTTGTGGTACTTGATTAATATTTTTGAATTGAAAAAGCTTAAGGTGTTTTTTCCGATCTCAAATAACCACAATATTTCTAAAAATCTAAACTAAGTTTCAAATTAATTACATAATTCCAGTGAAAACCGCAACAATATTCGTTAAATCGTTTAAATGTATAGTTTAAAAATGCGGACAATAGAAATATAATACATAAAAGTCAAACTGGTATGATAACTGTACTTTTTAAAGCCGGCTAAAAAAGCTTGTTTCAAGTTCATAATAAAAATAATAAAAAGGTGATTATTTTTTTAATGATCATTTGTTGACTAACTTCAAAGTTAATTCCACCCTGTAATTCCTGCCATTTCGGAAAGTAACCGAATAAGAAAAGACGCCGAAGTTTACATTTAAGCTGTGGTTCGAAAAAAAAACTAGTAAAAACCGACTGTCCTCCTTTAATGTTCGCATGTCCGTTTTTCACGTAACGTAGATGACCCAATTTTGACAGATTTACACGATTTCTGGCCAGCCGGGAATAGTCGTGATCAGTGATCACAGACATTGTGTAGTATATATCCAGTTAAATGTATTTTGTCATTGCCTTCTTACAAACGCTCGCCAATTTTTTTTAATTAATCATACTTATCTATAAAATTATGTCAACCGTTCAAATTACTTATTTATTAACTATTTATTTATATTATGTCAAAGAGTTTAAGCGCAGTGCCCGCTCAGGGTTTCACGTTGATCTAATGAAATGAAATGAAATGAAATTTATTTTATAAAACAGATACAATTTTTACAATTATCTAACTTATTATATAATAGTATACTTAATGTACTTATATAACGACATAAAGCATACCATTGGTAACCAAAGTAGGATAACCTGTGCTATGTATTTTTTGTATGCATGACAACTATTCGCCGTAGGAATAGTTGTCATGTGTGTGTGTGTGTGTGTGTGTGTGTGTGTGTGTGTGCGTGTGCGTGTGCGTGTGCGTGGGTGTGTTTGTGTGTGTGTGTGTGTGTGTGTTTGCACATCTCAGGAATTATTGTATTTAACTACACACAACTTGCCGAAATGCAAAATTATTTTTATCTTTTACTTGCTATTTTCATGAGCAATAATTTTAAATGCAAAGTTGCGAAGGCAGGTTAGGTATATCCGAAGGCTAATGCGGCAAATATGCATTTGAAAATACTGTCATTAGAGATTTCACCAGAATTTTAGACATGGAAAAAACGGTCATTAGGTTTAGATAGATTTAAATAAGGTAAATCAGTTTTCGTTATGAATTAATGAATTTCTTATTTTTATTTGTACTCATTTTCTTCTAAATAGCACAATATAATAACCATAGACAATTTTATTTTTTTAAGGAAAGAATTAAAGGCTCCTATCCTAAGGCTATACAGCCTTGTATGGTGTATACAGCTTTCACTTTATTTGTAAAAGTCTAGCTAACAATAAAGACAATGAGGGCTAATTATTCCCAGATAGCATTTTTTGGTCGCAAAATATTTAAATCAGTAACAAATTGACAAAGTTCCGTTATTGTTTCGAAACAATGCAACTATGTTTGTTTCGGTTTATATGTGTGGTATCAGTGTTTACACAGTTTGACCGGAACGTGTTTCAGTAACTCTTTGTAGTCATTGTGTCGACAAAATATGTATAAATTTGTGACGACTTTAGTTTGGTTTCAGTAACTCTTTGTAGTCGATGAGTCAACACGGTATGTACGGATTTGTGTCGACTTTATTTTCTACACATTGCGTTGAGTTTTCAACACACGAAAGATCAAAGATTAACTGTGTTGTAACGGTGTGGCAATTTTGTTACTGGAATAACATCAATGTACACAATGTTTCGTAATGTTACGTCATAGTTCCGAAACAAAATTTTACCAAAATAAGTTTAAAAATATCAACCAGCTGCACCTGGTTCTCAATTATTTCTGAATTGTATGCCAACTAAACATGAGTAAGCAGCCTAAAAAACGTAATTTCCGGACCACATCAACTTACTACAGGAAAATCAGCGATTTATTAGTAAGACACAATGAAGCTCCAAGTAAGTGATTGCTTAATTTGTAATATAATATACGTTGATCATCTTTTTCTTCTTAAAACATAGTAAATTAAAATTGGCTTGTAGTTGTTTTTTTTTATATTTGAGGATATTTACAGTATAGGATATTTATAGCAAATTAAATTTACGTATTGTTTCAGGTAATATATCAAATGCACGGTCTTCAGCATCTGACAATCAGAATAATAATACAAATAATTCAGGATTACACGATAATATTTTGATTCCTTCTAACGCCGTTGTTGATGCAGCTTCTTTAAATCCAATAAATAATCCTGAATCAAGTGGTGCCGAATTATCAAATATTTCTGCCGATGATGACGGTTCCGATTCCAACAGCATATTACGAACCACTGAAAACATAAAAAAACATAGTCTCCATTTTGTAAAAACAGTTTGTCTCGACACAATGAACCATGGAAATCATTTGAGACGAACCCTCTTCAGTAAGGACAATTGAGAATGGCATTGTCAACAGTTTGAGAACCGCTAGAAAGAATAAAGTGAGAGACACCATATTATAAATTCAGTAACTTTGTGTCTGCAAGTCGACGCAGTGTCGTAACTTTTTTACCAAAGACAACTAGAATAATTTTACTATAAAAACAAATGTTTTTGTAAGTTTATGGATTATTTTTGATTAAATATCATATTAGTAGAATGAAAAGTGCACAGTTTGATTAAACTATAAGATCTGGAGTACAGAAAATAAACAAAACTTGTAGTGAAAACCATGTAAATATTTCAATAAACTGGTTAAATTGCAATCATATAACGGCCCATCGATGATTTTCAATATATTTTGTTAAGTAATACGACAAATTTCTTTTCCCACTAATATCACCATATCACAACACATTTAAAACTAATTAATTTTAAAAATAAACTTACGCTGTGAAAATAATAATGGCGAACCTTTCAATTGTACGAGTTTCCTTTGACATTTTACTTATTGTTTCTTTAGGTTGGAAAGAATGAAGAGAATTGACGAATGAACGAATGATTTCTGAAATAGTAGGAGCAATGTTACCACACAGCGTCGTAACTTTAAAACCAAATGTTACCGTGTCGAGAAGTGCCCCACTTTAGTAGCAGCGACCGAAACAAAGTCGTAGCAGCGACCAAAAATGTTACTGGTGTCGTCTTTTCCGTGTCGACTGGTTTCGTAACGGCTACCAAAAAATGCTATCTGGGTTGGTTCTCGATTCAACCCTAGTACATCACGCACACATTTACATGTGTACAAACATGAATGTCTATGTAGTAAACAATGCCGCGAAATTTGTATGAAGTGTCCGGGGGTGGTAAATAGTTTCTAATGCAATATATAATAGTATGTATATTTAATTGAATTGAATAAAAACTTTTTATTGCATAACATTAACCAGCTTATTATGATTTAATGATCTCAACTTCACAATGACCACCAATACAAAAAATAACAAACCCAAAATCTAAGCAAAATGAAAGACTCTTGATTGTTTTGAATATATTTCTACAGAACAAACTATGAACGCAGGAATATTCAGGAAGCAGCCATTATTAATTCAACCGGTAACTATATCTAAATAATGAATAGCTATACGGACTATCCTATCACTATAAACACTATCGATCCAACCATACTGTAGCTATAATCTGGACATGACATGACTTACCTCAATAATTCAGGCGTGACCTAAAAACAATGTTATACCTCTGCTTAAGGCCCAGTCAGTTCAAATTTAGTGCGCCATTTAGATTCCGCTAACGTGAACCTAGTGAGGATTTTTTTCCTGAATTTTGATTTAAAAAAAGTATATTGATTGATTGATAAATATAAAATTGTATATTTTTTTTTTTTTTTTTTTTGTTTAAATTTTTTTTATTTTATTGATTGATTGAAAAAAATCATATTTTACTTAGATATCAATGAAAACAGTATAATAAGAAGACAAAGTGATAAAAAGTCATTGTCCCTAGCTTTTCGTCATACGTATTATCTAAAATTTTATAGTTTTAGTTCATATGTTATTTTGATTGAATGAAATAGGTACAAAATAAGATTTTCGCAAAGATTTAACATAATTGTGACATAATTATGTATAAAGGAAAAAATGTATTAAAAAAAATTTAAGACATGTTTTAAAAAAACATCTGAAAATCCGGAAAAGGGGTAAGACTGGAATTATTTCTGTCAAGCAAACCAAGCAACGACCTTCACCCAAATCAACCTTAGCTACAATATCACGGGGATATTTTTAATAAAATTCTTTTTCTTGCAAAATAGTTGAAAAAGTGAATCGTCTCATTTTCTGTGGTTACTTCCGTTTAATGGTCGAAAATCTGGGTGACCCTAAAAGGTTAAGGAAACAATGTAAGTACATAAAACTATGTTAATTTGTTTAGTGAGGTAATTGAGGGCACTAGGGAGATTTATGTGAGGTCACCACAATTAATTATATCCAAATATAGACCTTTTATTATGAATAGGACTTATTACGTGTATTATTAATACTGTCGCATGACCGTTCCAGATTTTATTCATTAATTTAATTGTATTAGCCATGTCATTGTCATTATATTAGATACATACAATTTTATGGATTATTAGAGGTGCTTCTTCTCATGAAATTCAACAACTTAAGTTCTTGGCTTAAATCCAAATCTTAAGTATTCAGTTAATCCACGGTAGTGACTCTGACCACCTAACCAGAGGTTTAAATCCTGGGAAATGTACTTTTATATTGATTGCTTTTTTGAGGAAACCTGCACATCTGATAACTAGATGTGTATAAACGTCGCGTTGCGCACGTCCATAGGTGTTAATCTGAATGCCCTACACGTGACCGCAAGTGAGTCTAAGTGTCAGATCAGGCAACCACCTTCTTTCCGTTGTGATAGCACGGATTCTATTCTAATTAGTATTCAATAAAAAAAAGAAGGAAAAAATCAATAAATGAGTAATTTCTTGATGTCCCTCAAAAATTATACATTTTATGTCCTTTAAGAAAAAAAAACCATTTTCTTAATGCTAAGCTAACTCTTTAATTACTGTTAAAACTGACTCCCATTATTGTTTTTCATGATTTCCACTACTCAGACTGAAAACTATCTAACTCATAACATTTCTTCCTCAGTTCGTGGGCTGCCTAATCATCATCATCCTCTTGGAGCTCTCGGTGGGAATCGCGGCAGCCGCGCTCCGGCCCCAGATCGAGGGAACCATGAAGACCCAACTCCGAGCCTCCTTCATCAAAAGCAAGTCCACTAGGGAGGAAGACGCCTCCTACAAAGAGTTCTGGGACCGCATCCAGATGAGTGTGAGCACCTGATCATCAATATTTTGAGAGTTATGCTCTTATTTGTGGAGTAATCGCCTACAGTCTTGTTTCTGTTCCTCTTTGACCATACAGTACGTCAAAGCTTTCACTACGCCTCCACTTTTAAAAATCAACTCAAAAATCATGCACTCAAGGTTTATTGGCAATAATAACGATGTTATTTATTACTTCATCAGCATCTACGTAGTTGTAATAAGAAGATGGATTCTCTTCTATCATATTACTACCCTAACTTTACTATTCATAGTTAAAAATGCGAAGAGCAATGTCCTTCAAGAGTCCTTTTATTACCTACTTATTTTTAGCTCTCAGATCCCAATGGTGTCCCAAAACCAAATCCAAACTTTCAAATCAAAATCCGTACCATTCTTCGTTTCCAGCTCGAATGTTGCGGCATCACCGGTCCCGACAACTACCGCGCATCAGAACCCCGCATCAACCCGTCCTTTAGCTGTTGCCCTCCTGTCGACTCCAACATGAGCGAGGAAATCAAACGATCTGAGTGTCTGCAAGACCAGAAGTTCTACACTGAGGGGTGCGAGGACAAGGTGCTGACGACCCTACACAGTGCGGGGTTATCTGTGATTGTTTGCGGAATTCTCTTCTGCTTTTTGGAGGTGAGTTCTTGGATGAAGAAGATTTCTGTGTAACGAATTATGTATTCTCTCTGTAGTACCAGAGGAGATTCCATATTAAGGGATTTGAAAATAAAGTGCTGATGCTGCGATGTTACGAGTGTAGTGTGGGATTTTCCGTAATTGCTTGCGGAATTTTCTTCTGATTTTTGGAAGTGAGGTTTTGGGTGAAGAATATTGATTTCTGTATTACCTAAGGAGATTAGCGTTTTGACTCTATAAGATCAGAAGTCTTATACTGAAAGATATGAAAATGAGGTCGATAAATAATAACGTAACTGTGTAATTGTTTGTGATTGCTTGAGGGATGATCATCTTCTCTTTGGATTGAACTCTATATCGCATAAATTATTGTACTTACATAGTTGAATGGAGGTATGAAGGAGATCACACATCAATCAAAATGTCTCCAACTAGACTTGGACTCGTCTAAAGATCAGAACCAGACCATCTGTTACAGATACAAAAGGCCAACAGTGGTGTCGTTAGATTTATCTTAATCGCCTATGTCATAGAATTAAACCTGTATTTAACATTTAACCCACATTTTCGGTCAGTCGTGGAAGAAAAGATTTATGATATGAAAGCCAAAATTATATTTTTCAGTCTGTTATCGGACTCGTAGTAATAAATTATCCCTTCGTGTCACAACAACATTGTGTTGGCGTGAAAATAGTATCGATTATTATTTATAAGGTTCCATCGGTACCAATTGTGACGAACTCACCTAATACTCGCCATTACAGCAAAAATCACTATATAAAAATTGGTATTCATTCATTCGTCATTCTGTTATGTATCTCGCTCTCTCCAACGTGTTAGAAAGCAAAGTCGTAGTAGGTAAAAACCTTGGACAATTATTTGTATGGAGTGTCCGGAGTATGGTAACTTTACCATTACTTTACTTTACTCCAGTTCGCTCTACTGCAGATGTTTACATTCATTTAAGAATTTAAAATTCAGTAGTCACTTGCTTAGTGATTTTCTACTGTAATTAAAAGTGACGAAACGCAAATGCGCCGTTATGTGCCTAATCATGAATGACTTGTAAAGCTTCTGGCGAATTCTCTTCGACTTCCGAACAAATGGTACCATTTACCTTCCTAAATCACGCCACCATTATAGGGGGCACTGCATAATACGTATATAACATAAATGAACCATAGTAGGTATACTTATCTAGTCTATAGATCTTTATAGTTTGGTCAGAACTGTTTTAAGTCGCGGCAAGTCCACAAACACAATTTTTATGACCTAAAGTGAAACGACCAGCAAATTATAGTACTTCGACTCGACTAAGTTAATCAAGTAAAAACTTTAGGGTGTTTTAGAGATAACTGACACGATATGCACCAGGGCTTTGACTTATGAAAGTGAATATTTTCCCCCAACAATCACGTAGTCTGTTCGCGAAAAAATTATTGGATTTCCCATACCATGTTGGCCGATTATTGAAAGAAAAGAAAGAAAAAAAAAGCGTTTATTACGCCAAATAGCTACAAAACAATAAAACGATACATTAAACTTAGGTAAACTTGACAATTAAAAACAAAATGAATCACAATTTTTATGTATGTTTCACAGTAAAATGGCCACATAAAAACGTCCTTATATTCCATTTTTTGGAATGATAACATATTTATCAAAATATTTTTTCGTCTTTTAATTAGGATTTTATAGGGTCCTTGCTTATGTATGGTACCTTTCGCCAATTGGGTGACAGTTAATAAATAATAATTTTAAAAGAACTAGACCTGACAGAAATTCATAACTGTATGGACTTACAAGCAAATGTTTGTGTGATTAGATTTAGTTGTCCTGTAACTGTATGACCACGCTGAATACGTTAAAAACAACCGACTTCAATCGCAACAACTCCAATTTTGCTATGTTTTTGTTAATTTTCTCAAAAACCGCTGAATCGATTTCGATAAAATTTATACCTGTGAAGTATACCCCTTTAAACAAAAAAGGAATTTTCGAAATCGGTTCAGGTGTCTTCGAGTAATCGGTGAACATACATAAAAAAAAAGATTCCGACGAATTGAGAACCTCCTCCTTTTTTTGAAGTCGGTTGAAAATACTCGATGTCTCTGTATAACATTCCCTTATTTTATACCTACTCTTACCACATTTAAAGCTTAAGCATAAAAGCTGAATATTATAGTAATATACTTTTATTTATTTCAGGTGGCAGGCATAATCCTCGCATTATGGCTTGCACACGCCATAAAAACCCAAGGAAAAAGTCGGGACACAGCCTAAATTATTTTCTCACTAAATAAGGACTAATGGTCCTTGGTCGCAAATTCTGTTTGGTGCACAATATTCGTAAAATAAAATGACTTTTTAGGTGTTTAAGTTTCGAAAATGTGTTAGAATTTGCTATGTTTAGAAAGAAATGTGTTTTCGTGTTCAAAATAAAGGATTGTGTTAGGAGACGATAGTTATTTATTTATTTAAGTAGAAATCTTCTTAACGCCGCCCGCTATGGATTTTCCATATTCAAACAAATTCCACTGTTTCACAATTAGGTCGAGATTAAAATGTATAGTATTTTAAACATAGCTGTTTAGAAATTGTGAAGTAACAAATGCATTAGATTTTAGTGTTATTTACAGAGCTACAGGTGTAAAATCAGTTGTAACAATACTTTTCCCTTGAAATATTATACTTATGCAACTGAACAACTTCGCGGCTAACCGCAAAAATTGAGTTTTCATACAAATTGAATTGATTTGTATGGGTAAAAAAAGTTAAGATTCAAAAATCTATCAACACGAAAGTTTTTCAGTTTCATGTATGAACAACCCACCTGTAATTGTCGCAACTTTTTGCCTCTTAATATGTAAATTTATCAGTGGATAGGCGAACATTATGAGATGTGAAATATGCATGACAACATTTATAAAAAAATATATATCGACTCGTAAAATTTTTTTAAGACACCCTTCAAATTCATGAGTTGATGTTCTTAGTTTAAAATCTTGTCATCATTAGTTTATTTAGTGTTTTAAATTTAACCTGTTTCTTTATTCTAAGTATCAGAATAGGAATAATTTATCAAAGAGATGCGGTATGAGTATTATTCATAACAAAGACGAATCCTATTCTAAGTAAAGTGAATTTATTTAGAAATTGCATAACATGTAAATGAAACCTTTAATCATTGTTATTGTATGATTAGATCACTTAGATTTGGACACTAAGCATGATGCTATAAGTATTAACTAGAAATATAGCGACTTCAAAGTCACAAAATAGACACAGAAGGTCCGCTCAATACAAACCACTTAAATT
Organism: Coleophora deauratella; assembly: GCA_958295455.1. Classification (NCBI taxonomy): domain Eukaryota; kingdom Metazoa; phylum Arthropoda; class Insecta; order Lepidoptera; family Coleophoridae; genus Coleophora; species Coleophora deauratella. Next base: position 2,517,859 of record OY282391.1, on the reverse strand, counting down.
GTAAGCATATACATGCTTATAGAAATATACGGTCGTTCAAGGCAAGGTCACGATCGCACAGTACGTGATCTTGCCTACAACGACCGTATACGTCTATAAGCATGTATATGCTTAGGATTTTAGTGAGCGTATTGAGCGGACCTTCTGTATAGTATTTTGTGTCAAAGTGGTGTCAATACCAGGCAACTATATTTGTTTCTACATATCCAAATAAATTCACTTTACCTAACATTTAACGCACTGAATTTATATTGGTGCTATTTAATTTAGTTATTTTAAGTATATTTTATGTTCTAAGCGTTTTTATACATTATACTACCTACCTACCTACATTAATTAAATACCACTATAATATCTCTTTTAATTATAACAATGACTGCTATTAGTACTTTATGAAACAAAGACTTTTTTAGTCTGAGCTACTACTACTAAAAAGAATGGCGGCAAAAATGCGGTTTCCATAATTTCGCCAATGACATATTAAGGAAAGATCATAGAGAAGATCGAATTACGATGAGTTACTTTTTATAAAATTTCAAAGACGACGTATTGTTTTAAAAATGTTTTAAATTGTAAGTTTGTAAGTGACGACAACGTGCATTTACATATCCAACGTTTTTAATTGCACGTTACATGTATTAAAATACTTACGTAAGTTAGTAACTATTCAGTAACAATATTCCATAATCTTATTTTTGATGCAGTCAACTATTTGAGTAGTTATAAGTATTGTACAGGCTGTTAAAAAAGGGCTTTTGAGATTTTAAGGGATTAATCAAGAAGTATAGAATACAGGAAAAATATTGAAAAAATCCGCTATTCAATTTTTTTTCAGATTCTCATACTGACTGAATAGTGAATCAAGAATTGTTTGTTTGTTTGTAAACTCTTTATTGTGAAAAAACAAAATACAATACATAAAACAAGGACAAGACATACAAGGGCGGACTGAAAGAAAACTGACAAGAAGTCGTATGGAAAACTGTAAAAAGTTTGAAGAGCGGATTTTTTCAATATTTTTCATGTATACTATACTTGATTCTGAGTAACCCCTTAAAATCTCAAACGCACTTTTTTCAACAAACTGTATAATGTTGTATATTTGTTAAAATTAATTCTTTATACAGTTTTAGTGGTCTAATAGCAATAATTTTATTTTCTAGTTCTTGTTACAACACACCTAAAAGTGTATTGTTTGTTTTTAGTTGTTATATTGTATTTTACCTAGATCTAGAAATTTCCAAGAGAAGAAAATATGCACCATTTTTATAAGAATCATTTAATCTACGTTTTATCATTTCGCTATCTTAAAATGAGGCATTTACTAGTCACTAAACTTACTAATATTAAGATAAGGTAGTTGTAAGTCAATTAAAAACGTTACCTGCTACTTAAAATTGGGTAGCGACGTTTTTAAATACCTGAACATCATTTAAATCTGAGATGCCTCTGATGCTACTCACAAAAAAATAATCATTTTTTTAATTACATCTGAATATCTATTTAAAAAAAAGTTGTGAATTATCAATATCATTGAGTTGAGTGTTTAGAAGACCCTGTTTTTTTTAGAAATTGCATAGTTTGAAGAACTAAATGTTAACCCTGTTTTGTACCTCGACTATGTTATGCCGTGAAGCTATCTTGAATTAGTATAGAATAATCCTTCTAAATAATTTAGAGTAAAAACACAATAAATTCTAATGGTTGATTTACAAAGAAAATCATATTAAATTAATGAAAAAAAAAGAATATTTAATTAATATTTATCATATTTGATTGTAAGTTCTCGCTATAAACAGAAAATCTAAGTTGAGTTGAGCGAGCCGAGTTCTAGTTCTAACGAGTTATTGTTGTGTAGTGGGCTGAGAAAATGTTAAATAAAATAGATATACTTTATAAATACCCGATTAAATCTCAATATGATTATGATATTTAGAAAAGCAACAAATATTCGAATAGATCCTAAAAGGGTAGAACTATTTTAATTTACAAAAATACAAGAAAGAATCGGTAAATTACACGGTGACATATCAATTTGGCGCCAGTATTGATACACAAGTATCTATGATCACTTTGACTCATTGATTTTACATCTATCAATCTAATTACCATTATTATTAAGATTATTATCGAAACCGTCTAAATATTATCAATCTGTTACCTACTAGAACTTTGTGAAATTAAGATAAGTACCTTAAATGGGATAGGATTATTGAAACTCAATGTTGTATTATTAGATTTTCATAAATAAAATATCAGTGTTCCAAAAAACCTAAGTTATTTTTTTACATTTTCAGTTTTTTACTCTACCCCTACAGCAGCGCAAAAGAAGATTGTTATGCCTTATATGTGTATGTTTATCTGTCTCATCGTAGCTTATACAGGATTGTTTTTGGTTACCTTGAAACCTCTTAGGTGATGGTGATTCTACGGATTGCCCATATTTGTTATTATTATTACTTAGCACCTGGACATGCTCTAAATCACCTTGAATATTCTAAAGAAACCGTGATTAGTGATATAACACTGAATATGCTTCTCTTGTTTGTTTTTGTACTTATACACTAACTTCAGCGCAAGTGATAAAAACATAGAAGAGACCAGTTTCTGTTAAATAGGAAATAAAAATATGAAGAATTTGTGTAAGAATTATTTTATTGAACACATTGTTGTAAGCTTTATTTGTCAAAAAAATAGGACGTTTCTTAAAAAATAAAATAAAAGTAGACAACTCTATATAAAATGGTACAGAAAAAGGCTTTACGAAAATACAAACTCCTGTAGGCTACATTTTCTCACATATTATCTTTAGATTTGTTAAACTATTGATAACAATAGTTAAAAAAAGAAAAAAATCTATAAAGATGTCTATAACAAGCAATTTTCGCACACACAAGCACAAGTTTGTTTCCTATAATAAAATTCAAAGTGTGCATAATGTATTACAAAATACACGTTTAAAACAAAATATTTTTTTAAAATACAGGATGACACCCTGTATATTGGTTGGCTACCCTGTAGAACATACTTTCTGAAAGCATATTTTTTAAACTTAATTTTATTTGATAGTGAAATTAGTGTAAAAGGGTGTAATTCACAAAATGCTTACGAATAGATCCATATAATCACATCAAAAAGAACCTGACAAAGACTGTGTTTGTGAGTGTCTATGTCTGTATGTGTTTGTGACTATCGAAGACGTAACGGTTTGACGTATAATACAATATCTTGAATTAGAAGTGTTGTGCCGAGTTTCGTAGATCTTAAATTCTTTATTAGTTATATTTTTCGAAGCTTACTTTATTAAGGATCTGTACATGCTGGTCAAACTGATTTAAGTATCCCAATAAAAAAACTATAGCAATATTAGTTACTCAAATTGACGAAAAAAAACTTATTAAAAAAGGGTTAAATTTTATTTTATAAGCGCATCAAAACAACACATATTTATAATAATCATAAGTGATGCCATCCCTCAAATTTTGAAATACCTACAGTAATAAAGTATTTAAAAAAACGAGCACATTAGTACCTTCATATATGCAATGGCGTCCACTGCTGGACAAAGGCCTCCCCCAAGGATTTCCACAGCGACCGGTCCTGCGCTGCCCGCATCCAGCTGCTTCCCGCGATTTAACCAGGGAGACCTGCATACACTACGTCTTTCGGTACGCTGTCGCCACTCTAAAGCTTTCCTGCCCCAACAGCCATTTGTTTTACGAGCTATAAAGTGACACTCATATGACTTAACACTAATAGAAAAATATTCACACCTTGGTCCCTTATACAACAGCTGCATAAAACGTGAAGTAAAATTGTGAATCTACTAGTTATCACAGCTAACAGCTATTTTTATAGACACCACTAATTTTGGTAACTACAAAAAGTATACATATTATACAAAGTAAAACATAATAGGTGTAAAATCAAGTAACTGGGCTTCCACGCATCATACTAAAAAACTTTTGTTCTTCGATTTTGCTAAAATTGCTAAAAAAAATATGGGTTCTTTATACAAATCGACTTGGCCAATTGAGTCCTACACATACGCCGCAGTATATTATACCTTAACAAAATAAACAAGATAATGTATCATGACAAAAAATATTATTAACTCCAACAAATTCAAAGAAAACATTAGATAAATAAGCATTATTTTGCTAAATTTCTTCTTCATGCTTGCGTAGGCTTAAAACATTGCTAATTATAAATAAGTTATTCTTAGGACTAAAATTGTGCTTCCTCTGTGAAAAAAGGGGCAAGTGAATAAAGTCCTCACTAGGAATTCCATTATTATCTAAGCTTTTATTAAAACAACGAACGCTTTTTTTTCCACCAAACATTTTTTGCTTACGCTAATTGTGTACTTAGTTATCTATCTTAAAGTTATCTTACATTTTCTACTAGCTTTTGCCCACGGCTTCGTGGATATAGTTCTTATGGCATACACAGGATGTACAGTGTATGAGTGTTTCGGTATAAAACTATCTTATTTTATTCTCCACCCTGTATCTAAGCTCTTTGACAACATTTCTTTGAAATCAGTTGAGTATTTTTAGCAATCAATATCGTTGCTTTGTAAAAGTTCTATTATTAGGGGTTCCCGATGTTATTTCCGAGCGAATTCAATATTTTACAGGATAAATAAATGTAGTTAACTTACATCACCTTACACCACACGTGAACTGTATCTGTACAATAGACTGGACGGGAAAGTAAAATAGTAGAAAGAAACCAACAAACCCACTTTCGCATTTTTAATATTAATAAGGATTTTGTCGGCGTATTTAAGTTTCGAAGTGAGCTTGCAAGTTCTGTTGGAGCCGGCGGCGTTCGGACCGTATCGTCCGCGCCATCCAGAAAGCCAGGATTATGCAAAGAATCTGCAACAATTACAGTTCACTTGTTATGATTTCCTTCATAAGTATATGTTTATTAATTAATTCTAACCTGCCAATCATAACACTTATTCGGCCTACTGAGAACTCAGCACGAGTAAAACTATGCCTAAGGGACTCTGACTATACAGGATGATTGGTACATACCTGCAAACCTGGTGGTGCAACTTTTGTTCTGCAACTTTGCTAAAATCGCTACTAAATGACAGTAATTAAGCTCGTTGGAGGCCTTAAAGGTGGCTGAAACTTTTGACACTGCGGTTTGCTACCAGCCTTACCAACTCCATCAATCCGGACTAGGCCTACATGTGTAGACATTGACCTAACCTTCCCGTGATATAGATACCTGTGCCCCAGCAGTGAAGATGTATTGTTATTGGAAGTAAAAATAATGCTTAGGACTTATAAAACCCACTATATGTTTTTTTTAACATCTATAGACGAGCTTTATTGCAGCTACATACACCTATAATCATAAAATTCACCTGTGAGAGTATATTAGGTACCTAATCTACGACTCAGCACCAATTCAACAAGTCAATCTCTTTAGCTTTTTTGACAAAGAAAAAAATTGTAACCACTTGTTTACCTCCAACAACGCAAAGATAACGCCGGTGCTTATGAAGATGTTCCCTTTTAGCGCTTTTTTCGCTCGAAGCGCTTCCTCGCACCCCCTCATGTAGTAGCTCCTGTCAGACAGACAGGACGAGTGCAGCTGCTTCCTAGCGCCACCTTCGCGTAGGGGATGGGCGCGGGCGCAGCAAGCGGGGGGTATGTCGCGGTGGAGGATGAGGTAGTCTTGAGGCCCGTCGACACCGCAGCATTGGTTCTGTAAGGGTTAAAAACTATTAGACCAGAATAAAAAAAGCTATAAATTTAAAAAAATCGCGGACCAAAGTTTCGATTGCTTAGGTGTGATTGCTCAGATGTTGGGTCACTAGCCGTGACTAAACTGAAGTGGCGGTGGGCGGTGCACACCACTCGTAGAACAGATAGCCGTTAAGCGCGTCACACACTAGCGCTATACTGTGCTATTAAATGCGCCACACTCATGGACGGCTATTCTAGCATGAGGCTTCTAACTTCACGGTCACCCCACACAGCTCGTCATCCGTTCATGAGTGTGGCGAATTTTATAGCACAGTGTGTGACGCCCTCTAGGGCATTAAAGTTCTCGAGTGGCGACCGCGCACCGTAGACGTAGCGTGGGCATGCCTTCCACTCAATGCACCGATAACCTGCACCGGTAGCATGACGACGTATGTCGCGCGCGCCGCGAGTTTTAAAAGCATTTGTTCCGTTCTAACGCTAAGCTAATGAAAGAGACAGCTGAGCTGTTTTCTCGCGTTTGGCGCGACAAACAGCTTTATCTACGCCTCATGCTACCCGTGCTGGTATAGGTTGCAGGAAGTTACTGGATACGGGCAGCGCAAGACTGGTCGGTGTCAGAATCATTGGGGGAGATCTTTGTTCAGCAGTGGACGTTTTTGGCTGATGATGATGATAATAAGTATAAGTTTGTATAAGTATGTATTTATTACAATAAAGTATATTGAATTGAATTGAATAATAATGATGATGGCAAAAGCGAGTTCAAAGAAAGTCACAGCTTCTGTCTATAAGTAGAATCCAACAATAATATAGGGTCGATGATAATGTTTGAAGTAGATTTACCATACCAAGACAAACACCTTACCTCAGACTGCAAGCGGTCCCAGAAGGAATTCTGCTTGACTACCTCCTCCTCCACGGTACTATTCTTGAAGAACTGGATACGGAGCTCGCTACCAGTACCGACCCAAGCGCTGAGCACCGCACCTCCCACCCCCACTATCAGCTCCACAGATACCAGGAATATGAAGAAGCAGGCGTGCTGGGGGTGATAACAAAGCAGATCTTAATCGCCTCCGTGGTCTAGTAGCTACGTTCGCTTCAAATAAGGAGGTCGTGGGTTCTATTTCCGGCGAGGTCCAACTTTACTCCGTAAACTTTACTAGGACTCGGTAAGGTTTATGGTATAGCATTTTCTGCGCCCGATGGCTACATACCACCATTTTATCTAAGTCTTGCCGCCAAAAATTTATGTTAACATCATCCATCTTCTGCATCATCATCACTTTCCATCAGGCACGATCTATCGGTGCGATATTGCCAATTAAGGTTAAAAAAACTGGTCAACAGAATATTTCCTCTTCCGCTATATTTATGAAGAATTAATTAGTGGAAGCTAGTATGAATGTCAAGAAAAATTAAACAGAACAATCAGTACTCTATGGCAAGACTGAGAGTTCTGTGATCAAAACGAAACGAGTCACGACCCCTACACTCCAAAGTCATGGTGTAACAAAATACCCGTTAACTAGGGCTCTAAAGCTGAATAACTTTGTCATACAGTATAAACTCTGGGGTTATAGGAATTTGCAAATATTGTATCGAAAGTTTATTTTTTTATTAACTTCTATGGAGAGTTGAAACAATTATTTGCTCCAATGCCGCCCAAATTGGGCAGCTCCAAGAGAGCCACGCTACACATACCTGTTTACGCCTGTATACATCATATTTTTGTTTAGTAGTACATACTAGGCAGATATAACAGAATAGTTTGTTGGAATGTCCGAGGTGACCTGATAGGCTATTAATATAATAATTTCACTTACCACATAAAGGATCTTAACGTGCTCTCTCAAAGCACCAATGCAGCCGAGAATGGCAGTCACTACCAGCGCCAACCCCAGGGTAAGGAGGAACGAGAGGACTCCTCGTGACAGGGCTGATTGCTGATCCTTCGGCTTCCGGTCACGCATATTCATGACGCAGACTGCCATCAGGACGAGACCGAAAAGCTGGAAGGCAAGGATTAGGGTGAAGACCACGATACATGCTGGGATTAGCATTTTGGTATCTGCGTCGCATAGCCATGATAAATAAGTACTGTGGTACACTCCCAAAGTGATCTCAAGGCAGGGATGATCCGTTGAGATGCTCTGCTATTTTTTTCGAGCACATTAATCTAATAATAGTTTTTTTAAGTTCGATTAAAATAATTAATTTTATACATGCTTTTGTAATACTACAAAGAGGCTTACTAATGGTAGATAAAAAAAAAGAAACGCAGCATTGCAATATGTATTACGCCGTTTTCCATTAAATAACGTCACAGACTGAAAATGCAAATGTTTTAGTGCGATAGACGCGGTACAAAATGCACTTTTAAATGCAATTTTATCACAAATAAACCCCTTTTGCATACAAATGCACTTGGTTGATGGTTAACAGTTGACAAAAATGTACGTAGATGACGTCATCGTTTGGTGTTAAGAATGTTCACCGTTCATTAGTAAAAGAATTCAAAAATTAATACACCAGCTGATGCACAAGACTTCGTCAAAACGAAACGTATACTTGTTGTATTTTGCAGTTTCTTCGTTTTCTTTTTGTAAGGTGTATTATCTTACAATCGTAATTTGTGAATGACAATACATACAACAACAATTCTGTGAAATAGTAAAGGTGATACATTTTGTTTGTTAAGTTCCTACTTTTAATCAAACTAAAGACAAAATAATTACCGAAACAACATCAAAACAATTTACCGATCAATACCGATACTAAAGCTAAACACGTAGAAAATATTGATCGTTTGGACAAAGACACAAACATTATAACTACTGAAGCTAAATCTAAAAACAATACTAGGTATACTTACAATACAGATAATGTTAAAGAGGGTGAGAAAGAACTTCATGCAACGAATACTGCGTGGTTTCATTTTGGCGCCTTTTTTCTGGCCAGTGACAATTGCAAAGCTAGCGAGGAGTCCGCCTGTAAAGAGGTGGACAAAGGTAGTGTGGTAAGCGAGTGTGTATCGATCATTGCATTTGACGAGCTACTGGTGATTATTGAGGGTAAGAGCTTAGTGCTAGCGGTTAATGGCATGTGTTTTACCGGGTAGTTAGGTGGTAGATTGTAGATAAGCGTTCCCTTTGTTATTTTTTATAGCAGTGACTGCGTTTTACTTCTGACGGCACCATGTGCAGTATATCCACTGATGAAGAATGGAAGAATGGTTGCAGTTTGCATTAATAAATGTTTTGTAGATGCAAAAATATTACTGACTCTATTGTTTATTAATATAAATTTCAGAAAACAAGCATCTATCTCAGTATAGCAACTCCTTTCTTTTTCTCCCCATTTCAAACATAACATAACATCCAACCAACGAGGTTATTATAGCTTAGTTGGTTCCCCTTCTTATTATATAGTAATTCATTTACTTTCTCCCTTTAGATAGTATACTAAAACTATCTAATCTTCCCAGAGCACTTACATTGTTTCTTTGCTTTGTCCTCTTCAAATTTAGGATGTTCCGCATATGTGTCCGCTACCCGCTCCGCTCATCACCATGTCGCAATATATAGAGCGTGGGAGTCCAGATGTCTATTTGCCCACACGCCTCGCCACACGGGTCTGTCTCCTCTACAATTCTTGTTCCACCTCACCAACCTTTAATTCAGTCTTTCCCACGTCTATTACTTCTACTGAAGGTCCTTTTTCATTTAAATTTATAGTTCCCTTCATTTAATTGTTTTGCTTCATTTAAAATTGTAGCATCTGCCACTTTCCTAGACATTATAAGTTTAGCCCTTTGAAAAGTTTAAGTGAACTCTGTGCCATTGGCATAAAGATGGAGTTTTATCTTCAGAAATAGAAAACATCAAGGCTAATATTGCAATTATTTGAGGAATATCGTTTCTGTATTATATATACTTGCACATGCATTATGGAATACTTTTATGTTTCTAGAATATTCTATGTCCTAGTTTTATTATACTCACTTCATTCTACTCCATTTCACGGTAATTGCTTTTATGATTAAGTAGAGACTAAGGTAACTTATTCGAACTTATTCGAAAATATCAAAGTTTTTTTTTTATCCATTGTAAAGTAATGTTGATTGTTTAGGTATTTGGGTTTCCACATTTGGCTGGAATTAAAAATTAAACAATGTTTTGGATACAAAAAAATTAACTTTATTCGTATAATTGTATTATTATAATTTATTTAAAAATTTTAATAAACATTAAATATGCACCTACATCATAATTATTACTTAGTTCATTGGAAAGTATAATGATATTGTAATAAATACTTGTATATTATTGTGCAGCTGGTATCTAAGAGAAATCTAAAGAAACGAATGAGATAAATAGCGTATCTTCAAGTACAGTAAACAACACAAGTTAAACACTAATACCTGACGGTTTCCTTATAAACCTGGACGCTGTTCCGCAAGTTGTTAGCAACATACATAGACAGCAGCATTCCCGCTGCCTGCAATCAATAATATTAATCAAATATTTATAGACTTAGGAAGTTTCCAATGCGTGCGTACTGGTAAGAATAGAATTAGATACATCCTTTTACGATAGGAAGGCTGCATAAGTGTTTAGAAATATACTAGGTGATATGTATTTGAATGGCGCATGTAAACATGTCCAGGATAGGGTCAAATGATTTTGTCCCTACACTCCATCCTTTGAGACATGCTTCGGCACGAATGGGCCAGCCTTTGATTATTTACTGTCTAGATAGTGCGCTGGTGGCGCAGATGCGTCCAAAAAATTATCAGCCAACTGTTGGCCTATAACTATAAGCCGCTCCCCGCTCCTTAGTGTCCAGTTTGACGTCAAAGGATGCACACGCCCGCTCGAGTTACGAATTAAAAAAAAGGTGGTTAAAATGACGAAGTATGCAATAAAAGTGTGCAGAAATTACAAAGGACGTTTGTAAACAACAAATAAAGTCACCTACCATCGCTAAGCAATTCAGATTCATCGTATTTTGACAGAAAATAATTCGTTTTTAAGCCAATTTTTAAAGACTCGCACTTGGCATTTTGTTAGTGTTGCCAGTTTTTCAATACAAAATTTCCTCCAAATTTGAGTTAAAATAATAATTCTGGTACCAAATTAAAATATGGTGGAGCTTAAATAGTTACCCGACTACGGCGAAGTAAAAATCAGGGACACTTGTGGTTATTATGTGCGGGGTACCAGTTTATCTCGAAAACTAAAAACTAGTGATGAAACAATTACAATTACAATTGATTGGTATCTTAACAATTAATTGGCCGTAGTTATGTCATAACGATCCCATATTTAAAGTAAGTTCTGGATAATGTACTTTATGACATAAAATACATTAACTCTTACTTGCTTTATGCCAGTTGGATCGTTATGGCATAACTACGTTACCAACAACAATAATTTATTAAAATACCAATTACAATTAATTGTAATTGTTTCATAAGTAGATTTAAAATTAAGAGATTGTGCAAATCATCGAATATTCTTATATTGGAGGCTTGTACCAATTACAATTAATTGTAATTGTTTCATAACTAGACTTAAAATAAAGAGATTATTCAAATCATCGAATATACTTATATTGGAGGCTCGAAAATGTATGTCAGTGACATAAAGTACATTATATATAACTTACTTTATGTCAGTTGGATCGTTATGGCATAACTACGGCCAATTAATTGTTTAGATACCAATTAATTGTAATTGTTTCATCACTACTAAAAACACTATCATGCGCTCGAAATTTTAAGGGGTTACCCAGAATCAAGTCAACAATACAAAAAAAAATGATAAATTCGTTCAATTTTTCTTTACAGTTTGCCATACCAAATCTAAATAGTGAATCATGAATTTGTATGGGAAACTGAAAAAAAATTATATCTGTTTTTTTAAATATTTTTCCTGTATTCTAGACCTGATCTAAAGAAACCCTTTAAAATTTCAAACACACTTTTTTCACACCCCTTCTATGTAATGTAATGTGTTATATTTCAATTTAAAAAAATTCTCCTAAAAACACTTATTATTTTGTACTTTGTATTATAACTAGTTATTTTGGGGGAAATATGGCATTACCTATATTATCCCCATGCACGCACACATAGGCAAATTGAACGACATGACGCGAGTGTAAGACAAAGCTGTCACGTGACTATCACATGGTTGTTACACACACAAGCTTGAAAAAGTTGGCCGCTTTTGTCGCAGTTATTACAGGTGACGCTCTATCTAGACAGTAAATAATCAAAGGGGCCAGCTCGACCGGAGTGATACCACGGCCTCACAGAAAATTGGCGTGAAGCAACGCTTGCGTTGTGTTCCGCCGAGTGAGTTAGGGTACCAGAGGCCCAACCTCCCCCCCCCCCCCAATTCCCCCATCCCCCATCCCATTTCAAAGGTCGGCAACGCACTTATAACTCCTCTGGTGTTGCGGGTGTCTATGGGCGGCGGTAATCGCTTAACATCAGGTAATCCGTCTACTCGTTTACCACCTATCACACAAAAAAAACACTCGCACACAAAAGATTTCAACCTCTGTACAAGTCTTTGTACATGAGGCATATATTTACTTTAATTAAGCGAAAGCTGGCTCTGTTAAAAAGAGTCACACGTAGTTACCTCAAACCAGAGACTCGTGAAGGCTACCCCCAGCAGCCAGTTGGCGTCGCTGCGCAGAAGCAGTAAGATCTCGTCCTCACAGCCTTCGGAAAAGTAAGTGCCAGTCCTGGTGAGAACAGGATAGCAATATTAAAAAATCATAAAAAGATTCGCAAATTAGTGTTTTGGGATGTTGTCAGGATGGTGCCCAACGATACTGTAGAACTTAACTTTATAGGCACACATCGATTCTCTTTCGCCAACGGCACTTTTAAACAGAAACATTTAAAAACATAGGAAATGTTGTTGGCTCAGACAAAAAAATATATTATCATACAGAGTTGTTTGCAATCAAACGAAATAAAAATATGACGATTTAAAATAATGTGTACTGCATCTACAAATAAAAAACATTTTCATTTGATTTGGTCTTCCGAATTGTCGTTTACTGGGATGAAAGTATCCTCTGTATTAATTCAGGTTAGAGACGTTCTGTTCGCCAAATTTCATCCAACCCTATTAAGTTGTTTTTGCGTGAATCAGTAACACACATCCAAACGTTCAAACTTTCATATTTATAATCTCTTTCGATATGCACCCAGAATGCCAGAAACGCAAAATACCAGATAAATAATTCTCTAAACACTTTGACTTTATATTGTCCTATCTCTCTCTTATGGTGTTGCACAATTTAACCGTGCTATCCACAAGGTATAGACGGCAGTTGCCTGGTGTTGTAAAAAGTATCGCCTTAGCTTTAGCTTAGTTCCTTACTCAACGCAAGCTTTGTAAAGCTGTTTCTGAGCTACATCAGTGCGGGCGCGGTAGGCTCGCGGGCAGCAGGACAGGCTGATCTCTCGCTGGGTTGCCTCGTAGTCTTCCGGACCGTTCAACCCGCAGCATTCGTACTGCAAGACGATCAAAGTTTGCTGTTTAATGTTTAACCGTCCCTATTTGTACAAACTTAATTAAACTTAAAAGTAAATACTTTAAAATAAATATTGTACGCACATCATGCAAAAGATGAGGTATCTTGCCTTAAAACTTAGCATGTGTAGAACCTGTTTATTTCCATAATGTCTAATCCTCTCTTTCTTCCTATTTCACTAACTATAGCTCACTAGGATGTATCTTATAGTTGTAAATGAAAGGCGCTGATATCCGATAACCGAGTGTAAAATAGATAAACACAGAGAAAGAGACAAAGTCAAAATATCAAAAAATAATATTACATTAAAAGTAAAATTAAGTATCACGCAAGGTATATTTCAATTAAAAACAGATGCAATTCTGCACACTAACCTTCAGTTGCATCTCATCCCAGAGCTTCTCATGCAGCTGCAAATGCTCGCCAGTAGTATTCCTAAAGAAGTCATCTCGTAGCCACTCTGTGACACGGAACTCCAGTCCACACCGCTGCAGCGCCACGTAGATGCCGACCAGCAGTTCTAGTACTACCAGAATCATGAGCAGACCTACGTACTGGAGGAGATAAAGTATTTTTTGTTTACGTCACTAAAACATATTATAACTAAAGTACGGGTCTTGATAACAGAAACTGCAATGACCATCATATTCCAAAGTAAGGTCTCTTACATTCTTATATCCATTCCTTAAAGTGCGATCCACTTTCCAGAACTTAATTCTAAGTATCGGGTTTAAGATCTTAGCGCTGTCTCTGATTACACCAAACATGTCTCCAGCAAGTACGCTTCAATATTCAATATTCTTACTCTATTATACCCTATCAATGTTGCTATTAAAGAACTTAGCTCTGGCTTACAGATATCTTACCAAGTATAAGATCTTAGCGCTCTCTCTGATAGCACCAACGATGCCAAACACTGCGATTCCCAGTAGCAGCATGCAGGCTGCTATAACGATCATATCTCCAACAAGAGTTCCTGATGCATGCTCCGCTCCATATTGCTTCAGGACCCTGGTGTCGACGATGGCAAATGCGAACGTGCAGAGTGCTATAAACTAGAACATTGTAATTATAAAGTGAAGGAAAATTAGTATTTTATTCAATTATACAGAACCAAGTTCAGATTGAGTGAGACTACAAGAATGTTTTCGCATTGGACATTCGTAAAATATTCATAGAACCGCTTCACTACACTTTGCACTACTAGTTATTAGTAATTATATTTAAAAAAAAAACTCTTAAAAATTCCTTAGCCTCCTTATCCTGCTTCAGTCAATTTTGAAAACAAAACAATGACTTACGCTAAAGTGGTTTTTATTTATTAAAAATCTGAAGATGGAATGAAAAACAAACTAAATTATTTTTTAAATTTCAGTAGGAATCAATATTTCATCATAATATATATATAAGGTGCTACTTTATTAGTGCCCGATATTTTAGTCAGTGCTTCTACTCCTGATTCTGATCAACTTTCCCCAAGAAACCCATAGTCAAATCGAAAAAAATTTTTTGGCCTCTTCATACAAATCGATCAGCCGAGCGGCCAAATTAGTATGAAGAGCCCAAAAATTTTTTTGCGATTTGACTATGGGTTCCTTGAGGAAAGTTGATCAGAATCAGGAATAGGAGCACTGACTAAAATATCGGGCACTAATAAAGTAGCACCTTATATATATTATGCTACTTTATTAGTGCCCGATATTTTAGTCAGTGCTTCTACTCCTGATTCTGATCAACTTTCCCCAAGGAACCCATAGTCAAATCGCAAAAAAATTTTTGGGCTCTTCATACACATTGATCAGCCGAGCGGCCAAATGAGTATGAAGAGACCAAAAATTTTTTTGCGATTTGACTATGGGTTCCTTGGGGAAAGCTGATCAGAATCATGAGTAGAAGCACTGACTAAAATATCGGGCACTAATAAAGTAGCACCTTATATATACGAATAGAGAAAAATATTCAAAAAATCCGATCTACATTTTTTGCGTTTCCCAAACAAATTCTTGATTACCAGATTATTCAGAATTAGTATGGGAAACTAAAAAAAAAATGTATAGACTTAATTCGGAGTAACCAACCTCGTTAAATTTCAAACTCACTTTTTTAACGTTTTATAATTCATGCAGTCATCTAGCTTCTAGGGTATTCTAGTAAATAATACGCGTAACTGAAAGTTTTACTTTTACAATAGCAAAAACAAGTTAACAAAAAAGTTTTGATACTTACAATACAAAATCCATTGAGAACTAGGAGCATTAACTTAGCACACCCCTTGGCGAACTCTATTAGGTTTCTCATCATTTTGTTTAGACGTTTTTAAAGCCCTTTCAACCTTCCCGGCAGACCCATGAATGCCCATCACTTGACATTGACTGAAGGGAAGTACATCTTTAACTGTACACTATACAATGGACGCGAAAAGATTGGAAAACAACAGAAGGTATATAAATAATTAATTCAATAATAATAGTGTTAATGGAGGAAAATGGATTGTGCTTATCGATCCATAGGCGCTTCTCTCTTTGAATGGCGAAACAAATATGCATAAATAAAATTTATTTTCAAGTACCTACATAAATATTTTTATTAATACTTATTTTTACTTAGGCTTTGTCACATAAAAATACGTATACAAAATCAAACGTATGACACTGTAAAAGATCAAAATATTTAATAAAAACTATATCTATGCTTAAACTAAAGTAAAATGGTATACATACGTGGTAAGTTGCATACAATAGGTGAGGAAGAAAAATAAAAAAAAATCTAAGATTAATAATATAATATTTTACTTAACAAAAATTAATAACAACATTCAAAAAGACTACATCATAATGTTATAAATATGTCGGAGGCAATTTGCATAAAAATATGGTTATAATCAATATTATATCTAAAATTACTCATAGTTTAGAAATCTTTACATTCTTTGCTAAACTAAGGTTAGTCTTAAAGTGTTATAAATATGTCGCAGTCTATACAGTGCGCAGTATACAGGATGTACGCGTAACAGAATGAAGCCCTTCACTTATCACACATGTTTTTATATTCAGTAGTTTATTCATAAGAAATATATCAAGTAATTGCTAATTTTTTTAAGGAGAGTCCAATTTATGGATTGCGATTTCAGCAAATTCCTAGTACAGAGTTGTTCAGTGTGTTGATTAGAAGCCTTTTTTTTAAAGGCCCATATCTATTTTATTACACTCTGTATGCGGACACTCATGAGGTAAAATTCCACAAATACAGGGGGTATTAAAAAAGTGCGTTTGTTTTAGGGGTTACTCAGAATCAAGTATTGAGTACAGAAAAAAAAATAAAAAAAAACGATCTTCAATTATTTTGTTCAGTTTCCCATACTAAATCTGAAATAGTGATTCAAGAATTTGTATGGGAAACTGAAAAAATATAGAATATTGGATTTTCAATATTTTTCCTGTATTCAATACTTGATTCTGAGTAACCCCTTAAAATTTCAAACGCACTTTTTTAACACCCTGTATATCTTTATATTGATTGCTGAAACTTATATCTACTTGACCAGGAAGACCTTCAACGAGAGGGTCATTACTGGCAGAAGGACGGCCGTGGCGACTGATGATGAACTGCCTCCGTTGGTCTTCCATCCGTACACTGGATCCCTGGAAAAAAATTGCAATTAACGTCAATCTGGCCGGACTGGCTCCTCGTTTGTGGAATGCAGACTAACCCTCTCGAGATATGAGAAAAGACCCGTGCTGTGCAGACTAACCCTCCCGAGATATAAGAACAGGCCGTGCTCCACCACTGTGGAAGCTTTGTGTTGGTAAGTTATAAAATGAGTAAAGATGTTTCATCATCCTCATTATCATCAACCAAACGACGTCCACTGCTGGACAAAGACCTCCCACAAACTTTTGTGAACCCTAAGTAAAATTGTAATGTTTATTTCCCTATGCAGTTAGTTTATTTGCATGTGACCCTTTTTGTATGACACCAATTAAAAATAGCTAAATCTAAAATAAAATATATATTTTATTAATTGAAATAAAATACTCTGTCTATGAAAAATAAAATTTGGTGATTTTTCATTAGCTAGTTTTCTCAATTAGTTCACATGAATATTTTTCATTAGGATATTCGAAGGTTTTTCGTTAATTAGTTAATTTGTTTTGAAAAGCAAATATGAACGTATGTAATATGTATTTTTAATTGGATCTGACCTACATCTAAACTACTTCATGGACGACCTATTTTATGTATTGCTCTCCTAATAAATTTCAAAAACTTTCTTCCCTTTGTTGTGTAAACGTAGTCCATTAAATACATAAATAAATAAATATCTAGGGTCATCTGGCTCCAAACTAGGATTCTCTGTATTACAGGAACCAAAGACTACATACACATACACTTTAAATACATAAATATTTAACAATACTCCCAGACATAGAGCAAACAAATCTGCTCTTCACAGAAATGTTTGCCCTGAGTGGGGATCGATCCCACGACTCTCGGATCAGTAGTCAGGAGCACTAACCACTGAGCCACCGAGTCAGTCAAAAACTAATTCAATAATATCATACATTTATTAGTTATTTATAATGCTTGTTTAAAAAAGGTATTGTTTTTGGCAATTATTTCAAAATATAGAAACTCAGGTGTATTACTTCTGTTTTTTTAGAGTTTCAAGTAGTACAACGTTTTTGTGCTTTGCCTTTTCTTCTACAATCATCCAAAAGCTATCCTAAATATACAGCCTTCAAGTGTTAATTGCAGTTATTAGTCCTGTTAAATCTTTACTTTGTAGTTAGATGGTCATTAAATAGCAATACTGCTAGTACATACTTTTGGGGCATTTTAGATTCAAATCCATTAATTGTTTGTGAACACTAAGCAAATTCGTTTATTTATTTCTGCAGTTTTATTTGCCTTAGTATAATGTCTTATACAAATAATTATGCGTTATTGCGCAGTCTTACGGAATGCAAATCGTATTATCACGAAAATTACGGTTTCAGTCCGAAAGATCGAGTGTTTCGCAAGGGTTAAAAAAAAAACAAGAACGCTAAGAATACATGTTTAATTTGTTGCACTTATTAGTAAAAACATGTGTAAAAACGTTGTGTGATTGAACTGATTGATTAAAAGTTTTGTGTTATGAAACTTGTTGAGAAATTAATGACTAAAGTGGAACCTGTTAAGTTAGTTTCGAATTACCGATCCAGTTGCTATTTCTACAAATATAAGATCGAATTGCAACGTATTAAAATAATCTTAAACGCCTCTCATTTATTTATTAAAGAAACTTTCAGCATCAAAAGTGTCGGGGACTATTATGTTTATGCAGGTTTAGAGTAACTAAAACGCTTAACTGTTCTTAAAATATATACAGGAATTTACTTAGTGTTAGCATTTGTTTGTACCAGAAATATAATCAATCCTTAATACCCTCAAAGTTAACGAGAAGATTAAGATACAGTAACTGAAGTGTGAGTACATAGACGGAGCAGTACCTTAGACTTCATTACTAAGACTCATACACGGGGAGAACTTAGACTTTGTATTATAAACATCAACAATATGCGCGTGACCCCGTATCGCCCTGAGTATGAACTTTAGCGAAGCGAACTCGACTTTCAATGCGTTCCAATTTCGAGTACCCTAATCTTAGTTCACACATATTAACTAATAAGTATGACAGGTTACCGATGCACTCTGCTCAGAGGCCAATGTTGCTCAAAATTTCCCAATCAGACAAATGCTAGCACCGAACATAAACAAAAAACTTAATATGCCTACAGTATTCCAATAACGCCGCAGGCTACTCTTCCGCCAGCATTCCCAGTCTTTTTGGAGTCAGGATGGCTGGACCTGCCGAAGTCATCCTCTTTCTCGTGCAAGACCACAGCTCGTCCTAGTATGCAGTGGGGGCCTGTCAGTGCGATCTGGTTGTCATCAAAATTGAGAGTGCTGGAGCGGTTCTCGTCAAAAACAACGTTGCCGAGGTCGCCGACGTGACGGTTTTCGTCTGATGGATGGCCGTGGTCTTTCTGGAATGATAAAAGTTTGGTATAAATAAATTTACAAACGCTGGAGTGACAATGCTCTCATCAGTACTAAACTAGACTTTTATCAGTAACGTTGTTGAATTTTCCCTAAGGAACCTGTTGTCATTCGCAAACATTTTAGAGCTCTCAAAACAAATTGGTCTGCTGGTTGGTCAACTTTGTAGTTAAGTGGGAATTTAGGCTTCGTTAATTATTATGAGTAGAAGGCTAGATAGGTTTTAATGAGAAGTCCAATAATAAACTTATTAGCTATTTTTTTCTCAATTTACTGTCACAGTATCCATGAATTGGTCGCAGTAGCCAATTACTAACCGTTATAAATTTGTTGCAATTGATTTTAAAGCAATTAGCATCAGTGAAAAATAACTAATTATTTTCTGTAGATGTAAGATTTTAATTTATACATAAATATCCTTATTAACAACTATTGCAAAGACTTATTATTCTGTCACTTTAGTCTGTTTATGATAGATATACATATCCAACAATTTTTATTGTTTTTAGTAAACGGCTCCAAAAAGTACGGTCCATTATCAATTTTCTTAAATGTGTTTGTGTTGTACGCAATTTTATTAATATTTTTATAAATTAATAAAAAAAAATGTTACATCTAATATAACCTTCCTATAACTTACATGTTCCGGATTGAAGTGCGCTCCAGTAGATGCACAGCCTCCAGTGATGTCTCCCTTCTCGTGGACGTGGAATCCATACTGCCCTGGAGCCAGACCGAAGATGGAGCCTTCCACGTGGACCCTGTCTTCAAGCTGGGTGAAGGTGACGTTGCCGTAGACAGCTTGACCCTGAGGGCTGGCCAGGCGGACTATGGCGCGGAGCGGTTGAGCCTGCAATGGTTGAGGCGCAAGAGTGCTTTTAAATATAGCGTATGAAATAGTGAGTTTATAATTTTAAAAGATTTACCATACAAGAGCTGTTAATTTAACATACAAATCCGCCTAACAAAAAAGTCAACGTTTTCAGAGAAGCCGATGTAAAATTTTAAAAATGTGTTTTCTGTATTTTGAAGGCGATTCTTAATCCGACATAAAGTTATATTTGACATTTTCAATTCATATAGAATCATTCATTCATTTAACGGTATATTTTAAAAGGTAACCCAGTCCGCATTCCGCTGTATTCAATATAACCGTCAAAAGAACTCAAGTATTTAAACTAACCTAACCATTTTTTTAAAAAACCGACTGCATTAAAATATAGGGTGACTTTAAATTAGTTCTTGATACCAAAGGATATGCATGTGCTCATGATAACAAACAACTTTCCCTAAGGAACCCATAGTTAAATCACAAAAATAAATTTGGACTCTTCATACTAATTTGGCCGGTCCGTTGACTGATTTGTATGGAGGATCCAAAACTTTTTTTGAGATTTGACTATGGGTTTCTTAGGGAAAGTTGTTTGTTATCATGAGCACATGCATAGCCTTTCGTATCAAGAACTAATTTAAAGTCACCCTATATATCCTGTGTCACTCTGGGGATCAAGACGAATCTAAAGACATATCTCAAGCTAAATTCCATCAAGCCGTTTAGGTTACAGAGCGTGCCAAAGAAATATATACATACATACGCCCGAAAACATAGCCCCTTTTCTGGCGCAGTCGGGTAAAACAGTCATACCTATATTAAAAATTGGAACTAATTTCACTGCAACAGACGAGTTAATGCAAAAAACCATTCGTGGCGCTTTTTACACGTGCATATTTTCACGTTTGTGACTAATGATCACGATAATGACAATGCAATTCATACATATCGTATCATGTAAAAACAGAAAATAGGTGATCTGTTTTGCAGTCTTTTTTCTAAATGACTCGATCAACACAAATCGGTTACAGTACATTAGTTTCGCTATTGTCTGCTCAAAAGAATGTGAGGAATTATTATGACTCATTTGTTTTTTTTTTTTTTTTGTAAAGGGTTTGCAAATGTATTACTCAATATTTATAAGTACGTACATATAACCTGTACCTTAGCTGTGCCCTGCGTTGCGTAAATATGTTAGTTGACATAATGACCACGCTGAATACGTTAAAAACAACCGACATCAATCGCAACAACTCCAATTATGCTATGTTTTTCTTGATTTTCTCAAAAACCGCTAAATCGATTTCGATAAAATTTATACGGGACCACCTGTGAAGTATACCCTTTTAAACAAAAAAAGAATTTTCCAAATCGGTTCAGGCGTCTTCGAGTAATCGGTGAACATACATAAAAAAAAAGATTCCGACGAATTGAGAACCTCCTCCTTTTTTTGAAGTCGGTTAAAAAAGCTCTAGAAATTCTGCAGTGCTAATAAATGTTTCGCATCTCTTTATTTGCGTTTAAATATTGATTTTCTAGGAAATCTCTTTGTAACTCTGTTTCACAGTCAACTCTGTGCTATCCTATAATGGTTTTACGATCACGTTAAAGCCTTAAAATTTATAATGGCCAGCGTATAGTGTAGGACAAACATTGTTTCACATAATAACATGAGTTACAATTAGTTTAGGTAGTTAATGACAAATGTTATTCCTAAACTTTTATTGGTAGTAGTTATATCATTTTTCCTCAACAAAAAAAATCATTCTACTTACAATTAACTGTGATATCGATCGATACATTTAACGATCACGTACAAACCCGTAACGTATAGTAGAAAAAAATATAATATATCACACGAACTTCTTGGTTTAGTTCTTGGCAAAAGTTGTAACTATAGTTTCATGAGTTAACCTATATGTCGTTTATTCTCAACAAAAAATATTTCTAACTTTTCTAAATTTTTCTCAACAAAAACATTTATCCTTTTGAGATGTTATTTTTATAATCGACAGCGCTGAACACGTTAAAAACAACCGATTTCAATCGTGACAACTACCATTTGCTGGTTTTTGTTTACTTTTTAAAAATGTGCTTAACCAATTTCGATAAAATTGATATGGGACCATCTATGAAGTATGACCTACCAAAAAAACATCAAAATCAATTCATAACTGACGGAGTAATCGCATAACATACATAGAAAAAAACATATAGTCGGATTGAGATCCTCCTCTCGTTTTAAGTTTAAGGAGAATTCATTATATCACTTACCTGCTCATTATATTGCGCAACCACTAAAGTTGCTGAAGCAAAAAGGAGAGCTGACACTTTCCACATCTTGATTATTGACTGATCCTGATGAAGAATGAACCTTTTTCAGAATGGCGGACCTGTAAAAAGTATTTTTCACACTCACATTGTAATCTACAGAGTCCTTATAAAGTACCTGAAAAATAATGTGACTTCTACTCGTGAATCTGAACAACTTTCCTCAAGGAACCGTATACTCAATTCGCAAATAAAATTTTGAACTTCCCATGCAAAATTGGCGGTTCAGTTTGATCAATTAGTATGAGGAATCCAAAAATTTTTTTACGAATTTAAACAAGCGAACAATACAAAAACTTGAAGGTTCGAATAATATGTTCTAGTATCTTCTAAAGTGCAGCCTTGATGTAGACTGTATTATTAAGAGTGGCAGATTTTTCCATAGCTCATACATACATGGAGCAATAGTGTGAACCAAATTCATTTCAATTAATTACTCGCAAACCGGCTTTTTTAAAAATAAAACTGCTAATAGTATCTCTCGATTACAAATTACACACAATATTTCTCAATTTTCAAAAAACACCTTGAATATTTGAGGTAATAGGTATGTGATGTTTAGTACAGAGAAAACTTTTTCAATTCGTTTTTAAACTTTGCTTGCTTTAGTAACCATTGGTATTTACGATAAAAAAAGATATGGTTTTTCCATATCAATGCTTATCGTAAATACACTCTCCTCTTAAATGTATTTACTTACTAAATGTCTCAAAATATACTAGTTTGTTAAAGTAAACACAATTTTAGATAAAAGTTCACACAATAAAAGTTGGAATCAAAACACGGCTTACCTCTAGTAGTCCTGATGGCGAGTGGCCCAATGGCCTCTACTGTGACTCAAAACAACAACTTTGTCAGTTTATAACATTGTTTTGTAGCAAATCAAGCGCTGGATTGCATTATAAATATATAACAATTAATCTATTTCTATCTTTATCAATAAAAATACAAGAAAACTTTCTTAATTTGTTCGTGTCTCTCTGCTCTTGTTATTTTTATAATTATAAATCCTTTTTATATTTTTAAAGGTTGGCTGGGAGAGGTCACATTAAGGGATAAGCCAACCTTTTTACATCCTTTTTTTCATTACAAATTGTTATATTTTCCTACAATAAAGAGTTTACGAACCAACAAAGTTAAAATCAATTTCAACACAACTGAATGCCCCAAAGCTATAAAGGTTCCAAACCTTGGATGGAATAAAGTAACTATGTTATATGCCGCGACTGCGAGTTTTTTTGAAATCGCTTCATAGTTATAGAAATTAGCATAAGCAATAGTGGATTAAAAAAAACGCGTAAAAAATTTCGCCCATACAAAAAGCATCAACGAGAGCGGCATTGGTCGTTGATGTCTTTTCTTTGTTATTTTCTTTGTTATACCGCATATTTAATCTTCTAATTTTCATAGAATAATAATACTTTGCAGTTTTAGATTCTTAAGATATAACTTTTAAGTAACTAGAATTAATACATAATCTTAGGCTAAATCCAGCGCAAAATACGCTTTAAATTGCCGGCGTTTTAACATCAAGCTTACTCTCAATGTTGTAAGCGCGACCAATATAACGTGAACCATGTCTATCTATGCAAAAGTCACTTGGTTGAACTTCTATGTAAATAGAAACAAGACTCAAGAGCTCAAGATGTAATGGTAATGTTCATACTGGTATAACCAGATAATAAGTAAGTACCTTTGATCATTGCACAAATCATACGCAGCTCTTGTACGTACACATAATTGCAGTTATTCTAGTAAATAATTTATACAAGTTGCTTTTTTAATGGCACATGTAAACATAACCAGACTAATATTGGGGACAAACGTGTCAACTTTTGTTTTAGTACCACTCCACTCCACGCAGAAAAGAGCGTACTCCCATATCAAAGGCCGGCAACGCACTTGTGACTCCTCTGGTGTTGCGGGTGTCTATGGGCGGCGGTAATCGCTTACCATCAGGTGATCCGTCTGCTCGTTTGCCACCTCTGCAGTAAAAAAAATTAAAGAATCTCCATACAAAAATGGTCAATGGAACGATTGTTTTGTATCGAAAGTTCTACAATACAATGCTTTAACGGAACCATCATCGTATTTCACGTTTGAGATTTATAACAGAGTTCTCATACCCATTATAGAGCTGACGAGCAAACCGGTTCAGTACTTTGAATACCAAGGACATAGTTTTTGTAAGGACGAAATACTAGGAGCTGAGAATCAAGAAATAAAAATATGTATAAGCGCTCGATATTATTCTTTAATAAGTATAGATAGAGTCTAATATATTGGTAAAGGAGTGGAACTCCCGGAGTCTGTATTTGTGATTCCTACAATCTGGGGATCTTAAAGGTGACAGTTAATAAGCATTATTTGAGCTTGTGTTAACAACCCATTATGTCCCCACTGCAGGGGCACGGGTCTCTTCCCATATATCGGGAAGGTAAGGCCATACTCCACACACGGGGGCCCAGTCCGTATTGGTGGAGGTTGTGGGGCTAGTGGCCAACCCTAGCGTCAGAAGTTTTCAAGCCGCCTGTAAGGCCTCTAACATGGCTTAACGACTGCCATCTAGCGATAGCAGCCGGCACCAACGGCTTAACGTGCCAAATTATTTGAGCTTGCCTGTACCATTCTCGACTAAGTACATCATTACTTTCCATCAAATTCCATCAGATCAGGTGACATGTATAAAATTTTTACAGGCCCTAGCATTCAAATGAGTTATTAAAATAGTTTGTATCTTTAAAGGGTTTATATCAAAACGTGCCACTTGACAAAAATTTAACGTCCTGCCCGACTACCAAAGCGGAGGGTAATGTTTTTTTGTATATGTCTTTATCATTGTTGCTACCGGTAACCGTAAAGAACTGATGGAATATGGAGTGAAAGTTTGTTTTGAAAACCTGTCTCTAGCAGATAACTCTGCTATTATCCAATTTTATAGATACATAGTTTCTCCGGGTGTGCTGGGGGCTGGGACCCTGGGAGAGGTGCTCTTCGTGGAAAATCTCAGGTGTTCTCATGGTGCTCTTAACGCAGGTGCTTATAAGACGGTTGCTCCACGAGGAAAACGTCGGTCTTGAGGTTTATAAAGTGGGTTTTTATTATTTTACTTTTAATGAAATGAAATGAAATGAAATAATATTTATTCAAAGTAGGTATCTCTGTACACTTTTCGAACGTCATATTTTTCTACCTAATACGAAGTTCCTACCACTCGGAACTCGTATACCCAACGTTTCGGGAAGTGTTTGCGGAGAGAGAAGAAACGTCGGGCCCTAAAGAAACTCCCTCCAACACATTTTTTAATTTAATTAATAATAGACTACATTATTATTAATGATTTTAATGAATGAATGAATGAAAACACTTTATTGCACAACAAGACAGGAAAATACAACATAAACATAAACATGAAAAGATAAAAGTTATACAGGCAGGCGGTCTTATCGCTAAAGAGCGATCTCTTCCAGACTTCCTATTATTATTTTTGCATTATAACCTACTATTTACTGAATACCTATTTAAACTACGTAACTACAACACCAAAAGCGTTAGAACGCGATCATTTATCTGTCACTAATGAACGTCATGACAATGTTCACGATAAATCCGATGACATTGACAGTGCCAATGCGTACGCGCATAATAAATATCAGGCTGTTGAACTTGACACACATCGTAATGTAGAGTCTTTACTTTCGAATGTATCAACTAAGTAAGGACTTACCTTACCCTTAGACGAAAATCACGTTTTTTGAGTGTATGTATGTCTGCTTTTCGTTAGAGTTTGCAGCCTAAATGGGTGTGTAGAATTTGGTGCACTACACCACAGCTACAATTAAAACTTATGAAGCTGTTGAGTTTTTAATTAAATTTCATAGTTTTTCTGCGTAGATTAAGTACTATTAATACAGCGCTCGGCGTCACCTTCCTGTCCCCCAAGGGGCCGTCCATTAATCACATGATGTTTTTAGCAACTTTTAGACCCCCTAACCCCTAACCCCCCTCCTTGCCCCTGGTGATACGTGGCGAGGTTTTAGACTACCCCCCACCCCCTACCCAAAATCACGTGTATTTTTTTGGTACAACATATTGTCTTTAAATACAGGTATAATGTAATTTAATCCTGGACAATTAAACACCATGATAAAAAATTCCAGACAGACATTAAGGTTTCAGGTTGTTTCTGACTGCCTGAAGCCGTTTCGAATCTTGGGAAGAGTTAAAAACAACATAACAACAAAAATCCGACGTTTGGAAATAACTCTAAAAATCGCGCATTCAACGAAAAAATAAATACACGTGATATCTCAGTACACCTCCCCTCCCCCCTTGTGATATTTAGTGATTTCTTTAAACCCCCTCCCCCCTTTTGAGCCTCACGTGATTAATGGACGACCCCCAACTAAAGAAAGGGGTACTGTAAAACCTATGTGTTTATCTCCATGTGAAGAAAAACGAGTGAGTTAATTTGAAAGTAGTATTTTTTGCGCTTGTCTAAGCTTTGTTCAATGAATATCTGTTTAGTAGTTTTCAAGTTATTCTACTTTAATGGTCAGCAGCGGTGGTGACTAACTGCGCTATACCTATTTTCTTTCACTAAGGACTTACCCAAAAAACTAAATCACTAAATTACAACATTCCCTACTTTTCACCACTAACGACTAACTAAAATTCACTTTAAGATTAGGAGAATTAGTGGCCCAGAGTCAAATTTCCGGCAAGAAATCAAAGACCCTGTAGAGTATAAGAGGAAAAAACATCAATTAAATCCTCCGCCCATTGTTTTGTGACCTCTAAGACAATAAGATATCTTACATGGAGCTCGGGACTGCCATGAGCTTCACGGGGCTTCACATGCATGCAGTTCACAAGATAATAGATAAGTTAATAACAAAGTACTTATAACGAAAAGCTACTCCCAAAGTGAATAAATAACCGTTAGTGAAATCTCAAAAAATGTCTTTTCATACAAATCAATCACCTACTTACTGTGTATGAAAAGTCAGTAAAAGTCATCGACTTATATGTATGGTAACAGTCGAATAACTCAAAAACCACTTAACCGATTTCTATCAAACATAGGTAAGAAAGAATCCTCGCGATGCGATGAAACAAAAACCGCAATCAAAATCGTCCACCCGTTTAAAAGCTAATATAATACCAGATAGAGAGACATCTCTCCTTTTTTGCGGTGACACTTAAAAAGTAAAATGCTGAATCCATACCTGAAGAAAATTGTTTCTATCTTAAAGTATTACACATTTTTAATTACACTCTATAGGTGATGAAATTATGAAATGCCTGATTTTTTAAACCACGGCTTCTACTCATGAAACTGAACAACTTTTCTCGAAGAATCTATACTTAATTCGCAAAAAAAAATTTGGACTCCTCATCCTAATCGATTAACTAATCCAACAATTTTGTATGGGACGTCCAACATTTTTTATTGCGAATTGAGTACCTATAGCCAGATAGACTCAGTAGCTCAGTGGTTAGCGCTCCTGACAACTGATCCGAGAATCGTGGGTTCGATCCCCACCCAGGGCAAACATTTCTGTGATAAGCAGATTTGTTTGCTCTGTGTCTGGATGTATTATATTTAATGTATGTATTTAAACGTATATGTGTATGTAGGTATATCAGTCTCTGGTTCCCAAGATACAGGGAATCCTAGTATGGGGCCAGATAACCGTGTGTGATTTGTCCCGGATATTACTATTATTATAGGTTCCTTGGGAAAGTTGTTTAGTTTCATAAGTCAAGCCAACTGTAATTTTTTTTTCAAGTATTTAGGAAGAACCCTATAATAAGTAAGGTGATTCACAAAATAACACCTCCACAATCAACTCTAGTACACAAGAGTTAACAACAACAATGTTAATTCAATTACCTAGATACCTCCGTTTTGTTTGCCTTAACAATCTCTCTTTATGTTCTTTAAACAGTGACACTTCGCTTAGTTAACCAAGGTTTTTCAAAATTACAAACTTTTTATTCATTCGGGTTTACGAAATATGTATCTATACGTACATCGAAAGTCTACAAGGATTAGTTTTTGTTTAGTAGTGCGTTCTTACCTGCAGAGCCTCGTATAATATAGCCTCAATATTCAACAATAAATATAGGGTGACCCTAAATTAGTTCTTGATACGAAAGTCTATGAATGTGCTCATGATAACAAACAACTTTCCCTAAGAAACCCATAGTCAAATCGCAAAAAAATTTTTGGACTCTTCATACTAATTTGGCCGGTCAGTTCGTCGCCTACGCGACTAAAGGGCGAACCTCATTCATATTTTGAATGAGGTTCGCCCTTTAGTCGCGTAGGCGACGAGTTGCTCGATTTGTATGGAGACTCCAAAATTTTTTTTGCGATTTGACTATGGGTTCCTTAGGGAAAGTTGTTAGTTATCATGAGCACATGCATACCCTTTCGTATCAAGAACTAATTTAAAGTCACCCTGTATATCTGGAACATAAACCATGAGAACAAGAAGAAATTATAAAACCAGTAATGAGCCAAAAAGTGCTTTATGAAAGTAATCTTACGTAAAACTTTGGTCCATTAAACGACACACGTCCCAAAAATCAGCAAAATATCTAAAAATATGTAAAAGACCTGGCAAAATAACTAAAAAAATGTAAATAAATGTAAAAGGATAAAACAACAATTTGATCCATAACATTTGTTTTCTTAAGATGTCGTGTAGTAAAAATTAATTTAAAAATACAAGTGTAGAAAGATAGCTTCTTGAGTACATCTCAAATCATTTGTTTACATTTTCTTTAGTCTTCATACCTACATAGATATCGCACACCAATTCATACGAAATTCACATACAAGAATATTATAATTTTCTGTACATAAATCATAATCAAAAATACCTAACTCACCTTGCCGAAGCCTAAAACCCACACAATGTTTTCACACAATATTCACTAACACTTAAGAAATCCGTGGAAATCTTTTCCCGAACCGTCGCACACGCACCGTTCGACGCGACCGGTTACCTGTAAACACTGACTCGTGACTCGTGACTCTACCGACTCTACTCTGATTGAAGTACCTGCGTTGCGCGAGCGCACAATACTGGCTGCTACAGTTTGACTTCACGATATCCAGGCCTAAGTAAATCTTATAGTACCTATGTTATTTTGTCATAAGATTCAATTGAGTACACTAACATTATATGAGGGTAAATGTGATTTATTTTCTGAGAGTATAGTGCATATGCGCAGTGATCGTAAAGTTAAATCAGTCAGAAGCAAATACATGTTTCAATAAGTTATAAATATAAATTGTTCACTATGATAAGTTAATGTCTCAGCTATCTGGTACACCTAAATTGTTACAACCTGTTTCACAACCTGTATACAATCTTGATGACTTGTCACACTCTCTCTCTCGAGCCACGCCATCTTTGCACGTCGAAATTAATTATCGTGTAGTCTTTAAGTTCGTGTAGTAGCTTGGACGGACGGACCGAAGTTTGATAGCCAGGTTATTAGCTTTGGAGTTACCACGTAAATTGAATAGATGGCGCCATTTGTATAATACATTACACATTATTTAAAACCTATTTATAAACTACACCAAAGACTTAAAAAACAAACCTTATTTCAACCTAGCATATGCCACGATGACATCATTAATCAAAACTTGCTCATAAACACAAACACAACAAAACCTCCAAAACAAACAAAATACCCATCCATCTACCACAACATGGCTTCGTAAGAGCACCAGCGATTTAGCCCCATAATAATGTGACGCAAGGTTATGAACCGCGACTTCGTGTACAACTTTCAGAATGCCCCCCCCAGCGCGTGGTCGCGAGCAGTCACCATCATCAACCGCTGGCTGTGGGGGCTGCTCTGCTGCGGCGTGCCGGGGGCGCCTTGCATCTTCTGCAAGTGCTGCGAGAAGCGCCAGCGAGAGCCCGAAACGGAGCGCGTAAGAGTCAACCGTGAGTTTCATCCAGTTTTGCGACTCCTTTTTCCTTATTTTGTAACTTGAATGTTGTTCTGCGTTCTAACACTTGTAATGTAATGTGCTAGTCAGTGTGATTTTCATACGTTTCCAATTTATCCCTTAAGGACTGGCGAGGCAATGAACCCTTCTGGTGTTAGCAGACGAAAGGTTGGGCCGTCAGCCTGGTGAATCTTAGAGCCAGGTTACACGCTCAATGTGGCGTCAGCTGGTCCATCAGTCTGGTCAGAATGATCGGAGAATGATTGTGTAACCCACTGTCTGCCGTCAGTCTAGATTAACCGTGTACCGTGAAAACCATCCATCATTCTGGCGTCAGTCAAGACTGATGGACCAGACTGACGCCAGACTGAGCGTGTAACCTTGCTCTTAGAAATAAGATCTTTTTTCTGTTTACTTCCAGAAGCGACAGCCACGGCTGACCGCCTTACTCGCCCGCATCGCCCCAACGCCCCGGGACGCAAGGTATCTCCCGAGATGCTGTCAGCCGTCCGTAGCGCCCTCTACCAGTTACAGGGAGAACCCGCCCCTCCATTACAGAACATCCCCGCCCCCGTCCCTGTGGGGGGCGGCCAAACCTGTTCCGAACCTGGTTGATAAGGAAATCAACATCCTCAAAGACAAGTGCAGTAGTCCTCGAGAATATGTCATCTATATAATGTAACCAACGGATACTAGCTCCAGATCCCAGGCTATCCTTGACGAACACTCCCTATCTTTATGCGATAGGGGATGCCAGAGAAGCTCCGACCACCACTGACATCAAGTTCTTTGACCGCCGAGATGCAAACGTCGTTTTCCCAATGAGGCAACAAGGAGAAACCATCATATCACTACAGAATACATGAACACTACAGTAGTGAGCCTGGATGATAAAAAGTTCTATAACCAATACATTGACAGTCGAAATGCTATTAGCCAACCATTGCTTACTCGCTACTCTCATGTTGGAGGCCTGGGTAGAAAGGTCTGGTAAGAAAATTTAAATCCTTTACATGTCCTCTATATTGATTTGTATTTTCGAGACCCTGTCAGCTGTGCGTTGCGCCAAAGACATACCAGCTACGAGTACAGTGATAATCCGCCCTACAACACTACTGAGCAACCCCTGCCCAGTCCCAAGTAAGGAGCCACCCAGGCATCCAGGATAACGAAACTGAATACCCCTAAAATCTGTACAAACATTTTCGAGATGGTATCGGACGTACGTTGCGCCTTCTATAACTCCAGACAGAAAAAAGTTTCTCCCTTTAGAAACTAAATATAATACAATGATTTGTTCCATGAAGAGCTAGCTGTACATGTACAAAGTTGCTAGAATCTTTGAGTGATTTTGTATAGGTAATCTCTTCGAGTAATGCCGTCGTTTCTCTTCGTAGATTCATGCTCCTGAACAGACACAGAACCTGACAGACAAAAACCCGTGCTGCATGACTAACCCCTCCTTCCCTTCGCCATGAAAAATTAAACTGTGACGTCCAAGTAAAAATGTCCCACTGCTGTATTGAACTTTTTTTTTATCGTTACTTGAATCATTGTAAAATAGAATAGATTAATACCCACCAAAATAAATCTAAATCTGAAATCGGATTTATTATTTTTAACCGACTTCAAAAATAAAGGAGGAGGTTCTCAATTCGTCGTAATCTTTTTTTATGTATGTTCACTGATTACTCGAAGACGCCTGAACCGATTTGGAAAATTCTTTTTTTTGTTTAAAAGGGTGGTCCCATATAAATTTTATCGAAATCGATTCGGAACAAATTAATTTTAATACTTTTTAAAATTGAACAAACCCTGTAAACTTATACGACTGAGGAAAGAAAATATTTTCATAAATAGTTCGCAAATAGGCTGAACTAGCCGTGAGTTGGTCAGAGTTGTTCAGTTTCGTAGTAGAAGCTCCAGTTGAAATACTTCACCTGATTTTGGTAGACCGAATGGAAGGTGAAACTGAATCCATTGACAATATTTTAGAGGATCTTACACATTTAACTAAACAGCTTTCCTCAGGAAAAGTCAAAAAAATTGATACTACAAAACACTTCGATTGCTACAAAAACCTGAAGTTTGGCTACAAGACTTATACTTCATTCCAATCAAAAAAAAGCAAAAGGTAAACAAACATAGTATGCAGATGACATTGACATGTGTCAGATTCATAGTAAGTTTGTTTACGTTTTGCTTTTTTTTGATTGGAATGAACCATACGTGAGATGGTGATAGCTTGCCAGCTCAGAGAATGACCCTATAACCATCCTGCAACTGACCAAACCCAGTTCTAGCTACTGGTTATGTTAGAAAAATGGTAAATATCTACATATCTACTGTTATGTTTGCCTTAATAAGGTAAAACAAGAAGTAAAACTATAAGTAATTGTTATGTTTTAATTTACATACAATGCAATTGATTTATTGATTATACCTATTGCCTATTTATTTAAGTACAATTATTCTTTCAATACACATAAATTATTAATTTAACCATCAAACAAGACGTTACCGCTTCCTACAACTGAAGCAGGTACCCGACTTCCACTAAACACTATTTATGAGACAATGCCGTGTCTAAGTCATCATTACGTCACGCCTCTCAGTTTCGGAGCCTTGGGATCATCACGAAGATGTAATGACAGAGTGAGGCTGTCCTAGACACACCTGTTACAAGATTACGCGGGAAAAACAACCTAGCCGCTCAAACTTCATTAGGACACTGACTCTCGCGAAGTTAGCACGTTCCATATTCAAAATTCGCGCCATTTTTAAACTTTTTATTTCTTTATTTTTTTACTTTTTCTGCGATGAATCTCCGTCTTCTTGTGTTTTTTGGCCAGCTCTTGTGGTTGGTGGCGGTGCTGAATGGAAAGACTTTGCAAGGAGTCCCAGGCTATGGGAGGAACTTGATAATAAAGGCGTTGCCGGCTATTGAGGACTACCAAAGCAATGTTTATGAAGTGATTATGGAGCCCTACTTATATGTACGTATACCTGCTTGTCATAAAGTTATTTTAGCACGCTTACCTATTTATAATTTGAAACTAATATGTAGGCATTTTGTAGTTTGCCTAACCATGAAAAGTGCCAACGAATACCGTGAAAAATATTTGGCATTCATGCGAGATTCACGTCTCTTTAAGGCGAGACTGAAAAGAGTTTTAAAATTGTTGGTAAAAACTTTGTGTTGGCCTAGCTAAAATCTGTAAAGTACACAGTCATCCTTTTGTTATTCGTTTCTGAAAAACTGTCGTATTGCACGCGTCTAAGAATATTGGTAATACACATCTGAGTCACAACACACACTTGACCGCGAGTAAAGCCACGCGCAACACCATATAACAATTGCGTTTTATCCCTTGACTTGAAAACAGCATAAAATGCCAAACATTAAAATAAATATTATTAGTAATAGTATTACGAGACAAATCACAAACTATGGTCATCGGGAATACTGTCACAAATACACTTCTTGGCTCTGGTGTGGATCGAAGCCCCGACACCCTCGACGTAGAAGTTACGAGCGCTAACCAATAAGCTACAGAGTTGTTCAAGTAGTCTGAAAACACTACAGGCCTACTTGTATAAAACTAATATGGGAAAAATGTTACCACAGTCGGTCATCAACCATTATGTCGTCCCCACAGCTGGGAAACGGGTCTCTTCCCGTAACCTTTTGGACTTTCCGCCCAAGCTGAAAATCAACGTGATCTTTTTGTATGAACGGAAGTTTAAAGCCAGTTTATTTTTATGGTTTTTTACAGTTCACGCAACGAATATAAGTTCACGCCCGCCGTCGTGTACAATAATGTATAAACATAATAATTACAGGTTTAGTTCATGATAAGAAAAAACGTATACACTTATACACAAATTGATTTAGAGTAAATACATTTATTATTGTACGCATACACATAGAAAAACAGGGCGTTTTTGTATACGACTTACATCTATCATCGCCAGCTAATTTATAATGTGCTAATTAGAAAACGGACTAATTGCTTCTTTTTTTTTGTTGCATTACTATTATTTTTATTCGAAGTGTTATTGTATTTCGGCTAACAACACCATTTTCAGAGGTGCCATTCGATGACCCAAAATATTTGTTTCTTTGTGAACTCTTCATTGTCCAAAAAATTAAAACACTATCTTCGTATAACTGCGAGTGGGCGGCACTCCAACCTGTGTTTCCCGAATCCTACAATCTGGGGGTCTTCAAGGCGAGAGTGAATAGGCTTTATTTGAGTTTGCGTGTACCATCCTCGACTACATTGTCAGTTTCCATCAGGTGAGAAGTAGTCAAACGCACTCAAATAAAAAAAAAATGCAAATTTTAATTCCTACCCTATTAAGTTTAACTAGTAACATGAAAAAATACAGGTTGTAACAAAATTGGTGTAGGACCCTTTAACTGAGGATTCTACTCATTGTACTGAAAAACTTTTGTTCTACGATATTGCGCAAATCGCATAACATTTTTGGACTCTTCATACAAAAATGGCAAAACAGATGATCAATTTGTATGGAGAGCCCGTTTTTTTTTGCGATTTGAGCAAAGTCGTAGAACAAAAGTTGTTCAGTACGATGAGTAGAATCCCCAATTAACGGGTCCTACACCAATTTTGTTACACCTGTATATGTACCTATGTAGGTAAGTAATTTTCTTCACCAAACTGATCAACTCGTTTTGACTCCAAATAGAATATTACAGTATTCTATATATGACTGAAAATATGTTAGGTGAGACCTTACACAAAGAAAACGTAAGAATTAAGAGTATTAAGAACTCTGTCAAAAATACAGTAATGTCATTGCTTTACATCAGGTTTTAATTAAGACAATCAATTTTTATAATAACACTAGCGGACGTTGTCCTGCCCAATCTACACCATCCAGTGATCCACTCGAATGCACAAAAAAAAATATTAAAATCGGCCTAGCCGTTTAGGAGGAGTTCAGTGATATTACACAATTTGAAAAAACCCTGGTTACAACCAAAAAAAAATTTAATCAAATCTATCAAGTTTAGACTTGGATTAGTCCAATGTAACGAAATGGACATACATATACTTGGAAGACGTTACCCTTCCCGCCAAATAAAAAGACATCAACGCATGTGAAAAATATTTTTTGTAACCGCCTCCCTGGTCGAGTGGTTATTCTCCTCGCTTCACATCAGGAGGTCGCGCTCGCGGGTTCGATTCCCAGCGGGGTTCAACTTTGTAGGACTCGGTTTGGTTGGTGGTAGGACATTTTCTGAGCCCACCTGGCTAGCTACCACCATCTTATCTAAGTCTTGCCGCCAAACACAATTGATTTGTTCCGGCATGGAGATAGCCAGTTTCCCATTGCGTTGGGAAACTTGGTAAGCCCGCTTCAATCTTCAACATCATCATTACTTACTATCAGGTGAGATGATGCCAAGGGCTTAACAGCTGTAAATAAATAAATAAAAGATAAATAATTATTTACCTTTTATTTAAAGGTAAATAACAAATTATAATTTTTGTTTACGATATTTTTATTGCAGGAGCTCGGTGGCCCAGTCTACCCGATCAGTGACCGAACTCAAAAACAAATCGACTTGGCTGTTGTAAGTATATTTTACGAAAATAACATTAATATTTTTACGAAAATAACATTAATTTATTAGTTACTATTTGTTTACATAGAGGTCCTTTACCTACGGAAATGTACAGAACAAATTAGTTCCTGTGAATGAAACGAGTGTTGTATTTTTGGAGATGAGTGGTTTTTTTTACCTGTTAGTTTGAAATACTTTTAAACATAAGCTTGTTCGGATAGAGGAAATGCCGGTCGTTGTCGATATCCTTGGGGAGGCTTTCGTTCAGCGCTGAACGTCTATCAGCTGATATCTACATCTTAAGACATATGTGATCCTCTAAGCCCAGCGGCTGCGAAAGTGGGGGGCAGAGGGGGCAAAATGCCCCCCCTAAAATAAAACGGGGACGGCCACGCCCTCTCCAATTTTATTGTTCTAACTCATTTTTTTTTATTTCGAAAAAAGTTTGCCCCAAGTGATGGAGTTCTTTCGCGGTCCCTGTCTAAGCCCTTGACTTAAAGATTAACCCCTTGGACATACGTATGTGTAAGCCTTCTGTGATAAGGCCTTAAGATTTAACATTGACGCAAAAATCTACAAGCACTCAAAAAAGAGTTATTCTAAAATCCTAGGAAAACCGCCAAATACTACCGGAAACTATCGAGTAGGTATGTCTGCACAGATTTTCCAAAATATGAATAAAATAAATACGTAAAATTTCAACATTCTTAGCTGTTTAAGAATCAATTGAATACACGAGTAATATTCAATTACGAATTCCGTGTTTTATTGACCGTTGCAATAAATATGTTTACATTTTATCGATTTAGTCATAATAACATTGGATTTTAGAATAAATCGTGCGATTGGAGACGTACGCGCATCATCGCTCGAGAACGTTGACTTGTCACGACTGTGTGCTTCCTTTGGGTAATCCTGACATCACTGTCTTTGATCTATGAGTTTATCTATTTACTAATTTATTTCAGGCACAAGGCCCATTAGAATAAAATACAAATACTCTACCATAATAGTATTTAAAATGAATAATTTCATAAGCAGACTCGTGTATTTTTTAATCAATGAGACCTGTAAACTAATAGAATAAGTATGAAAATGTCTAATTTAAGTTGATGCTTTAGACATTTTAAGTTTTTTTTTATACTTGAGCAAAGCTCTTACCGCGTGAAAAAATTACAATCAACGTTTTGGAAGTGTTAACGAAGCGAGTATAAACATAAATCCCAAAAGAAATTTTAGAAATAGCTTTGACATTTATATTTTTATTTTAAAAGATAGGTACTTTTTTCTATTGCAATTTATTTCATCAATACAGTTAGGGGGAGTTGGCTCTACATAATATAAACATACATGTCCAAATATTATATTTATCATTCTTCTTCTTTTCGAGTCAACGGTTACTTACAAAATCTAGTACATATTTTATATGATATTCTTACAGCATAGACATTTTTGAACATGTTTTTCTCTGGCAAATACATTACATTTTGTATGTATCGTAGCCACCTTTTATCAATAAAAAATCGTTCATATCATAACGTATTGCATTGCATACATAACTGTCCGTAAAAACCTTGTTTTACGGAAGAACCTTAAGCAAGTCTGTCTAGCGTGAATAATTTCGTCGGATATTAGATATCTGCTAAACAGTGTCTGTTACTAATTTAATTAATTAAAAATAATCACGACTCGTATAGAATTAAAATCACACGGCGTGAATTTATTTTGTTGGTTAAAAAAACAAGCTTTATTAGCCGATTTTACAGACATATTTCTTATTACTAAGATCCTGAATATCAAAATACATATAAGTTACTTTAATTAATATGTTGTCGGCCTAATTTTAGGCAGCTTTTACAATACTTAGCTTAGAGGAAATAAAGCATTGACAGGCATTAAGATAAGTGTAACAATTTATTGTTTTGAGTTGATTATTTCTCCTTTAGTAAGTACATAAACTGTCGCTTCATTAAAAAACATAGCAAAGAGAGCTAAGTATGCGAATAATTGCAAACGGACAACACAATTAATCGGCACATCTTCGATCGTGTAATGTGAATTTAATTGTAAATTGTCAACCATGGCGTTGCGTGCTCCTAATGAGAGACCGGGAGACCTAGCTTACTGCGAGTCAAGGCTTTGTCTTTGGTATTCTGCCATGATGTAGTATGATTTATGATAGGGATATAACTTTGATGACATATCTACCCTTATAAGAAAGAAGGCCGCAAAGTGTCTAAAGGCAAGGCATTATGAGGGCATCGGCTAATAAAATAAGTTAATTTACATTAGGTATATTTCTTGCATGTTTCTAATTGAATGGATATGTCGTTTTACAAATGGGAAAGCCGCTTTTCAAGCTTTTGAATGCGATTTAGGAAGTCTTTTATGATAGATTTAACACCTTCATGAACCCATGAAGGTTTTCAAAACACGTCTTGAAGTTTTTTTTACACCCGTACATCCAATATTAAATAATAATATTTAATAAAATAATGATACATACTTAGATAAGAAACCCGGAAAAACTTCGTAAGTTCTATTTCTAGCTGAGATTTTTTAGATTGAAATGATAACTAGATCAAATTAATATGATTTATAAGCACGGATAAACAAAAGTTATACGAGTATAATTGCTCTAAATACTTCCTAATTCTTACAAGTTTTTGTGCATTACAAAAAATATCATGTGTCGGTAGTTACATGGTAGTTACTACACAACGGCACAAAAACTTGATTATGGATTCTTTTTAATCGACTTCAAAAAAAGGAGGAGGTTCTCAATTCGTCGGAATCTTTTTTTTTATGTATGTTCACCGATTACTCGAAGACGCCTGAATCGATTTGGAAAATTCTTTTTTTGTTTAAAAGGGTATACTTCTCAGGTGGTCCCATATAAATTTTATCGAAATCAGTTCAGCGGTTTTTGAGAAAATCAACAAAAACATAGCAAAATTAGAGTTGTTGCGATTGAAGTCGGTTGTTTTTAACGTATTCAGCGCGGTCAATTATTAGTATGACATGTGTGAAGAAGGTTTTATGACTCTACAACTATTAATAAATACTTACTTCGTTGTTTATTACAATGGAATTAAGTTTTAACTAAACACATTGTTAAAGTTGCATACAATGGGTTTTGTCTAACACTTGTGTGTGACCTTTTATTTCTCTGTTGCCACTAGAAACTCATATGTAAAGTAGGTACTATACAGTGTGAGTCTTTATAAAGTGCACATATGAAAGGGGGTGAAATAAGAGCCCATTTTATCTCCCAGAAAAATATTTAAAAAAAAAAAAGTACATAAAAAAATTATAGACGTTTATTTTTTAAATAGCCTCTGCTGTTTCTGATGTTATTTAAAAAAGATAAACGTCCAAAATTTTTTTTTACTTTTTTTTCTGGATGATAAAATTGGCTCTTATTTCACCCCCTTTCATATGTGCACTTTATAAAGACACACTGTATACGTTCTTTAATTGCCGAAAACCGACAATGTCAAGGTGGACTATGTCAAGAAGTTATAATTTTAGATTAGATACCTAGATTGTCGTTTACTTCCATTAAGTAATCCAACTACAGTAATTTTGTTTTTTCTTACAACCTTTACTCTCACTTAATTGATTTATAAAAAAATATACTTTAACACGGAATATTTTTTACGTATCAAAGTAGATCTACCTACCTATTATTGTAATAAAAACGCTATAGACTAATAAATATAAAACTAAATAATTTGATTTTATACGATCCTTTCAGTACAAAGTTGAGTAGCTATAAAGCTGTAACTTTCTATGAAACAAACTGAATTTACTTGAAAAGCCAAAAAAAATTTGAGCCATCGACAAAGCCGTACAATGATTAACTTTTTGATGATGATCTTTTTGATAAACCTTAAATATATTTTCTCCAGGCGCCGCGCACATCCCCAGGCCTCCACGCCGTAGTCTACCTGCGACCTGACGACGGCTCCGAGGTGGCAGGAGAGCTGGTCTTCACGCAGATAGTGCCCAACGGGCCAGTGACCATTGAAGGCAACATCACAGGGCTGAGTCCGGGCCTGCACGGTGTGCATATCCATCAGTCCGGCTCCATCAAGGATAGCTGCAAGGATATCGGACCGCACTTTATTGCTTATTACGTAAGTTGTAATAAAATATGTGATTATTTCTATTAGTTTTAACTATAAGGCGACTATTGAGAGCTGGTTTATGGTGATGTTACAAGATGACTGGTTTATACTTGTAGCCTCTTTAATTGTTGCTTTTTTTATCTATTCATTACTTTATTGCATACATGCATATAAATAATTACAGATTTTATGTACAAATTTCTGTCAATTCTGTTTACTTATGCAACTGAAAAACCTTCTGTACTACGACATTGTTGGAATCGCAATTTAGTGATTTAAAAATTTTGTGATTTAAGACTTACTCGGTGGCTAAGTGGTTAGCGATCCTGACCTCTGATCCGAGAGTCGTGGGTTCGATCCCCACACAGGGCAAACTTTTCTGTGATGAGCAGAATTGTTTGCTCTGAGTCTGGGTGTATTATATCTAAACAGGGTGTAACAGAAGTGTGTGACAATACTTCAAGGTTGGCTTTTACCCATCAAACTGAACAACTTTTGTTCTACAACTTTGTTGAAATCGCAAAAAAATTTTTGGACTTTTCATACAAACTTGGTTCGCCAGCTGATCGATTTGTATGAAAAGTCCAAAAAAATTTTTGCAATTTCAACAAAGTTGTAGAACAAAAGTTGTTCAGTTTGATGGGTAAAAGCCAACCTTGAAGTATTGTCACACACTTCTGTTACACCCTGTATATGTATGTATTTAAAAGTATTTGTGTATGTATATCAGTCTCTGGTTCCCAAGATACAGGGAATCCTAGTTTGGGGCCAGATGACCGTGTGTGACTTGTCCCAGATATTATTATTATTATATTATGTTAAAAAGAACAGAGTGACTGACTGAGTCAATCAGTCTAACTAAACTCTATAACGACTAACGACTGCAAAATGAATTCCTCTAAGGTTTTGAGCTGTGGTTTTGACAAAAGTCACGGAAAACGTTACCTTGTAAGAATCGTGAACTGGCAATTTTCTCTGTAAATTATTATTTGGTTTTGGTTAAGTTTTTATTCACAGTTCAAAAATATTAAATCATGCATATCCAAGCAAAGGCATGAAAACAAGTATTAGAACTTATAAACAATATTTATAGCAAATTACTTAATTTAAAAAAGTTATCTCGTTATTGATACCCAAGCAGAATGGAACTCTTAAAATAAACATCAGGTATAACAAAATTGGTGTAGGATCCGTTAACTGGGGATTCTACTCATCGAACTGAACAACTTTTGTTCTATGACTTTGGTCAAATCGCAAAAAAAGTTGGACTCTCCATACAAAAATGGCAAAACAGATGATCAATTTGTATGAAATGTCCAAAATTTTTGTTGCTTAGTCATGACACTGAACAACTTTCTTTAAGGAACTCATTCAATTAAAAAAAAGGACTTTCCAAACAAAGTTTGGTACTCAACTCATCGATTTTTATGGATCCCATTTTTTTGTTCCGATATGAAATTTTACATGGACCGCGATTTCGATTTTACCTGTTCACAAGGGTTAAAAAATAATTGCGGAATTTTACTGAAAAACTACTGTTCTAAGACTGCGAAAATCATTATAAGAAACTGTTGAATTCTCATTAACAAAATTCATCAAACAGCTGATCGACGATCTTAGGTAAATTCCATAAATTATAGACAATTCATACAAAACTGGCATACCATATATATAAGGTGCTACTTTATTAGTGCCCGATATTTTAGTCAGTGCTTCTACTCCTGATTCTGATCAACTTTCCCCAAGGAACCCATAGACGAATCACAAAAAATTTTTTGGACTCTTCATACTAATTTGGCCGCTCAGCTGATCGATTTGTATGAAGAGTCCAAAATTTTTTTTTGCGATTTGACTATGGGTTCCTTGGGGAAAGTTGATCAGAATCAGGAGTAGAAGCACTGACTAAAGTATTGGGCACTAATAAAGTAGCACCTTATATAACCAAAAAACTACCAACAGAACAGGCGTAGGCGACAGTATCAACTGATGGGTGGTTGGGTTTCTTATCAAAAAGTTAACTAACAAGACCCTACTATTACAAAAGGAGATTGGCTAACAACAAAATTGATTATAAGACCAGAAGCCATCCCAGTTACATGTTTTACTATCAAAAAAATCAACCACAATCCTCTTATAAGTATTAATCTCACTGATTACTTAATTACTTATGATTAAATTTGACATCTTCCAGGGTCGTCACGGAGGGCCACGTGACCACATCCGTCACGTCGGTGACCTCGGCAACATAAAAGCGGAAGAGGACGTGGTCAAAGTGAAAATTGTCGACCACTTGATCTCCCTGGCTGGTCCCAGGTCCATAGTGGGAAGGTCCTTGGCCATATCGAAGGGGGAAGATGACTATGGCAGGTCCAGTACTGAAGACAGTGCGTTGACGGGAACTTCTGGGCCAGCTGTTGCTTGTGGTATTATCGGATATCTGAATTAGGTTAAGTTTTTAAAAGGAATAAAGATGATTATTTTTCGTTGGGTGTTTTTTATCAGGTCTTGGTTATAAGGACCGATGAGCTATACCGATACGTATTTTGATAAAGCCAAAAAAAAGATGATGACTGTTGAAGGTCCTCAAATCCATCTGTGCATATATTGCAAAAAATTAACTCTCCATAACACAAATTTTGCCAGTTAACTGATCAATAAAACTACATTAATATTTTTTTTTACTCCCCATACTCATAGTCAATAAACTGAAAAGGAAGTCCATTGGCAGTATGAGTATTTGGAGTATAAGCACATATGGATAGTAAACTTTTATTTAGGTGGATACATCGATTTTATAAGTTCCGTGTAAAAAGTTAGTAAGTTTTAATGAGAAACACGTCAGCAAACAGAAATACACCTGAAGAA
Organism: Coleophora deauratella; assembly: GCA_958295455.1. Taxonomy (NCBI): domain Eukaryota; kingdom Metazoa; phylum Arthropoda; class Insecta; order Lepidoptera; family Coleophoridae; genus Coleophora; species Coleophora deauratella. The sequence goes on along the minus strand of OY282391.1, from coordinate 2,474,796 downwards.
ACGTGAAGAACCATATGTCAGTTAGCTCAGTAAACGCCTGGCGATATATAAAAAGCAATGCTACTAGTAAAACGAAGATTGTAAATAAAACGAGTCACTTTCAGTACCAAACCTGTATTATTAACACAAATAATTCTGTGATAACAAAAAACGTTTACCAAACAATAAATTTAATTTGAAGCACCTTACATTATTTGTTATTAATAAAATATATTTATAAAACGTTATCCTTAAAAAATATTGTGATGTTTTACACCAAAATAAAAACTAAGTTCTTATACAAAATTTACTAAATTGTGATAATCTATAGAAAAAAGTCAAAAAACTTTTTAAATGATAATAAATGTGATGTAAAAATTCCATTTTTGTGGATAAGTAATGTTTTCTTATCTTTGATAAGTTCACGACCCAGTGCTTAAGGCGATAACGTGCTTATCTAATGATATTTGTAGGTCACACTACGTATTTTATAAGGTAGGTTTAGCTATTTCTTACTCTAGCACATTCAAAATTGGGCAGGCAGTTATAAAATCAGCTTAAAAAACAACTATTTTATCCATTTACGTTTAAATAAATTATTTTTGGAGCGTTGTTTACAGTCTTTTAATGGTCTGAAATAATAGGTTAATGAATGCCAAGAGCTAATAATGATTACCTGGGTTTTGTTTTTGTTTGATTTTCGATGGATCAAGTGACTGTTAAAGTACCTATTCAAACCCGATTCGATTTCATTTCTATCTTCTTTAACAATAAAACTGTTTTTATAAATTACTGGCCAATACATTGTTTTAACAAAAAACAAACAGTCTAACACACATACTTTTTTAACCGAATCTCTTTACAAGAAAAAACTTCAATTTTAGAAGAGTAACAATCTCGACCTAGATTGGACAGGTAATCATTCATTCATTCGCAAGGCGTTTACTTCAGACCGTTTCGCTAAACTACGCTTGGACTATTACTGGAGGCCGATGGACGCGATCAGGCTCTCCACCTTGGCTATGTAGGCCTTCTGTGCGTCCTCCTTGGACGTACCCTTGCGAGACGTCCACGCCTCGAACTTGGCTTTACCCTTGAAGTCGAGCATGCCAGGTTTGTCTGAAAAGAAGCAAAAGAAAACATATTAGTTATAAGTAAAGTAAATATTTACTGAAAAAAACCTGAATAAAGTTTTTGAAGGTGTTCTAGGTGAATGAGGATTCTCATAATAGTTGCTAAGACATATGTGTGACATCTATGTAACTGGTGATTAGAAGATTATCGTTATCCGTGACTTCGTACTGTAATTTTCTAATTACGCTTAAAAAATTCTTTAGATTAAAAAAAAAATCTAAAGTCATAACTTATCTATGTAATTGATGGTTACAAGATTATCGTTAGCCGTGACTTCGTGGTGAATTTTTTTAATTGGGCTTAAATAAATTCTTAAGATTAAAAATAACATAATTTTCTAAAGTCCTCCGAAACGGCTTAACGACTGCTGTCTAGTGATAGCAGCCGGCACCAACGGCTTCACGTGCCTTGCGAAGCACGGAAACGGTCGAGATAAAGTCAACTAACGGTCAAACCCATCCGGGCTATGACCGTCTCTGTAGTCAGTTAACCTGCGTGATCGATGCTACCACGCAAGCCGCACTGAGCCACGACCGCTTCAAAAAATTACTCTCATGAAAGTGTTAGGGAACGCTTCTTTGTTAGACGCTGAGAGCAGGAAAGACCACTGCTATTCCCCCTAGACCCACTACCTACTTCCACTATACCAGATGACTTTGCAGACGTGTGGATTATGGCCTAACCCAGTCTCAATATTCGGATGTAAGATGGAACGTTAAATCGAATACGAATAAAAAGAGAGCGTTCTTTCGTTGTGAGAATGTTCGACAGTGCACACTTTAAGTAGTAGTAGCAATTAAGTAGAACAACAGATTACTAGTAAGAATTTCAAATGAAATACGAATCACGAACACGCTTACTCGAAATTACAATCATCTTTGAAATGTGAAATTTATTTTTCATGATAAATGAAATTCGTGCATTTTACTTGAACATTATATTCGTAAATCTGATAGATAAAGACATCAGAAATCAATCGTGCTATATTTGAACTAAAATTTTAAGTGATAAGTTATCATAGCAAAGTAGGTTGGCAATTTGATATGTATATGTATAGGTTTGTAAATAATATATTTCCTTGATTTGAACTTTGATCAGCCCCCTAACAGTCATTACAACGGAAAAGTTGTACCTTATAGGTGTTTCTCTTTCTCACATATTACAAATAAATAAATTATTGTACTACTACTGTTAATATTACGCTGTGTTTAGTTCGTAGTGCTCTGTAAGCGAGGCGCGCGCGTCTTGTTTTTGTCACTGGTCTGAGCAGAATCATCAGCATTGTGGGTACCCTACTACAGTACTCATAACATATGCTGAGTCCAGGCCATTTTCACTAGCCTGTGCAATGTAATCTGTTTTTTCTTATGCAACTTTTTGTTCTTTTGTCTCCTTAGCATTAGCTTTATTTTATATGTGAAATAAATAATTTATCTATCTGTGTATACATAGGAGGAAATATCTGAGAGATGACTGTATGGACATACCCCTGCCCCGTTCCATACACTTTTGATGCGGGTGACGACTGATGATATAAGTCCTCCTATTTTTGGATTTTGAAGTTGATGAATAACTTAAACAATTAGGAAGAAGTTTTTAAATAAATACAAATTAAGTAATAAATGTTATCAAAAAGACTTGCGAGTACCTTAAAATAATGAAGAGCGATATTAGGTTTTTTCCACACGAATTCCATAGGTCTTGACGTCTTTTAGACGGTTTTATTAGTGTCCGTTGCAAGGCACTTACTTGGTTGTTTTATAAGCCTATACGACAGCGAAATACTATTTAAGTTTATATGATAATAAGGGAAACAGGTACCGATAGGTAATGTCACTTTCTAGCAGTCTACCAGGACCATAGCCCTAAGTCCGCGTTTAGTAGTCGCAAAACAAGAAGCGTGACTTTCCAATCGTATGGCCAACCGATCACAAACTCTAAGGAAGGCGTTCTCTCAGCGGCATTCGAACCTTCATATTTATTTTATTTATAAATTCAATTTTCCATAAAAACTTTACTCATTCCATTTCAATCACGTATAGTTATCAATATTTAAATATAAATTCTTCATTAGTGCTTCTCTACACCCATCAAGTTCCAATTTACATATTTCTATCAGAAATAGTTAAAACTTTATTTATCTATCAGTCAGGTTTTTGCGCGCGCAATTTGGGATTTGCAACGCATAAAATATTTTGTAATAGTTTCTAGGATTATGTATACAAAATTAAAGAGTCAATCAATAGAATCTTGAAATATGATATAGCGAAAATATTTCACATGTAACACTCTTTTGAAGTCCCTACAACATGGAAGACATTTTTTTTTAAATCATGATACCCCGTACGTAGAACGATCACGCTCGCAGATACACTCCCTCCCCTTACGTACTCTCCCTGCGCGTTTATATTCAGCACGTCCAATACGTAATGAAGATGAGGAATATACTTCATTAGAGATTTAACACAGCTTTCAGTACAAATCGAATTCAAAATCTAAGGTTGCCTTTAATCATAATGGTCAATCCTACTCGTACATCCTTCATCCCCTTGAGGGGGCCATTGCTTTCTCTCCTTACGCGTTCTCTCCCTACGCGTTTGTATTCAGTGCGACTAAGATATAATGAAAACGAGGAATATACTTCATTAGGGATTTAACCCTTAAATCCATACTGTAGGATAAATACTACATATAGTTTTAATTAGTTTGATTCGTTTTATTAAATTATTTGTATAACCGATTAATGATTAGTGGTTACCGAATGTACATTTTATAGGTTGCACAAATACTGCGCAATTACTAATCAGTAACATAACAACAGTTTCTTAGTGTTGTGTCGTAATACTTATTTCGGCAAGGCAGAAAAAAATCATGCATTTAAGGGTTAAGTTTAACACAACTCTTTGTACAAGGTCTTCCAACTCAAAATTAAGCGTTAACTTTAACCATAAAGGAAAAGGTCTGAATACTTACTGGCAGGGTCAGCATCCCCAACGGTGGCCTGCTTGAAGAGACCATAGAGCTCTAGCAGGTCGTTGTCGCTGGGCAGAGATTTCAGCTTCTTGACGTCAGCGGCGGCTTTATCGAATTGCTGGAAAGACAGTACATCCAAATAAACAAGTGGTTTTCAACGACTGAAATCCGGCTATTCCTTTTTGTGTTTTTTTTAAAGCCCATTTTAAATGTTCACGATGGGCTTAAGATTATGGTTAGGTCCTAAAATAAGAACTAGACTTAACCCATCGGAATGAAGGATCTCGACCTTCCACAAGCGAAACGAAGAAAGATGTTATATCCTAGTAGTCCTCTTTATATACTGATAATCTGGTGACGCTTGCAGAAAGCCAGTTATGAAATGTATACCTAGGACTCAAAATTGTCTAAGAAGAAATACTAGATTCCCATCCGTACTGTATTCGTTCACTGGGGAGGTCTATTCAGGGTGACTTTAAATTAGTTCTTGATACGAAAGGCTATGCATGTGCTCGTGATAACGAACAACTTTTCCTAAGGAACCCATAGTCAAATCGCAAAAAAAGTTTTGGACTCTTCATACAAATTTGGCCGGTCAGTTCATCGATTTGTATGGAGAGTCAAAAATTTTTTTTGCAATTAGACTATGGGTTTCTTAGGGAAAGTTGTTTGTTATCATGAGCACATTCATAGCCTTTCGTATCAAGAACTAATTTAAAGTCACCCTGTATATGCAATAATGTACGTCTTCCGGTTGAGAGGGGAAACGCACTGAATTATAGATTCTATCACCAAGCAATAGAGAAAATAACTGTAGTAATTGTACTTTAAATAAATAAATACGCGGTAAATCTACATTCTACAGGTAGGTTAAAAAAAATATCTTATAGATATGCAATAGTAAGTAATTAGAAATTATAGGTATAATGAAAAAAATAATGTTGTCCTTGTGTGGATATAAACTCTTATCTTTTAATTAGAACTTCAACAATAAAATTCGTCCCTCGCACGACTAACACTCCTATCTCATAACCTTGATTATTTGAGTTTGGACTCTATATAATTGAAATAGGGTTGTTTTTAAAAACTTACGAAAAATGAGATAGGACAGTTAGTCGTGCGAGGGACGAATTATGTGATGTGATGTGTAGGTATAACTTTAATTATCGCGTTATTAAATGATTATATTTAAACTAACAACTCTTTCATTAATAACTATACGGAGGATCGTTTTGATCATCACAAGCAAACGATAGAAGGTTTAAACACACAAAAAAAAACATTTAAAAATAAAACGTATTCCTAATGTTCTATGTATCAAACAAAAATTTGTTTTTACTGATATTAAAGTAGCGCTTTGCACATTTTTTTCTTTTAAAACGCTTTTTTTTTCTAATAAAAGGTCTCCATGAAACGATTCGGAAAGTGTAAGCGAAGCAAGAAGAAACATCGAGCTCAAAATAAAGTTACTTAAAAATATTTTTTGGAAATTAATAAAACTTATTTTCTTGTCTCATTCCTAATTTATGAGGAACTACTGAACAATGTAAGTTTCAAGAAGATACAAAATACAACTTCATAAGGTCGCCGTTCAGAGTTCAATGTCTAACAGTTAAATCTATGGTTAAATCAATCGACACACTCAAGGTCGCAGTAATGACACGTTAAATGCTAAAACAAACTAAAATAGTGGTATAATAGCTGAATTAACATCTTACAGGGTGTTAAAAAAATGCGTTTGAATTTTAAGGGTTTACTCAGAATCAAGTAGATAAGAATACAGGAAAAATATAAAAATATGCGATCTACAACGTTTTTTTCAGTTTTCCATACTAAATCTGAATAGTGAATCAATAATTTGTATGGGAAACTGAAAAAAAGCTTAGATCAGATTTTTTCTTTTTCCTGTATTCTATACTTGATTCTGAGTAACCCCTTAAAATCTCAAATGCACTTTTTTTAACACCCTGTATTGTAAGTAAATAATACAAAGAGTGCTACAAGAGTGCAAGATGACTAGGTATGGGCATCCGCGACTCTCTGTTCATTTATGATCTTCTCATCTATGTTTTTTTATGTTGTTTGTTGTATTATGTGGTTTGTATGGCTTGTGACAAGGGTTTTTTATACAAAGTCTTTACAAATGTAAAATTAAACATCACACATCCTTAACCCTCTATACAAATCGTTCGATAATTGTATTGATATTTTATTACGTTTGAATTATACACAGTAAGTTTTATTGCTATGGCATCTATCGACGCGGCGTCAATTAACATTTCATTTTTTACCTCCCATTTTAAGTACCTTTTATGTAGATGTAGGAAAGGAAACCCCCATTATTTTTCTAATTAATATATTTCTCGAGATATCAACTTTTGTATCTGTTCAGTTTAAATGCTGTATAGGGCATGGAGCCTTTCCTTCAGGTCGAGTTCATTTTTTAGGGTTCCGTAGTCAACAAGGAACCCTTATAGTTTCGCCATGTCCGTCTGTCTGTCTGTCCGCGGCTTAGCTCAGAGACTATTAGTACTAGACAGCTATAATTTGGCATGGATATGCATATTAATCACGCCGACAAAGTGGTAAAATGAATTCTTGGAAAAAAAACAGGGTTCCTTCCCTAAGTGGGGATGAATTTTTTTTCTCGACTATCCCATGGTGTGGGGTGTCGTTGGATAGGCCTTTCAAAAATATTGTGGGTTTTCGTTTTCAAATATTAAGCTTTAAAGTGCATTTTTTTTTTGTTAAAGTTATGTGTCCCCCCGCCAGATAAACGGCTTTTTCTAGAAATATGAAAACATTCACGGCAGTATGATATATAACGAAGTTAAAATGAAAACTATCACAGCTAAGTAGGCTTTACAAGTTAACGAGTAGCAGTCAATTTTGTAAGATGGGAGGGTTTCCCCTTGAACCAGTGTCTGTCGAAGTACTACGGAACACTACACTGCGCGTGGCCCAACACGCACTTGACCGCTTTTTTTAAATTACTTGTTAAACCATTTGGCAAAGGCAACAGCTAACAGAACTCTAATAGAAGAAAATAACGTTATTTTTAAATTTATTTATAAAATGGAAAAAATTGGGTTTTTTATGACGTTATTAACAGTACGTTCATAAAAAAAAAAACAGTTGCGGGTACAAAATGCTTGTCAATAGTCCATCAAGGTATTAAAATACCTATCACTATAGAAATAAAAATATCCTGGCGGGCGTACTTTAAAAACAATATTGAAGCAAAAGGTAGCTGCAAATTTTTACATAAGTGAATGTAAATTAATACCTACAATGACTGTATAAATGTTCTTATTTTAAACAGTGTCCAAAGATCAAAGTTTAAGAAACTTTTTAAACAGACACTAATGCTAATAACCTAAGTAATGTAAGGAGGAATCCGTTTTTACCTAGTTTTTGAGCTAAAGACTGAGATTTTCCATACTTTAATATTGTTTTTGTTACAGTAAATATATATTTTTGTCTTTATTAAAAATTAAGAACCAGACTACTTAAAAGAAAATATTCTTTCATACTATTTTTTATTTAAATACCTACTGATATAGTTAGATCATATATATTTTATATTTATTAAATTGGTATGATTAAGCAGGCTAGACAATACAGACTCAGCCAAAGAAATAGACAGACATATACTTCATTCCAATCAAAAAAAAGCAAAACGTAAACAAACTTACTATGGAACTGACACATGTCAATGTCATCTGCATACTATGTTTGTTTACCTTTTGCTTTTTTTGATTGGAATGAACCATACATACATCTAACAACGTTACCCTACTTTCTGATTTTGAGCATCTAAGCAAAAAAAAATAATGATGTCACTTGGTTTTCACAACTAAACTTATTTGACAGGGTTAAGCTTGTTCTCTCTTTTTCTTTCTATATCGAAAAGACAAGGACAGGATGCTTAAATTAGGTTTAGTCCTGTCAAATAAGTTTAATCGTAAACACCGAATCGACACCAATAACAAAGTTTAAAAGATTTACTCACAACCGTACAAACATATTTATGGTAATGGTTTTGGACTGGTGTTTCCATATTTTTTAGACTTTTTTTTGGTCCATAATACATGCATTATAGTTGACTAATCCATTTAAACCAGCTCCATCCAGAAGCACAGAAGTCTTCTGGTGTTCTGGCAGAGCAGTGCATTCTAGGTCACGTGACTGAATGTTTTCTTCATCTTAAGGCTTATAATTATACCCCTCTTTTTAACTGACTTCAAAAAAAAGGAGGATGTTCTCAATTCGTCGGAATCTTTTTTTATTTTTCTTTTTTATGTATGTTCACCGATTACTCGAAGACGCCTGAACCGATTTGGAAAATTCTTTTTTTGTTTAAAAGGTGGTCCCATATAAATTTTATCGAAATCGATTCAGCGGTTTTTGAGAAAATCAACAAAAACATAGCAAAACTGGAGTTGTTGCAATTGAAGTCGGTTGTTTTTAACGTATTCAGCGTGGTCAATTATTTAAAATTGAGGTCAAAACCAAATACTGAATACCAACACTTTATTAGGTACTTATTCAAATATAATCACATCACTAATGCACCATATGCAGCTTCTATTTAATCACCATAATTAGGAGTCCATAGTAGTGAAATAATGACTGCATTTATACAGTTGATGTGATGCGGCAAGTAAGCGTGCAATTTCAATGTGCACCCTAGTTATGCATTCATTGTCGTTTGTAAGCCATGCCTTTCTCTTTTAAGTAACCAGTTTTTTTAATGGTTTTCTGTGGATGTCGGTACCAGACTTTCCTCACTGCATACAAAGTACCTACTTAGTAAATGTTACCAGAGACAAGGACTTAATTTTTTAAGGTTCCAATGGAACCAATGGAACCTTAAAAAATTAAGTCCTTTAAGAAATTAGTTGCAGGTTGTTTTTTACAGAATATGTGGGTTTTTTTCTGACAATGTCAATGTTAAGGAAAACCAATTTATAGCTGAAATTGACCAGTAACAGAGCGATAAAAATAATATATCAGTCTCTGGTTCCCATATAGTACAGGAATCCTAGTTTGGGGCAAGATTTGTCCCAGATATTTATTTATTTATTTAATAAATAAAAAACAGAATATGCATTATCTCTCATTACATATAGGTATACTTATAAATAATTTTCAAAAGAAATGTAAAAATTACATACTTACCTATTACCAAAATGTTTTGTTTCATGAAAATAGCTAATAAAAACATTTATGCTCTGGAAAGTATCTAGATCAGGACAGTAAAACTTTCACAGACTTTTACAAGCCACCGTTTCACAGTTTTAGTCCAACTACATACTGTGGTATTTAACTGGTTAGTCATTTAAATCTGGATTACTTGTGGAAAACTTAAAAATATAAATAATCAAATCAAATATATTTTTTCCTAAGACTGACATTGGCAAATTATTTAATGCATCTAACCTGACACAATAAGAGGCCATAAAGAAGTAGGAATAATAATAATAAGAGCATTTATTGTGTATTGCATTTAACGTGTTAACACGTTAAGTGCCTCTAGACGCACATGTGCGTTTACAACTCCTTACATCTATAAGACGGCACTTAACATTTTAAACAATAGTTAAAACAATTTAAAAGAAAATAAAAAATGAGTAAATTAATGACTTCAAGCAACATGGTAATTTTTGGTTTTCCCCAGGACAAAACAATAGGTATTCAATAATTTCCCGCTACTGTTTTGTTACAATCAGTTTGGTGTTTTCGAGGGCACTAATTTGACATTGAACTTTGAACACTTAGGTACCTTTATGATTTTTTAAAACTTTTTTCACCACAAAAAATATTTAAAAATAATACCTACATTTACCAAGTTTGGCATGTTTGACAAATGAAAAAATATACATATCTATAGTACTAAATACTGAATAGATAAAAAGAAACTCACCTCTTGGAGTGACATTGTGTGATGTGATGTCTATTGGTGAATCTAAAATAAATAAAATACAAAATTACTGTACAATCGGCGCTAATTAACTAGGTACCGTTTAAAACTACTTGCAATGCGGGCCGGATGAATAATAATGGAAAATCTAGGCGGCCGGCATCCAATGAAATTGGTTATAATTATTACAACCTAAAAAACCTCGCAAAAAGTATCCACTATAAATTTTAGGTACGAAGATTGTTTAACTATTTGTCGGCTACAAAAAGGTTTATTCTACGTAAACTTATGAGTTCAAATAATGTAATGAGCAAAAAGTACACGTCACAAAACGTACCTACTTCGTGGAAAAGCAGGCACGAACAATCGTCACTATTTCTCGCCGCAAACTGAGAAGCAAGCCGCGCCGTCGTCGTCGCGTCGTTGTCGTGTCGTGCGAGATTGTCGATAGATCTTCTGCTCGCGTAATCCCAACAGTGTCACGCTTTCGTACACCAGGTTAGCATCGTTATCAATGTTATTTGTAACAAAATATCGGACAATATAAAACAAGCACACATAAAAACTTGTGAAACAGACCGACTGCGACTGACTGAACTGACTGACAGATCACAGATAGGAAGACCAAACTGTCAAATATAACAAAAAAAAAGTTTTTCGAAAACTGGAACGTAAATGTCATGAAGTATTGTATGTGTATTATTTATGAATTGAGTGTACAAGTCCCGCGTGGTAGGGACTTTGTACTAGGTAGGAAAAAAAATATATTGACGATTTAAAAGCAAGTGTTAAGCATCTACATAAATAAAAAACATTTTGAGTTTGAGTTTGATCTGAAATAAATGATTTATTATTATTATTGTAGAAGTTTTGAATTGCTTAAGTTCGTTCATTGCCTGTTAAACCCATGTTAAACCTAACAACTGTCTCTTATTGTGTGGTACATTTAACCGTCCTATATGGTCCACAAGAGGTATAATTTGATGTCTAGTCTATGCACCCAACGCCCAAGTCTGTGACTTTTTTATTCTATACAGCCAAAGAGTGAACTATGCTTAGAAATAGCCTGAATACTTACCTATTCATTGAAAAAAAAAACGGCATTCAATGTTTTTTTTTTTAAATCACTTGCCTCAGCCAGTAATTACCGAACTGCTGAATCTGAAAAAATACGAACAAACTGTACCTATGCAAATAGATTCCTTAGAATGAACTAACCCTATTGAAGTCGCAACCCCCAAATCAATGGTGAATCGGAGCTATGGGGCTGAGAAAGTATACAGAAACACTACATTTGCTTGAGATTTTCATAACTTTAGCGGTTTCATAACATTAACATTGGCGGTAAGACTTAGATACGATGGTGGCTCCTGGGCAGACGGCCTCTGAAAATGGCCTACCTACAAGCAAACACAGTTCTACAAAGTTGGACCCCGCCAGGAATCGAACCCGCGACCTCGTGACGTTTTGAACTTAGTACTAAAATCACTTACGTAGACTATACTACTTACAGTCAATACACTAAAAATAATCTCTTCCAGGTAACTGTTTACTATTTTGGTACTAAAGTTATGAAAATCTCAAGCAGATTACCCATTAATTTGGGGGTTGCGACTTATGTAATATTATTTAGAGGAATCTGTTGGGACCTACCTACATAACATACACTGGTGGACAAAAAAATCGACTCAAGATTTGTTGCTCGACTTTTGAAAAAATAACTCAGTCTACAAAACTGCTTAACACTAAAATTATAAAAATCAAAAAACTAGAAAACCATCAAACTAAAATCATAAGTAAACAGTAAACATACAGTTTTTGAACTTTTGGTTTAGTTTTATTTTGCTAAATTGAGTTAATTTTCCTAAAGTCGTGCATGAAACTTTGAGTCGATTTTTTTGTCCATGTGTAAGTATAGTTTGTTCGTATCGATTCTGGGTTTTTGGTATTTACGAGTACAATTGTGGGCCCTCTCCTTTCTAGCCCTTGAGTAATGTATGGTCTCCTGCATTTGCATGCATTATTATTGTATTTAAAGTTATTCTTAGAACCCACAGTCTTTCTTACATTTTAGATGTAATGGCGATTTGGAGCCATTCAAGTACCTACGGGGTTTTATTTTTTCGATTTTTTCGAATTTGTTAACAACCAAGGTACCAAACATCTGATTCTTGTCTCAGAAATGGCTTATCTCATTCTTATCGTTAACAAACAACCCATGTCGTCTTCACTGCAGGGGCGCGGGTCTTGCCAAATCTCCGGAATGTTAGGATACCTGTGGCGACATCTATCGCACCGCCACGAACTAAACCTAGAACGCACTATTGACAGTTTCTTCGGATTAACTACATATACAACTTCCAACCATCATTGGTCTGACAACGGCCGGTCCCCAGGCATACCACCTCGCCTGGCGGAGGTACCTCCCTTTTCCTCCGAAGAGTGGGAGCACATAGTCCCTACATACCCTCCACATACAGGAGCTAAGTCCAGATTCGTGGAGGAGGTTAGTGGCCAAGCCCAGTGTCAAAATTTTTTAAGCCGCATAATGAACTACCTACTGTCTTTTTTTGGGTTCGCTTCGCTCGTTGCTTTATCTCAGTTTCCAGAATAAAATACTGTCAAAGTTTTTCAAACACTGTCAAGACTTCTATGCCTTGGCCTCTAACCGTTAAGATTGGTGGTGGTTGTGAATGGTTAAGAATAAAGGCTCCCACACATAACTGCGAATTCGCATCGCATCGCAGAAATATGCGAACTTGCCCATACAAAGTCTATGTTATTTGTATGGGCAAGTTCGTGATGCTACGTCGCATCGCAGTTTTGTGTGGGATCCCTTAAGTCATAAATTCGAGCTTGCTTCGTTCGCTCTTCACAGACAGGCAGAAGCTTTTTCTGCCGACAGGACAGGACGGGATTCTTTTGTTTCTGTCACTATATTAACTCTGGTTGGCAAAACACACAGACGACTAGTGCATTACCTATTTATCTTGATACACACTGCGGTATTTTGTACACTTGATGATTTTCTCTGATGATACTTATTTTGAAGTTTCCGAACGGTGCCCAGCCGAGTTGAATTCGACGACAAAATGCACCACTGACAGGGTGTATAGAGCGTTTCAACAAATAGTTCCTATGCCGTTATGTTGGCAGCAATGTTTTCCACACACACTACATAGAACTCAGACACACACTACATAGAATCCAGACACACACTAACAAAATCGGTACAAGCGTCTTCGCGTGTTGATGTCGTTGATAGTCAGGGGAGCCAACATAATGGCATAGGAACTATTTGATGAAACGCTCTATAACAAAAAGTATAATATGAATGAATGAATGAAAACACTTTAGTATAGTAAAGTTTACATATAGTAATATTTTAAAGTATTCTATACTAAACTTGCTCATAGTTTCATTAGTTTGTAGTCTGTATCTGTACCTACTAATTAAAATAAAATAAATATTATGAAATGTTAATGACTTGGATAATGAAGAATGTTAATGGGTCCGTTAAATCACTTGAAACTTTATGACCTTGTAGCCTAAATGTCTAGAAATACACTTGTTTTTGTTTCATTTAAATCAAGCGAGTAGTTTTGAAGTTAGGTACGATAATTTTAGTTTTCGCCTTTTTCAAATACGCGCGCCAAGCGCGCGTGACGTCTTCTTCATACATTGCTATCGGATGGTCCCTACGTTCGCCCACAATAACATTTCTAACTGGAGTTTTTTTTTTATGTGAATCGGTGTTACAGTAGTGTTACAAGTATAATCGATGACAGTTTTAAAAATTGATTGAAAAATCTAATGATTCCTTAAATATCCAAGTTGTGACCGTGTCTGTAGTCAGTTAACTTGCGTGATCGACGCGACCACGTAAGCAGCGCTGAGCCATGACCGCTTCAGTGTCGTTATTGTGTCATTATATTACAGTTGATGACATAAGTGATTTTGACACCATCACCTTTGCCATGCCCCTCACTCCTTATTTCTGAAAACTGGGCATAAAACTTAAACAAATATATATACAGAAAATAGATCTTTGCTTATAAATTACAGGAAAATCTCTAAGAAGTTATCTATAAATCTTAAAATAAGTTGATAAAAGGAGAATGCCACGGAAGTATGAAACGCTCGTACCATATTGCGTCTTGAAAAAACCTTCTGAATTGGATAGGGGATAACATATTTAATTATTATACGAAAAATTACTCTCATAGCTACTGTAACTCCAGAGCTTTTTTACTTTCATTTTATGTTTTGAGGTTATTTTTAAGTACTTTATCTACGCTCAGGCGTACACGAAATTCTTAGTTTTAACCAATCATTTGATAGCTAGTTTTAGTTAATTATGGTATGGTTCAGTGTTGCTAACGAGTAATATAAAGGAGCACCACAAACCGAACGCGGAACTGTACCTATGTATATTGTAATGATGAAGTGCAGTCGACGAATAAAACGAAGTGCTTTAATATAGAAGAACGCTCACGCAAAAGCCTCACTCACGCCTCGCACTCGTGCATGCAATTCCTAACGCATGCTTGGGCCTCCACACGGACGCCTCAAGCACACACGTAGGCGCCTGTATCCAGCAGTGGACAGAGCAGGGCTAGCAACCGCTGGCATATTTCAGTAGAAGACTTAAGCCCAGCCAAACCACCTGGCCCGCCTACTACAGGGAGTTGTTGGCCGTGTACATTTTCGGTATATATTGGAGGCGCAACACTTCATCATATATACCGACCACAAACCACTACTGTGCGCGTTCTCACAACGTCGCTAAAAGTTGCCTCCCGCACAGCTGAACCAACTGACGATCATCTCGCAGTTTACTACGGAGATCGAGTAAGTCAAAGGCGAAGACAACATCGTCGCGGACGCGATTTCCCACGTCGAGTCGATTTCGGGTCTTCTCTCAAATTGGAACCGACGCTAATTCCAGGCACGAATATTACCATCGCGTGCAATGTGTCGACGGGGCGGCCGCGGCCGAACCTGCCGGCGGCGCTGCTGCGCGCCGCGCACGCGCGCCTGCACGCGCTGAGCGACCCCGGCGGCTGCGCCTCCGCGCACTTTGTCGCTGACCGTTACGTGCGCTCCGGCATGGCGCGCGACTGTCGAACCTGGGCTGTCACTGCCTCCACTGCCAGCGACGCAAGGTGATGCGCCACGAGACCGCACCGCTCGGTGAATTTTCCCTCCCATCTGGGAGATTCAGCCATGTCCACCTCGAAATCGTCAGCCCCCTGTCGCACTCTGAGGGCTACACCTATTGTCTCCCGGCAATAGACCGGTTCTCGAGATGGCCCGAAGCGTGGCTCACGTCATCCATCACCGCCGAGGATGTTGGCGATACCTTCGTACGCAGCTGGATCGCGCGATTCGTCGTGCCCATCACGGTCACCGTCGATCAAGGCCGCCAGTTTGAGTCAGCGCTATTCAACTGATTCCTCGACCTAGGCGCTACCAAATGCGTACGAACTACCAGCTACCACCCGCAAGCGAATGACATGGTGGAGCGCTTCGACCGCCATCTGAAGGCTGTACTCATGTGCCACCGAGAAACCTGCCACAGAGCCCTACCTCTTGTGCTTCTTGGTACCAGATTGGCTCTCAAGGAGGACCTCAAATGCTCTGCTGCAGACCCCCTGTATGCTTACAGGGGAGCTCCTGGTACCTAGCGCTTTCACACAAAATGTAAGTGAGGACTTCGTGGCATACCTGGCCATGACCGACATGCGTCCCGAAGTCGTTCGCTTTTAAGGACCTGGCAGACGCATCTCACATTTTCCTTCGCGACGAACACTGTACACCGGCCCCTATAAAGTCCTCAGTCATTCTCTGAAGACACTTACCTTAGATGTTTCACGTAATAAGGTACAGGTGAGCGTCGATTGGATCGAATGGAAGTCTGCACACATCGCTGCAGACCCCGAGTGCACAGGCGCCCGCGACGCCCCCGGCCTCGCAATGCAACCACATGTCCAGGTCCTACGTCTGCCCCACCAACAGCTCACTCTGCACCAAATCCTCCCACCGTCACACGATCAGGTCAGGGTTAGATTTAAGGATATTTTAGATTTTTGACCTAGTTTTAATATATTTTTTAAAAATATTATTTCGTGTTCTCTAGTTTATAGTGTCTTGTATTTTATTCTATCATACAGCTACACTGTATTCCTTTCCGTGAAGGTGGGGAGGAGGGGGATGTGGCGGCATACACTATTTGTATGAAAAAAATGTCAGATTTGCGACAAAAGCTGTCCTGTCAATATCATCCACCTGCCAAAAGATTGTAGTCAGACTGTAATTTGTGATTAACACTGCTTGAAACTTGACAAAACAATGAAACTATACTATACTAGGTATACTAGGTAGCGGCGTAACATGACGTAACCGGGCGTGTGTGCGATGCCGATTTGCAACGTACTGTGTGGCATATGTGGATTTAAAAAAATGCCACTCCGCAACGTGACTATGGCCCTACGTTACATCCAAACATAAATTCTTGTACGTTTGGCAACCCTGGGGCGCACCAATGTGATCAAGAATCAAATCTATAAAACATCGTCTGATAGTCAATCTTACAAGGAATTGAAGAAGAGGGCGCGGGTATAGGAAAATGGTGGTGTAATGCGAAGACATCTTTTAGATTAAGAAGAAGAAATATGTGGATGAAGCATAAAAATCTCGATACAACCATAGTGTAGTTTCGGAACACATTTTATGAATCCAGGGCCGCGTTCCGAGGGTGCACTTGACAGCAACCGCTTTGTACCCTCTCTTTCACACTTAGGCAATTTATATTATGCTATCCTGTTGTCAGAGTGAACGTTTGCTGTCAGAGTGTACAAAATGTAGGGGATATATCAAATTAAAATCTTTTTTCATACATTTCTTTCCTGCAGTTCGAATAGGTCTAGAAAAAATTAAGTGTGCTTAATAAATTTAATTACGATTTTTGACAAATGTCTGGTTAAGACGCAACATGGTACGAAATCGGGCAATCTCCTTTAAAATATTGTTTGTTTGTAGGTGTGGACAAAGCCTTCTGCGCGAGAGTCAGACTCGCACTTGTCCGGTTTTTATTTTTTATGTGTATCGGTTAACTCATATTTTGTTTTATTTTAGATTGGCTAGAAATAGCTACGGCGACGACGTTACTGTTTATGCAAAAGTTATAAGATAAGGAGAAGGTGATAGACACAAGTTTTGGCTTTGAGTCTGGGTGGATCATACTTTTCATCCATTTCTTTTGATAGTTTCCGAGATACTGAATTATTTAGGTAGGCAAGTGACGCGGGGTCGCCGCACGCTGCGCTGTGACGTCACTCCACAACCGGTAGTTGTATTTAAGCACTTTGACACTAGCACGATTTTCTAGTTTCTGGATTCGTCATTTTTTAAATTTTCATCGCAAACTTCATACATATAGGTAGGGAGCGGTGCGCGCACTGAGCGACCGTTGTGGAGTGACGTCACAGCGCAGCGTGCGGCGACCCCGCGTCACTTGCCTACCTAAATAATTCAGTATCTCGGAAACTATCAAACGTATCAAAAAAAATTTTTCACCATATTTGTTTATTTTTAATAGAGTATACAATGATGAGAGTATATTTTAACATAAAAAACAAAAATTGGTGGTATTCTTCATTCTGTGAATTAGTATTTTACTGTGCTTTTACCAAAAAATAAATTAAAATTACGAAGTTGTTCATTTTAATGAGTAAAAGCCCAACTTTAAGAATCGATACAACTGTTTGTTACATCTGCACAAAAGAATCCCTTTGTAGGTGATGCATTTATACAAAAAAAATAAAAAAATAAGGATTGTGGCACGACTTTTGAAAAAATAACTCTATCTAGCAAAAAACACTGAATCAAAAGTTCAAAATCTGCGTATTTACTCTATAAGATTTTAGTTTGGTGATTTTCTAGCTTTTTGTTTTTTCTATTTAGTAGTTTTGTAGACTGAGTTCTTTTTTCAAAAGTCGGTCAACAGATTTTGAGTCGATTTTTTAGTCCACCAGTGTATAAATAATAGTATTTTATTATCTTACAGTACGTTGTACATTCTATTTATAAATAAATAACTTGCTAAGCCTAGGTCTATATTTAAGCGTATTTGGAGTGAAGCTGCTGGGCCAGTTCCACGTACTGCTTCTTGGCGTCATCCTGGGACAAGCCCTTGCGGCCAGACCAGGCCTTCCACTTCGCCGATTCCACCAAGCCGCTGGGCTGTGCTGCAAATGAAAAAAGACTTTTATAAAATAAATCTAAATGGGCCAAATCATTATAACAAAGTCGCTAGCAACCACTAGCAGATAATAAGTAAATTGGAGAGATTATGCCAAGGATTTGCATTTGCTAAAAAATAATTAACATTTGCTATGAGATTGTGGTGGGATGGGGCCCTTCTGAGTTCCATAAAGGTAGATAAGATAGGCATGTGATAAAATAATTTAGGCACTTAATCAAGGAATTTTGGTACCTAATGGACTAAGTTAACGGACTATCGGTGCCGCCGCGTGATGCTCTTCTTGTTTATTGATCATAAACAAAAGCTTGCAGGCTCTAACTAGCCCTAGCTATATCAGAAATACCCAAAGAACTTGTATTGTATATATATATAATATAAATTCCTTGGAATTACCTATTTCTTGACACACCATTATCTAATTAAATATTTCTTTTAAAAAGTGGCCTGTGCAACTTTATGAACTAAAATATTAAAACACCTAGTATATCTATATACTCGTATATTCTATTATCGTAGAATTGGCTAGTCACTTCATGATCTAGCCAATTCTACGATCTGGCCAAGGTACAAAGAATGACTTACGGATGTTGACGTCACCGAAGACGGCCTGCTTATAGAGGGAGTAGAGAGCCAGGTTCTCATTGTCGGACGGCTTCGTCTTCCAGTTCCTCACGCTCTCGGAGACAGTCTTGAATTGCTGTAACGAAAGAAAATGCATATTCGTAAGTAAATATACGTAATTATTGCGTACCGTGGCGACATCTATAGTAACCAACTAAAATTCCTAGAACGCCCTATCAAAGTTTCTTCAGAGCTTCTTAAGAGGCATAGACTAATATTTTCAGAGGCATGAATTATGATAAATCTTTAGGATTTATCTATTGTTCAATAATCTGTGGCAGACAGGAAGAGCCCACATTATACGGGCTGTAACAAAATTGGTGTGGGGCCCGTTAACTGGGGATTCTACTCATCGTACTAAACAACTTTTGTTCTACGACTTTGCTCAAATCACAAAAAAAAATTTGACATTTCATAAGAATTGACCCTGTTTTGCGATTTTTCTATGGAGAGTCCAAAAATTTTTTTGCGATTTTAACAAATTCATGGAACAAGTTGTTCAGTACGATGAGTAGAATCCCCAGTTAACGGGTTCTCCACCAATTTTGTTACACCCTGTATACAGAACTACTTAGAAGTCACCTAAATATCCTTCGAAAAGTATGCGTACAAACTTATAAATATAAAGGATATAGGCAAAACTTACCTCATCGAGAGACATTTTGGTATATCGGTTTGAGATCTGTAGACAAATAGAAAAAAAAAACTTTATGATACCAGAGTTACAATTGTGCCACACGATAAGAAGTTCAACTTTTAAATCCAAAATGAGTAAGGCTGATGTGCCGCCGCTGTGTGTACCTAAGGTACAAAACTACATGGAATTTGAAAAATATGAGTAAATAAATAGGGCATGAAAGCCTAACTAAAGCATACGCGGCAACTCGAACGGTCAATGGGATAAGCTAACTGGTAAGATAAATAATGTAATGGATATAACGATGGTTTCTGCTAAAAATGTCGTAACTCCAAAATACATACTTTTTAATACATTTTTTTTATAAAGTACATAACTTTTTTGTTTTTAAAGTTATAACTTTAGAGTTATGTTAAAAACAAAAAGTTATGTAAAGAAATATTATATTTTTTTGGTTTTTTGGCTATTATCAAAATTATTTATTTTGGAGTTACGAACTTTGTAGCGGAAACCATCGATAAAATATGTAGTTATATACTTTTTTCAAAAGTTTGTTATTACAAGTTTGTTATTTTTAACTGTCTGGGGCTAATCACGAATCATCAGTCCGACTTTCGATCGAATCGCAAAAAAATATGGGAATCTGTGTTCAAAATTTGGTAAATTCTGGCCAACATCTGATTAATTTGTATGAAGATCCAAATTTTTGCAATTTTAGTGAAGTCTTACAAGAAGTTCAGTATGATGCGTAGAAACACTTCACTTCACTTCACTTCAATTACTTAGTTTTTAAGACTGTATAAACAAATCAAAAAGGACCGTCTTTTTAGGGTTCCGTAGCCAAATGGCAAAAAACGGAACCCTTATGGATTCGTCATGTCTGTCTGTCTGTCTGTCGGTATGTCACAGCCACTTTTTTTCCGAAACTGTAAGAACTATACTGTTGAAACTTGGTAAGTAGATGTATTTTGTGAACCGCATTAAGATTTTCACACAAAAATAGAAAAAAAAAACAATTTTTGGGGGCTCCCCATACTTAGAACTGAAACTCAAAAAAATTTTTTTCATCAAACCCATACATGTGGGGTATCTATGGATAGGTCTTCAAAAATGATATTGAGGTTTCTAATATCATTTTCTTCTAAACTGAATAGTTTGCGCGAGAGACACTTCCAAAGTTGTAAAATGTGTGTGTCCCCCCCCGTAACTTCTAAAATAAGAGAATGATAAAACTAAAAAAAAATATATGATGTACATTACCATGCAAACTTCCACCGAAAATTGGTTTGAACGATATCTAGTAAGTAGTTTTTTTTTAATACGTCATAAATCGTAAATCGCAATTTACCTTTCATTCAAGTTACAACGAACTACAAAAACTTTTATATTACATATGTTACTTGCTGCTACGGAACCCTTCATGGACGAGTCCGACTCGCACTTGGCCGCTTTTTTTAATCGTACTAGTGGAGTACATGAATTCGTCATGTTTCCAGAGTAGTCATGAGTGCATGAGTAGTCTGAGATATCAAATCAAATGAAAATGCTAAGTATAGGTAGAGATGGTTTTAAACATTTTTCTTCATAAACTTTTTTTACCTAGTACAAAGTTCCTACCACTCAGAATTTGTACATGTACACTCAACGTTTAATAGGAGTACTTACCGAATAAGTACCCAATCAAACACTAAACTTTACATAGCCCATACGCAAATGTCTCTTTCCTTTTGCATAACAGTTTTAGATAAGAAATTAATACCAATTTGTTTCTGAAAATCAATTTGATTTGGGTAAGATTGGTTCAGAGTCGTGTTTTGTATATAGAGAAAAGCCTTGTATTATAGGATTTACACGGCCAACAAACATAGTAGAATAGGTACTAGGTAAATGGGGCAACCCATTGAATTCTGAAATGTACTTAGGTATCTTTCTTTGATGTGCCCTTTTTAAGTCATGGATGGGCGTGTTATATTCTTTGGAGTCATCCATTATAACTATTATGAGTGGAAAGTGGGACTAGAAGGTTTGTTTCCAATGACTACTCCAATTAATGAATGAAAAGTGGAATATAGGCAACTAAATTGTACGTAGAATTAAGAAAGTCAAAGCCAGCCAGACAGTCCAAAGCAGCGCGAGGTGCAAATTATCTCCTCCTAATGATGAGGGAATTGAGTTTTTATTTAATTGGTAAGAATATTGCAAAACTACGGAAACATTAAAAAAAATCAATTCAAAATCAAGATCAGGCACAGCACAAATGTTCAGTCAATAACTTTATTCACGTTTACAGGGTGACTTTTATTCGCCGTCAAGAGGCAAATTGGTAGAGGCTCGCTTTCCTTGAAACTGAACAACTTTTTTAAAAGAACCTACATAATCGCACCAAAAAAAAGTTTGAATGTACTACTTAGAACACAGGCAAATCCACGAACAATTTTGAGAAGTAATTTTAGAACACTTACAGAGCCGAGGAGCTAGAACGACACTGTTAGGAACACTGAATTAAATCCTTGCGGATCTCCAGTTAAATTTCCGCGGAGTAGCCTGAAAAGTATATCTACGCATCGGTAGGGTTGTCACAAGCGTGTGATGGGTGGCATGTCATTATTGAATTATTGTTTTTCTTTTTCTATTACCATATTTTCTTTCTCTCATTTGCGCTTTTTATCTTAAATGTTTCCCTCCGCTTAAGTTGTAATTATTATGTTACATCCTGGAAGAGGACTATTACCTATAACACAGGCTTTTGCCTAGCTTAGGTATTAGTTGTACTTTACTAATAGTTTACTTTTATTGTTATCCCTAGCATACTTAGGAGTACCGTATGTATTTCTTTCTGATCAATAAATTATTATTATTATTATTTGTAAGTATACATTTGGGCTACTCTGACCACTTCGCGCCAGGCGAAGTGGCAGGAGCTGCTCCAGCAGAAGTACAGTCGGCTGGAGGTCAGTGCGACGAGGAGAGAAAGCGTCGGACTATCCGGGCATTGTCGAGGAGGACTGCCTTTTGCATAGCCGCTATTATCGGTCTGCCTCGAAGTCCCAGCTGCCTAAGGTTACGATCCAGGTCAGCGGGGATCAAACCATTAACGGACAGGACTACAGGGATGATTTCAGTGGATTGCACTTGCCACACATCCGTAACCTCGTGCGCCAGGTTAAGGTACGCATCCTCTTGTCGGCATCTGCTTGCACGAGGTTTTCGTCATGTGGAATAGTGATATCCACCAAAAACACCCTTGACTGCGCCCGATCCATCAACACGATATCAGGTCTATTATTATTATTATTAAATTATTATTGTTTAATTTGTAAACTTATAGAAAATAAATATCATTTTTATTTACCTAGGTAATAATAAAGGATAAAACTCGAAGAAGCGGTCATGGCTCAGTGCGGCTTGCGTGGTCGCGTCGATCACGCAGGTTAACTGACTACGGACACTCATAACCTGCATAGGTTTGACTGATAGTGGCATTTATCTCGACCGTTTCCGTGCTTCGCAACGCACGTTAAGCCGTTGGTGCCGGCTGCTATCGCTAAATGGCACTCGTTATGTTGAAAACTTCTGACATTAGAGTTGGCACAACCTCCACCAAACCGGACTTGGCCCCCGTGTGTGGAGTATGTCCTAACCTTCCCGAGTTATGGAAAAAGACCCGTGCTTGGCATACCTATATCGACTGTCGAAGGTCCGGAAGTCGGGAAGATCTATTATGTATTTAGTTTACAGGGTGTAACAAAATTGGTGTAGGACCCGTTAACTGGGGATTCTACTCATCGTACTGAATAACTTTTGTTCTACGACTTTGTTCAAATCGCAAAAAAAATTTTGGACTCTCCATACAAAAATGGCAAAACAGGTGATCAATTTGTATGGAGAGTTCAAATTTTTTTTGCGATTTGAGTAAAGTCGTAGAACAAAAGTTTTTCAGTGCGATGAGTACTCGTAGAATCCCCAGTTAACGGGTCCTACACCAATTTTGTTACAGCCTGTATATTATCAAATCAAAATATGTTTATTCGAAATGGGTATTTGTTTAGTCTATATTCATGATATTAATGTTGTACTTACATACAAAAAGCAAAACACACCCAAATCGGCTAAATTCAGAATTGACAACCATGTCTAATTTAATCCAGCTCTAAAAATATAAAACCCTATCTCTGATCATAAATTCGCCAGTTTATCAGTAGTAATATTAAAGTCGTCTAAACGCTCCGATGCGACGTATCGTATATTTATTGCATTTATTATATTTAGCTACCAACTTATCGCACCTCTGTACCCCCTTTTTTGTATCCGCTTCTTTATCGGTTTACACACACGATTGAGCCTCGCAGTTGAGCCTAGGGTAACAAACGAGGATGGCTATGTATGCTTTCGGCCAATGAAGATATTGAAGCGTCTTATTTGGCTGAAATCGCGAGGACCGGTGAGACTATGTATAGTGGTTCTGTTGGAGTTTGAAGTACTTATTCTCAACTGTAGCTAATTAATTGATTTGAGCTAGGTATCAAAGCAGCTTGCAGCACGGTTATAACCTGGATACGTTTGACCATTAATACCAATCCGGATTTGGCCACGTGTGTGGAGTACTCGTACTGCCTTGCCTTCTCGGGCTATGGGAAGAGACCCAGAAGTGGGGACGCTATTTTATTTGTTAACGTACTTGTAATAGCATAATGCTATTAACATTAACATTGATCTTTGGTAGAAAGACTTAGATAAGATGATGGTAGCTAGCCAGGCGAGCTTAGAAAACGCCATACCACAAAAAAAAACGAGTACCATACACAAAGTTGGACTCCTCCAGGAATCCAACCCGCAACTTCCTGATTAGAAGCGAGCAAACAACTTTATGAAGCTAAACTATGAATTTGATAACATTTTTTAAAGATACATACCTACTTCTAAACTACCTACATAGGTCTAAAATTAGGTCGCAAGTACTATTTGCCAAACACTCCATTTCTTATCTGATATTAGGTGGTCTGAAATTCTCCATTGGACAAGCCCCTGACACGCCTTATTTTAAAGAACATTGCAAAATTGTGCAGTTATTTTTACAAGTACTTTCACACGAGATAAGACGACAGCGATGTCCCAGAACATTTTCGCAAATGTATTTTTTATCCTGATAGCAAATGTTTTAAGGGTGAAAAGGACAGACTCTTGCTGTGGACTCTTGTGAGGCAAATTCTACCTTGGGCCTGAGGCGGGAATCATAGAAGCTTGAATGATTAGATAGCTAAACGGTTATTAGCGTGATCTCACTTATCTCTCTTATGTATGTACATATATCAGCCTGTGGTTTCCATAATGAACATGTCGACGGGGAAGTGCTAACAACTCCTAACTTACATTTTTTACGAAAACGGCTTATGAATGCAGTTCGATAGAGAATAAATTTCCGCGTCGACTGGTACATGAATTAAGTTGAAATTCGCAAAATTGATGTAGCTAGGCACCGAGGAAATATGTCCTATATTAAGGGTCCATCACAACCTGATTAATTTTGGCTGGAAATATATTCTAAGTTTTTTAAACTTTGTAAGTTAGGAGTTGTTAGCACTTCCCCGTCGATGTGAAATTTATCCCGGGATATTGGATCTCTTTATGTGAATTACAATAAATGTGTCGGTACATTTCAAACTGATTTAAGTCCACTTACAATTAGGTACTTTATGTCAGTTCTTGTAACTTCGGCCATATTTGTAAGTGGACTTGGGTTAGTTTGAAATGTACCGACACAAATAACTGTATAAAAAAATTCATTGTTTTACTTCCAAGCTAAGGTCGAAAAAAGAAGTGCGTTCAATATACCTAGCGGTGGTAGTAACTGTGATTTTGATGGAGACTGACTATCTTATTGCATTGAAAAAATATAACAAAAAAATTCCATGTGTACAATTGTAAATACTGATTACTATTTTCCCCACCTTGGTCATAAACTCGATGGACTTTGTCAGAAATGATACAATATTTTTATTACTTGTATTTATCATTTATTTATATTTGACGATAATCATAAACGAAATAAACATTTAGTTATATCACTGATAGAGACAGAATACTTTTAAATTACTTTTAATAAATCCATCAAACTGATACTATATTCTGTCGAAACGTCGTCGTCTACCTATGGTTCATTCCAATCAAAAAAAAGCAAAAGGTAAACAAACATAGTATGCAGATGACATTGACATGTGTCAGTTCCATAGTAAGTTTGTTTACGTTTTGCTTTTTTTTGATTGGAATGAAGTATACCTACTGCTATCCGCGTTCAATTTTATGTTTATACAGGGAGTGTAAAAACAACTACAAAAATCACTAAGGTTTAACCTTCCATACAGGTCAATTTGTATGAAAAGTCAAAAATTTTAAGAATGAGCTTCTACTCGCCAAACAATAACTTTTGTCCAAAAACTTCATTCGATGCAATCGCAATTTACAAAAAAATTGTAAAAGAAGAACTATTTGCGATTTTGGTAAAGTCGTATCGTATAACAAAGTTATGGTGAAGAACGTATAGAAACCCCCCTTTCTGTATGCAACACCCTGTATAAGAAACATCTTTGACCATAGACAAACATGGCAAGTTAAGAGAGATTGTTTAGACTCGAAAATACTTCATTGAAAAAAGTGCTTAAAATACAATATTCTGATTTCACTCGATTCCAGTTCCCTGTATCTTATCGTAGGGCAACATCATAGGGTCAGTCGGTGGCATCTGAACCGTTGCAGCGAGCACCGGTGTCGTTCTACTCTCCTTCAACAGCAGGACTTTGACCAGCGTCCTCTCACCGCCTTGCCCGGTGACTGTGCGAAAGAATATCTCCGGATTTATGTTATCCTCGAAAACTTCTTCAATTTTTGTGGGGAAGCATAGCTTGCTGGTCGGTGCGAGGAGCGGTACCTGTAGGGTAGGAGAAACTTCAGATTTGTTCCGCAATATGCAGGTGTTAAAAAAGTGCGTTTGACA
This sequence comes from Coleophora deauratella, assembly GCA_958295455.1. Taxonomy (NCBI): domain Eukaryota; kingdom Metazoa; phylum Arthropoda; class Insecta; order Lepidoptera; family Coleophoridae; genus Coleophora; species Coleophora deauratella. Next base: position 2,448,272 of record OY282391.1, on the reverse strand, counting down.
TTTTAAGAGGTTACTCCGAATCAAGTATAGAATAAAAGGAGGCCTTTATCCAGCAGTGGACGTCTTTCGACTGATGATAATGATAAAAAACAGATATACAATTTCTTTTTTCGGTTTCCCATACAAATTCTTGATTCACTATTCAGATTTAGTAGTATGGGAAACTGAAAAAAATTGTAAATCGATTTTCTTTCAGTATTTTTCCTGTATTCTATACTTGATTCTGAGTAACCCCCACAGATATATAAACTAAAGGGAGATGTGCCAAGGGGGCGTGGCGCGTAGGAACGCTGTATGCACAAAACGGAAACAATCGCGGGCGCCGTTGATTAGTCGTGAAAGCAACGTCACAGGAAGCGCATCACTTGTTTATGTAAAAATGCCAAGTTGTTCGGTGGTAATTTGTAAAAATCGAAGTGTCACAAAAAACTACAAGTCGGATGGTATCACCTATCATCGATAAGTACTCAATTAATGTTTGTTTTTAGCTAATAACAGTGTAATTACTTATTACTTACGACGGAATCCACAAAATTAAAAAAAAAAGGTGTCTAGGGTGGTCTAGGCTTTCACTTCGAGTTTAAGACTGTACATTGCCGTTCAGGCAAGTATGGCCGAGCTTCCAAGCAATACTAAAGCGGCAATGTAGGTAATGCTAAACAACGGGGTCATATTTTCACCGTTACTTGGTACGCTCTCGCTGCTCAGTGCCGCAAGTTAGTGTCGTTACTATGGCGAAGACTTGTCGATATGTTTTGGGATTCTTGAATGTCCGAACACCGCGGTGTTGGTTTTATGAACTCTTATTGCAATATAAACATTGTACAAAATTAATCCCAATAGTTCCCCTCGTCTGGCGTATAGCAAATATTAAAAAATAAGTAATTTACTTAGATACCTGCTTACTACACAATACAATAAAAATACACAATACAACAACGAATAGATAGATAATTTTTCGCTTTAGTTTCTCAAACACCTGCAAAATGTTTTGTATCGTATTACAATAGATTGGCTATTACTTATTAGTTATGACGATACTGCCTTGAACAAACAATAAATGAAACACATCGCCCTAGTTTAACTCGTTTCTTGACCGTGAATCAGCAAATCACCACGTTGCATAATTTACACAACCAATACAATTATGATTGAATGCATAGTTTTTGTACAATTTACAAACTGATTATTGACCTTACTTATTGATTTTGATTGCTGCCACCCATTTTCATTGTGGATATAGTATTTTAATAAAAATTACAAAAGTGAATTATTTTCTGTGAAAGTGTATTCAATACTGTTTTGAGTTATTGACACTAATTCTTGAAAAAATAAAATAGACGACATTGCCTTAATTATTGGTAAAATAATTAACATTTTCGCAATAAAGAAAATTTGGTAAAATAAAGAAACTTGAAATCGTACAATTTATTTTTATTTTTAAACTTGTTTAGTCAGCCTTTTACACAGGTGGTCGAATATCAAAAAAATACCACTCTTTTTCGAAGTAATATATAATATACCACATCATTTGTTACTGCATAAAAGCTGATAAAAGTCAAATTATCTGTTATTTTTAAACTATCGACAATTCTTTATCGATACGGCAATCCCTGTGAATTGTCAATGTAGTTGTATATCGCTACGTTGCGATCTGTCGTTACGTGATTGGCTCGCCTGAGTGTTAGTAATTATTAAAGTGTGAGTGAGCGCTTGTTCGTATTACTGTGCATATGTAATTGTAACTTTTAACGGCGACACCGGGACTCGAACATCTGGGTACTCATACCATATCTCCCTTTAGTTTATACATATATCTGTGGTAACCCCTTACTTTTACTAAACGCACATTTTTAACATCCTGTGTATAATATTTATATATTATTCACAAACTATAACCATAAATAAATAGTGTTGTAACGTACGATATTATATCTATATATGTATGTATTTAAAAGTATATGTGTATGTATATCAGTCTCTGGTTCCCAAGATACAGGGAATCCTAGTTTGGGGCCAGATGACCGTGTGTGATTTGTCCCAGATATTATTATTATTATTATTTTATTTTTTTATATTATGTTGGTATCTGTTGTGTTGCACACTTGCCTTCATGTAAGGATTGGAGAGTTTATAGTTTGAGGTGTGAATATGGAAGAGCACAGCCAGTCCCACGACCGCCTTGTCCTTCGAAGTGTTCTCAATGATGAGAGTCACACGGAACACTGGGCCAAGGCCTTCCACCTGAAACATATATTTATGTTTATTAATTTAACTAACAAAGTTTTATAACATATAAATCTTAACAGATGATCGTTCAACCTTTATCAGACGTACTTTTGGGACCCTCTAGATTTAATATGATGTTTGATACGTTGATAATGTTAACTAACCGTATCGTTTCATTGCTGGGGCACAAGTCTCTTCCCATAGCGCGGGAAGGTTAGACCATACTCCACACGCGGGGCGAAGTCCACATTGGTGGACGTTGTGGGACTAGTGGCCAACCCCAGTGTCAGAAGTTTTTAAGTCGCCTGTAGGGCCTCCGACATGGCTTAACGACTGCCATCTCGTGATAGTAGCTGGCACTAACGGCATATCGTGCTTTTTGAAGCACGGAAATGGCCGAGATAAATGCCACTAACAGTCAAACCCATCCAGGTTATGACCTTGTCTGTAGTCAGTTAGCCTGCTTGATCGACGCGAACACGCAAGCCGCACTGAACCGCGAACACTTCGCAACTGGCATCTAGTAATAGCAGCCGGCACCAACGGCTTAACTTTAAACAGTCTATATCTTCGGGCTCATCTAGTGATGAAAAATTGGATAGGTGCATTACAGGACCCACCTCAGCAGATAACCTGACGGGCTCCAAAGCGCCAACTGCTATAGAGTTGTCGGACTTCAAGTGAGCTTCGAGAAGACTCTTGGCGGCCACCAGCCGTAGCCGAGACAGCTCTTGTTGGAAGGATTCGTGCATTGCTGTCAAATGGAACATACTAGTATTTAATCGATTTCCAAAAGTGAGGTTCTCGATTCGACTGATTTTGGTTTGTATGTTACGCGATATTTTCGCCGATTGTGAAGTGATTTAAATGATTCTAAGTTATACTTAAATTGTATTAAAATAGCTTGAGTATATTTTTTGTATGCAAACTCCTTAGTTGTGTAACAACTGCATTTTGTAGGTAATGCATCACAAAAATAGAATTATATCATCCGTCATGGTATCTTTAGTTACGACACTCATAAAATTTAATTACTAATAAAATAAAACTAAAGGATCCTGGTGATAAAGTACTAAGTCTGTCGATAAGATTATTACTTTCTCTGAGGTGTCATTTCATAAGATAGGTAAAATACATCGCAGTCATTTTCACTTTTTAAACCACATTAGGTCAAATGGTTAGGCACTGCAATATATCAATGAGTAAATATATCTGGGTCAGACAGTACCCTTCGAAAACAGGCAAAGCAAAGAAGTCAATAAATGTATGTAAAATGGCTGGAAGAGGAAGAGTTTATGAAGGGTAATATCTCTGTTTATCTGAAACGTCAACTCGTTGACATGTGCATACTCCTCCAATTTGGTCGTTAACTCAAGACCACAAGTACAAACACAAGATTTACCAAAGGGGTACGAATCGCACTATTTTAGGTGCCCGTCGTAACATAATATAGTGCTCTAACTTTATCATTTAATATACTTCTGGTCTTGAGACTAGAAGTACAAACTGAAGGTTCTCCAAAGGGATATGAATCGCAGTATTTAAGGTACCGGTAAAAAAAAAAAGTTTACTCTTTTTAACCAAATTTCGCAAGTTTTAGGTATGACCTCCTTTAGTATAATAGGTATAATATAATCTTACGTTCACCCTGATACACTGTCTTCTTCTCACTCTTACTCATATCTTACCTACAGCGTTCTCTCTCTCCCGCACGGACTGTTCCAGAAACAGCTTGGACTTCTTAGGGATGAGCCAGGGTTTCTGACCCACCGTCGAGGAGAGGCCTGACTCGACGCCAGCCGCATGGGCGCTGAAGTCCGCTGTGCGCTTCAGTATTTTCAGCATTAGGTTGCCGGCTAAAAGGTCGAAGTTATGATTCAAACCTGAGTAGGGAGTTTTATTTTTAAGGGAACCTTATCTTCTCATAAACATAAGATCTCCTACTCAAGGGTATTTTTAAAGGTGGACGTGACATTTTTGTCAAAAAAATCAAGTGAAACTATTTAAACTGGGTCTTCTAATAGGGTATTTCACCATTTTTTGAAAAGTATCTCAAATTGATCATTAGGTGGGAAAAAGTCAAAAATATGTTTTAAACATTTTTTTGAAACCTATAAATACCCCAAAAACACATTTTAAATTACCATTCCCAATTAGCGCGCAAAAACGCTAGCCGCCATGATGTTTAGGCCGTGACGTAATTTCAGGAGTAAACAAAACAGCTCTGTACTAAAATTTTGACACATATTGCGAACAAAATGTCATTGTTTACCACTATTGTGACGTCACATGACAACCAGCATGGTGGCTGTCGTTTCAGATATTTGAATAACAGATTAAAAAACTAGATTTTTGTAAATCAAAAATAAAATGTTTTTTCTCATTTCATTATATAGAAATCATATTAATTCGATAACGTATTACAAATACCACAATAAATAAGCAGTTTTAGATTATTTCTTGTATAGAGTAAAATACCCTATTATAAAAATAAGGGCTCCATAGTCAATTAACGATTTTTTTATTATTTTTTTTAATATTTCATCGGTGAAATTAGTATGGGAAGTAAACGTTTTTTTACGCGTATACTATGGATAATTGGGAAAAAATGGTGGAAGTTTTTGAATACAGGGCCCTAGTTTTAAATACAATACTCGTATTTTCATGTGACTGACTGACTGACAGACTGACTCGGTGGCTAAGTGGTTAGCGATCCTAACCTCTGATCCGAGAGTCGTGGGTTCGATCTCCACACAGGGCAAACTTTTCTGTGATGAGCAGAATTGTTTGCTCTGAGTCTGTGTGTATTATATCTATATATGTATGTATTTAAATGTATATGTGTATGTATATCAGTCTCTGGTTCCCAAGATACAGGAAATCCTAGTTTGGGGCCAGATGACCGTGTGTGATTTGTCCCAGATATTATTATTATTATTTTCTTAGCCCTTATTAAAAAAATTTAAGTATAATATGCATGAATAAATTAACCATAGTATCAAATGAATTAAAACTTACTTCCAGTTATGATGATAAAAACATTTTCCTCTTGTCCTAATTGGCCGAATTTCATTACAGATGCTACATCTGAAAAAAAAATGGCACAAAAAGTTGCAGGAGCTATTACGTGAGGCTTCTAGTATTCTTAAAAAATTAGATTCTCCATATAAAACTTAGATACACTTGTAGCATAATTTTTAATAACAGCATCAGCAAATCGCCTATTAAATTAATTTAGCAAAAGGACTAACCACTGTCGACTGTCATGTCACAAGAGTTCAAGAGTGTTGGCGTAAACTTACCTATCTACATGACACTTTTGTTATCCCTTGGCTTTACCTCACCTGGTAGTAAGCGATGATCAGTGATCAGAGTAGGTAGATTGAATTAGGGTCAAGGACCGCAAACGTATATATGTTAATATGGACATGCCACGCGAATTCCGAGAGTTCAACATTTTTTTAAAGACAAAAACAAATATTTATTCTGTTATTCTACATATAAATATAGGGTGACTTTAAATTAGTTCTTGATACGGAAGGCGATGAATGAGACCATGATAACAAACAACTATCCCTAAGGAACCCATAGTCAAATCGCAAAAAAATATGTTGGTCTCCATACTTATTTGGCCGGTCAGTTGATCGATTTGTATGGAGACCAATTTTTTTTTTGCGATTTCACTATGAGTTCCTTAGGGAACGTTGTTTGTTATAATGAGCACATTCATCGCCTTTCGTATCAAGAACTAATTTAAAGTCACCCTATATATTGCTTCCTTCAGAATTAATTGATTGAACCAGATTTACTTTAGTAATACTCAACTCAATCCGGAAATACCGAAACTTTCTTGAAAAAAGGATTGTCCATGTTATAAAATCACAATGCAAGTACCAAAAATCAATCTACATACCTACTCCGATCACTGGTGATGATGATGCCGAAAATCGAAGCGGGTTTAATACGTAAGTATCTAAAGTGACGCTAATAAAGCGACCTCATCCAGCTGATGGTAAGATTCGGTAACAGTTGCCCTGTTTTCTCGTGATTTTATTTTGTCCCACTGGTGGTTCCACGAGGAATACTTGTTTCTCGTGGTCTCACTACATTATATACTTTAAACTTAGTATATCCTAATTGGACAAAGCATGGAACAACAACAAGCTTAACGTAAGCCCATCACACACATTTACGTGTATACAAACATCACACCTTCATGTAATAGTAGGTATTTACAGCGTGATAATTCGTTGCCAGTATCCGAAGTGTGTTCAGGCACTAAAGCACAGTATAAGGACATTATACAGTATGGAAACTCCCTGCCGCTCTCTGAAGGCTACCTCATCCCCCCTGTGTGACAATTTGTCCAGGGGTTGGCAAACTAAAGCATGCACAGTTTATTAACCAAAGACAATTTTATTTTTTTAAGGAAATGCAGCCTTCTAAGGCTATACAGCCTTGTCTGGTGTATACAGTCTTCACTTTATTTGTAGAAGTCTAGCTAACAATAAAGAACAATGAGGGCTAATTGAACCTCGATTCAACCCTAGTACATCACGCACACATTTACATGTGTACAAACATTAATGTATATGTAGTAAACAATGGCGCGAAATTTGTATGAAGTGTCCGGGGTGTGACTAAAGTATACATACCACGTATAAACATACTGTCTCTGGCCGACTTGCCGTCGTAAAGAGCGACGCGACCGCCCGCAAGCGCGACTGCCGCTAGGGAGGTGCCTAGCGATGCCACTGGCACTAGTGTCAGGGCTACAGGCCGATGCTCTAAGTTGAGACACCATTGCTTCTTGCCCTAAACAGTTTTTTTTTATCCGCAATTGGTAAGTTCTTGGAATTATCTAATTGTGGACTTTAAAAAGTACATGAAAGAAATATTGATACTCAGATGCTATTAAAGATGACTCGGTGGCTCGGTGGTTAGCTCTCCTTACTACTGATCCGAGGGTCGTGGGTTCGATTTCCACCCAATCAAGTATTTCTATGAAGAGTAGATTTGTTTGCTATGTGTCTGGGTGTATAATTATTACATATGTATGTAAATATTTAATTAAATGTATATGTATGTGTGTGTCTATGGGAATCCTAGTTTGGGGCCAGGCGGCCGTGTGTGATTTGTCGCTGGACATTATTAAGATCTTAAAAAATTTATTAACATTTTTGTGATGACTTTCATCAACATTCTCTGTTAACTTGACAGGACATGATGTAAGAAACTTAATATTCGTGAGACATGATAATTCGTAGCATAGACGTTACTGTGGCCGAACATTAAAAATTAGAAATATTTCATTAATTCTAGATACTATTAGCATACCTTCCCAATTATGGGAATAGACCCGTGCCCCTGTATACATAGTTTTTTATTTCATTTCCTTTCTTACCTTACCTTTCGACTATAACAAGCCATGGTGTTGTCACAACATATGACCACCACACTGTTGTCCGCTGGCATCACTTCCATAGCAATGATGTGGTCATCACACGTGAACAGAATCCGACCTTCAGGCCAATCCCTCTTCAGAACACACACCGACTTTTCTCTGAAATTTACAGGGACTTTATACTTGGAACGTATTCTTAATTCCCAAAACATTTTTGGACTTGTAATATAGATCAGCTGATCGCCTATAGCATATCTGTCACTTCGATTTATGTTCTCCTATATATCGTAAAAGAATGAAAAAACTACTGCACAACATAAAACAATCAACAATATTTATGAAAAAAATATGTACAGATAGGCGGTCAATTCAATTCAATGATCCACTACTGGACATGGGCTCTCTAGGATTTCCACGCTGACCGGTCTTGTGCTGCCCGCATCAGTTACATCCCGCGATCTGAACCAGCTCATCGATCCACCAAGTGAGAGGCCTGCCTACATTACGTCTTCGGGTGCGCGGCATGGTCGCCACTCGAGAGCTTTAATGCCCCACAGCCATCTCTTCTATGCTTAAGTTTTATACCCAAAAGTAATTTTTGTTACACCCATATTAGATCTAAACCTTTTTTACTAACTCATTGCGCTAGCTCATCTTGGCCGCTGTCACATTTGGCGCCATGCCTCTATATGCTAGGCCAGCGCCACTTTTTGCCATTCTTATTGCCTTATTTGGAGGAAGTTAGATCGTAAAAAATATGTGTTTTCTACTTGCTAGTCACAGTCAAACATCGTGCTAGAATTGTGAATATCATGCAAGTAAAGTGCAGGGTGCATTGGCTTTTGTCATTATTGGTTGGTACCTTGTGGCTACAGTGATTCTGTAATCCACGTTATGGAGGCCAGTCGGAATCATTTGGTAAGGAGTTCTCTTCGCCGGACATATTTTCGCCTGAACCAAACAATTTGCAAAATTTAAGTTATGTTTTTCATTACATTAAACCAAATTTTGACCAAATTCTTATATTGTTTAAATTAATTTTATTTATTATTTGTTTGCACCTAACAGCCATATTTTTTTTTATTTTCTATTTATAATAATTCCAAAAACATAGTCACAGTTGTCCATGTAGACACAGAATTTATTCATTTATTATCAGACGATGATGGCGACCATGGACCGGAATCTATGGAGACAAACAGCAAGACTCACAACCAGCACAGACCACAAACCTCAATAATGAGGGACCCACCGCAGACAGAGATAATTTAAACTCCTACATCTATAATATAGGTCTGATGAAACATACTCATCACATTGCCCTTTCAAAAACAGACAAACCAACCTGTGATAAAGTGTTGAAGCTGTTGGGATTCAGAATTACAATATCTCCGTCCTCTGAGGCTATGACCAAAGCACTGGTGGAATGCTTCTCTATCGAGTGCATTTTGAGTGTTGCTATGCATGTTATCTCAGGCGCTTTACTTGTTGGCATTACTCCACCTTGAAACGGAAAAGTTTTTTGGAAATAATTTTATGTTATGCATGACAAGGTAAGGCAGAATGTTCTTAAAGGACTTGTTTTTGGTTTTTATTCTATTATACATACGAGTTTATTATACATTTATTATTAAAATATTTTTAATTTTCTCATATTTTGCAAGAACAAGCAGGCAAAAGGAGTAAAGTTGATGTTTTAAACACACTTTAATAAAATGACTAAAATGGGTATTCATTTTCCTGACATTTCTCTATTGTTTGCTTCAAAGTATGCAATGGTCTGTAGATGAGTATCCTACCCTGAATCCTGCTTGTCCTATTGGTTGCTGGAAATCCAATATGATTTAAGGGTATGTTTGAGAAAACCTTGTGAACACTAGACATGAAACAATTAAAATTCTAGTTAATTGAAATTAGATAAAAAGTAACTTAAATGATTAGCAGTCAACAACATGACTGTGTGGATAAAAAAACTTTAATATTTATTTACATATGTTGCTTACCTTGTTCCAGATACTCTAGCTGCTGATCAGGTGTGAGAGAGATGAAGCCCAATGACTGAGGACTCAGGATCTTACTTGATATTGCCTTTAGGTTTTCAATAAGTGGTGCTATAGCACTTAAACTGTGGTTGTTTGAATCTGTGAGCTATAATACATCAATTGTAACAATATAAGTTGACTAAATAAAATTAACACTAGTACAACTTATTCAGCTAATGCTCACCAGATGTACGTTATTAACAACTTGCAATGCACGTCAGTATCCGGCTACACTGACTTAAAACTACTATTATAATGAGCTCTACACACTAGCTTTTTACATGGAAATTTGCACCTAATCGAAGTTTAAATTTTACAGCTGTGATCACTGCAGGTAAATCACGCCTAATTGCAGACAAAATTTGACAGCTGCGGTTCCTGCACCGCATTCTGAGTGTGGAACTTTGCACAGTAAAAATTTGATCTTACCTGTTTCCAAACCTTCATCTCACACGTGCTGACTTCAACAGCAGGTAGACTATACTTATAGAACAGCTTCATGTTCCTATACAGGTACACAACAGAGCTGAAACCAACGGCCAGTACTGGACAGGATCTCGGCGAGTGGTCATTTGTGAAGAATGAAACAACTCCCAGCGGAAGATCTGGGAGTGTGGTGTCGGATATCTGCATAGCGCCTTTGAAGACCTGTTATTGAAAGAATAATAAAAAATAAATTATCTTGAAGGTACTATAGTTCAGGGGATGAAAGTTTGCTTCTGATGCATCTGCTCTCAAATGACCTAAGCAGCATACAGTTTACCTTTTCAATATTCTCAAGGGATGCTGATATATTTATTTTGCTTAAAAAAATGTTACAGAACTGATTACTACAGGTGCAGGACAGAGGATCCTTAGGAGCGACTATTTACACTTTCTAGACTATTTACACTTTTTTTTTTGTATAATGACGGGGCTAATTCAACCAGTGGATTAATAGGGCTGATGATGATACCTTTAGCTTCGGTCCCTCTTCACCTCGGCCGAAGTCTCCGATTACCAGCTTGACGTCTCCGTCGCCGTCCAAATCCACCAAACACAAATTGCATGGCAAGGTGTCGAGGTCTACCTCATCGGCACCCACTTCCACATCCAACCATCTGGAGATATTTCCCATATCACCGTTAAATAAATTGGTAAAATAATAGGACTTTCAAACCAAAATAATTTTGTTTGTTTACCTTCTGCGTTGCTATGGCAACTGCTCTTGCGTTTCAAGTAGGCAAATGCGCGGAAAAATAAATTTAACATATTTTGTTCCCTATCCTATAGATAGACGTAATATTTAATAATTTTCTTGCTACCAATTTTTTCTCCTACGCCTATACCATCAATATCATAGCTCAAAGAGCGGTGCGCCATCGGCTTGTTGGTATATTTATTGAACTTTGTATCACGTTTTGTATCATCTGCAAAGTTTTACAACAAACGGAACGTAAACGAAGTATAGTCAAAACGTATGATCAATTGATTAGAATATTGGAGGATAATTAACCATTATGTTGTAAAATTTATTAAATTATAAATTATTATAGATGTAATATTAAAATATGGTTTTCCTCATATATAGTTATGGTTTTCCTTGTATTATTATCATAGGTTGCGTACTTGAAAGTATGTAGGTAAAGAAAGATCATAGTAGTCGAACACATTTACATTGACATAAGGATTGAGTTTCCGACCAGACACGATTTTGCGAGTTTGCAAACAACTTTTTCTTTGTTTATAGTTTGAGCAAAAAATCCAAAACTCAGTCAGAACTGAGTACAAAAAGTATATGTTTTACTTGTGTTATGTGGCCAAAGTTTATAGTATTTTTTTTATTATAATACACGTCCATGAAGAAATCAACAGGCAGATGAGAAATGGTAAGTTCAAAATCCTTCTTGATTTCTTTGTAATGAGATTGTAATCTGTTTTATCCAGTAACTAATTACTAGGCTCATTAACCTTCACACGACTGAGTCGCAGAGCATTCAAGAAACCGAAGAAGCAGTTTAAAATGTTTATTACAAGTTATAATTTCCCTAATTAAAATTATTCTTCTTTTTATCGTGTGGCACATTTAACCGTTCTATCCACAAGGTATAGACGGCGGTTGCCTAGTGTCGCACTTAGCATCACCCGCGGTCACTTGTAGGGCATTTAGATTTTATTAATTAAAATCCAGTCAGAATGTATGTTATCATTATCAGACAATAAAAAAAGTCCTACAGGGCAGCCCTCCTATGTGCACCCTAACCAAAGGGATGGTTGATAGAATTCTGTACCAATCACATGTATGTTGATTTAATTTCAACATTAATTATGTAATGGCGATAGCTGTGATTCAGACATTGCTGATGGAGTTTTTCACGTTGCAGCAGCACACCGCCCCTTAAAGAGTATTTAAGTAGGTATATTGCTGTTTGACTGTATGCAGAATTGCAGATCTTTGCATCTGTGTTATTTTGAAACTACATATTTTTATGAAAATCTGATAAACCACAACAGATTTGTATTCATTATTAGAACAAGCCAGTAAAATAACATTGACTTCCATTTATTAATATTCAAATAAGAATCAAACTTCATTTGTATAGATAGACATCACTAAAGTACCCCTCGCTTTTACCCTTAGATCCATGACCTTTACTTGTATTTATTTATTTTATTTTATTCTTTATTGTTCACGGATATATAAGAAATACACAGATTAGTATACATAATTGTAAATGGTATGCTTAACTCTGTAAGAGTTTTCTGCCAACAAACCAGTAAGTATGAGAAATGGGATAATAGCAGATAAAGGCGTGTACAAATAAAGGAACTGACATTGCATTGAAAATAGAAAATATAATAATGTCCTGGAATAGATACATTCATTCAAACGCATGACCCATGATGATTGATGAGCCTGGTGCGCTAACCACTGAGCGGTCTAGACAGTTTATTTTCCCAAACACTTTGCTTACAAATGTTTGGAATAAAATCGATACTTCTGGGCTCCAAGGCGTAAACTCTAAATAGAATTTAGGCATATACACCCTTTTAGCCCAGAAGTATCGAAATAGATAAGTAATTGGGTAGTAGATTGTTTTAAAAATAAATTGTGAAATTATTCTCTTTTTCTACTTGGCATTCAACATATTTTTTTATTTTCCCTAGGTCGGATCTAAAAAAAAAACATCTTGTAATGTTTGAAAGAAGGAATACTTGATCGAGGGGAGCACATAATTCTTTAAAGTTGGTTGTCTTTGGTTGTATTATTTTAGGTATTGCATAGTATTTAGTTTTTTCGTGTTTTCCTCCATCCAAAGGTTGTCTGGTTGTTGCACTTTTTAGGTTTTTTTTTCATTTTTATTGTTATATGTTGTGCAATTAAATGTTTTCATTCTTTCATTAACTTAGGCAAAATTATAAATGCCAAGTATAGAAAGGGAGAAGAATTTCACAATTTATTTACTAACATTCTGTTTTATTTCAAGATTCCAGATAACCAATTTCAATTCTCAGGATCCGAAAATTCGTTTCTCAAATATTTTTTTTACATACTTCACTGATCAAATTGATTTCAAAATCTAAAAATTTTTTAAGGAAGAATATTTAATTATAAATTAGTATTGCTATCGTGTTATAATACTATCGCCCCTAAAAAGGGGATACAGTTGACCAAAACAACACCTGTACAGGTACACTCACACACTTACACGCAATTTATCTTATGCACTCACACTGACAAAACTAATGCATGACTCACCACAATCCAACGGGATGTAGAATGTAGAACTAGTATAAAGTGGCAGAGTGACCCTGCATACTGGTTTCGCAAGTTATGTAGCTCTCATTTTATTTGGAATCTCTCTGTATCTTCTGAGGAAATGGATGACTCATTCTCATGGTCACAGACCATCTTGTGGCTAACATAATTTATCGTATTTTTACCTGTCAGTCGAGTTTATTGGTAGAAAATATATTTTGTATTGTTCATAACTTAAAAATCAAAATCACGCCCTAAACTAGGATTCCCTCTTCTCACTCTGCAAAAAGTAAACCTAACCGCCACACGAATATTTGTCCTATGTAGGGATCGAACCTACGATAATCCTCCATAAGTACACCTATAGGTATACAGGGCCTTTTTTTTAAGCTAGGATGTACCTCGATAGATAATCGTTAACCCCTACGCACTTTTGGAGCATAATATGTATGTACATAGTGTCATTAAATTAATGATGATTGAAGAATAATAATAGTGTTTAATACAGTAACACATTTTAGTAACAGCTGACCTGAATAACATTTGAAATGTGTGGGCGGCAAGGCGGCACAAAGAAAGCGAACTCGTGATTCTTAGCAATTGTTCTACCTGATTAATGATGTAACAATGGTGTCGATTCGGTGTTAAACTTATTTGACAGGACTAAACTTAATTTAAGCATCCTGTCCTTGTCTTTTCGATATGGAAAGAAAAAGACAGAACACTGAAATTAACTAATAACGTTTAATCGTGAAAACTGAATCGACACCATTGTAACTGCTTATACATACATAGATTGACCATAATTAAATCAACAGCCAGAAGTAAATGTTGACATTTTCCTCCTCATTTTTTTTGTATATTGCTATTGCATTTTTTTCCCGTAACATCAAAGAATGCTACTACATACATAAGTACTACCTACATCTATCTATCAGCCGAAAGACGTCCACTGCTGGACAAAGGCCTCCCCCAAGGATTTCCACACCGACCGGTCCTGTGCGGCTCGCATCCAGCGGCTTCCTGCAACCTTTACCAGGTCGTCGGTCCAGCGAGTCGGGGGCCTGCCCACACTGCGCCTTCCGGTGCGCGGTCGCCATTCGAGAACTTTACTGCCCCAACGGCCATCCTGTTCTACGAGCTATGTGCCCTGCCCACTGCCACTTAAGTCTAGCGATTCTGAGAGCTATGTCGGTAACTTTAGTTCTCCTACGTATCTCCTCATTTCTGATTCGATCACGTAGGGAAACACCAAGCATAGCACGCTCCATCGCCCTTTGGGTGACTTTGAGCCTTCTTATAAGGCCCATAGTAAGCGACCATGTCTCGGATCCATATGTCATCACTGGCAACACACACTGGTCAAAGACCTACATACGTATTACCTATATACAAAATTAGTGAAACAGACGACCGATCGGTTTTGGCAAAATCTTGGAACAAAATTTTTAAATAGTATAAATTCAATTGGACAATTTATGAGGAGGCTCTTGGCTATATATAGCTTTATAAAGCTGTCAAACTAAATAATAGATAATCCGACTGCATATAAAATGGCAGTCTTTGCGTCGTTTGTATTAATCGCTTCCTCTATATTCACTTTGTGATCTAGGGATTAAGACAAATCTAACGACACTTCACCTCACGTTAATTTAATTATATCGAATTATTATGCCCATGTTACTGTAAAGTTACTAGCGTCCAAGAAAATAATGCCATCTTATGAGCTATGTTTGTCACTACGTAATTATTCTATAATCTTATGATTTTCCATTTAAATATTGGTGCCTATTGCATGATGATAAAAAAACTAAGTGTGTAGTTTTTGTCGTGCATATAAATACAAGACATCTTTTCACTGGTCGCATTGGTCAGCATTGGTGGATGCCAGTTCTTATTGCACTGTTAGCTAATGAATTAGCAATGAAGATTTCTCTCACTTGTTTTGCCTACTCGCTCAGTTTCCTGACTTCCTCTTGATCTCGGGGTCATATTAGGGGTCTAAGGGGATTTATCTTTCATTTCCTGTGCGTTAGAATAAGAATTAAGCTATTGTCCAGTGTTTAATAGTGATCAGTGGAGATGGTCGGTGGCAGAAAAGTTAACTCGACAAATTTTATGGTCCTTCGAGCCGGATTAAGAGAGATAATTATATTTTCTTTGAATGAGAGAGACTGTCATTAACTCCCCGCTTTTTCTATACAAGTACAGCTAGTAGGATTCAGTATTTTTTACTAAAACGAGTTATTAATTGAGTTCGCTTTTTCATAGGATTTACGATACTGCTCATTTCGAAAAGTTACTTAGCGCTTCCGATATCAGTTACCTACAGTACTGTCTATATGTATGTTCATTAAAATAAAGAAGATTAGAAATTGATTTTTACAAAATTATTCTAGGACTACAATCGATTTTAATGTTCAACGCGTTCTGAATTTGCAACTGTATGTTGTAGGTAAATAAATTCCCGGTTTTCTTACCGCGGACCTACGTGAAGCATCTGACATTTATCTTGGTAGGCTTGTCCAACTGGTATCGGGAAATTACCGGTAGCTTCGCTTTATGTTAAATGTCAAGTGGGCTGACTTTTCTTTTGGGTCAAATCAGGTAATGATAACTGTTGAATCCCTCCTACCCCCTTTGACTTGATACAAGGGTATTTCTGAAATACTTGAAAAATACCGAGACTTCTACTCAAGCATCAAAACAACTATTTCGAAAGAACATGTACTCTATTCGCACCCCTGTATTGTATAGCTACCCTTAAGGATTTCAAGCAGTAGTGTTTTCATTTTATAGTTATTCTTCGTTTAATAATCTCCCAAGCCGTTTCCTAGACCAATATGCTATAACAACTGCTACAGATGTGAATCTGTTGTGAGGCCGTTGTCTCCGTGTCCTAGAAGAGTGGAATGCCTGCATAAAATCTCCTTTGTGGCGCTCGAGCTCATTATCACTAGTCGGGTGCAGTCACGGCCGGCGCGCATTCTTCCGATTTGCCGATTTGCGCCGGCACAGGTCACTACACTCAATGTCATTGGTCGAACTAATCGTATAGCTTCTACTTGACTACCTCGATTACCGAAGCTTTTTGTACCCACTAGTAAATACTTTAGCAATTTGGCCCATAGAGGACCATAGTATTCTTGATATTGTGACCTTTTTTTATTTTATTTTTTGATCTGAAATCAAGTCTTTCAGCCGGATTATCAGTAACGGACAACTGTTATGTTGCTGGCTTATCAGTATCACATGTAACAATTCCGCCAATTTTAGCACATCGACCGGCTGTTAAAAAACGGACATAATTTATTCGAAGTATAGTGTAACTGTTATCTAATCTATCGTATAGCCATTTACACTCTCCGAAAGCCTTTTTTGTCTATTCCTATACTACCATTTGAACTGGTATAACCTCCATTTTTGCGAAGTTTTTCAGTGTCAAAATAAATTAGATTACATTTTTATTTAGCTTGAATCTGTCAAAGATTTATTTTGGGTTGCGGTAATTTGGTTCCTATTAAGAAAGTTAATTCGGGAATGAACTATGTTTTCTTGGGGAAAGTTGTTCAGTTTCGTAAGTAAAAACCTCAGTTTAAATAGTTTCCACTAACCGAATCAGTCAGACCTTATATATAGGGTGACTTTGAATTAGTTCTTGATACGAAAGGCTACGCATATGCTCATGATAATAAACAACTTTCGCTAAGAAACCCATAATCAAATTGCAAAAAAAAAATTTGGACGCTCCATACAAATCGATCAACTGACTGACACAACTGGTATGAAGAGTCGATTTGATTATGGGTTATGGGTTCCTTAGGGATAGTTGTTGGTAATCATGAGCACATGCACACCCTTTGGTATCAAGAACTAATTTAAAGTCATCCTTTACATACATGTAACATTATGTGCGTAAAGATGGTAATAATACCGTATGGTTATGGCAAAATCTATATTAGGTACCCAATGATCTCAAATTCATACTTACGGTAATTTGTAAAGGCAGAGTAATCGCAAATACTATAACGAGTTGAGTAGGTGCATAGGTATTAAATGTTACTAAACAAAATTTTGAAAGGCAAGAGATTACACGCACATTCATTAGTTCAAATAGCAAATATTGGACCGGTTCTAGATAGTGTGGACAGCATTCCAACTATTTCCAACGCACCTTCGTCTCACTCAAGACTTCATAATAAAACAAAGAATCTAATACCTATAGATATAAATAACTATATTAATTTTATTGGTAAAAGAAGTGTTTAAATGAAGAAGTGAATAATTGGGACGACATGGTATTGGAATTATTGGAAGTATTGGAATAATTGGTAAGAACTTTAAAACATATCGCAAAGATATGACCGCAGGTTGTAGATTTGCATAAGCGAAATGCTATTTAGTTGTAATACTTGTAACCTATAATCTATTCCACCTTTTCCGTATAGACAGACAGTTGTTGTACTAACAGGCACAAAACAACTGGAGAAAGTCTTTTGTGCTACTCGTATTATGTATCACTAGTGTGGTGTCGCCGATTTTGTCTGTATACGTAATTTTCGATTGTACTTTAAACAAGCCTATTAGAACCACTTGAAGTTCGTTTTCTGGTGCTAAATAGGTTACTTTAAAACATATTTTTATTATCTTTGAGGTAGATTTTTAACCGACTTCAAAAAAAGAAGGAGGTTCTCCATTCGTCGTAATCTTTTTTTTTATGTATGTTCACCGATTACTCGAAGACGCCTGAACCGATTTGGAAAATTCTTTTTTTTTTTGTTTAAAAGGGTATAATACTTCACAGGTGGTCCCATATAAATTTTATCGAAATCGATTCAGCGGTTTTTGAGAAAATCAACAAATACAGCAAAATTGGAGTTGTTGCGATTGAAATCGGTTGTTTTTAACGTATTCAGAGTGTTCAGTTATCGAAGTAATCGTATTAGTATTCATTTTCACCCTGCTATTACTTTTACTCTTTATGTATATTATGTAAACAAAAAGCACAATTAATTAATTAAAATGTCGGAGTATAAAATATGTTAATAGTGAGGTGATTATCAGACTCTAATAGTAATAAAAAGGTATATAAAATCAAGAAATCAAAAACAAGAAAAAACAAACGAAATGTCACAAGTATTTATTCCTAAAAACCAGACTCACTTATGATAAATTAAAATAAAATACTACAATAATACGGTCGTGGGCAGCCTGATGACATAGCTTAGCGCAATCAAAGTCTGGGTCTGAAGTCTGAAACTGCTTCCGTGCTCATTTTAAAATGATGATAACAGCTATTTCAGAGAGGTTATCGACCGAACGCAGCCTAATTCCTAATTCGCTCTACTCTGTCTAACCGAAGCCCCAAAACTAAGTCAGGTGCCAAACTAAGTCAGGTGTAACATTACTGGTACAGTATCAAATGTCTTTACAATCATACAGAAGCAGTGCGAAAAAAAGCTTTTTTGTGATTGATTATCTTACAATTATGATATTTTTCCCCTACTTGTAGATGTAGAGTTCACATATGTACTTTTACGATATGTAGATTTCAACAAACGCCGTTAAAACAAATGTATTTTTTACATATACTACTAACTTATTTATTTTTGTTGGTAACTTTCTTGAAAATTATTTTATCTGTACCAGGACCAAAGAAAAAATAACTTTAAAAAAATAACTGTTTCTGCCCTATTACCCTACGGGAGAGTTATATTTGTCGAGTGTATGTATGTTCGTTTCTTTGTTGCTGATAACTGAAATGGTTTTATTGATTGATTGACGTTTGATTGGTCTGCATCCCTACATTGACACAAATTACGTTTATTTTAACCGCTTTGATGGTCTTATGGCTAAATCTGCTTGCTACATCAGGAAGTCGCGGGTTTGATTCCCGGCGAGGTCAAACTTGGTAGGACTCGATTTGGTTGGTGATAGGACATTTTCGGAACCGGCCTGGCTAGCTACCACCATCATATCTAAGTCTTGCCGTCAAACATCAATGTTAATAGTGTTGATGTGTTCCGGCATGGAGATAAGATAGCCAGTTCCCCATTGCATTGGGGAATCTTGGTAAGCTCGCTTCCATGTGCATAGTCCAAGTCAAAGTATTTATTTGCATGAATTCGATATCTTCCTCAGCATCATCATCACTTACCACCAAGAGAGATAATAGCAAGGGCTTACCATTTGTAGATAAAAAAGTAGTCGGGTTTTTAATCATAGATGAATCGGTTAATTTATTGATACAGTACTCTTAAAGCACCTTCTATAATCAGCATTATCACATTTATTCAGCTTTTTTTTAAAATTCTGTATCGTTTCTTGTGTAGTGGTCTAATACACTAGCAGGTAGACCTTTAAAAAAATACAGCTTATCATAATCATGTTCAAAATTCGTCCGAAATTCAGCAATGATGTGCTCCGTTGGTCAAACTTCTAGTTGGTAATTGCTATAATTAATACGGCTTACTCGTAAACTTATTGCAAACAGATACAATCAGACGTGATCCTTGGTCTATTTTTACATAATAATTATGTACCTACTTTGGTTATAATACCGAAATTAGATCTTTTATCATTCCCTTCCGCTAGCGATGGTCTGATGATGATACTGCATCTTCCTTCCTCTACGTACCTATTTGCGAAAACAGTAATGATAGTGTTATGTTCCACGCATCTGGGTATGTGTGTATTTTTTTGTTGATTTTGTCGTTTTATTTATTTTCGGTCAAACACTTCACTTTATTATATCGTTGTAAAAAAACAACAACACAGAATTATGAAAAGTAATATATTATTGCTAATACTCGTATAGATAGAAAACACATTAGTAAGAAATTCCCAGTCGAAGCTTTCTTCACAAAATTAGGTATAAGTAACATTATGTTTGCCAACTGGGAAAATTGACAATTTTTTTCACATTATAGACAATAATAATTACGTACCAAATAATACCAACACAGTTGTCAAGGTTTGCAATAGAGTGGACAAATGGGAAAATATTTCCAGTTTCCAATAATGGTTTTAGCATATTTACATTTTCCAAAGAAATCGTTTAAACACGTTTTGTAAAATCAACAATCTGACAAGTGCATTAACTGCTATCATTTTGTAATTGCAACTTGTTAAAATTAAGCAATATTATGGAGTAGGCGTTTACTCGAGATTTTTGATAACTACTGGCAATAAAAACCTGAACGTGTATTTACTTAGTCATAAATGTCAGCCAGTGGCAAAATGTGATAATTTATCCAACTGGCTTGAGGCTACAATAAAATAATATTTTAATAGATAGGTCTGGTAGGAATTTATTTTAACGTAACATTCATAATAATATTATGAGACTCGTCTCTGATGAAATACTTTAACTGAACAAAGTTCGTAAATGAATCCAAATATTTTTAGCACAAACAGATTTCTATATTAGGAAAAACAAATTTGCAAGCTTTACGCTTTAATTCAATTGGCCAGAAAATCACTTTCGGAATTGGCGAATCAGATGATAACGTAGGTACATTGGGTAAAGATATTCAGTTTCATGTCATGAGTATTTTTTTATTTTAAAAGAACTCCGATTAAAAAATCGATATGTATTTTCAAATATTAATTTAGTATCCTTGAACAATAAAACGGCTCTTTCAACGTACACGCCTTAAATTTTTATCGACCCACTTTGCTACTCGGTATCTCAAAAACATCGTGGGGACATGACGGTATGTACCAGTTTAAAGGCCAGATAAAATCCACCACGTTTCGTCCGTAACATACAATTACTCCAATTACTCAAGTAACATTGTCATTTCAGGAACACAAATTTTGAAGATTCTCTTCTTAGTCGTTCTTAGTGTTCTTTTCTTGGTAATAAAAACTAGCGTTCTGCCTGCAACTTCACTCGCAAACAATTTTTGATTATGTATCTCTCGTGAAACACTTAAGCTAATCCACTGAATCTCCTGAGAATAGAAGGGTACCTATAAAGATAAGATAGCCTGTGTCTTTCTTCGTGCCACAGGCTATGTCTATACAGATTTCGTCAAGATTAGTTGAGAAGTAGCAGCAAGAAGCAACACACAAGACACAAGAAGAAACACACAAATAAAAACATTAGGAATTCTCACCAACATTTTTTTCTGCTAAACATGTTTTCCTCCGATACATAAAGAGATACCTATATCGTCCCTCGCACCACTAACTCACGTATCTCATTTTTGCAAGTTCTTCAAAACAACCGTTTTTCAGTTAGGGAATTTCAAACTTCTATTATATTTTAATTCCAAGGACATGCTGAAATAAATCTAATATACCTATATATAGAGTAAAGTTTCTGCTTTCATTTGATATATTACCTACTCACTTAATTGTATTTGTAATATTTTTTTTGATTTTTGAAAACAGATACGAGACTTTGTGAAAACTTTGTTTTTCAATATCCGAATAATTTTCCACTTACGATCCTACAGTTACACTAGTTTTATTATGGAAATAGGAAAATATCCGACATAAAAGGTTTGTTACATAATATATATAATATATATGTTTTCAACCTATATGTAATAAAATATAACAAATCATTAAAGAACTACTTATCACCAAGTCCTATAGTTTAATTAGCCAGAACTTCCCTGCGCCACCGTCGTTCACCCCCCGCAAACATCCTAAAGGCGCGGGCGCACTCATCCAATCCGATCAGATCCGACAGATGATGTCACAGTCCGTTCCAGTCGCTGTACATTTTGTATGAGGGCGGGTGTACTCATCCGACTCCGACAGTTTACCGGACTTATAAAACGGATCTTATTTTATCGGTCTCACTATTCGCTGTACATTTTCTATGAATGTGCTGCACTCATCCGACACAGTCTGACACTGACATCCTTACAGGACAAGATGAAGTGTTATGCATATTTCATCGACATTTAGATTTTAGTTATCGATTTACATATATATTAATATGATAATGTTTTATAGGTACCTACAGAAATCAATATAAATTTATAGAATATTCAAATGCATATGTTTGTATGTTTATTATGGTATTTTGTATTAATAGAAAAAAAATACGATTTAGGAAAATGTGTAAAGCATCTACTCAGATAAAAATACTTTGATTTTCAATAATATTTACATATTTAGGTTCTGTACTGTAGCTACCCAAGCCTCTTCTTATTTTAATGTAATGCGTTTTGAATAAAAAATAAAAGGTTCGTTTTTATCTTTGGACCTATTAACATACACTTTTAGAATATCGTCGGTGAGTAAACAACACCGCGTATGTCATTTTTACCTACTTTACAAGTCACCCAAAAAAACTATTTGATTAGTGGTGGCACAGAAAAAATACTTAGGTAGTGTTATTTTTTTTAATAACGGCTTCTTATCGGCCGATATGTTTACCTAAATCTTATAGGTACATAGGAGTGCGTTTAAAACCTGCATCCAAAGGCTCTCACATCGGAAACGCAAAAATCAACTTGTGCGGTGTTGTTTGCTCACCGACGATATGCAGTTTCATGTAATGATATGATATTTTTAATATGAAAAGTTCTATGAGAAAACCACAATTTTAGATGTCTTAAAACACTTGGTTACCTACCTAGGTAACCAAGTGTTTTAATACATCATAAATCAAGCATAGGTATACTTATACTTTTACGCTGTATTAACAACAACAACTTCAATAATTGGTGTTGGCTAAAAGCCCAAAGCACACATGTACTGGGCACAACACTATTCAATAACAACGACGCGACGACACTTACTTTGTGGTTAACAGCGCTGCTGCACTCATCCGATCTGGTCAGATCTGACAGAAGATGACGTCACAGTCTGATTCAGTCGCTGTACATTTGGTATGAGTACTAATGCACTTATCCGACATCGACAGTTTACAGGACCGATGACTTTCAAAGCGGCTCTTATTTTATCGGCTCTTACTAGTCGCTGTACATTTTCTATGAACGATGATGCACTCATCCGACGCAGTCCGATGCTGACATTCTTACCGGACGAAAAGAAGTGTTGTGCATAATTTATCGACATGTTTTTACTTACTATATTAAGGTTTAATGTATAGTTATTGAATATGCAAATGCATATGTATGTATGAATATATTATAGTATTTTGTACTAAGTGAAAAATACTATTTAAGAAAATGTGTAAAGCATCTACTTATGTAGAATATTTAGATTTTCAGTTTTTAATATTTACTTGTTTAGGTTCTGTTACCACCCAAGTATTTAAGCGTAATGCATTTTTAATCTCACTAATCTCATCTCACTAATATTATAAATGCGAAAGTATGGATGTTTGTTTGTTTGTCAATTTGTTTGTATGTTTGTCAGTTTGTTTGTTTGTTTGTTCCGCTTTCACGCCAAAACTACTGAAACGGATTTGGATGAAATTTGGTAGGTAACTTAAGAGTTCCCGTAGGAATGCTTAAAAACTCAAAATTTTCACTTCGTCACTAGATGGCACTATCTTAATATTTTCTTTCTTTTTGGACACAATTCTGAAGTCCACGCGGGCGGAAGATAGTGAAAAATAAATACTTACGTATAGATTCATACAATATGCCTATGGGCTATAAATATAACTAAACATACGAGTAAAAATTATTACATAATATTATAATAGTTGGTGTAAAAGTCGAGCACATTTTCTATCGTACAATAGACAACACTATTCAAAGCGACGACGACGCTTGCTATGCGGAGCTGTGGAATATATGTTTTCATCAGACAGTTATCGGACCAGTGCAGCAGCGTACATCCGACAGGTTTTTACAGAACCGATAGGTAGGCGTGGCTTGGCTGTCGAATCTGACCGGATCGGATGAGTGCAGCAGCGCTGTAAAACGGTGGAATGACTGTTTCCGTCCGACAGTTTACCGGACCAGTGCACCCGCGTACATCTAACAGTTTTTAAGAGGACCGCCAGGCTGACGGATCTGACCGGATCAGATGAGTGCACCCGCGGCCTAACAGCATATCAACCGTCTATCTCTCGCCAAAATAAAGAACAGTATAATAATATCGTATCGTATCTCATTGCCTAAGTAAATAACATTTCACTAAAAATCCTATATGAGATACGATATAATATTTTATCAAAGTCTTAAAACAGGTTTTGACTAAAAACCCTAAGTGAGTTACGTCACTTAGTTGAATTTTTTCCTGGATTTTTATGAGATACGTTAACTATGTAAATACCAATATCATGAGAACCACTATTCATACAGAAGCGTGAGTTAAAGGAAAACATAGAGAACGACCCAAGGAAGTCAGTGGCAGTCCTAACTCAAATCATCAAAAAACTGAGATACGTGACTTAGTGGTGCGAGGGACGATATGAGATAAAGCCCTGTCCCAGTAATGGGGACGTTATGAGCTTTTAATGAACATTCTAACTTCAGTCATTTTTGTCGGTAGTGGCCTTTTCAGACACTTTTTTTTAAAACATGCGATACATTAAGGAGAAAACAAGAACGCGTTTCTCTTAGGAACCATAATATTGTAACTTATCAATACGCGTATCATCAAAGAACCACTCTAGCTCCTGTGATCATTACAGGCCATCCAGTTACGTTTCCCAAACTTTAGATGACGTCCTACAAACACCGTCTAAACAATTTGACGCACATTTCGTAAATCTTGTAAATCTTATATTATTGTATGTTTTCAAATGAACAATATTAAACTACATGAAATATATTTGCTGAATAGCAATTAAAAAATAAACTGCCTAATTATTTTCAGTTATAACACGGATGACAGACCGTAAATAGTTCTAACCGTTCTGTAAGTTTGACAAACAGTGCCAAAGATAAATTGTAAAGTGCAGAGCGATCATCGTCTCCGATGGAGCAGCAAATTGCTCTCGCGCAGCGACCGGACGTCTGCGCCTGCTTGCGACTGAACGAGCATCCGATCTGATACTCTTAAATCGAAGTAGATCAGAAGTAGTGTGATATTTGTGTGTTTTATTTATATGATCAGACAGTATAATATATAAATACTTGTATGCATTGAAAATGTATGATAATGTTTTTTATGTTTTATTTTACATTTATCTCATAATTAATTTTACTATTTTATTTTGCAAATTTGTCAATCCGCCAACAGTATTAGCAATCTAAATGTAGTTGAATTATTACACTATTAATTAATGTTTACACGAAAATGCCTGTTTAAAACAATATTATGTTATCCAAGTTTATCCGGTTGAGGATCAATGACCCAGGCCACTGTGCGCCTGTGAGCTGCGCTTGAGTTTGCATGGCATGCATCTTAAGATCCGCCTCGTCGCCTACAGAATGCGTGCAGATATGGTAATGTTTTGAAGTTATGCCAATCTTTCAGATTTGTTATAGTTGAAATTTAAATCTTTTATTAGAGACGCGCCTTAATTAACCTATGCCTTAGTTAGAGTAAGGAAAAATTATGAAATTGAGTGGAACATTGACCATTTTACAGCATTTCTATAATTTTTTACCTGGCTGTCCAAACGAGGGTCGCTCTTTCGAGTGGAATTGGGTTTTGAGTTTTTTCATAACTTCACTTTTTTATAACTTATTTCATTGGTCGAACTTTTCAATATTTCCCGAGTGAACATGAATTGTAATTTTCCCACCTGTCTACGTGTTTTGAAGTAATACTTTTTTAATGACATTCAATTTCACGGAAATTCACATCATTCTGTTATTGCAATTGCTAAGTGAACAAGTAATTCCTAATAATAATGCTTATAGTAATTTTATAGAAATCTCTGAAAGTTTCTAATAAGTTATTGCTCCCATACTCGTGTGCAATTTCTAAAATTTATGGGATTCACACTTCGTATTGTTTATCTTTAATTCATCTTTATAATGCTATTATAATGTCTTTATTTTTCTATATTTTCCTTTGTGTTAACTCTTTCTCTACTTTGTCTTCTACTGTGTCAAAATCTCAAAAATATTATAAATTTGTTTGTATTTTCCACTTTCATGCAGAAATTACTGAACGGATTTGGATGAAATTTGGTAGGTAGATAGATAAAGCACTCGACTAATACATAGAATACTTTTTATCCCGGAAAACTCAAGGGTCCCCCGAGGGATGGCTAAAAACTGAAATTGTTCACTAGATGGTGCTGCCTTAATATTTTGTTTCTCTGTAGTTCAAAATTATGAAGTCCACGCACACGAAGTCGCGGGTGGAAGCTAGTTAACAATACAATATTTTATATTTCATTTAGATGGAAAATACACTGGTCCAAAAATCGGACGAGAGTCCGAAGCGACGAAATTCGCATGCGGCAGCGAAGGCACGAATTTTGGACCACCGGACGATTTTCGTCCGAATTTTGTCCGAAGCTGCGGTGCACGACGATTTTCGTCATGCGTTCTTTCAGTATCCGCCACGCACCCCGCAAAACCTCCCGCGCGCCGCTTTTCTACACAAAAATTCGGACGGTACTGCGTAACATTTTACACTACAAAGTTTAAATTCGGACTATCGCATTTCGTTGCGATGTGCGTAGCAGTGTGTTTTCCACCTTACCCATAGCGTTTGTCCTTTGTTAAATTACTGCCTTTCTGTTAGTTTTTCGATTTCCGTATCCAAACGAGACCTTATTAGTACACGGGATCTACTCTGTCCGTCCATCTGTCGAACA
The DNA here is from genome assembly GCA_958295455.1 of Coleophora deauratella. NCBI lineage: Eukaryota > Metazoa > Arthropoda > Insecta > Lepidoptera > Coleophoridae > Coleophora > Coleophora deauratella. The sequence goes on along the minus strand of OY282391.1, from coordinate 2,421,201 downwards.
TTAAATGGATGTAATATATTTTGGACCTTGATAAGTAACCGATTGACAATTGACAAATGATAAAAAAGAAAAATTAAGGAGGCCTAAATCATACTTATTTTTCAACTTTTTTATGCTCTATCGTGAAAACTTGTCTGTATACCTATTTATAAGTATTTCCGCTACTTGTTATTGTCTTTTGTATAAGAAATAGGGAAGAACCATATTTAATGTTCCATGGGTCCCCATAGTAGCCTCATACTCCACGTATATGGTCCTATGCGTTCGCGCAGCCAAGAACGTGCCCGCGAAAACATTACGCGGTTAAACACCTCCAGTTTGTTGACACTACCTTATTTTGAGGCAAATAACTCGGAATAACTGCAAAAAGATTGTACTTGAGATTCTTATCTAGTGATTACACTGTTATGATACCCAGACGACTGATCTTTATCGTTGGAGTCACTATTTCCTTTAATTTTTACCCGACTGCGCCGGGAGGGTAATTTTTTCGAGTGTATGTATGTACGTTTCATTGTTACCGCCTCGCTAGCTAAAACGGCTTGATATTTGAAGACTACAATTTTTTTATTCAGTCGCTCGGTGTTCTCTTTTTATATTGTTCTGACTGTTAGAAAAGAGCGTACTCCCATATTAAAGGCCGGCAACGCACTTGTGACTCCTCCGTCCGGTGTTGCGGGTGTCTATGGGCGGCGGTAATCGCTTACCATCAGGTGATCCGTCTGTTCGTTTGCCACCTCTGCCATAAAAAAAAAACTTATATCGAAGTTTTCCTCGTATAATATTGAAAACGGTTAATAATAATAATATTGAAAAGTGTAGAGTACTTTAAGAAACCATAAACCAAACCTAGGTAAGTTCAGCGTAAAAAGAGATTCTTCCTCCAAACTGAAAATCGGGGACACACATTCTTGGTGACTGAAAACAGAAGCACCCTCTCTGTTGACGTAACTAATATTGTTAATGTGACAATGTTTTTATTGTTAGTTTGTTCTCTTGACACCTCAATCTTGTTGAAATTTTGCGTGCCCGCAGCCTGTGACGTGGAGAAGGACATCTGCTGTATTTTATCCCGATTCCTCCAGTGGTACCCGTGCGATAATTGAAATTTGTTTGCGAGCAAAGCCGCAGGCGGCAAGCTAGTAGTACATATTATATCCTTCTCCTCAACTGGCATAAATATCCACTTCACCCAAGAAAGACAAACTGCCGTTAACGGCACTTTAAGGCACTGAGTACCCAAAACCAAACAGATAAGCCCGTTACTTCCAAACTAAGCATTCGGATTTTGGATTAAATTGTGAAGTCGATTTTCCGCGAAACTCATTCAATCTATTACCTCTACGAATTGATTTAATCGTTTGTCTTGTGAAGCCACCTTGAAATTAATTAACGGTTTACTATATCTTGGCAATTGCTGGGCAGTGTCTCAAGTCTTGGGTCTTTGAATTCGAGTGTCCTGAGATTTTTAAATTACTTTGATGGTCTTTATAGATCTTTAGTTAATGTATCGTTGAATTTGGTTGGAGCAATATTGCTACTTAATTAATACAAAACAGTACGGTCTTCTTACATATTATAGTATGCGTCCCTCATATAGTATGCGCATGTTGTTGTACTGTTTTCTGCACTTGCCAAACATTTGTACAATCGAACGCTTAGCTTTCGAGTCATGTCATGGACAAGGACATTCTTCTTGTAATATGTTATTTATTTTATCTTTATACATGTTGACGTTTTATTTGCAGAAACATCTCATATGATGATAGATGCTACTAATAAAAAAAACCAATTATTGAACAGTCGATTAAAAAAATTGAACGCAAAGTCAAAATTTTTTTCACCGATTGTATAGGTTCCTTGGGGTAAATTTATTCACTTTCAGGAATAGATTCACGTAATGGAAGCTTTTTTACGTAGTCTTAAGATATCGATTAAATCTTCGCTTCTTGGGAAACGTCAACCAAGCCACGTTCAGATTTAATCGATTCCATATGACTTACGCCATCCTATGGATTTAAAACGTTTTTTTTTTCTCGTGAAAAATGGGTTGCATGCATTTCGTTTCTTGTGATTAAAGCACCAAATACACGATCTTCTGATTTTTTCGGTTACGCGTATATTCACGAAAAAACGAATTACCTTCACAATTTTATGGTGACATACCTACTGTTCTTTAAAAGTAAACTAAACCAAACTTATTACCAAACCTACATAAGTATGCCCGATCGCACGCCATTGCAAGACTGTCTTTATCACCTTATACATATACGCAAGAGAACTAACTACGTGATCAGACTTAAAAGTGGTATTAATTAACACCTCCTTGTATCACCAGACTTTCGAAGTGGCAACCGTCACTTTCGTTTTTATTCGCAAATTCGACAGGCGGGAAAGGTTTGTGTACAAGGGTTCGAAAGTACAAATAAAGAGTTGCGTAATTTTTCGACTAGGTAAGTTCGTAACTGCATAACTTTCCGTCTGTTGTTAAGTATATTGTTGTTTCTTTGTATGGCTAAGTAAATAGGATGGATCTCTGAATCAGAGGTATTTGCCCAAAAATTACTCTAAAAAAAATCACATACGGATTCTACTCATAAAACTACAACTTCTGTTTTGCCGTATTCGCAAAAAAAATATTTGGACTTGCCATGCAACTTTGCCAATCAGCTGACCCATTATGACAACCAAACCAACTTGCAGTCAAATTTTATTACCCCAAAGATATTCTTGTCTGCTGCTTCGTATTTTATGCAGCTTTAAAATTAAGACTTTAAATCACTAACTCTCTACTGCTCTTAAGTATTTTATGCAACTGTATAAAAGTAAACTGTATTATTTTGAAACGCTACACCACATCCTTCCTAAAGCTTATTTTAACCTTCAATCTTAAACACGTAAACTCACGCGCCGCGGTCCGTAACATAACATGTGGTGTTTGGCGATCTTTTGTGTTTTAAAAATAAAATTATATGAACTAAATGGCAACACCATCCTCGGACATTCGTCATTCTTTTCCCGCTATTGAATGAGTCTTTATACTAGATTTCCCGTCCCTTCATTTATCCTAGCCGAAGTCTTAAATTTCTATCTCTTTTATTTATTCAGTCGATCTTCTCGAGCCATCACCTCTATTAGTATTGTCATTGACAAAATCATAGAAACCGCCATTCCTTTTTTTTATAATAGTAGCAGTCATAGGCGATTTTGTGTCCGCCAACTACTCGAATATGAAACTTACTTGTGGCGTGGCTTTCCTATAGGAGCAAGGCCCTTTAATAATAGGTTTATTCATTTATTTATGGCTAGACTTTGTCCAGTCCAGTATCTGGTATCGGAACAGCTTTCTGCTTCACTTTCATTACCTTTCCATCGGGTGCGTTTATTCCCAGTTGTTTACATTTAATTTCTTCAGAACATTGGCTAATGGGAAAACTTTTTTATCAGAGCAAATGTGACAAATCACTAAAAGAACTGCAGTTTCAAAATCACTAGCGGCAATTCCTCCACAATTATATAAAAAATACGTTTGTGTGCATGCTATTGATAATTGAGTTTTTACATTTGATGACACTTTTGTTCGGATATTTCCTCAGTCCTTTAATTTATACTTTATCGATTGAAAGTGAAATTTCAATCCTACTACGCTTTATTTGGTTGCGATTCCTTCCCATTTTCCAACAACGTGATAGACAGCTAGGAAAGGCATTTCCAACGCGTGGGAATGCTGTTGTATTATCATTTCTAGTTGTCTACACCGTGATATTAAATACTTGGGCGTTTACAGGAATCGTTTATTTTTATTTGTTATGTAGAAAATCTCGTTTCTTAAGAACCACAATATTTTTCTTTAGTATATTATTTATTAATTGTTTCTTATTACAGTGAAAAGCACGGATTTAAGGGCAACGCTCTTGTCATGGATTAACCTCCGATTCCACTTGTCCTCAGCCGACATCTTGATATGTCGATACAGAAATAGTCTCTTTTAAAATGAACCTTAAAGAGAGTATTAATAAGGTTTTTGACAGTTCGTTAAACTCTAGTATGATAATTGATATCGCCTCTATTATTTTCACTGTTAAATTCGTAGACGGCAAAATAAGTTTTCTTAAAGTTGTTGAAAAAGCGTCGCTGACGGCACATACAGGCGTATTGTGCTTAAATACTTTTAAAATAAAAACAAACAATTCGCCCGGGGCTTAGTGGCTTGGCCACTCGCTTCACATTATAGGAGGCTGCGGGTTCGATACTACTTTGTACTTAAATAAATAAAGAACATATTGTTTTTTTTTTAGGACTCGAGTTGATTGTGTCACCAGTTACAGTTCTTTCTGAAATTTTCATATTTGATCCGAAAATTACCTGGATATATTCACATTCGCCATAAAAAAACTCGCCTTCTATATCAAAAGTTCTTCGGATACGTATTTACTATTTAAAAAAAAATGGCAATCTCCATGAACTTACTAATATCAAACTGAAAAAGAGCTAAAATGATACAATAAAAAGGTTTACTTATTGTTTTTTTGAGTTTATCTCTACTAATCCCTTTCCCACATCATTACGTCATGTCATAACCGACCACATTACGTCAGTTACTTTCATTGTCTTCCACTTAGTTGTATTTAGCCGAAAATTAGATAACATTTAATTCGTCACAGCTGTGATGGGAACATTTCTTTCTACTTTCCATTATTTCATTGCGGTAAGAATGACAATGCTGTAACACCCATTGTGGTGTCTTCTTATATTCTTAAGTGATACATCATTTAATTTGTTTTGTATTCGTGTTACGTCTAACTAGCTACAGGGTGTGACAATAGTTTAAGGTGTATGTATTGTAGCATTGCCTACGCCTTATGCTTACCTTTTAATATGCTCCGGTTTCTGAGCGGACAAACTTTATAAATTCTACACTTTTTTCACTGTTTTCATACACTTGTAAATATTGTATATTTTTATTTGACACTTTAAGTTTGTTTAATTTGATGTCATGAACGACAATCATCCGAGAGTGATCATGTTCATTTGGATTTTCCATTTTGACATTCTTCGTCATCAGTCCTGGCTATTCACCAGGAACTCTCCAGGCTCACTCGCCAGGAAATATATGCGTTATACCAAAAAGACCGTAGTTTTTAATTAATCTCTTAATAATATCTAACTGATGCCAACTCCTTAAGAAGAAAATGAGTATCCTATAGAAACTGTAAGATGTCAAACATAAAAACATTGACTTGAAGTTGCACCGAAAATAAACAATATTTGAGGAAATATAAGAATTTCAAGATACAGAAACGCTAACTTAAGAACCTACGCACATAAAGGAATAAAAGGAATACATGAATAAAACTAACAAAGATAAATATTTATAAGAGAGATAAAAAACCCTATAGTATACAGTACAAGAAGGATGTACTGTCGTAAGAATGATTGATCAACGTTTAAATAAAAACTTTTAAAAAATCTTCTCTTAAGTACAAATCTATCAGCTGATTATCCTTTTATTTGTCCAGGTGTCCTATTTTTACGTTAGATTCGTCTTTATCCCCAGATTGACATAGGAAACATTTTGTTATGCAGCAGTTAAAAAAATGTAGGTATCTTGTGTTTTTTTTAAGTTCTCACATTGATGTAATTACCATCAGCCGAAAGACGTCCACTGCTGGAAAAAGGTGTCCCCCATTGATGTAATAATATATATTAATAGAAACAAATACACGTATTGTCTATCTATCTAAAATATATATTCTGTTTTACGTAACATCCTGTATACTTATCTAATATCCATCGGTCAGTATCTCAAGAGATCTATAATTTTATAATATATTGACGTCAGACGTTTTGATGGACTTGTAATATCCGTAATTATTGTCGTATTGTACAGAAGCACCACAAACATTGTAATTTTATGCTGTAATAAAAGCTGTAGCTTCCAAGCTTTTTCTTTCTAAGTACTTTCGATCTGGTCTTTTTGAATCTTTATAATTATTATTTTCGTGTGAATTTAAGTTTGTGAAAATCATAGATGTTTTAAACTATTATAGATCTATGCTTCTAGTCTTAGAGCATTATAAAAGGACTTTTCCAGACACTTTTGTACATATACCGATTCTCTGAGTTTTGTTAAAACGCAACGTATACTGATTTATATTTTATAAAATGCAACTCGGGGGTTAAGATGAGATTATCGTCGCATAACGAGGTACATGGCTTGTAGAGTAAATGGCCGTTGTGGCTAACTTTAATAAGTTCTCGAGTAGCGACTACGCACGGGAAGACGTAGCCTAGGCATGCCACCCACTCGGTGGACTGATGACCTGGTGAAAGTTGCGGGAAGCGCAAGACCGGTGTCGGTGTGAAAATCCTTGTGGGAGGCCTTTGTCCAGCAGTGGACGTCCTTTGGCTGATGATAAACATCGACACGTCAATCTTCGACAAAAAAAACTTAGAAACTTGTAAAACATATACCCCCTTTTATGATAAATTCGTATATTCCATTTTTGAATTTCGCGCGTTCATCCGTTTACCACAGAGACTACGTTGCGAACCCCTTAGATTTTTAAACTGCATAACTCTTGAGTCTTGAGAGCCTCCCCAGTGAATCTAGATTAGTCCATACTGTGTGCCTGCAAGAAGGGAGCTCCCAGGAAGAAGCACCAAGGACTATCACCATCTGGATATGAGGTAAGTCGAAGGGCTCTTCAACTGTGCGTGTTTGTTTCTTTAATACAGTCCACTAGCTATCGAATTGCCATACACCCCTTCTTGAGCGACCTGATAAAATATCTGAGACGTGTCTTACACAAATATAAGTTCCTCAAAACACAAGCTGTTTATGGAGAAGGCACACTCCCATCCTCAACACGATTTGTTGCGCTTTAAATGAAGACTTATGTAACAAATTCGTGATTTCCTTTCGTAAGTCTGGTCTCGACCGTGTAATCTGAGATAATATTCACTTCATCATACACTGTACCCACTTAATTAATTATAATTCATCCATTTGCTATTCACATTATAAGTTCGACCTGAACTGACAGCCTCATCTATCACTCTTCAGTTTAATTTTCTTTTTGCTCTATCATATCTATCGACGACATTTAGAATGCTCATATAATAATAATGAAGATCTTGGCGCTTACTTAATCTGGGTTCAGTTAGTTAGGTAAAGTTAGGAGATTTGTATTACTTACACTGTCTTTCTGCCCATCAATTTTACATTTACAACTCCGCGGTGTTATAAGTTCGCATATATTTGCGGCGGGGCGGCTTGTCTGGAGCCTTCGCCCGTCGACAGAATAAGAGGAGGTCTCTACCTACCTAAATTATTCTCTAATAATTTAGTAATATAATTGAGAAAATAAATCTTACTGCCACTTCAATGATATTTTATTTCAATAATAACGACCTATAACAATTATAACAAAGATTAAACCATTATTCTAAGAACTATGGAACAATAACATTAAGGGCTAGAGATATAGGAGTTACAATTCTATTACAAATTCGAATACAACGGATAAGTATAAAAACGAGAAGATGAGAGATGTAAAGGTGGAGAAAGGAGTGATGAGAACTTACCCTAAGGGGTCGCAAATAAAACTGGTTGAGATTATATGAGGCACTTTAAAACTGATAACTTACACTGGAAATAGGTAAACTTTAAACTGTTATGCGGTAAAATACTGAGGTGATGTTACGGTGTCGAACGTTTGAGATTCATAATATAAATGAGTCAATGCTTCTGCGCCTGCCAAAAGATATTCGAAATTTGAATATTTGAATGTAATGATCGATTATTAAAAAAACAAAAAAAAATGACAAGAGAAAGGGCCAGCGACAGAGCAACGATGCATAAAGAGGTAGCATCGTTACATATTATTATTTTATAGTATGGCCTCTACCTCCCCCTCAAAGACAGCTTCACCCCCTGTTGTGGGTGAGATCCGGTGACGGTTGCTTAGCGGCCGTCCATACATTAAAACACGAATTTACGCAATGTAAAAAGTAGTATGTAGTAGGCAATAATATGATGTTTAAGTGTGGCAGTGTTCGTTGCAAAGGACTTCTTTGTTTTAGTGACTGTACAATGGTTTTACATAGTTAAACAAGGAGCAAACAACATATGATTAATCGTGTAATCACAATTAGCCTGAAACTCATATTTTAAGCCTATTTCTGGTTCCGGATGTTTGATGAGTATTTGCAGCAGGAAGTACTTGATTAGATAAGATATATTGCATATATTTACGATATTGTACGACGAGAGCAAACTGACGGAGATGTGTTAATTGGAGAAATATACATACTAAGACTTCTGCCGCTTTCTACCCTAATAATAATAAGGAAATGGTTGTACAGAGTGATTTTGTCGCTGACAAACGGATAATTGTAGATGCTTCTCAGGAAACTAAACTAGTTCCTGGATTGTCAGAAACTCATACAATCAGACAAAGGAAAATGAAAATTAGTATGGCAGAGAAGTCAAAAAAATTGTTACAGCAAAAAATGTTTGACAGCGAAAAAGTGACTTGATTTTGCATAAAAAAATATTTATTTTTTGTTGTTTGACGATAACTCCCTTATTATTCAGTTTCATAGGTATTTCATAAGATTTTGAATTCTACGTTTATTATTGTATGGAGATTGGAGATTGCTTCATAAACAAGAGCTTTACTCTTAAATAAAGAATAAAAAAATTAAGATTGTATGGAAGCTTGGCAGCTAATCTTACTTCACCACGTTGCTATTAACCATCCCTAAGCTTACGTTTTTCTACTAATTTTACTACTTTAGTGTACTTTAATTAGCCGTTTCAATCTTTTTTAAAGAGCATTGTCTCGAAAATTCAGCTTCCAACAACCGATAGAGTCCTTACTGCTGCGTCACCGGTCTATTCCCATATCTTCAAGAGATTAAGTCATACTCGCTTAACACAGTCATGGAGTCCAAGGTGAAATGGCTCATAGCGACCTCACATGAATCTAAATTCCTTGAGCGAACTCTACTGTGGAGTCTACTGTCAGTCATTTTCAAGCCGTGTAAGTCTTCTGACATATCTTTAATGCCTGCGATAGCTGAGTTGCAATGGTTACAATGTTACAATGTATTATACCACGACTCCATACAAATTCATCATTTGTATTGGTTACTTAACGTACATAATAATGTAGTCGTAAACAACGAACCCTTCTTTGAGTCTTAGAGTTCGACTGGATCGAAAGTACAGTCATCCCCTATACAGAAGTGTTAAAAATAACGTTTAAAGAATAACTACTGAAGAAAATTACGTTTGTTTAAAAAAAATTATGCCTTTCGTTATGTCAGTCGAAAGGTGTAGATTTTGTGTCCTTGATGTTGAACATAAACGTCCTCCATACATATCAATTTAGCGTTCATAGTCAAATCGCAAAAAAAATTGAACTCTCCATACAAATCGATCAACTGACCGGCCAAATTAGTATGAAGAGTCCAAATTTTTTTTGCGATTTGACTATTGGTTCCTTAGGGAAAGTTGTTGGTTATCATGAGCACATGCATACCCTTTGGTATCAAGAACTAATTTAAAGTCACCCTGTATAGAAGGGCGCAGATTGTACTGGGTTTAATGTGTAATTGTTAACATTTATATGGCGTTCTGAGTTCTGACTTTCTCTAGTTGGTCATTTTCATATAGTAGTTTATTTTATGGTGGTACTGGCAGTTACCAAGACATTTATTTAATGACGTAACAACCATACCACATAATGGAATGACGGGCCTCTCTCAATAAATAATTGACCACGCTGAATACGTTAAAAACAACCGACTTCAATCGCAACAACTCCAATTTTGCTATGTTTTTGTTGATTTTCTCAAAAACCGCTGAATCGATTTCGATAAAATTTATATGGGACCTTTTAAACATAAAAATAATTTTCCAAATCGGTTCAGGCGTCTTCGAGTAATCGGTGAACATACATAAAAAAAAAGATTCCGGCGAATTGAGAACCTCCTCGTTTTTTTGAAGTCGGTTAAAAATATGGATTAATATGGAAAAAGTATGTGTGTTTTTTGTCATTGTTATCGTAGTAAGATTTTACCGAAATCGAAAAAAATCTGCTGATCGACTTGTATGCATAGTCAAAAAAATAATTTTTAGTAAAGTTGTGGATCATACGAGTCATACGACGTTTGCTTTCTTTAATAGAATCTGCATAAGTCTGGTGCACGATTTCAAGTTCTCCCTAACATTCTGTGAAAAGGTCCAGGTCTCTGTAGTGGAGATTCTGTGGATCAATAACAAACCATCTTTGACATTACTGTTCATCCACATTGAAACAAAACAAACAAAAATCAAAGTGTCTATAAAGCTCAGCGACCAAACCTTCAAAGAATTCCGCAATTAGATTTGTAAAAAAAGCAGGCTCCGTAAGATGTGTCTGACAAAACTTTGTATCGATAACTCGTAGAACCTAGCTAGTTGGCGCAAGGAGAGCGACTGACGTAAAGGTGCGGATAGACGAAGCGCATTAGCATAAACAGAACCGTCCTTCAAACTGTACTACAAGCTCAAAGTCACACAGCGTGCGAGCGACAAAGATAATTCTACCAGGTTCTACAGTGGAGACCCCGTTTGGGCAAACGTACCGTCGTGGGAAGCTCCCCTACTAGGTAGACCGATGATTTGCGCATCAGGGTTGCTTGTAACAGCTGGTTGCGCTTGGCTGAAGAGAGGTATAAGTGGCATACCTTGGGGTAGGCTTGTGTCCAACAGTGGACAACACATGCTCATGATGATAATGACAACAGGATCACGAACCACATCAATGTAAGCGCACCTGAGCCACCTGATTCTGTAATATGAACAGTGATCCTACTGTTGTGAGCCTACCAATGGCGGCTTCGCACTGGCGCGCGTCGTCTATTTGCACCTTTAGAGGCTATTTGTAGAAGCGAATTTAAAACAAGGTGGTATGTGCAAGCGCAGATGGCCTACACTCCAATGAAGAAATATTGCCCACGATGAATTACTAACTTAGCTTTTAATGATGTCATGAAGAATTGTTATTTTACACGTATACTCTCTCAATTTAAAAATGTGCAACTCAAACATAGGTAACTAACTATGCTGAACTATTACTAATTAATAACTTGAGCTATTCGTTTATTGATACTAAGTATAATATCATAATTTTAGGTTATGACATTTTAATAATATTAGATTTTATATAATAGAAATTGAGAGAGTACAATTATCTAATCCAAAAATGTTTAGCGAATTACTCCAGAAGCCATATTTTTTTTTTACTTTATGTATGGCTACTTCTTTGGCCTAAAAGGTTTAGGGGATGTTTAGGGGGTTTGGAAGAGCATTATTAGACGACTAGCTAAATCTCTGATACTCATTGAATTATATTAAAATTAAATAGGTAATTATATTAAAATTTAATGTTTAAAATTTTCATTAAATTGGTTCTGTTACTTATTATTACGGAAGATTCAGTTTAATTATTAATTAGTTTTTGAAGACTTTTCCGTAAGTTTCATATTACTTAGTACTGTCATTTCCTATTGGTATTAAACACGACTATTTACTTCGTCATTACAAAGCACCGCTGCAACAACTTCCTCACTAACACTGCATTCCCCAAAAGCTTAATTGTATGAAGCTGATTTACATAAAGTTAAATTTAAATGTAAAGTTCATCAACTCATTTTAATTTAATGATTTGACGGGATCGATGTCTGTTACGCAAATTATTTGCGCCTCTCGCATCGCAGCCTTCGCTTCAGTGTTCGAAGCCTATCTCCCGCCAGCCAGCCAGTGGTTCTCTAGACCGGCGCGTGCGCAGTCGCGCGCGACGTTCCATATTTGTAAATTTTAAAAACGATCAGTGAAGTGTTTTTGTGTGTTTGTTTGAACTTCTTCTCGCTATTTATCGATAGCGGGATAGATGTTGTATTATTCTTTAATATTGGATGCATTTTTTGGAATCGTAACCGTTTTTCCTGGTAAGTCACCGTTTTTGAAGCGCACGTCCGTTTGGTCGTCGCGTCGTGTTGTACCGATAGAGATATGAAATATTAATGAGCATAACAATCTCTAACTTGTTTAAATTATACACAAATTAACGAGTTTCCTACGTATATTTTGAGAAATCAGATAGTTTAGAATACCTATACAATGACATCAATGTTTAAATAATTTCTGTATTTTGTAATGCCCATACTAGGTATAAATATAGTAAATATAGGTATATTATACGAGTAGTTTTAAATAACGTTCCAGATTTTCGGTTGAAGCGGTTTCAAGTTACCGAATGCAGATGCATGCAACATTTAGAACCACATGTTGCCAGAAGGTACCTATAGTTACTTTTTTGGTCTAATTCTGCGAATGCCATTCCCAACCCGTCATTCTCAATACTTCCTCCGTCCTCTGGATATTTAAAATGAGATCTAAGCGTTTATAACGTTTGCCATAATAATCTCACAATTTCATTGAAGATCGTTGCATATTGTTCAAAACACCGGTTTTTTAATAGGTATTTTTAAATGCCCAGAACAGAAAAACATACATTGACATCATGTTTGTCGTTTTTAAATCCCATTCAATAAGTGACCTGAATTTTTATGATATCGCCGTCTCCCCAGGAATTTGAATAATATTTTAAACTTTGTTTAAACAAGTGGTATCTTGTAGGTCTGCCTCTTGTCATAACGAGGTAAGTTCTAGAGTTATTCATTTAATTAATATTTTGTATCTATACTTAATTAAATATTAAAACTAGAGGAGCGCCCGTGACTTCGTTTGCTTCGACGTCAGACGAGTTATGTGTACAGCCCCTCAAAATCATTGGAATGAAGTTTTCCATACAGCCTTTTATACCCTACATAATCCTGATTAAGTAGAGATGATAAGAAATAAATCCCGTAAACAAAATAAGTATAACTCGAAAACCGTTAAACCGAATTTCACCAAATACAGCTTACAGCCACCGCGATGAAACGAACTTATGAGTAAAAAAAAAACTATCCACCTGTTTAAGTGACACGAGGCCAGCGACGTATTGTATATAATATGTATTATGCTTGATATTTATTACCACACGTATCCATCCATACTAAATAAAAAATATATTAAAAAAATTGTCTTTTATTAATTCCTTAGTTCTTCAAAAAATATACATTGCATGCTTAGAAAATAATAAATCATTCACAATCACAATTCCGTATCATAATATTCATAAAAAAACTAAAATCTTAGCAAATATAATATAATTATTTACAACATTTTCAATCAGAATAAATTAAGTTTAGTAAATTAGACTATAAATTAAAATCAAATTCATCCTTTTCGATATTACTTAAATTAATATAAATAGTTTATGTTTGTAGAAATATATATTTATTAAATATATAAATTATATGCCGCGGGCGAAAAGCTAGTTATATACATATATTACTCTGCAAGAAAGTACCGGGAAAAGGTCAATAATATCTAATGTTAATTTTTCTTCCAAATTTATTGTATCGCCTTCAAAGTATGTCCCTTCCGAAATAATACACTTACGCCAATGTATAATCCATTCTCAAACAAAAAAAAATTAAACGCGTTTTCAAGAATCAACTTCAGTTCTCGCCGCGAATTCTCTTTAATGTCTTCTATCGACTGAAAATGAATTCCTCGAAGATTGAGTTTTGGAAAGAGGAAAAAGTCAGCCGGAGCCACATCCGGTGAATATGGTGGTTTTTTAATAGTGTTTGTTAAGTTTTTGGTCAAATATTCGTTCACAATGATGGCCTTGTGCGATGGCGCGTTGTCGTGGTGCAAAATCGAAAAATTGTTCTTCCACAAATCTGGCTTTTCTGCCCAAACGTTCGTTTAAAATAGAACGAATCGATTCGTGAGACTCAGAGAACTCAGCAGCTATGTCTCTCAAACTTGAATGAGGATTTTCAGTCACCATTTCCTTCACTTTAGCTATGTTAACTTCGGTTGAAGACGTTGATGGCCGACCAGAGCAAGGCAAATCTTCTACCCCACCTCGTCCGCTTTTGAGTGCATTGAATCCAGAACAGGTCATATCTAGAAAAAGACAAAAGCAGAAGTGGTCACTAAACGACAAACGCACTGTACCACCCGTATTTTTGTTAAGGTCGATTCACCGTATGCTTTCTGTAATATTTTCAGCAATTCGGAACACAAAATTCCATTTGCGATGCAAAATTTGAGACAAACTCTTTGTTTGATGTTTTCATCCATTATAAAAATCGCAAAACACACTTGAGAACTTACAAAATCGACCACTATAGACTAAATGACAGATGGGGCTGAAACTTTGCGCCAATATAGAAAGCAGTTGTGCCAACTTAGCGAAAAAAATAATGATTTAAATTTAGTTCGTAAATAGAATTTAATGATCAATGTCCGGTACTTTTTTGACATAATGTACATTACCTTGCCTGGATATTCGGCTACAGTATGTAAAATATTATATGACACCTCACTCACTTGTTTAATTTGTGTCATTTTGGTCCAAAAAAAAACTGCCTTCGTAGCCTAGTGGCATGTCCGCTCGCTTCACATCAGGAGGTCGTGGGTCGATTCCGATGTGTCGTTCCAGAATCGGACTTTTTAGTCACGAACGGCGTTGCTCCACTCACACTCACGCTGCTTAAATCATCTATCAAGTTGAAAAAGGCCTGATGATGATGATGATGAGGGCATTTTCTGAGCCCGCCTGGCTAGTTACCACCATCTTATCTAAGTCTTGCCGCCAAACATCAATGTTAACAGCACTGAATGTGTTCCAGCACGAAGATAAGATAGCCAGTTCCCCATTGCGTTGGGGAATCTAGGTAAGCCCGCTTTCATCTTCGGCGTCATCATCACTTACCATCAGGTGAGATGATGCCAAGGGCTCACCAGTTGAGGGTAAAAAATAAATAAATATAATTTTGGAAACATTCTCAAAATTAACTTAAATGTTAGGTGTCCAGTACCATTTTCAACCGACTTCAAAAAAAGGAGGAGGTTCTCAATTCGTCGGAATATTTTTTTTTTTTATGTATGTTCACCGATTACTCGAAGACGCCTGAACCGATTTCGAAAATTCTTTTTTTGTTTGAAAGGGTATACTTCACAGGTGGTCCCATATAAATTTTATCGAAATCGATTCAGCGGTTTTTGAGAAAATCAACAAAACATAGCAAAATTAGAGTTGTTGCGATTGAAGTCGGTTGTTTTTAACGTATTCAGCGTGGTCAATTATACAATCTTATCTCCAACTATCTTTTACACCACACTGTTAGTTATCAGTGAGTAAACTGTTTAATGTTTTTGCCAACCAACCTATATCTACGTGCTTTTCCATAATTTTGTAATAAAACCTCCTTGCTTTATCGACGGACATCTATCGACTTGATAAGCATCAGTAGTGATTAGTCTATGGATGCTGTATTTAGTCATTTATCAGGTGTTTTCTCTCTTCGCATTATGAAACTATTACTGCGAAACGTTTCAGGAATATTCGTTTGTTGTATTGTATAACTAATAATTACCCGACGCGACGCCTCAAACGCTAAAGAATGTTTTTCGAACATACTCGTATGTATGTATATTTCTTTGGTTAAACCTGCATAGTCTAAATGCTTTGTTATTAAAGTTGGATATGTCTGTAAATCTTGTCTTGTTGGAATGTTCCTACGAATAATTGTTCTAAGTCCAATATTGAAATTCGAAATTATTCTCCTACATTGGCCACCACTTACGAAGTCCTTTTCAACCGACTTCAAAAAAAGGAGGAGGTTCTCAATTCGTCGGAATCTTTTTTTTTTTTATGTATGTTCACCGATTACTCGAAGACGCCTGAACCGATTTCGAAAATTCTTTTTTTGTTTGAAAAGGTATACTTCACAGGTGGTCCCATATAAATTTTATCAAAATCGATTCAGCGGTTTTTGAGAAAATCAACAAAAACATAGCAAAATTGGAGTTGTTGCGATTGAAGTCGGTTGTTTTTAACGTATTCAGCGTGGTCAATTATTGCATCAACGTTCTGCAGGCGTCACTGGATTTACGTTGGGCAGCCGCTTCAGGTTACGGCTACCGTCAAAAATAATTTCAGTTCAGTGTCAAAGAATACTTAATTTGACTTGCGTAGCTATCCTCCTGAAGCGTCACTATCCTTCCTAAGTAGCACTATATCCTCCCCAAGCGGTACCTATTATGGGCAACTTTTATATTTCATTGTCAGGAGGCTGCCAATGCTTTAATGTTCTTGTTCTAGTAAAAAAACCTAATTTAAATATGGTTAAAAAAGGTAATAGTTGCTATACTTGGATGTTTATATGTATAAATATTTTGATAAGAACACAAACAAGTACAATCCACGTCAGTTCAAGATACACGTGTCGACTGCCTTATACAAGTATAATTATTTGTAATAGTAATAGTATTTGTCGGACCTAGAGTACAAGCGCTACATGTTGTCAATTGAAAATAGTATCAGCCATGACCCAAAAAAGTTCTGGAGCTATGTAAGAAGCAAGCGTAAAAATAGACATGCGGCTACAGAATATATCTGCGATAATAACACTGTAGTAGGGCAAGAGGCAGTGGAGGCTTTCGCACAGTACTTCGGTTCCGTATTTCAGAGTGTGTCCCCACGGTTGGATGTTGTTGAGGCCACTCGCAGTGAATCGTTTGACTATCGTAGGGTTTCTATCGAGCACATCACTTTGGAAGAGGTGAGGTTAGCAATCCGAAATCTTAAACAAAACTCTTCTGCAGGCCCCGATGGAGTACCTCCATTTCTGGTAAAGGACTGTTGTTCTGTCTTGGAAATACCTTTGCTTCATATATTTAACTTATCACTTCAACAATGTTTGTATCCAGAGGAGTGGAAAATATCGCGAGTCACTCCAGTTCCAAAGTCTGACAATTCTTTAGACATCCGATCATTTAGGCCAATCGCGGTGTTATCAGTGTTTGCAAAAATTTTCGAAAGTGTTTTAAAACACTGTCTGACTCCACAGATAAATGTGTATCTGGACGACGCACAACATGGTTTTCGTGGTAAGCGCTCTATCAACACAAATCTCATTAACTTTGTAGATTATGCCTTATGTCAAATGGATGCCAGTAGACAGGTGGATGCAGTCTATCTGGATTTCAGGAAAGCATTTGATCTGGTTGACAATGACGTATTGCTTCGCAAATGTTCCTCCTTCGGCTTCAGTCCTAGGTTACTTAGTTTCTTAGCAAGCTATCTACGAGACCGCAAACAGTATGTTCAACTGGCAAATTACCAATCCCATGAATATTTCACGCGATCTGGTGTAAGCCAGGGTAGCACTTTAGGACCTATACTATTTCTAATTATGATAAATGACTTGCCACAAGTAGTTACTAATAATACTAAATGTTTAATGTTTGCTGATGACGTCAAACTGGCACAGTCTGTGGGCAGTTGTGCTGATTGTCATAAACTTCAGTCCACTCTTGATGGTGTATCAAGCTGGTGTGAAGAAAACCGATTGTGGCTTAACACCGATAAATGTAAAATAATATCTTTTTCGCGGTTACGTAATCCAGTGTCAGCTGTTTACACTGTTTCCTCGGGTCCATTGGAGAGAGTCGACAAAATACGTGACCTAGGTCTGACACTTGATTCAAAACTAGACATGCATGAGCATATAAACTCGATATGTAAGAGTGCCAATAAGACTTTAGGTTTTATTATGCGTACTGCGGCCCAATTTCGTGACATAAGAATAGCAATTTTGCTATATAATTCGTACGTCCGCAGCAAATTGGAGTTTGGATCAGATGTTTGGGATCCCAGGGAAATGAAGTACACCTTATTGATTGAACGTGTGCAACGTAAGTTCGCTCGCTATCTATACAAACGGTTATTTGGATACTATCCATTTATGTATCCCTCTGCATTTGTTTTAGGTAGTGTAAGTCTGGAAAGTCTAGAGCTCAGACGGAAGACCTCTCTTCTTGTGCATTACTATCAGATCCTCTGCAGTAAAATAGACAATCCACATGTGCTAAGTGGTCTGCGGCTCTTTGTACCTCAAGGATATACGCGAGTAGGCACCAGGCGGCGCCACCGGCTGTTCGCTGCACTCACTGGCGTGCGCACGCAGCAAGCTAGTAATGCTCCCACAGCGAGAGCTATTACACTTTTAAATGAATTTACAGACCAGGTTCAAAGTGTGGACTTATTTTTTGATAGCCAGAACATAATTTTTAAAGCTATATGGTTATTTATTAACTATAAACTTTGTCTAGAAATAACTTAATCTAACATATCTAATACTAATAAGTTAACATATATATTTTTTTTTATCTTGGAAGGCGTCTTAGTGTTAAACTGTAAGCCTTCCAATGAATTGTAATAAATAAATTAAATTAAATTAAATTAATTAAATTAAATAAATAATTTACTAACGCACATCTAATACCCATAGCGGAATCCTAATTTCCAATCGTTTGGCATGACCAATAATATGTGCTCTAACACAGGTTGTTTGTCGGAAACTTAGAACTGTAAATAATAAAAAACGGCCAAGTGCGAGTCGGACTCGCGCACTGAGGATTCCGTATAAATTCATAATCACACAAATACTCAGGCCTGCAATCCCTTGAAGTTGTGAAAAAATCAAACTTCTATGCCAACGCAATCAAGAGATACGGCCGTTTATGCCGCATATTTGGACACTCGCATGGGAATCAAAAGAATTTGTGAGGTAACTAAAATTATTTTTGTTTTCGGACTTTTTCCTTTACCTGTGCTAGAAGCATTGCTTGTTGCCAAAATTCATGATTCTAGGTATACGGGAAGTACGCTATAGGTTTTGATTCCCATGCGAGTGTCCAAATATGCGGCATAAACGGCCGTTTCTCTTGATTGCGTTGGCATAGAAGTTTGATTTTTTCACAGCTTCAAGGGATTGCAGGCCTGAGTATTTGATATTTTCAACTTGATACGTCTACGCGTTCCTGAGAAAAAGGGTCTTGACAGACAGACAGACAGACAGACAGACAGTCGGACGGACAACGAAGTGATCCTATAAGAGTTCCTTTTTTCCTTTTGGGTACGAAACCCTAAAAATAAATAAAAAATAGATGTAAATAAAAAAAAAACTGATGAAATGAAATGAAAATGAAATGAAATGAAATGAAATGAAATGAAATGAAATGAAATGAAATGAAATGAAAATATTTTATTCGAAGTAGGTAGCAGTGTACACTTTTCGAACGTTATTCTTTTATCTACCTAACACGAGGTTCCTACCACTCGGAACTCGTATACCCACCGTTTCGGGAAGTGTTTGCGGAGTGAGAAGAAACGGCGGGCCCTAAAGAAACTCCCTCCAACACTTTTTTTTTTAAGTCTTATATTCTATTACATCTTAATGCTAGATCACTAAATGAATTATACAATGTCATGTCTGTAAATAAAATATGCAAAATTAAGAATAAAGTAAGAAGAATAAAGAAAGAAAGGATTCAAAAGAGATAAAAGTAAAAATTATTTGTAGCTAATGACTAACAATTCAAAAACCAATGACAAGAGCAGGCCAGTTCACACGGACAGCACCCGATCACGAGTATAACGCGAGAGTCAGCCATCGCTCCCCTCAACCATATTTGAGGGAAGGGAACGACCCGGCTCCCGATACGCCACCATCCGCACGAACATTTAAGCGAGCATGCACCACTCCGATCAATGGACAAAGAAAAAGGAGAAGGAAAAGTCTTACCGAATCCCTTCAGTTCTTTCACAATAGAGTTTGCATCTTTATTGTCTCACAATATGTCATGAAAATGTTGCTGTGTTGGTTGCAGAAACACTTACCGTCCAAGCATTTCTATCATCTAAGTACTCACATGTCTTATAGTAAGCTTTATTACATAGTGTCTTTTTTACATAACTTTTGAATTTATTCTCTGTTAGGTTTACTATATCTTCTGGTATTTTATTATACATTCGTATGCACTGTACCACAAACGTTTTTGGTACGAATTCTAAAACACTACTAGCTAATGACACGTTTTGAGTTATGTTTTTAACATTCGGTAAGGTGAAATTTATGCATTTAGTTTTTTTTGCATTAAGGACTAGGTTGTTCACGGTGAACCAATTGTGTACTTTACAAAGAGTGTCGTTTACTTCGTCAATCATATCAATAATAATATCAATACCTTATTGGCTTCTCAGTTGATACATGAAAGAAAGGATTGATTAAATAATATATACTAGCTGGTGCCCGCGACTTCGTACGCGTTAGTGTTAGGGTTTTCCCAATAGTTCATATGTTTTGCTAAATTATTCTTTAGAAATAAGAAAATAACAAAATTAAGTAAACAATAAAACGACTGAAAGAAAAAGAAAAAAGAAAATGTAAAAGAAAAAATAAAAAAGAAGAAAAGGAAAAAGAACAATAAAAAATAAGAACAAAGAGAGAAAGAAAATGAAAATGCATTGGATTTATATTCACAATCAATACTACTGGGGCATGGATCTCTTCTAATAGCTAGGGAAGGTTAGGACACAGGGTCCAAGTTTGGATAGTGGTAAGATGTAATGATGTTAGGTTATAGATGTTAGGTATAATTAGTTAACATTCTTGACCCGGAATTGTCAAGGGTGTCCCGAGGGAACTGACGGAATCCTCTGTTTCGATGAGATATGTTTACATAGTTTTACGGTGTAGGTAGCTGTAGAATATCGAAAATATACGTATAACGAAGTGAAATAAGCAAAGCAAACTACATTTGTAAATGGTATTTTTATTTCGTATCCAACTATTCAAGTGTACGGCAATATTTATCAAGTGGTGGTATACAGGATGTTATAAAGGCGTAGGCATTCTACTGGACCTGTTCTTAATTTTTTTCTTTAACTACCTAATACAGGGTGTTAAAAAGTGCGTTTGAGATTTTAAGGGGTTACTCAGAATCAAAATATACATCCTACGCCTACGCAATCAAATATACAGCCTACGCATTTATAACATCCTGTATACCACCACTTGATAAATATTGCCGTACACTTGAATAGTTGGATACGAAATAAAAATACCATTTACAAATGTAGTTTGCTTTGCTTATTACACTACGTTATACGTATATTTTCGATATTCTACAGCTACCTACACCGTAAAACAATGTAAACATAAATCTCATCGAAACAGAGGATTCCGTCAGTTCCCTCGGGACATCCTTGACAATTCCGGGTCAATGTTATCCGGTTATGTGTTCCGAATGTTAACTAATTATACCTCTGATTCGTCTAATCTAAGAGTGAATGTTTCACCTTAATACTTAGATACAGTTTCCAGCTTTTCCCTCGGAATCCCTTTGAATTTCTAGGACCAATAGTATGTATCGAATGATACGAAAATACCGTAATCGACACGCCTTTTCAAAAAGTTAAGGTTTTATCTTAATAAACTGAGTTATTGTGGAGATACGGTGTTGTCGTTTACTGTGGGAACCCTTCATGAAACCTAGATGAAAAGGTTTGGATGTTTAGTAGTTATGATAAAGTATCATTGTGCCAAATTACAATAAAATCGGCTTCGTAGTTTATGAGTAATAAGGCTTTTAAGAATTAAAGTTTTTATGCATTCCTTCGGGAACCCTTGAATTTCCCGGGACAAAAATTATCTAAGATGGTTTTCGGGGTACGTAGTATAATAGTACGAAGTTTCATCAAAATCGGCCCAGCCGTATTTGCGTGATGCGCGGACAGACAGACAGACAGACAAAAAATCCAAATTAAATTGTTTTCGTCTCTATATAGATAGACATGTCCCCTCCAGGTATTATTTTGAAAAAAATTCCATGTACAGGATTGGCCCCGTTACAGTTTTATTATATGTATAGATGTTACATATTTTTACCAACATAGTAATAAATTCGCCGCTCGTGTGCCCAAAATTACATCTATACTATTACATAGTAAATAGGTCGAAAGAAGGGTCGGAACCTTAAATAATTAGATGTTTTATTGTTTTATGTAAAAATGTTAAAATTAAAATTATAATCGATTGCCTACATGAATTAAGCTTCCGAACATTCTTTTGACCCATTTGCTATGTAATTTTTGGCAGGCGGTGAATTTAAAATTATCTTTAAAGGACGACAACTTTTTTTCTTGACATTGGATTTCGATGAAACAAAGACTATATAATGCT
This sequence comes from Coleophora deauratella, assembly GCA_958295455.1. Lineage (NCBI taxonomy): Eukaryota > Metazoa > Arthropoda > Insecta > Lepidoptera > Coleophoridae > Coleophora > Coleophora deauratella. Next base: position 2,398,995 of record OY282391.1, on the reverse strand, counting down.
CCAAACTAAGCTTAATCTACTCGAGAAAACCGCATGAAAATCCGTCCAGTAATTTCGGAGATTAGCGTGAACAGACAGACAGACAGACAGACAGACAAAAAATTTTAAATTTGTTTATTTGTGTTCTATTACTCTTATTTTATCACCTCCTTACTATTTTTGGTAAAAATATTCAATGTACAGACACGTGGTTTCTACTGTTTTATTATAGTATAGATTATACTGTAACAAAATTGGTGTAGGACCCGTTAACTGAGGATTCTATTCATCGTACTGAACAACTTTTGTTCTATGACTTCGTTCAAATCGCAAAAAAATTGTCGGACTCTCCATACAAATTAATCATCTTGTTTTGCCATTTTTGTATGGAGAGTCCAAAAATTTTTTGCGATTTGCGCAAAGTCGTAGAACAAAAATTGTTTAGTACGATGAATAGAATCCTCAGTTAATGGGTCCTACGCCAATTTTGTTACACCCTGTATACCCTACTAACTAACCGTCAAATCAACAAGCCGAGCAGTCTGCTGTCGTTCCGGTGAGCCAGGCTATCCCAAATATCGTAAAATTACTGATATGATAAGGTATTGCTGAAGCCCAGACGTTGCGACAGCCACTTTCCATCAGGTAAGCCGTCAGCCTTTTGCCGTCTCACACAAAAAAGCTATGCCAACGAAACCTAGAACTGCCGCCACTACCATGCCCAATAGTATTAAGGTGAAAGCTTTCGCAATACTCGAAATGTTTTATTTCTTTCACGTTTGTCCGGTAACATTACGTAACAAACCGAAATGTGGTGCATTCATTTCTGCACGACGAATTCGTATTTGATGAAATTGATTTCAGGAAAAAGACAGCCTTAAAGCAAATTTAATTTGTTCCCTATTACCGCCTTTTGTGAAACGTACGTGAGCTATTTGGAAAAAGATGTATTCTGTCCTAACTGACCAAAGAAGTGATCAGTTTGTATGAAAAGAATATTATTTTTTTGCTATTTTTAATCGTAGAACAAAATTTGTTTAGGTTTATGACTAGAAGCCCCATAATTGGGCTCTTTCAAAATGAGTACAATCTATTCTATTATACCCTCTATTTATCCACAGTGGTAAGTATTTACCACTGCCTGTTATTTGCAGTTTTCAACACCAGAGGGCGTTATCAATGCTTTATCGAACCTTTAATAATAATAATAATATCTGGGACAAATCACACGCGGTCATCTGGCCCCAAACTAGGATTCCCTGTATCTTGGGAACCAGAGACTGATATACATACACATATACTTTTAAATACATACATATATAGATATAATACACCCAGACTCAGAGCAAACAATTCTGCTCATCACAGAAAAGTTTGCCCTGTGTGGGGATCGAACCCACGACTCTCGGGTCAGAGGTCAGGATCGCTAACCACTTAGCTACCGAGTCAGCTTTCGAACCTATGATCCTCATGAAAAGCTATTTTGAACTTTGAAAAAACTAGGTCTGTACAGACACGTACATCTCCACTGTTTTATTTTTCTATGAAGAAATCTTCAATCTTCTGAAAGTCTTTTTCTGTTCTCAAAACAAGCGTTGTAGTGACAGAAAATCGTCAGATTTCTAATTTAGTCGTCTGTAAGCTGACCTTTATTGGTGGGTCAAATAAAAAATGTAAAAATATTCGTCATATTGGGTTTCACAGTTCCCAGTTATATTTGTCAAACATATTCAGAAACCGCAAGGTGGAAACTTGAGTTAGCAAATGAGATGTACACGTGTATGCAGAAGTGTCAAATTTCTCATAAGAGTAAGAGTTAAAACCTCATCTTATGCAGTTTTTATTTTTGGTCTTTACGGTATTCTTTCGTTTTTATCTAAGGATCCCAATTTTTTTTGTAAGATTATGTAGACCGGAGAGTCATTCGGAAACATTATACTTAATCTTTCAGCCCTTCGTGAAAACGTGAAAGTGAGGATGGAAAAATATATTTCTGTAATTTTAATTTGATTGACACCATATATGAGCCATACAGATTAGTTATTTCAGATGAAAATACATTATTTAATATTGTAAATTATATCTGTACGATTTTGTCTGATTTTCAAAGCAGTTCAATGGTTCTTCAAACCTTTTCTATTTCTCGGAGGTCATACTCCACTCACGCTGTCCAAGTCTTTATAAGCTTATCCCTTATTATGTATCCTGGTTTATGTTGTGAAGATCATTTATTATCATTTCGTAAACAAAGATAGTATAATAAATGAAGAAAATACACAAAAAAAATGTATTGTCAAAAAATATAACTACTGGTCAAAAAACCCACCCAAAGCCAAACCTGACGCAAAAGTGCCCATAACACTGGTTTATTATTATCTAAGAGCTGCACTCTCGTCTGTAGAACCACCATTCTTTCTAGGTCTTCTAGAAATCCTTGACCTTCTGGTACAGTGGATTGGTTATTTATTTTACCACACACTAAACGTATACTATGATGTCATTCTTGTGAAACCCAATTATATCTAAGTTTGACTTGTTTTCCCTCGATCTATCATTCCTTCTATATTTTCATATTTGCCATGAAACCATGAAACAGATGCATGCAACCCTTCAAAATGTTTGTTATGTGTCTTTATTTTATTTTATCTTGTGATTTTTCCTAAAAGCGTTGCATTATTTATTGCTTATATAACTGGCTCACGCCCGCGGCATCACTCACAGTGAATGCAAGATAATTGCACCAGCATTAAAATTCTTTGGACGCTTGCTTCAAGGCTTCTTCCTTTGTGCAACCTTCCATAAGCCCGCATATTTGCATTTAAGTAAAATATACGCTTTCGTTCCAACTTCGCTTTGTCTTTACGTAATAAATACATGGAATAAAATCGAAAATGTCTGACGAATTGATTGAGTTATAGACGTATTAAATACTATACATGTTGTTCCCAATATCGAATTAAATGATTACTCTTGCAAAAAAGACTTGCTTTAAAATTATACTTTCCTACAAGAAAATAAAATGATACCAAGTGAAAAATCATAATGAACCCACCTTGCTCATCGAGTTATCTTGAAATATTCCATTCCACATGTTCTTCCCACAGTATACAAGGAACGTGGTGCTGTTAACATTGCCCGCGTAGAAACCGTGTCAGAGAGACCACGAACGCCAACTTTTCCAATGACTTCGCTAAAAATGGTTTATCACTGCAATAACTATGTCGTTAGAATGTCGGGTAGACTTATGGATATAGCAGAATTAAATACGAGATTGCCCTTATTTGTAAAAGAAAAGTTATGACTAGCGCCGTTTTTGCCCGATTAAGCCAGAATAAGGGATTATTTTTCAGGTGGTATGTGTATCTTTTTGTTTAGCTACACCATTAGCCAAAATTAAATGATGGATTTCAAATTATGAGGTGCTTTTAGCTTCGTCTTAATCATATCAACGATTTTAAGCAAAAGGAGACCTAATTTAGTAAAAAAAAGTTGTTCAACATCTCTACCGAAATCACAAAAATTGAGTTTTCATACAAATTGATAAATCGATCGGCCATATTTATATGGAAAACTTTTTGAAATTCAAACAAAGTTATAGGTTTTTTTAAATATATATTTTCGTGTAAATCAGTCAGCTGATTGTCCAACCTGGATAGAAAACCAGATAGTCAAACCAAACTTTTTTTAATGCAATTTGTGCTAAATATTAAATTTTAAAGTCCATATCCTCACAGCTGACCCTATTTTAGTCTTGAACAGTGCAGACTACCAAGCCGAATACCAATCGAAGACAATAGATTGCAAAAGGTTTGTTCTTAATTCTAATATGGCCATTTATCAGCTTAACAGATTGTCGTTAATCTTCAAAACTAATGATGTATTGTTGTATGTTTCAGATTTGAGATTGTCTGATGTTGGTTTGACATTGATATCACATATCTAAATAGCCACGAGCTTTCTATTACCCGTTGTATGTTAAATTAAACTGTTTGTTGACTTCGTAGAACCACAAAAGATAGATTTAATGCCTTTGTCCGTGTCTTTAGATCTACTTCTGGTAGCTAAGTCAGCGAAGTAAGCAATAGTTCTAAAAGAGGGCACTTTAATGATCCCTGTTGTATTTAAAAGTTGGTTATTTCAGGGAAGTTTTTAACCGTATTTGATGGAAATCGGTTCAGAAGTTGGCAAAATATTCAACACTTTTTACATTTTATGAATTTGTAGGACACTTGGTGGGTGAATGAAATAGTAGTTGTATGTATATGTGATTAGAATAGGATATTTGTTGAAGTGATAGACTTATTGCGCTGACACCAAAGACACAGACGTAACTTGTAAGTTAGCGTTGTAACGCTGAATCAGTACAACTCAGTTATGATGAGCAAATTTTGACGAATCTAAGCTAACAGATCGAGATCCTCGACTACATCGTCACTTTCCATCAGGTGAGATGTAGTCAAACGCACTCAAATTTTTAATAAAAAAAAAAGATATTCGTCTATAAGGTTTATTTTAAGCAGACTTATACAACCTTTTCGTATTTGCCTCAATTTCAAAAAGCAACATTAGTTCGTCAATGAACACATAACCGACGGTATGTAGGCTACTCAAACCACAAATTATTACAGTCACGCATCATTTGTAAGGTCTACAAAATACTGTTTTTTTATCTCTTTTTCGGTCTGCGCAGGTGCCACATTCACTTTCGTTACGCTTACGAAACGGTTCGAGTCGGACTTTTTGATTGATGATCATTTTAATATTGATGCGCGTGCGACTGTCTTCCTCCGCGTCTATATCAAGAGAATAAAGACCTGTTTCCTGTACTATTTTACTCACTTTGCGAATCTTCCGTTCCATCCTACGCTGCAGAGATTGATTGAGAATTGAGATCTTATTGATATACATTCTTTTTATCTGGATTATGTATTGAGTTTTAGTGAAAGTTAAGTGTAGTGCATGTCTTTTTTAGTGATAGATGTTTGTATCGGAAATTTTAATTCAAGTTAATTATAATGTCCAGAATTGCGATTAAGTTGCATCATCGTAAAAATTTAATTTAATTCCCACTTATTTTAGACTTCAAGAGTATTTTTATAACGAAAAGAACAAAAAAATGTGCCTTTATCATATCAAATATTCTTCATTCTAATAAAAAAATACAGAGGATACAATCTGGGCCGTTTCTTACAGAAAATCCAAGCGCCTTTTTCCCGCATGCATTTGTACATGTTAAAAAACAAAAATTTTGAAAAAAAACGATCACATTTTTTTTCAGTCTTTAATCTGAGTAATCCCTTAAAATTTCAAACGCTAGCGCCATCATTTGTAAAAAGATGTAGAGCATGCATAAGGGCTAATGGCGGGAATTTTGAACATTTATTATAAAAAAAAGATATTTTTTATCCATACTGTCTTTTGTTTTTATCCATTGTATTCTGGCGTAACGTGGCAGTTCGTTATTCAAATGAACCAACCAACCAAAGTCTTGCTTAGTAACTGTATGTCGATGGAATTTTAGTATAGCAAAACTCCAAAAATTCGACCTTGGTGCATTAGAATTATCATAAAAAAATTGATTTTAATGTAATGTCAAACAGTTATACTATTTTAGAATTGTCAATAACTAAGCAATTTTTAAAGTTGTTGGCACGATCAGCTTAGTAAATTGTTTTTACACCACAGGCTATCGAAGTTAGCTATTCGAAAAAGTTTGTGTAAAAATTTTGGAAAAGTAATTTTTTTACAGGTTTTGCCAGCACTTTAAGAAATAATTTACCATTTCGTTTGATGACTTATGTATCCACGAGTATTTTAAAAAAAAACAGGACTTAAAAATGTCGTAATTTGTAGGAATGGCATGCATTAAACTGAAGAAGAACAATTTTTTCGAAAAAAACTAAGAATACAAAAATGGTGGGACTTTTACTAGAATTTTTTTTATATGTAGTAGGAAATGATTCGACCAATCCGCAGGTGAAGGATTATCCTTCACTTTTTAGACATCCTGTATATTTATAAATTCATTTCTCTGTCAGATCCAAATTAAGTTATTCAAGGCATGATTTCAGATTGAATAATGAAGCTTATAATTTATTATTACAATTAATGGGTATAACAATTAGGTACCTAATTTTACCAGGACTATTTACTCTGTCAACTATGACTAATGACTCAAACTACATAGTTGATAGCGCTTCGAATGTCGTCAATGTAATTGTTTCATACTATTGTATTAAATGAATGAATATAGGTATTACAGTTAATATTTTATTGTCTAGTTGTAAATAAGGAAAGAACATCATAACCTAGCCTAAACTAAAAACCTAAATCATTTTTTTAATGTTTAAGGCGGAACGTCGAGGAAAATAATAATAATAAAAATAAATTAAAATCCTCGAGCGCTAGTAAATTCTGCGACGTTCCGCCTTAAATAGACACTTTGCAGATAATTTTAAATTGACATTTTCTTCCTCCGTAGTACAAAATTCCTACCACGCGAAACTTGCACTGTAACTTGACGTTTTGGCCAAAACAACAACTTGTATAAAGTATAAACAAATGAATAAACCTATGAATGAACAGTAGTCGACTTTCGAACTTAAATACTGTGTGTGAAATTGCCATCAATTTGACCGATTCACATTCAAACAACAGAGCTAGTCATAGTCGTGGACGCCTACAAGAAAACTGCAAGTTTACAAACTTTTTATGAATCACTTTTTCACACTACTGTCCAGTGAAAGTCGTTAAAGCAAACTGGGTCTTATCCCGTTGATATTCGATCGAAAATGACATGTATTGAGGACATTAGAGATGGATGCACCAAGTTGAGTCATTGTTGATATAACATTTATGCAGCAGTGTAATCAGATCATAGCGTCGTCCGTCCCATCACCACTTTGTTATTTAAAACGAAAGCAAAAATCGTAGTGTGTTAATATCTTAAATACATTAAATAATAAGATCTCTAAAAAACTTCAAGTTTTTATTTGATCTTAAAGTATTTCTGATACTTATTTGTAATATAGTATTAAGCACAATGTGTGCGACACTGTACAAATACACAACTGCAATTTGTATAAAGCTCCTTCTGAAATACTTAAAAATATTTAAATACGTATTTTCTTTTCATAAAACTGACCAATATATAATAGTATCAGATTCAAAGCTCGATTTTTTGTAATTTGAACTTGAAACTGGTAAAGTTACTCCATTTTATGAAGTTGAAGAAGAAAACAAATTTTCTGTTTTCGGCTAGAACATTACGATAAACTCCATATGATTGTATATACAGGGTGTAACATAATTGGTGTAGGACCCGACAACTCGGGAAACACCAAATACCTTATATATAAATATCTACATAGTAGAATCAACGACGTCCTGGGAGTCGACATAGGTCTGTGAATAACTATAACTATTGACAACATTACAGATAACGATAACGACGACAATATTTATTCGAAGGTGTTCATGAAAATCTTTGTGTGCAATGAAGACTATCTTATCGTATATGTTATTGGCGATAATCATATTAACGAAAATACCATCGATATTTTTATACACTTACACATCACTAACGAGCATGCTTTAACCACAAGCTTCTTGTCCGAGGTCATCCCTAGGTCAACAGCTCCACTGTCATAATTACAGAACATGCTCACACACCCAAGTTTCTTACTTAAGATATTATTAGTATTAGATCATCATTCATCATTTAATCATGTTTCGCTTAATTTAATTTATTTCTACTACCAATCCGGACTTGGCCCCCGTGTGTGTAAGCCAAGTTGACTGATTAATGTAGTAGAAATTGGAGGATAGCTCTGGATCCATGTGAAAGTCATCCAGATGAGATTCTTTTAATCTATGAAGAAATTTCAAAAAGGAAAAGAAAGAGCGCTTGTGGCCGGCGAAGGAATCTTTAGCTTCGTTTGGTCTATGATCCTCGACGTGTAAACAGTGGTTTTCAAGTGTTTTTTCGATATCACCTTATAGAAAGAAAAAATAACCAAAACCAACCAAAAAAATAACCAAATTGATGAGTACTCATGTATGTCTTTTGCATGGCCTAAAACAATACTCAGGAGAAGCGCTGAACACAATCGTGTTGATATTGCATTCACATAACTGGCAGGACAGGACATAACCACGCTTATTCCCAGTGGTAGAAACAACACAATTAGTTGGTTTGAGTATGTATTGTACGATCCTATGACGCAGTATTGTATGTATTCCGATAGGTATAAGTAGGTGCGTGCGCGCAGGACCAACTGACGCGGACGTTACACAAGGATTGTTATTGTTGGCCATGTGTTGTTACTGTACAGTTAAGAGCAGAAATGATATTCTTTTTAAGATAATAAACAAATCATCTTGATTTATTAATTAAAATTATGCTGATTTGTTTCTGCAGTGTGGGTAAAAACTGTACCTTGCAGTATCAGCAACAATACAGGGTGTAACAAAATTGGTGTAGGACCGTTAACTGGGGATTGTACTCATCGTACTGAACAACTTTTGTTCTACAACTTTGCTCAAATCGCAAAAAAACTTTTGGGTTCTCCATACAAATTGTTCATCTGTTTTGCCACTTTTGTATGGAGAGTCCAAAATTTTTTTGCGATTTGAGCAAAGTTGTAGAACAAAAGTTGTTCAATACTATGAGCAGAATCCCCAGTTAACGGGTCCTACACCAATTTTGTTACACCCTATATAGGGTGAGTTTAAATTAGTTCTTGATACGAAAGGCTATGCATGTGCTCATGAAAACAAACAACTTTCCCTAAGGAACCCATAGCCAAATCGCAAAAAAAATTTTGGTCTCTTCATACAAAGCAATCAGCCGAGCGGCCAAATTAGTATGAAGAGTCAAAAATTTATTTTGCGATTTGACAATGGGTTATTTAGGGAAAGTTGTTTGTTATCATGAGCACATTCATAGCATTTGGTATCAAGAACTAATTTAAAGTCACCCTGTATATTTAACAGGCAATGAAATGTATTAAAAAAATACTACTATACTGATATAAGTAATTTTCTTCAAATGATAAACTTTCGAGTTTTTGTTTTTGTTGCTGACTGTACGTGTAAACTGCGCAGACGCAAGTCCTGTTTCAGTGTCGATGACTTAGGTGGAAAGTTATGAACCAGGCTGCGTTTGTTTGCTGCAGATTGCTGAAATTCACACCATACGCTCTTAATATTTCTTATTACTTATTCTGTTTAAAGAATAAATGTATTAATTCACTGCGATAATTGTCGATCATTTAACCCCAAAATAATATTCTCTAATCTATACCATGAGAACCAGAGACTGATTAAAGATCATATTTAATTAACTCGGACAAAGAGTAAAGAAATCTACTCGTCACACAAAATGTTTTAGTCGTTATAATATGATGCTACAACTTCTTGGTAATAATTGACCACGCTGAATACGTTAAAAACAACCGACTTCAATCGTAGCAACTCCAATTTTGCTATGATTTTGTTGATTTTCTCAAAAACCGCTGAATCGATTTCGATAAAATTAATATGGGACCACCTGTGAAGTATACCCTTTCAAACAAAAAAAGAATTTTTGAAATCGGTTCAGGCGTCTTCGAGTAATCGGTGAACATACATAAAAAAAAAAAAAAAAAAAAAAAAAAAGATTCCGGCGAATTGAGAACCTCCTCCTTTTTTTGAAGTCGGTTGAAAATCGGTACTATTTTTATTTTCAATTAATTAAATACTTATGAACAGACAATTCGTGATGATATTATATTTACTAGAGGATAAACGAAGGTTGATAATTACGAGGAGGGATCAAAAAGTAGTGAGAATGAGATAGAATATAATGACTATTGATATCTTAATAATTTATTTTTCTACATAGTCTCCGAGTCTCTCTACACACCGAGTCCAGCGCTTTTCCAAGGCTTCAATCCCTTTCAAAAAAAAAGTTTTGTCTTGGTCCTGCAAAAAGCTCTCCACGGCATCCATCACCTCGTTATCGTCTTCGTACCTGTTTCCCCTTAAGTATTCTTTCAATTTGGGGAACAGATAAAAATCGCTAGGTGCCAGATCTGGTGAATAAGGGGGGTGGTCAACCAATTCGAAGCCAGCTTGTTGAATGGCAGCCATCGCAACTGCCGAGCTGTGCGCGGGTGCGTTGTCGTGATGAAACAGCACGCCCTTTCGAAGTTTCCCTCTCCTTTTCTCTTTGATGGTATTCCTCAACTTGGGAATTAATGCTGCATAATATTAGCCTGTAATAGTGGTTCCACGCTCCAGGTAATCAATCAACAATATCCCTTCTGAGTCCCAAAATATTGAGGCCATAACCTTGCCAGCCGATGCCACGGCACGAAACTTCTTCGGGGTCGGTGATGATGGCCGTTTCCATTGTGAAGATTGCTGTTTTGTCTCGGGATCAAAATGATGGACCCATGTTTCGTCCATTGTTACAAAACGAGACAAAAAGTTTTCAGAATTTTCTTGAAACTTGTCCAACAATCTCTTCGAAATGTCAAGTCGATTTTGTTTCTGTCTGTTAACATTCTCGGCACCCATCTTGCGGAGACTTTTCTCATATTTAAAGATAGTTTCAATATGGATTGAATACTTCCATATGAAATGCCCGTTTCTTGAACTAAGTAACGGATGGTAACTCTTCGATCGCTCAATACAATTTTCTCGACTTTAACAACATTTTCTTGGGTGACTGACGTCGATGGGCGGCCGCAACGATGTTCGTCTTCCGTGCTCGTTCTCCCTACTCGAAATTGAGAAGCCCACCTTGCGACAGTGGAATACGGCGGAGCAGACTCTCCTAATGTTGCCTCCAAATCGCAGTGAATCTCTTGCGTCGTTAACTTTTTTAAACAGAGGTATTTAATAACGGCTCGCACTTCGTTTTTCTCCATTTTCGAGAACACGTTCTGACACGAAGCAAACAAATGACTACATTCAGAAAAAAACAAAAGAGAATCGAAAACTTTTTCTTTATTAATATTACAAATATCTGAGCTATGCCTGCCAGTATTCATTTTTTTTCTTACCAAGGAGTATATTTATCGTTCTCACTACTTTTTGATCACTCCTCGAAGATATAAAACATACTTCTCATACAAATTGATCACGTAAGTATGACAAGCCTAGAGTTTTTTTAGCTTTATAAGTAGGAGCTCTATGAACCCTGTGCAGTGTGTAATATAATAACACATGCAATGATAAACGCATACTAATGGTCTACTTGTAGTTGACACAATGTGAAATTACATTACTTATATGGGAACTCGCTATACCACTTTCAACTCCCACAACCAAAAGCCTTTGTATTTAAGATTACAAATTCGTATTATGCAAATTATATTTATTGTAAAATTATTAAATCATCACATTACTATTGAATGATTATATCAGTTATATAAAATAACAAACAATATGCCAACAATGTAAACAGATAACATTGCGAAAGTAGTAGAATACGGGTCATTCCTCGCGTCATTCTACACTGCTTCATCATAAAACCATCTCGTTTTTCAGGTTCTTTGATAGAAGGCAAAGAGTGCGGAGATCCTCATGCCTCTTTTAAAACCCTCCACCCGTAGAAATCCTTTCCGCTACATTTGTCATTTCAGTATTTTCAGAAAATAGGTACCTAGTTCTTTTAAATTATCAATCTTACTACAGACCTGGGATTATGCTATGCATGTAGTCTATGAATCTTGCTTTTCATCATAAGGAAAGGAAATTACCCATATTACTTCCGCAAGGGGGGCTCCCAAAACCCTTCGCTTGGTCGCGGGGGTAGAGGGGTTAGTTCTTCGCCTATTCTATAGGTTTCGTTAGTGGTTACAATATACATACATAATTGAACAAGGAGTTTTTGTTAAAAACTATCTAAATCTTTTTGATAAAATTAAACAAAACCGTAGATTGAGAGACCGAGATGTGAATCGCTTGTTAATACCTCAACTTGGAAGTGCATTTGTGACAAAAACTGTTATGTTCATTAAAATATACAATAAAATTCCTAAAGAAATCAGGGACCTCCTATTAAACCTTTTTAAAAATAAATTACGCAAATGGCTCATGAAAAAGTGTCTTTACAATTAAACGGAATTTTTCAATGTAAAATACAATAAATGAATTTGACTTGTGTGTGTATTCTATGTAATTTAAATGTACTATTATTTTAATAATTTAATTTAATTAAAATTGATAATTTGTGCATGTCATTATTGACGAAAGATGTGACACTTTATTGAAAACACTGTAACCTGTATGACATACCATTTTTCTGCAAATAAATTATTTGTATTTATAAAAGGTTATTAAATAAGTTAAATATCTCTTATTCACAGAGGGAAAACAGCTTATTGTCTTACTAGTTACAGTCATAAATTAATATAAAATATCAAAAAAAAGAAATGCGATTGATTTTTAACCGACTTCAAAAAAAGGAGGAAGTTCTCAATTCGTCGGTTTTTTATTATTTTTTATTTAATTATGCCTATCCATCAAATATTCGCCATTTTCTCATCCAATTCTAGTTGTGTAATATTTTTCGTTTATTTCTTTTACAGATTTGCTGATAAGTCGACAAAGTTATCAAATGCAGGTAAGAGCTATTTCCATTCATAAAATTTATATCTACGCAGTTATACTGTTAACTAACTTTTAATAGCCAAATCGTGAAAGTTGTTGACAAAGCTTGTCCAGTCATATTTATTTTAATTAGCTTTCTTGTGTAATATTTATTGTCGTCGACTGCAGATGATATAGCCAACAACTACTTGCCAGCTAAATGTGTGTGTAGTGGTAACTGTTAGATTTCAAGAAGAATCCAAGAATCTATTTAAAGGACGTAAAAAAGTGCGTTCCGGAAAAATATTTAAAAAATCCTATCTACAACTTTTTTTCAGTTTTCCATACAAATTATGGGAATCTGATTTTTTTTTATTTAAAAGCGGATTTTTCCAATATTTTTTCTGTATTCTATACTTGATTCTGAGTAACCCCTTAAAATCTCAAACGCTGTTTTTTAACAGCCTGTATATAGTTATACAACATAATATTACATAGTATTACAGTCATACAGTGCATGGAAACTCCCTGTCGCTCTCTGAAGGCGTTATCATGATTTACTAGAAAACAACATACACGCTAAAAAGAGCGTCTAATATAGAGACAATACTTCATCCAAAATCACGCGTGGATAACCAGAGCCATCAACAGTCATCCACAGTGTATCAACGAGACTGCGTGTCTTGTCATTAATAGATGTATAATGAAATTCCAGTTGATCAGAGAAGCTACAAGAAAAAAAAATTCTAAAACTATTTTTATACGTATATTCTGTTATTAGTCATCAAATCACCACTATCTCCAGTTATAATGCATTTAAAAAGAAATCAGATTAATTATATTTCAATTAACATACCTAAATAAATATGCTTCAAAGGGTACAGCATGACAGTTATACATACTTAATCGCCATCGAAAATCAGTATGCAGGAAAATAAAACAGGTTATGCCAATACTTGTCTAGTCGGTTTCGCTTCAAACCGACTGCGACTCCAGCTCAGCTCATCGCCGAATCCGCCCAAAAGTTTTTGCTTTATTAACTCCCAATTAACTTCCGATCGAGTCCTGCGCTTGCCTGGCTTAATTTCAGTGTATTTTGCCTCTCAACGCCATGAGTTATCTCAGTATCAGAGAAAAAGAGAAAAAAAGCGGCCAAGTGCGAGTCGGACTCGCCCATGAAGGGTTCCGTAGCAGCAACTAACATAATATAAAAGTTCTTGTAGTTCGTTGTAACTTGAATGAAAGGTAAATTGCGGTTTACGATTTATGACGTATTAATAAAAAAACTACTTACTAGATATCGTTCAAACCAATTTTCGGTGGAAGTTTGCATGGTAATGTACATCATATATTTTTTTTAGTTTTATCATTCTCTTATTTTATAAGTTACGGGGGGGGGGACACACATTTTACCACTTTGGAAGTGTCTCTCGCGCAAACTATTCAGTTTAGAAGAAAATGATATTAGAAACCTCAATATCATTTTTGAAGACCTATCCATAGATACCCCACACGTATGGGTTTGATGAAAAAAAATTTTTGAGTTTCAGTTCTAAGTATGGGTAGCCCCCAAAATTTATTGTTTTTTTTTCTATTTTTGTGTGAAAATCTTAATGCGGTTCACAGAATACATCTACTTACCAAGTTTCAACAGTATAGTTCTTATAGTTTCGGAAAAAAAGTGGCTGTGACATACGGACAGACACAGACAGACAGACAGACATGACGAATCCATAAGGGTTCCGTTTTTTGCCATTTGGCTACGGAACCCTAAAAAGGACCAGATTTATAGTTCCAGTTTGCAGAATTATGTAATTTTAACTTAACCTACCTTGTTTAATATTTTAGCTGAAAACCGTAGTCTGTCTTTTTATATTACGTACACGATCTTCTTCATAATGGAATGTTTTACTAAAAGTTTTTGATATGTGAGTAATTCTGATACCTTTTTATTTAAAATATATGTATACTCGTATCTACCTCCATACAAAATTATAAACTTGATTGGGCAGTTTGTATGGAGAAGTCGATTTTTTTTTCGTTTCCTGAAAAAAATTCTTGTGGAAAGTTGTTCAGTTTCGTCTACTGAGCAAGCTCTTAAAGTTTTCAGAAACCTGTCCCTTACAACCTGTATAATTCGTACCAAAAATTATGGGATCGTGCAAATGTGTGCTTGTAAATTACATAATAAGGGCAGTAGTCATTCGTAGTAATCCAATACAGTCCATCTCTAGACATATTGCCCTCTAATTTTTATTTAATTTACAATTGGTAAGCCCTTGGTAACTCACCTGGTGGTAAGTGATGATGATGCCGAAGAGGGAGGTGGGCATACCAAGATTCCCCAATACAATGGGGGACTAAATAATAAAAAAATGACCAGAAGTCCCCAATAAGACTAGTAAAATTATGTACAAATATACCAATGAGGTTGTGAACCAGTTATACGAATGCGATGAAATAATCATGCTTTGGGTTAAAAAGATATGTTTCAAAATACTATGGAGCTTCGGCCTGCATGCGTTACAACCGTTTGTTCCTTTGATTAATCTTCGTATTTTCGTACCAACTTCATCCAGTCGATTTTTGTTTTGACCTTTTTTTGTTTTGACGACGACGCAAACAACTACATCATGCATTTTGTCCGGTTCTGAGCTCATGTACCTATAAACTGCGCAAACATATTGACACGTATTTAACCACATTTCAAAACATTATGTCTAATTACCATGCCAAATATAGGAAAAGACTATGATAAAACTTAATAAAATGTTTTTGGTGCGTATTTTTTCTAGAAAGCCTGTATTTTTCAAGATTCTCCAAGCCGTGGGTTATATCCAGGCCCATGATGAAAAGTCTCTTTACTGCCAAATAGTACACCTGAAAAGTACTTCAGAGGTTTAAATTTGACACCTTAACTTCACCCTTCTTTTATTCAATGGGTACGTAATCTTACGCAACTTGATATGTTACCAGTTAAGGGCGGTACAGGTAAGTACATAAAAGGCTGCCGCTTTCGTTCATAAAATGCTGCACCTTACAGCTTCAATCAAAAAGTAACAATATGTCGGTCGGAAGATTAAATTACATGTATTTTCCGTCGTATTTAAGGTAAACTCACAGATTACAGGTCTCTCAACACAGAAAGTACGAGTTCTTACGTAATGTAAATGAACGTAAATAAAAAACAAACCCGAAATTTATTACTACATGCGTTAAAGGTCATGTCAACACTTCATCTTACGGATCCTTGTTTTAGGTACTAAAAATAATTAACCAAATTAAGGAAATATAAACTCGACTGCCTAAAATATATCCTATGGCGTTCTAACATATTTTTATTCTTTGAATCAAACATACCTTTTCGTTGTAGATTGTAATCGCAGATTGGTTATTTCTGTGATTTCTTAAAATAAAATTGACTACTTCATTGTCAAAAGAGTTGACGTACTTGCACTTAAAGTCCAGTGTTTTATTGTCTTCATTTTGTTATAAGCAATTAAGGACACTTTCACACCAGAGAAACGTAAGTGCTTGCGCTTATGATATTTACAAAGCATTAGACAAAGAAAACCGAGTTATTAGTATAGATGGTTGTATCCGCTCGCGGTAATGTTAGTGTCTGTATTAGAAACTTTTAAAACCTTTGGAAATTGCAAGTACAAGAGTAAAAGAAAAGAATAAAAGTAAGAATGTAGGGGTCATTTTTAGGGTTCCGTAGCCAAATGGCAAAAAACGGAACCCTTATGGATTCGTCATGTCTGTCTGTCTGTCTGTCTGTCTGTCTGTCTGTCCGTATGTCACAGCCACTTTTTTTCCGAAACTATAAGAACTATACTGTTGAAACTTGATAAGTAGATGTATTTTGTGAACCGCATTAAGCTTTTCACACAAAAATAAAAAAAAACAATAAATTTTGGGGGCTCCCCATACTTAGAACTGAAACTCAAAAAAAATTTTTTCATCAAACCCATACGTGTGGGGTATCTATGGATAGGTCTTCAAAAATGATATTGAGGTTTCTAATATCATTTTCTTCTAAACTGAATAGTTTGCGCGAGAGACACTTCCAAAGTTGTAAAATGTGTCCCCCCCCCCCCCGTAACTTCTAAAATAAGAGAATGATAAAACTAAAAAAAATATATGATGTACATTACCATGCAAACTTCCACCGAAAATTGGTTTGAACGATATCTAGTAAGTAGTTTTTTTTTAATAAGTCATAAATCGTAAACCGCAATTTACCTTTCATTCAAGTTACAACGAACTACAAAAACTTTTATATTATGTTACTTGCTGCTACGGAACCCTTCATGGGCGAGTCCGACTCGTACTTGGCCGCTTTTTCATCACTTGACTGACCAAAGGAAGGCTTATGTTTTCCGAGTGTATATATGGCCTTTTAATTTTTAGCACCTGCAGCGAAAGTGGTTCAATGGATTCTGAAGTGCAAGTCATTAGATTTGTTTTAACATAGGATACATAATTTTAAGCTATCGGGTTTTGATTTTTGAGAATTGTTAAACTTATTTGAAATAACACAGAATTATTGTAGATGGGTCTGTTATCAATTCAAAAATACTAAGATAAATCGCACATTCCTTTTGGTCACCAGAACTTGAACTTATTAAAAATATCAATGGTCGTTCGTAAATTTTAATACGCGTACGTGCAACTGTTTTAAAAGTTACGTAAACAACCTACAATTATGTAGTGGACACCAGAACTATTATAACGGAAGATGACAAGGCTCATCAGAAAAACGGTACCTTAATAAATATAAATACCAATTATATCGATCGTCATAAATGTCAGTAAAGAGCAAAAAGTCCAGTGCCCATTGAAAGTCAGCATACGTACATACTTATACGTACCGTTATACATTACCTGATAATGTCGGCAGCAGGTGCAACATCCATTGCGTTGCCATACTAATTACAATTCCTATAGCTTAGCTCATCCCTATTTCTAATGATGGTACAGTCATCGACGACGATGTTGGCAATCCCGAACCATGCTGCAACTGTCGTCTACAGTAGACCCCGTGGCCAATGATTTCGATGACTATACAAGGCCTGACACTATACATATTATAACCTCCCGCCAAGCAACGTTGCATTCTGGCAGGTGGGACGACAAGCTGGGCACCATTGCCTGATCTATACATATTATAACCTCCCGCCAAGCAGCGTTGCATTCTGGCAGGTGGGACGAGATACTAGTGCGATTACCGACATACGAGGCATTCCATCTTGTTCCTCGAATTACATTTATATCTGAGTATTTGTAACTTACAGGCGGCGTTAGACACTTTCCATTAGGAGAGTCATCAGCAAATTTGACAGTCTTTGCTAAAGTCCACAACAGCCATTCCAAGTGCATCCCTGTCTGACTTTCCCCTTAGGTCGAATGAAGTGTAACCGTAGGACCACCGGCACCGGCGGCTTAATGTGGACATAACACTGCCTTTTGCAACTAATTGCCCGAACCGGATGGATGGCTGTCACACCCACCCACCCAGGGTACGGCTCCTTGTGAAACTCTGAAAGTAATTCATGATTCGTGACCAGTCATACGGGCGTCAATGGTCAATGGATTACGTCTCCTTCTACATTGTATACTATGTGATTATTGGGTAACGAACGCATCACTTATGAAAAGAAAGCTGGAATATGAAATGTGTTTTGATAAATTAAGATAAGCCTTTGAACAAAAAGTAAGCCAGTAAGCCTTTAAGTTGATGATCGATCGATATACGATACTTATCTAAAGTGAGTTGTATTGTATCGTTGATGGAAAAAAGGGTCCACCTGGTGACTTGAACATTCGCTTATGCCCCGCAGGCCTCCCATCCACTAATACCTAATCATAAGATATTTTGAGGTGAAGTCACTGCCCTAGTAGTTTTACTAGCGGCAGTGCCAGTATTAAACAAATTGATGCTTCCACCATCTAAACCCGACTTCTTGATTTTTCAAATCCTTTCCTCAATTTTAAGCCATATAATTGACCGATGAGCTACTTCTGGTTTAAAATGTACGGCGTAGATATATTTTTGTATGTTATTTATTATGCATTGAAGGCGAAATAAAGCTGTAAAAGATACAAAAAGCAAGGAATAAAAACTGCGATTGGTTCACCATTTCGCAAATAACACACATAGTGTGCACAGTTGCAATTCCTCTATAATTCTTCTCATAGTTACTCCGGCACTATTGTTGCCTTGCAGCGATAATAAGTACCTATATTACATCATACATAGCGAGTACCATGCGTAATTACTAGTTAAACATATATCCTGAACATATGTTTTGTTTCGAAATTTTGTAAAACAGAGATAGATGTTGCACAACTTGCTACTAACAGAGCGACGCAATTTCTGTACCAACCTTAATTATTTGTTTTATGCAGTGCTATTTGGAACGCGTGAAGGGATTGCATTTCAAATACCTGTTCTCTGCTTACGGTGATTAATTGAAACTGGCTATAGTTGAGAGTATTATACTTTTACATCTTAACGAACATAAAGATTTGCCTAGTATATTTGATTTCTTTATAGGGTGTTTTAAAATCTATCTTAGACCTACATTACTTTAGACGTACTTTTAACCTACATTGACTAATTTAATTGAAAATACATTTACAGATAATTAGAAAAGTTGTTCATATTCATATTTTTTTTATTTGGGTTTTTTATGCTGTTTTTTTATGGATAGGCGGCAAACGAGCAGACGAATCCCCTTGTGGGTAAGCGATTACCGCCGCCCATAGACACCCGCAACACCAGAGGAGTCACAAGTGCGTTGCCGGCCTTTGATTAATAGCACAGCTTGTAATCGTTTATACATGGTGCTACTTTATTAGTGCCCGACATTTTATTCAGTGTTTCCAACATTTTTTTTGCGATTTAACTATGGGTTTTTAGGGGAAAGTTAATCAGAATCAGGAGTAGGAGTAGAATAAAGTAGCACCTTATATAGTTAGTTAATAAGCCAAAATTTTAGGTCCAGATCCTCTATGATCCAGTTTTTTGACCCATTAACGGACCACGTAAAGACCATTTGGCATGACAATACCGACACAAATACCGTACAAAGTGCAAATTATACCACTAGACGACATAATCACTCCAGGTGTTACGAAGCCAACCACACATATACGATTACAATGATAGGAAGCCTGTAAAGGAAGCTTGTATTCCCTATATTAGAAGGTTTCCTTCCGTGAGACTCGCATTCCACCCTAGAACCGTCTGTGCCTATTGATTGTTGCGTCAATCGATTATAAAGATGTTTTTTTTTTCATAGATGTAACACCGTCAAAGAACGCAGAAAGTATATAGGCACCGTTACGGAATGTCGTATAAAAAGTTAATAAGATATAAAGAGATCTATAAAGTGGGTATAATTGCTGTGTAAGGAGAGCCGTGGAGAGGTTATGAAATATATTTTTGCGAGGTATTCTATGCCTAATATAACCCGGTCTGCGTTACAGCATAATCTTTGTCATATTTTTATTGGTTCCCCAATCAAATAATGATGATTGATCAAGATCTGTCAGGCTCTTCAAGTTATTTGACTTTTGCAGTCAGCAAGCGGTCAGAGATGGTAAAAGGTTTATTTCGTTAGGTGTTGAATATAATTAGTATACATATTGTTCAAATGCATATAAACAGAACGTCGTCGCCTCCATTAAACCCAAGTGAATGTTTTTGATAGTTTATTTTTACGGAATATTCAAATTGAATTCGTCTATTCCGGCAATTGACTGCTAGTCATCTCAGTTAATTTTAACAGATTTTTATCATAAATTATGAATGAATATGAAATTATGCAAATTGTAGTTTGCATACTAATTGCGATATTTTCTTAAATCAAAAATTGTACTAAAAAGCTAAAAGTCTTTTCTTAAATTTCAATAATAGCGCTATTTACATAATATACTTTACGAATAAATACAGTCAACGTGTGTCTAGTACTTATGCTCTTTTTTTTTAATTTTTTTTTTAATGTGATAAGTATATATAATTTAATTTATATAATGCTCTTGCATGATATTAGGCTTTTCCTTATGTTGCGGTTTTCAGATTGTTTCTTTCCTGTTGTTTATGATAGGTCATACATAACTGTACATTAAATTTGCTTTTCAAATGTTTTATGTTATTTATTTATAGCATTTTAGTGGCAAGTATCATAAGCTGTGATGCCTTCTTTTGAATTACCTTATTGCGTAAAAGGTGTTGGTGGTTTTTACTCATATCTCTGTCTTGACCTCAAATCGCCATAAAACATGAGATGACAAAAACTATGCAAATCGATTTGTCTATGGTTGGCCAGAGACACGCTTCATTTTGTTTCGACTTATTAGGTCATTGACTTAGGCCCTACAGAAAAAAACTTTTATGGCGATATGGCCCCGAAAAATAAGGAGTCCTATTTTTCAACGCATTTTTCAAGTAGCTCTTTCATAATTCTCAAGCATATTTCTCAACTACTAATCACAAGCTGATTGAATCGATCGGTGGCCATGTATAATCATGTTTTTGAAAAATCTGGGAAACCCCAAGGAGCCAATGGAAAACTTTTTAAAACCCGTTTCAGGGATACAATACACTAGAGTTAACTGTATGTATCTTAAGTTCTAAAATTTAAATGCACTACAGTTGGATATGGCTTTTTATGAAATTGGCCAAAGTCAGAAATAGCGGAATTTCATCATTACAGGCTGTGATGATGAATGTCATTTCAGTTGATGAGTTCTTTCCAGGAGCGGATCTGCCAAACCAAATCCATAAATGACCATATCAAACTATAATGTCACGGCAGAGAATACACACACTTAACATTAAACATTAAAAATAAGTTTAGAAATCGAATATTTCAGGAGGCCTTTGTGTTCTAAACGAACAAGTTAGTGCCAGAAGTCACGAACTGATCACAAAAACTTGTTATTAAGTTAAGTATAATGCTCATCTTCATCTATAAAGCGTTGCTTCACACCCCAGGTATGTCTATTCATCAGGTTTTTTACTTATTGTTCCACCATATCATGATTGTCAAAAGAAATAAAGTTACAGACCCATATAATAATACAATAATGCCTAATTATAATTCAATGAGATGGTAAAAAGCAAATCTCTACTCATAAATTGTAGTAAATAATTAGTTGTCGATGTAATTGGCAAAACATAACAAATAGCAGATGGTAAAATTAATGTTCTTGAGAGCCCGATGTCCCTGAACAATCTCTACAAGAAACAATAAAACATTGTATTTTTTTGCCAAAGTTGTTTAAATTGAAATTTCACTTGTTCCTCTCCGCAGTTGCGAAGTCCCTAAACTTAACTGGGCCTTCTTCTACGTATTCTACAACTTTTTCGCAAATTTCCGAAATATCACGCCAGAAACTCTAGTAACTGCAGTAACGCGACACAACAATATTTATAATACAGCAGTATGAAATCTTCAAAGGAGATTGTAATCTAATCAAACCGCAATCCAACATAACTTAACTCCCACGTACAATTCCAAGACCACAACAAAAACACCACGAGTTTAAAAGTATATGGTGTGAAGTAAAATGACCCACATACCACAGTAATCGACAAGCCAGAGGCAGAAAGTGTTGCAGGCGGACCACAGAGATTGTATGTTATTGCTGCCAGTAATGAAATTATACAAACTTTGTAACAATATCGTAACGACTATGAAGGTCGTGATGTACGTACTGATAAAACAAACGCAGTTGTAGTTGTAAAATTAAGCCTTATGTGTAAGGTTTTTCGAAGAACGCTATTACATCGCACAAATGCGGACTGGGCGGACGTATGTATATGAGCATTCTAATAAGTTTTTTTAATGGTCAATAACCTGAAAATTGTATTCTTATTCGAGTCTATTTAGGATAAGTACATATTTTAACTATCTTTGTTCTTTTTTATTACGATGATCAATTGATGACTTGGAAAGTATAACCCTGTTTAGGTAGAGACCTACGACCTAAGTTACAAGTTAGAGAACTTCCCTGACCGCTTCCCATTGATATTGAAATTATTTCTATTGATTGCTAATTGTCAAGTATAATGCTTGCGAAAACTATTCTGTGGGAACTGACCATCGTATCCGTACTTAAATCCAAATACGCTCAGATTCCTAACAATCCTTTGTTCAGTTAAGCTTCATTCCTTCTAAGAACGCAGTAAGGAGGGAACCGGCTTTCCCTAATTAGTCCTCCATTGACAAGATAACGTTACAAATAGGATTGTGCCTTGGAATTTGGTCAGGTCAGGTAAGGTTCTGTCCGTCTCACCCAATTTCCAGTAGGTCATGTTTGTGCAGCCAGTCTGCTGTGGCTGCCTTCGCGTGCCACAGTAGAGCGAGTGGCATGCCTTGCCTTGCCGCGCTCCAACGCTTGTCAGACTCGTTACAACCGCGTCATCAGGCGCACGTGTGATTCCGCTTATGAAATTCGAATTTCAAATCACCATTTTCTTTTTCTATTTACGTTCAGCAACCCCACGCTGAGTTCACGAAATAGTTTGAGTGTTTCTTCTTCGTTTATTAATCACGTATTTAAAATGGAAACATTGTGTGTGTGTTTGTGACGCATAGTTTATTTTGCATGTGGAGTGTTTTCTGTTTTGTGCAAGTGATTTGGATTTCATTGCCTCTGCATAGGTATGTTGTTTTTTTTTTATTGATATTACCGTCATAAAGGACATAATTATAACGATTTTAATCGTTTGTTAATGCCACTTTAGAGTTTATTAACAGGAAAAGCGAGGAATTTATGATTTTTTATGGGAAACCCCTTCACTTGAGACATTTAACAACAGAGTCTATTAGTTTCAAAAACCGCAATGTCCACAATGAAAAATATTTAAGAAAATATTTTTTCTTACATAATTATCTTTAGAGGATAGCCGTGGTCGTTTGCCACCTTATCCTTGGGGATCAACAAATCCTGAATTACATACTTAGCATACGACCACGGCTATCCTCTGAACATGTAAGTGAGAAAAAAATAGTTAAAAATAAGTCCCTAAATATTTTTCATTGTGGACATTGCGGTTTTTGAAACTAATAGACTTCAAAGCCCTTTACTTACCTCAAAAACGTATTAAAAGAGTCCTGTACATCAAAACCAGATTCATAGTATTCTTGGCTATTTTAATTTTCTTTGTTCATTATAATACGATATCAGTACCACAAGGACGTTTTTCGAAGATTTAAAGATTTTCATTAAGTAGTCGAAATTTCGCACATTTTCGCGAGTTTTTTTTTTTGTAAATTCTTAACGTAAACAACAGTGTTTTCTAGACGTTTACATCCTTTTAACATTCATTCGAATTTACCTTAAAATAAATCCATAGCCAAATTATATTACAACTGTTAATTTTGTCATGTTAAGATTCAATTATGTACAAAACATGTACAAAATCATTATTGTCAGTACCTATTCGGGTAAAATTCCTTATCCATTTATACATGCGTCAATTAATGTGAATGACTCGATTTAACTTGACCATGAAGTCATTGACCATCAAAACTGCAATTTGAAGTCGTATTATCTACCTATTAAAAAGCCTACCTAGATAATTTGTATGAACATAATTTGTTTTTTGTAAGTACATAGGATTTATCAATTTAAGTTTATTTTATTTTATAATTTTTAACTTGTTAACACTGCTAATGCTAAATGATTATATGTGATAGGTGTGGTACAATTTTATTGTCATGTTTTACTGATATGGCCATAGATAATAATTTAGTTGATTAAAACATAATAATAATAATAATATCCGGGACAAATCACACACGGTCATCTATCTGGCCCCAAACTAGGATTCCCTGTATCTTGGGAACCAGGGACTGATATACATACACATACACATTTAAATACATACATATATAGATATTATACACCCAAACTCAGAGCAAACAATTCTGCTCATCACAGAAAAGTTTGCCCTGTGTGGGGATCGAACCCACGACTCTCGGATCAGAGGTCAGGATCGCTAACCACTTAGCCACCGAGTCAGTCAATAAAGCCTCCCCCAAACAGGCGCGTTTTTTGTGGCGCGAAATTCGCGCGAAACTCGCAGGTGAAGCTGCGACGTCGCGTCGCAAAAAGCCGCTACACGTCGCGGGAATATAGCTTCCCCCAAACAGGCGCGATTTTTGTAGCGCGAATAACGCGCGAATAATTACTTTCAGTACATTTTGTACTGGGACGCTGTCGCTTTTACACACTGCCGCGATAAATCGGCGATTTCGCAGCTACAGCCCCCCCTGGCCCCGATGTGGCGGCTTCACCCCCCCTGTGTAGCGGCGATTTTCCTGCGACGCCGCGCTTGCCCCCCGGGCCCCGGTGTTGCCGCTTCACCCCCTCTGTGTGGCTGCGAATATTCTGCGACGCCGCGCTTGCCCCCCGGGCCCCAGGCCCCGCTGTCGCCGCTTCACGTCGCGTCGCTGTCGCGGAATTCTGCGAATTTCCTGCGACGCGACAACGGGGGTGAGGCCCGGGGGGGCCAAGGTAGAGTAGCGCCGCGTTCGCGTTCCGCGTTCCGTTTTTGTAACTAGTACGTAATAGCTTTTGTTCAAATAACGATTATTGCGTGCAAGTATTTATTTCATTACCCGACTGCGCCAGAAGGAGAGTTATGTTTTTTACCCGACTGGGCCAAGAGGGTTATGGTTTTTACCCGACTGGGCCAAAAGAAGGATTAAGTATTTTATCCAACTGCGCCAGAAGGAAGGTTATGTTTTTACCCAACTGCGCCAGAAGGAGGGTTATGTATTTAACCCGACTGGGCCAGAGGGAGGGTTATGTTTTTTCCGACTGAGCCAGAACGAGGTTTATGTTTTTAATTTACCCGACTGCGCCAGAAAGAGGGTTATGCTTTTACCCGACTGCGCCAGAAAGTGGCTTATGTTTTTAACCCGACTGGGCCAGACGGAGGGTTATGTTTTTACCCGACTGAGCCAGGAGGGTTATATTTTTTATCCAATTGCACCAGGAGGGTTATATTTTTACCCGACTGGGCCAGAAGGAGGGTTATGTTTTCTACCCGACTGGGCCAGAAGGAGGGTTAAGTATTTTATCCGACTGCGCCAGAAGGGGGGTTATGTTTTTTACCTGACTGCGCCAGAAGGAGGTTTATGTTTTACCCGACTGCGCCAAAAAGTGGGTTATGTTTTTACCCGACTCCACCAGAAGGTGGGTTATGTTTTTACCCGACTGGGCCAGAAGGAGGCTTAAGTATTTTATCTGACTGCGCCAGAAGGAGGGTAATGTTTTTACCCAACTGCACCAGAAGGAAGGTTATGTTTTTTACCCGACTGAGCCAGAAGGAGGGTTATGTTTTTACCCAACTGCGCCAGGAGGGTTATGTTTTTATCCGACTGCGCCAGAAGGAGGGTAATGTTTTTACCCGACTGGGCCAGAAGGAGGGTTAAGTATTTTATCCGACTGCGCCAGAAAATGGGTTATGCTTTTTACTCAACTGGACCAGAAGGAGGGTTATGTTTTTTAACCGACTGCGTCAGAAGGAGGGTTATATTTCTACCCGATTGGGCCAGAAGGAAGGTTATGTTTTTACCCGACTGCGCCAAAAGGTGGGTTATGCTTTTACCCGACTGGTCCAGAGGCAGGGTTTTGTTTTTAACCCGACTGGGCCCGAGAGAGGGTTATGTTTTTACCCGACTGCACCAGAAAGTAGGTTATGTTTTTCACCCGACTGGACCAGAAGGAGGGTTAGGTTTTTATCCGACTGCGCCAGAACGAGGGTATGTTTTTACCCGACCACGACAGAAGGAGAGTTATGTTTTTACCCGACTGCGCCAGAAGGTGGGTTATGTTTTTACCCGACTGCGCCAGAAGGTGGGTTATGTTTTTACCCGACTGGTCCAGAAGGAGGGTTAAGTATTTTATCCGACTGCGCCAGAAAGTGGGTTATGTTTTTTACTCAACTGGATCAGAAGGAGGGTTATGTTTTTTAACCGACTGCGCCAGAAGGAGGGTTATGTTTTTACCCGACTATGACAGAAGGAGGGTTATATTTTACCCGGCTGTGCCAAAAGGTGGGTTATATTTTTACCCGACTGCACCAGTTTACACACTTAATAGACAATTTACATTTTCATGTGCCAGTTTCCTAGCTAGTAAGATTGTTTATCTGATACGAGTAGTAGCTTTTGCCCGCGTCTCCACCCGTTCTAGGCAGAACAGAATCGGTAGGTCTGGGGCCACCCAAAGACCCTTTTTTGAATGCAAGAAAGAAGTTTTTTTTTCATTACTTAAAAGCATTTATTATTATTCTTGTTTATCCTTGTATATTTATTTTATCTTTGTTATAATATAACCTGTTCCAAGTTCAGGACGACAATTAAAACTTACAAAACCTTTTGAATCGTATATGCATTTATTATTCTACACTCTGTAATGCAATATTTAACGATATTGATATTGAGGAAACAGAAACACATAAACGTCTCTTATTACCTTTGTGAGGAGTAAAAATAAATAGTTTCCAAGTCCATTATCGATACTGACTGTTAATCAGTTACGTTACATTATTGGAATATCTGTTACCGACCCACCTCTACGTGTCGCAGAAATATCGCACAATTTTCGCGCGACACCTTGTCGCGTCGCCGAATATTGCAACACGTGTAGCGCGATATTCGCGCGATACATGTAGCGTCGCCGCTTGTCGCGCGAAATTCGCGCTAATTTCGCGCGACGTGTCGCGACGCAGTGTCGCAGAAGTATCGCCACTTGTAGCGCGAGATTCGCGCGATATTCCCGCGACGTGTAGCGGCTTTTTGCGACGCGACGTCGCAGCTTCACCTGCGAGTTTCGCGCGAATTTCGCGCCACAAAAAACGCGCCTGTTTGGGGGAGGCTTATCGCGCGAATCTCGCGCTACAAGTGGCGATACTTCTGCGACACTGCGTCGCGACACGTCGCGCGAAATTAGCGCGAATTTCGCGCGACAAGCGGCGACGCTACATGTGTCGCGCGAATATCGCGCTACACGTGTTGCAATATTCGGCGACGCGACAAGGTGTCGCGCGAAAATTGTGCGATATTTCTGCGACACGTAGAGGTGGGTCGGTAACAGATATTCCAATAACGTAACGTAACTGATTAACAGTCAGTATCGATAATGGACTTGGAAACTATTTATTTTTACTCCTCACAAAGGTAATAAGAGACGTTTATGTGTTTCTGTTTCCTCAATATCAATATCTCTAAATATTGCATTACAGAGTGTAGAATAATAAATGCATATACGATTCAAAAGGTTCTGTAAGTTTTAATTGTCGTCCTGAACTTGGAACAGGTTATATTATAACAAAGATAAAATAAATATACAAGGATAAACAAGAATAATAATAAATGCTTTTAAGTAATGAAAAAAAAAACTTCTTTCTTGCATTCAAAAACGGGTCTTTGGGTGGCCCCAGACCTACCGATTCTGTTCTGCCTAGAACGGGTGGAGACGCGGGCAAAAGCTACTATCAGATACACAATCTTACTAGCTAGGAAACTGGCACATGAAAATGTAAATTGTCTATTAAGTTTGTATACTGGTGCAGTCGGGTAAAAACATAACCCACCTTTTGGCACAGCCGGGTAAAATATAACCCTCCTTCTGTCGTAGTCGGGTAAAAACATAACCCTCCTTCTGGCGCAGTCGGTTATAAAACATAACCCTCATTCTGATCCAACATAACCCTCCTTCTGGCGCAGTCGGGTAAAAACATAACCTTCCTTCTGGCGCAGTTGGATAAAATACTTAATCCTTCTTTTGGCCCAGTCGGGTAAAAACCATAACCCTCCTGGCCCAGTCGGGTAAAAAACATAACTCTCCTTCTGGCGCAGTCGGGTAATGAAATAAATACTTGCACGCAATAATCGTTATTTGAACAAAAGCTATTACGTACTAGTTACAAAAACGGAACGCGGAACGCGAATCGCGGCGCTACTCTACCTTGGCCCCCCCGGGCCTCACCCCCGTTGTCGCGTCGCAGGAAATTCGCAGAATTCCGCGACAGCGACGCGACGTGAAGCGGCGACAGCGGGGCCTGGGGCCCGGGGGGCAAGCGCGGCGTCGCAGAATATTCGCAGCCACACAGAGGGGGTGAAGCGGCAACAGCGGGGCCCGGGGGGCAAGCGCGGCGTCGCAGGAAAATCGCCGCTACACAGGGGGGGTGAAGCCGCCACATCGGGGCCAGGGGGGGCTGTAGCTGCGAAATCGCGGATTTATCGCGGCAGTGTGTAAAAGCGACAGCGTCCCAGTACAAAATGTACTGAAAGTAATTATTCGCGCGTTATTCGCGCTACAAAAATCGCGCCTGTTTGGGGGAAGCTTAAACTCTGTTTTTGCAGTGGTGCAGTCAGGTAATTCTTAGTCGTCTTGGATGAGGCAGCCAACCTTAAATTTCTCAAAAAGCGGCCAAGTGCGAGTCGGACTCGCCCATGAAGGGTTCCGTAGCAGCAAGTAACATAATATAAAAGTTTTTGTAGTTCGCTGTAACTTGAATGAAAGGTAAATTGCGGTTTACGATTTATGACGTATTAAAAAAAAACTACTTACTAGATATCGTTCAAACCAATTTTCGGTGGAAGTTTGCATGGTAATGTACATAATATATTTTTTTTAGTTTTATCATTCTCTTATTTTAGAAGTTACGGGGGGGGGGGGGGGGACACACATTTTACAACTTTGGAAGTGTCTCTCGCGCAAACTATTCAGTTTAGAAGAAAATGATATTAGAAACCTCAATATCATTTTTAAAGACCTATCCATAGATACCCCACACGTATGGGTTTGATGAAAAAAAATTTTTTGAGTTTCAGTTCTAAGTATGGGGAGCCCCCAAAATTTATTGTTTTTTTTCTATTTTTGTGTGAAAATCTTAATGCGGTTCACAAAATACATCTACTTACCAAGTTTCAACAGTATAGTTCTTATAGTTTCGGAAAAAAAGTGGCTGTGACATACGGACAGACAGACAGACAGACAGACAGACAGACATGACGAATCCATAAGGGTTCCGTTTTTTGCCATTTGGCTACGGAACCCTAAAAATGACATAGGTATCTAGTAAAGAATGTTGCATTCTTGTTGCATTACCAACAGTATATGCTAAAAAAATATAGTATTTTATAATGTCGTGGCCAGATCATTGGCCAGATCATGATATGACCAAGGAGAAATGTTTCGGAGCTCCTCGATAATATAGCCAGGCATTTCAGTATCTGCCTACGACATAATATAAAATCGCAATGTTTTATAGCTATCATATGCATCGTTGATCTATTAAGGTCACAAGCGCAAGCCATCGTGCCAGCTTATAACAAACTACTGAACATGTTTAAATATGTTAACATAATAAACATTACTTGCTTGTTATAACTTGATAAAGAAAAATATAAAACAAAGCGCTCAATGAATAGTGTAAAATGCGAAAAAGACAGCGTTAAATTCTTAGATAACGGTCTACCGCGATTAAGTAATAAAGTTTTAATAGTTGCACACAAAGTTAATTGTATAAGTAATAACGTTATCTAGATGTGTGAAGAAATTTTGATTAGTTGGCTAGAAATGGATTTCGAAAGATGCTTCGTCATATTTGAATGTTGGATGAGTACCTTTACAGGGGTTAAAAAAGTGCGTTTGAATTTTAAGGGGTTACTCAGAATCAAGTATAGAACCCGGGAAAAATATTGAAAAAATCCGCTCTTCAAATATTTTTTCATATTCTCATACTAAATCTGAATAGTGAATCAAGAATTTGTAAGAAAAACTGAAAAAAAAATTTGAAGGGCGGATTTCTTTAATATTTTTTCTGGGTTCTATACTTGATTCTGAGTAACCCCTTAAAATTTCAAACGCACTTTCTTTAACATCCTGTATAGTTGTAGAGCCCGGTAATTAAGGCTAAAGCTGACTTATCATTATGAACCACTTTTGCTCTACGATGAACCAGTTCAGTAATTAAATAAGCAGTTATTGAGTGAAGTCAATTTATTTTAAAGTTATTGAATATATAGGTATATGTATACTTACAAATAAAGACATTAATCTTTGTAAGGTTTGGTTCCATTAATGAGGGTTTTTTTTATTTCTAGAATATAAGAATAAGAATAATATCTGGGACAAATCACACACGGTCATCTGGCCCCAAACTAGGATTCCCTGTATCTTGGGAACCAGAGACTGATATACATACACATATATATTTTTAATATATGAAAATAATCAATAAGCCTTTACAACAACGTGGTACTAAACAATTCTGACTCGATTAACTTAATTACGTTTTTATTAAAATGATTTCTAAAACCATGCGCCCATAAAGTCAGAAGTTTTTTTTTTATTACATCGAGAATCTGAAAATTCTTATTAATATTATAAGTGCGAAAGTTAGTTATTTTTTTATTTGTCCTTCATTCAATTCGCAATGGTGCAACAAATCAACTTGATTTTTTGGGCAGAGATAGTTGACGGGGTGAAAAATTGATACAGGCGCTACATTTTATACTGTAAAAATACTTAATTCCCCCAGTAATTACACCTATAACTCCAAAAATAATACAACATAACAAAGCAATGCTAATTATTGCTTTAACTTCTTAACCGACTACGTTGAAATTTGGCTAAGATGTAAAGGCTCTTAGTTAGAGGGCTGTGAACAACTTAAAAAGTAGATAGGTTAGATAAATCCCGAAAAAGTAATTTTCTTGTTGGCAAGCCGCATAGGTATCACTATCCCTAGGCAGTTGTTCACCCTCAAAGACAGTGAAATTAAAAAGTTTAAAACTATATCCACGCAGGCAGAACTGCGGGCAAAAGATAGTAGTTTAAATGTAGTACCTATTGTCAATTCTAAACAAACAAAAGACACCAAAATATTTGAACTTGTCCCTAATTGCATCGTTGTCACAATCTGTCAAATCACGTTATTGCCATGTAATCTCGTCGGTAGCAGCCGGCATTGTACGTTTGAGTGTTACTAGCATTCTCTATATCCTCGATTTCATTGTCCCGTCGAACAATGTGTATTGTGTACTTCCCGACGTGTCCGTTCGTCCGTCCGTATTCGACCTTGTACCCCAATACCTAATTGGCTTACCCCATCACTAGAGATCTTGGAAACTTCGCAGACACTTGAAGATGAATGTGTATAAGTTACCAAATTTGAAATACTCGAACGTAATATTGGGAAAACAAAAGCATTTCTATGACTTGTGTTGTAGGAAAGAAACCACTGTCGGAAATTTTGGAAATGGCGAGTTATAACTTCGGAATGGTAGGAATTTTGTACTAGATAGAAAAAAATATTATTTAAAAAAATATTTTAATCATTTACTTAAGCAAATACCAGTTAGGGTTTGAGTTCTCAAGTATGATAATCAAGGGAGACGACAGTATAGCGACTGGTGTTCTTTTAAAAGTATGTAGGTATAATGTTTTTTAATGTTTTCCTTTTTCTTTTCATCAACTGTGATAGTTTTGAAAAAGAACCTGACATAGCTTAATTTTGTTGTGTTGTCTGTATTTCTGCCCTCACATATCACTCATAATGCTATCTGTACTTTTAATTTATTGTCATATACTCATTTAATTTTAATTATCATCCTTAAATAAGTCTCCTTGAATCATATACTCGTCAACAACATCTTTAACATCGCAATAAGTATGACAGCCAGTAATATTAATTTTCGATAAGAACTGTGTCTGAACTCTGAACATTGAATACCACAGACCCATGGGCCAAAATTATCTCAAAATTTTCCTCTACTGGTAACAAAAATGTTTAAAAATACCAATGTGTCCAGTAGTTACCGAGAAAAAAAATTGCCTGATTCTTTTAAAAATAGAAAAAAAGAGAAAAGCCTATTTTTCATATATTTTTTACCATGGTTTAAACGAAGCATCTAAGAAATTCGGAATATTGTGAAATTAGGTAATTATAATAATGCGACTCAAACTTCAGCAATCAAAATAGGCTGTGTACAAGCCTAATACAGTGTCAGTAACAATAGCACAAAGTTGGTTCAAGCGTTTCCAGTCTGGGAGTTTTGACGTTAAAGATCCAATAAATCAAAGGAAATCTTGTATTTTTATACAAAATACAATAAACGAAATATTTCCCTGAGCTTAAGATCAACTGTAATATTCTTTCACCTAACACTATACAAGTATACATCCAACCTATTGTGTTGAAGTTTATAGTCCTGAACATCATCTTCATTTCAATGATTAACATCCGGTCATTGTGCAGTATCGTTGCGCATGAGGTCTGTAATTAGCACAGAGACATCTACAGCTGTTCCATTATTAAGATATACATAATACGAATGTACAGTAATACCCCGCTTAACGCGAGTGATGCGTTCCAGACAAAATCGCGTTAAGCGAAATTCGCGCATAACGGGGCACAAACAAATAACGAGTTAAAATATAAATCAATGTACTTTTGTTAGAGAAAATTGTCACAAAATATTAATCACTTGCACTTTTTTTTCGCACTTTAGAAAAATAGCTGTCTAAGGTTTTTTGTGTCGCATTTTGTTTGCGCTCTTGCAAAATTCTAAAAACTATTTTCCTATCTTTGGAGTTACCGGCGAGTCAACCGTCAATCGTTTTTCAATTAATGAGCAGTTACGGTTTGCTATTGGTCAATGCAATCACACCACTTAGCATGCAAATGAACCAATCAACGCATTCGCGTAAAGCGGGGTAAATTAGCGCGAATTTTAAAAATCGCACTATAACGAATCCGCGTAAAAAGGGGTCGCGTTAAGCGGGGTATTACTGTATATCTTCCATATTTACGTTACGTTGTGACTGCAAATACGTCGGACGCATTTAAAGAAATGAATAAAAAGCCGAAACTGGACATCTTTACGTAAGGAATAAATTGTTAATTCTTTAAAAAAATGTGGGCTTCCCCTTAATCAATTAATCAGGTCACAATTGTAATCGTCCTATATTGAATTCGCAAGTATCTTAGAGACTTTTGGAATTTTAGTTTGTAACCAGTTAATGGTACATCAATGCTACATTTCAACGAGTGGACTACCTTATGAGTACAACAATGAGCAACAACACCTTGACAGTAATGTCAGACGGATGTACCTTTACGTACGAGGAAAGAAATTCAACTAAAACCATTAATTTCAAACAAACATATAAAATAAATACCTTCGTGAAGAGTTACTAGTTTAGATATTTGCATGTATTATATCTACGTCTACGAGTCCTAGTCATGCTCCCTAAATATCTAAAATCAGACAGTTTCTTCTCATGAAACTGAACTTTCATTAAACAAAGGTACTGTAATGTTTATATTTACTTCTATATTGTTATATCAAAGGCTCGACAACTCACCATATGCACACAGACACTTCTCACCGTACATACGTCACCTCCAAGACATTGACAGTACTCTCTATGCCTTGCCATACCATGAGCACGAGACAGTGTAAACGTCATACAAACACTACAGGTACTCAATTTGCAAAAAAAGTAATTTCTCATACTAACTGATGAGCTGATAAGCCAACTTGACTATATGAGAAGTTTAGACAATTTCTTAAAAAAAGACTCTTAATTTAAATGAGGGTACAAGTTCTCGGTTTCATTAATTACTTGGTTAGTTCTTCACATTTTGGAGTTATCAGTGACGCAAAAAAGGAAAAAGTTCAAATTTAAGAATCGCTGTCCAAGAAACCACAAGCACTTGATCGAAATACGATGAGTCATTAATTCGAAAACCAGTCTACAGAACAAGTTGGTCACCGAAGTGTTTGGTTTTGAAAAATGTTGCAATTTATATTGGATGGTGCTATCTGTGTACGTCACTTAAATGTTCCTACTTTATTACTTAAATCTAGTACTGTGACGTCAATGCTTATGGATAATTACCTTCATTAAATTTTCCGTCCTTTTGTACTGCTTTGACTTATCTTTTAATTGTTTATGGATGAGTAAGGCTGTTACTTCCACATAGGAAATCTTTGATCAATTTCATTATTCCAGATTTGAATCAATGTTATTCAGTACTTTTTTAAATTCTTGACAGCAAATATGTACTGGGCAAAGACCTAATGTAAATTGAATACCAACCGTCAACCCCTAAGCTGGAATCAGACGCTTCAATGTTATCGTATTGTTTCGTATATGTACTTGCATGCACTTTATGCAGATCCACGTATGTTACATACTTCGACGGATTCGTTGTAAATTTTAAATCCAAAATATGTATACGCTTACTAATATTTCAATACAAAAATCAGATATACCTCCACATATACCCTACAGAAATAACATATTTCGTAGTGAAAGCAACGTTCGGAAACCACTTTGTTTGCATATCGATTAGCTATTGCATCCGAATATTTGAAAACCGAACCAAAGCCCTTTGACGTTTTCCTCAGTTTCTCTGCCTACCTTTCTGTTGTTGTGCTGTCAAAATAACGCACCATGTTAGACAAGACGAGATAAGCGTCAACGTAACGTTTGTATGGTAATTGTAGAAAGTTATTGCTAATTTTAAGCTTTGAAAGAAGTATCGATGCTAACGATACAATAGGCATTATTTGAGTTTGCGTGCACCATCCTTGACTATATCATTACTTTCCATCATTTTGGATGTAGTATTATCTGCATCATTTACTGACCGGCTACACACTAAACATCTTAGCGTGTTTGTCAAAATCATCTCGCATACGTGTTCGCGATTCATCGAGCACAGTTCCGTTATTGGCTTCATCGCGTACAGAAATAACAGTTATTCGTTCGTACTAGCCGTTGTTGTAGAGAAACCCACGGCCTTCGACGGACGAGCGCTGAATACTACGGAATAAGGCCTTTTGTTCGATGTCTAAAGCGACTATTACAATAATACTATATTTAACATGTTTAGCTACTAATGTAGGTTTATGGGTTAGTATTTGTGGACTAATTGTATGAAGGTCATGAATTCTTTTAGTTCTTTTGGTCGTTTTTACCAAACCATTCCACCACAAGAGCTTGAAATAAAGCGTTCTTTCTTTGACCTAGAAATATATACATAGAATCTTCTTCTTTATGTTATAATTTCTTATTTTTTTTGGTTTGTGCGTCTTACATCTCTACATCCATATCAATTTTAATATTATGGTCAACCTACTATTTGGAAACTATTCACAGCAGATTCGCTATTTCTGTCGTTAAAATATCGACTTGTGTGATAATTTCATTACAGAATATTTGACACACAAGCCAGGAATTTTATTTATTAACAGCTGACCAAACATATGTGTTTATTTACCAACCCACGGATCACCTTTTAGTCTCACTATAAGTATTGTATATCTTATCTATTATGAATTCATGACTATAAAACAACACAGTTGCGTTATACTCGTACCTTATAACATTTGTTTATGAACAAGTTAAGCGGTAAATACAACTAGCATATTCTACAATATATTGTGTATTATGCACTGTTAAATTTTTGCAGCTATAAGAGATTCATAGTAGTGGTATAGGAAGACCAAGTTAATCTTATGCAGCTCCTAAGTACATGGTGCTAAATTGCTTCTTTAAGTAGCATGATAAGTCTATAAGAGCTACATAGAAGACTGAAATGAAAATGAAATAATAAAAAAAGATAGTTTGGTATATCACTTTTATCTGTAAAAATACTATTTGAATTTTTTGGGCTAGTTAAGAAATATTAAGACTATTTGCTAATTGGGCATTTAGTTCAACTATACTATACACTATACTTTCCTATAGTTAGATAACAACATTGTTAAAACCATTTCGTGGTATTTATGCGGTCTCAAACACTTCGTAACCAAATAATCTGATTTCCGTCACGTATTGGACTTTCCAAGAGTTTTACATGCGCGAGCGCCATTCCAAATTCTAAATTGATAGTGACAGTCGTAGTCGCACGCGCAGTTTTGCAAGTCTCGGTTGTTATGTTACCAGTTGTGATCGATTGGATGGACTTATCGAATTTATTTGCTTCCGTACTTAATCATTGATTTATTGTGTCGAGCAAAGAAATTCCGACTGTTGTTTTTTTTCTTTTGCCGCTGAATAATAACTTTTCTATCGACTATCTATCTTCATGGAAAGTCGCGCATATTAGTCCGCTTACTGCAAAGTGCAAACATAATCCTTGTTCTTCCTTGTTTATCTACAACTGATAAACCCTTGGTATGCTAAGTGACGATGATGCCGAAGACTGAAGCGGGCTGAACAAGATTCAGTTGATTTAAAAATAAGTATTTAATAATTATGAAGTAGACACATTTATTCGGTTCGGTTTCATCATTTTGCTCCACTTTTCAGTTTTGAACTGAAATGTTTACAAAACACCATCAAAATCTGTCATCATCCTGCGTTCCTTTCCTGATTGCCTTGTCTCAGCTGTCGACTTTATCAGATACAAACTAAGCTACTTTATCAGATGCAAACTAAGCTACTTTATCAGATGCCAACTATCATGGCACGTCATGACAATCTACTTTTAACTAACGACCACCGCACTATCCAACCGTTCCCAGTTGTTCGGTGAAAGCCGCACTCACGCTTGACCCCACTTGCACTTTCTGTGTTCTTGTACAATAATAATAACCATTGACAATAGAACAGGGTGCCTGATTTGCTGTTTATGATGTATTGTATGTGTGAATGATTGTTTGTTTCTTCGAGATTTTAGTGATGAGTGATTGATGTATGATGATGAATCGGCTGATTTAAAGATTAGTTGTGGGAATATTATGATATTAAAGATAAAGATTTCGATGTTTGTTAAGTTACAACTGAGCCATCTGTACTCTTCTGTAAAGTGCACTAGATTACGAGATCATTCGATAAGACCAGAGAACTCGGTATTTTCGTCCCCATCAATTATTATTTTCTATAAGAAGTTTCAGAATTATTATGATAAAATTATTATTATTAATTATGATGTACCACATTGTCCGCGATATTCTTCCCGAAAAAATAATACGGGCCTACTAACAAACAGAGACATTAAAATTCAAGAATAGTCAACAGTTTATTCTTTTCGTTTTATCACAATTACGATACAAGTCTTAGCGATGTAAAGTTAACTGCTAACAAGACATAGATGAGATCTTGTGACGTGAGAAACTTTGTTTGTTCAGACTTTGAATGCGTTCGTTTACCTCTCAACTAGTCGACTATGGGGGAATAATGGAAAATGGTGGAAACAACCTGCAATAATAGCACAGAACTACACAAAACCCACTTTCGCTGGCAATAGTTCATTGTTCGTCTAGTGAACTGGCCTTATGAGTATTATACGTAGACGGCTTTCAAATGCACCGTGAATGCAATTTTTATGCTTCTGACATAATCGCTCGGAGATTTGACCTTGAGTTACCGATAAAAACTTGTGCCAATGTAAGGAAATAATATTGTACACGTTTATTAGTCTGTAAAAATGATGAAATACAAAATTTTCATGATACATCTTTAGGCAGTTTGTCAATAGACCAAGCCTAAGAGGCAAATAAGCCACTTGACTTATTTAGGCGATCGCGAAATAAATTACTGCAATAAAATTTTTGGTTGCGTAGAATAATGACTGCAATAAATTTTGCATGTAATTAATAATCTATACGTTATCACAATTTTATGTTTGTTGTTACGTAGCTAGGTGCATTACAAATTACTGCTAATGCCACACTTCCTACAATCACTCTAATTGTTTTTATTCGATTTGTTACAGATGGCGTAGAAAAGCGGTCGAGATCTCTCACAAATGTTATTCAACAATGTAATGGAAGGCGAAACGATAACTACTAACAACCTGATATCATCAATCAAAAGACTCAACAGCGAAGAGAAAGAACACGGCACTATAAAAGCACTGCTCAGAAACTTTATCTTACCAGACACTGACAGTATGGCTATCAAAGAAAACCAAAGTGATGCTAACAAATATGTTTATACCGTTCCAATAAAAACTCCCGCTGTAAGCGACAGAACAAAGTCTATTAACGAGGCTAAACAGGCATTTCTAAATTCTACAGTTAGTTCAAACACTATTATGCCTCGTGCTGATAGAGAAAAACAGGAATCTTCTATTCATTATGCTCAGATAGCTGTAACTACAGGAAGTGACGATACTAGAAGCACAGGTGGAGGGAACGAAACCAAACGCATTGTTAGTTCCATTAGAAACAAAATAAACATATTACCGACAGACATATCATGCAATGCAAAAAGAAAAATAGATCAACAGCAGCCTAGAAAAGTTAGTTTCAAAATAAAGAACGCATCTTCATCTTACAAAAGGCCTCCTATAGCGACAAAAACAATGACAATCACGAGTTCAAAAGTATCAGAACTGACGAAAAAATTTAACGAATTGGATAGCGAATCTCATAAAAGTAACACGATACAGTCGAAGCTAGCTAAAACTATAGAAGATCTACAGTCACGAGGGTCAGTCAGTAATAGTTCTACACCCTCATCAACACTTAGCTCTAGCCCTAACATAAAAATTGTCGTGCGTCATAGAAGGAGTTCAAAAAGACGTAACAACAGAAAGAGATGTTCCAGTATGGATTCTATAGACAAACTAATTTTATCAGACAGTTCTTCTACCAAAATTCGCGTCATCAGGTCCAAATCTGATGGTAATAAAATTCCGAAATCCCCAAAAAAGCGATCAAAATACCAGCAAGATTCGAGCGAACAGCACAGTGGATCTGATACTGTTGACGGATTGACACCTATATCCAACGAGTCACCAAATGAGATAAAAAATAAACCGACTGAAAAAAATGTTGTTAAGAATGTGATTAAAAAATTTGAATGTGAAATTGCTCAATCAAACCCTAACAACACATTAAGACGACAAGCCGATGAAAAGAAAAGTACAATAGTAACTAAAGAAAAACCCAAAGTACCTGAAAAGAAATCAACATTAGTGTTAACCAAAAACCTCGTCGTGAAGGACGGTATTCCTAAAATAAAAACTGTCAAAGCTCTTCCAAACGAATCACATTCTAAACTATTACAAAATGGCCAAAAAGAAATAAACTTAGAAGTTACGAAAAGAAAAGAAGCTATTTACGATCGTAAAAAATATAGGACTAACTATATTCATTCAGACAAACTGCCTTTAAAAGTAGTTGAAATTATTCCAGAAGATATAAATGAAAGCGCAGCATGTATTACGGACACCGCTGAGCAAACTATTAATGAAAAAGAAAACTCAAATGAACCTGACCCAAAAGAAGAAGAGAAAATCTACCAAGATATTAGCTCTAATATAGCACCCAATGAATCTTTTCTGTGGCGTAGAAAAAGTAGTACCCAAATATACTCTGACAGTGAAAAATCCATATCAGATAGTCCTTACAGCTTCGTTTGTATTACTATGAATGAAAGCGTCTCTTCTTGTTCTGATATAAAGCATGAAATCTCACTCAAAGAAGAATCTCGTGATGAAGTATTTGAATCTCAAGTTACAATACAAAATGATACGTCAAAACCAATGACAAGTACTGATTTTGAAAGCAATTTAATAGAAGCTTATAACAAAGAAGTTCTTGTAGGATTCACGTCTAGACCCGCTAAGGAAAAACCAGTTGATGACGACTATGAGCTCTTAGAGCCTAGAGACACTGATAATGTCTTAGTTATACCTATAAAAACAATAGATAGAACTTCAAAAATGAATTGCCCTTTGCCTGAAATTCCTAAACAAACTCTGCCTGACTCGCCAAAAAGGGATTGTAAAGAAAATATTTACCAATGTTTACTTGAGATGAGATCACACCCTGAAGGCGACGAAAGCAGTTTACATAATTATGAACTGTGTGATTCTCAACTAGAAGAAAGAACACGCGGTGATGGAGACAGTGACGATGGATATGAATACTGTAAATCGCCAATCAAACCTTACTGTCTAACGTCAAGCTCGGGAATCCAAATTGCTGAAGATTACCAACCTTATTCTCAAGATAAATATAAAAACTACGCAATAACTAAATCTGTGAGTGGCACTTCTACTGTTAGCTATGAGAAAATCGGTTCTGAAAGAATTTACGAGAAAATTCCCAATCATAGTCCAAAAAAAGATGATAGTCCAGACTACAGTAGCAGACATTCCTTTGTATCCTCAGACTACACAGGGTACAATGAATCGGAGAACATTTACGACACGATCAAGCATGGAGACGGAGCGTCTCTGTCTCACTGCTATGAGAGTATACCTAACAGTCCCAGTATAGTTAGGCTGAGGAATAATCTTCGGAAGCAAACCAGCACCGCACAGAAGCGGTTATCTTTCGACACTGTGTCCAACATCAGCCAGTCGACAATGTCTAGTGAACAAAAGACAAACAGCATCTACGGGCAGCGCTCTGTAATCAGCTACAATGGACAAGAGATCGCCTTCCAAGTCCCTTCCAGCGAAGTTAGCACTAGTGGCAGCGACCGAAGCGACGACTGGGTGGATGTCTCTGATGAAGAGAAGAATGATGAGCAAAAAATAATTATGTAAGTTCATTTGTGAATACATCTTACTATGCTTACATATAGCTCTTCAAATTTCTGAACAGGTTTAGTTGAATAGCTGTAATCTCTTGAGTAAACACTTGGTGAAAAGAACTAAATCTACTTACGACCATAATTATACATCGTTGTGCCAAAGCCCCCGCTGAGGATATAGAGAGAAGTTTTTTATTTGCATAGGACACTTTCAAATTGCATAAATCGTGGGTGGGAATCGTTCTTATCCTACTTAAAACGAATCTTCAGCATAAAATGCATTAATCTTTATAGTAATGTCAATGCATATTAAATTTAATACACAATCATAAATAAATTATTTGCTACATACCATGACCAGACCACCAACAAATATGGTATCATTATTGATTGACCTATTAATGTAGGTTCAATGAAAACGCATAAACCAGACCAGTTCGTAATCAGCAAAATAGCAGTTTGTAAAGAGAAATGTAAACATCCTTATCTGTGTATACCTTATATTACACTCCTATTTGCCATCAGTTCAGTTTAAAAAAAAAACTGAGTCGCAGCGATCAACCGTGCTACTGTTTCTTTTTCTGTTTTCTAATTTAATATGGAATTTGGTGATTTCAGAGTACGCGAAAGGAGCCGAGGAAGGAAGAGTCCTATTAGTTGGTCCCAGAAAGTCAGACATCAGTGGCAGAATTCACCGAAACAAAAGAAAGACGAAAATGGTAAGTGCCATTTTTAGATATATTTTTTTAATGTTATACTGACTTGTGGTTCAATTTTTTAAACCGTGAAATTGTAATACACTAAATAGAATACACTATTACTTAGTAACGTTGTTATAGCGCCATCTATTGAAATGTAGATAAATAGCTTATTCTTGTAGAGCCTTTCTTGCCTTTATTGGCTCACAACGAAGAGCTTTCGTCGCTGTACGTTAGATGGCGTATCAATGATCAATAAATGTGTAAATCATTAAAAATAAACGGTTGCATTTTAAGATGCTTTAATTTAAACCTTGCAGTATATCCAAAAAAGGTAAATAGTTTTAATTACAAATAATATATTGTGATAGAATAAATAAATAAAATAAATAAATACCCGGGACAAATCACACACGGTCATCTGGCCCCAAACTAGGATTCCCTGTATTATGGGAACCAGCAACTGATATACATACACATATACGTTTTAAATACATACATATATAGATACGAGTATAATACACCCAGACACAGAGCAAATTAATCTGCTCATTACAGAAATGTTTGCCCTGGGTGGGGCTTGAACCCACGACTCTCGGATCAGTAGTCAGGATCACTAACCACTGAGCCACCGAGCCAGTCATTTCAATTTTGCGCAAGCGGTATTTGCAATAAGTTATTGCGAAAACCGCGGCGACAAACATCCCACGCGCGCATTGTAAGCCGCCAGTATAAAATAAATACATATTTTGAAAATTATACAGACAAGTACGTGGCTTGATTTCTTAATTTTTTTATTTATAATTATTATTATTTTTCAACTTCCAAGAAACAGAGTATCATGTATAAGAGATTTTTGTTTTATTATTTTCACGACATACATATTCTGTAAATGCAATAGTGTACGTTTACTTATTGTTGTTAACATGTTCTCTCTTATAATAAGCTTGTTGTATTTTGCAAGATACTTTACTGGCAGTGGTTAATGCTAACCGGCGTGAAGCAACGTTTGTTGTGTTTCGCCGAGTGAGTGAGGGTACCGGAGGCCCAACCCCCCCTCCCCCTCCCCATTCCCCCATCCCCCATCCCATTTCAAAGGTCGGCAACGCACTTGTGACTCCTCCGGTGTTGCGGGTGTCCATGGGCGGCGGTAATCGCTTACCATCAGATGATCTGTCTGCTCGTTTGCCACCTAAGTATCACATAAATGCTAAGAAGCGAATCAAGTACGTATAGAACTGAGTGAGTGAGGTTTTAAATAAAATCTATTTCTTTTCATTTTTAGATTCATGGTTACTCGGTACTCAGTTCTATACGTACTTGATTCGCTTCTTAGCATTAACCACTGCCAGTAATGTATCTTGCAAAATACAACAAGCTGATCACATTTAGTTACAGGCGTTACAGCGCACGCGCCGCCGCCGGTTTAACAGTAGGCGGCTGTTAATTGTTACCGGATTCCGGCGCAGACGTAGGCTGTCAACTGATACAAATAATTATCCAGTTAAGAAACAAAATTCGATAATTTATACTATGTATATGTTGTATCTTAGCGAATTATAATCTAACGATCAATATTGTCAGACTTTTACTATAATAAGTAAAGAAATCAGTTTTGATTTTCTTACAAATCAAACTATAAATTAATACTAACAAAGAAAAAACATAGAAAAATAAACCCACGATTTAAGAATTGATGTGACAATTTACGTTATTAGACAG
This sequence comes from Coleophora deauratella, assembly GCA_958295455.1. Taxonomy (NCBI): domain Eukaryota; kingdom Metazoa; phylum Arthropoda; class Insecta; order Lepidoptera; family Coleophoridae; genus Coleophora; species Coleophora deauratella. Next base: position 2,355,472 of record OY282391.1, on the reverse strand, counting down.
ATAAATAGTAAATAAATACTTTATTCAGAGAATAAAATATGTGTGGCAATTCACGTAGACATTTAAAGATCTAAAATGAAACTCATTTCACTGTTTTACGTACAACAAGGACCTGCGAACAAAACATGGAATTTTAATAATAGATACCCAGAACTAACGACCAGCGACATTCATTATTGATTTTCAGTCGGTCGCTATAGTTTCCGTAGAAAATGCGATTATAGCCGACTGCCTGATTCGAGATCGATTTGATATCCGACTGACCCACATAGATAATGCGGTACAAGTAGTACAACTTTTGTTGTAGTTTCTACATTAGTTTTAGTGCTGATTTCCGTACTAGAATCCGTGCCATTACTCGTTACTGTTTAAAAAAAACTGTGTATACATGCATACTTTCAAAGTGCTCATTTGTTGTCGAGATTCTAATAATAAAACAAATAGTTTCTCGCATTAAAGCTTAAATGTGACGCGGTATCCCACAGGGATCTATTTTAGGTCCCCTTCTTAAAATGTTTACCATATTTGCGAATGGTTGGTATTTCTAACCAAGGCATTATATTCTTTTATTGTTTTGATACCATTAGAGTTTTTTGTTTTTTTTTTTTTCATTCAGAAATGGTTTGTAATTTATTACTTAACGAACGGGTACGAAAGAGTGTATTTTTAAATCATTAATGTGGACTTTACATGTTTGTAAAAAATGTTGCAACAATGAGACTTCAAATAAGAATCTCTCATGTGTGTGACATGTACAAAACCCGGTAATACCGGTAAGTTCTGCTTTTAAAACAACACAATTGAATTGCTTTACGCATTCTTTAAAATAAATGACAAAAAGTTGCTTCCTATTCGTTACATGCAAAATTGTTCATTGTATCGCACATAATGTACTCCCATTAGAGGAAAAAACGTTCAGAACTGCTTTAATAATGTGAGTTATATTACCAGTAAATGTAGGTGGATAAGTTCAGATACATTTACTGAACTAAGAAAAATATGTTTATGTTTCGGTTTATCTTAGTTTTTTATTAATAACTAGCATCAGCTCGTTTTTTCTTAAAATCATGACTGTGATAATGTTTAATCAAAGATTTTAACTGTTAAAACAAATATGTAATATCAATTTACAGTAAGCAATAAATAGTATGTATATGTTTAATGAAAATGAAAGTAAATTGTATTCTATGTACCATACCATGCCATATATTAACTTTGCTTGTTAACAAATTATTTGCATAAACATATGCACGACGCAATCCCTACAAAGCATGTTGCACTTGTAAATTATTAGTCTTGTCAGTTTGTTACAAAACAAGAATTATAAGTTTACAAATGCCTTGATTTGACATGCATTACTTAATATGTAGGCAATTTCAGGGCTTGGTCGTCATAGTTCAGCGATTTGGTAACAATGGAGCCCCATTTAGAAGCCTTACTTCCTTATTAGGTGCGCGTACGCAGTCTAATTCGGCGAGCACCTCTCCGTGACTGCTTCGGCCATTCTTATTTTAATTTGGCTCTTTATTAAATATATATGGCGTCTAAACCTTTTTTTCCACAGTTCGCAAATAATACAAGCTTAAGCTTCAATTATTTGTAATTATCGATTGGCTCGATGTTTTAACAAATCGACTGTTTCACTGTTTCTTTTGAGGTCGTTGTTCTGACATTTGTTCGAGCACAGCTGTTGACAATTTGATTTTTCTGGTTTACCTAACGGTTCGTATTCTACTTACCACTTAAATATTTGAGATACACTTGAAATCTATCACTAAAGTTAAAAAAAATCGTTGTCTCTCCTTCTCATTGAATTGTTTTAGTGTAATAAACAGTTATTACTTTTAATGTTTCGTATTACGCTATTGCCAGCTTTTGAGTTTTTTGAACTCTTTATTTTTCTCCTTCAAAATATAGCAAGGGACATTTAAAAGTATGTGTACTACATCTACCTAAATAGAGAACATTTTGGCTTTTGACTTAGACTTTTTGAAATTGAACGTTTTGGTAATGCTAAAGGGACTTAAAAATGGTTATTATGCGAAGAAGCTTAAATCTATATAGTTCATTCCAATCAAAAAAGCAAAAGTAAACAAACGTAATATGCAGATGACATTGACATGTGTCACTTCCATAGTAAGTTTGTTTACCTTTTTCTTTCTTTTTATTGGAATGAACTATACATATAAACCTTGAATTTTTGACGTCACGACACGGCTTACACAAAATCCCTTGTTTAAACTGTAGCCAGTGACTAGTGATATGAGAATCACGACACACCCAAACAATGGAATACCTCAATATATTGTCATTAGCTTAAAGAACTTCTCACGAGGCTTCGCTGCGGATACTCAAGTGAATCCTTGACCGTATAAGAGTATTGGTGTATGAAACAACATACTCGTTATGAGTTAAACGTCTAACCACTACAATTAGGGCTTTGGTTTTGGAATTATAGCATTGCTTCTATACGGCGGACCTTGTGAGTAGAGGTCATTCTAAATTGGTACAGTTATGATGAATTGGACTTTTACAGTGATAATGACAATGCAAGTTCAAAACGAGTAGTCTTTTTTAGAAGTTATGAAAGATAAATTTGAAGATTGGAGCCAAAAATAAACACAAATGCAGTTTGTTGAGTAATACTCTTAGTATCATATTACACCTCACACATTACGGTATTATGATTATGATACTGCATGCATTAAAAGTCCAAGATAACGATTAATCAAAGCCTCTATCAAACTTGATTAGCAAAAACCTTAAAAACATGTCTGTTACAATCTGCTTTCTAAATCACAATCCAATAAGTCAAGTATATCTCAACAATGACAATACATAGCATACGGAACGAAACTTGTACTGTACTACAATGTGGCCGCAAAAAGCTAGAAACGTGCGATCAACCGCGAGAAACCGATCGATATCACTGAGGAAAGCCGATTCCAACTACTGCCGCACGGATGAGTTAAACGACAGTAATCTTTTCAGAACAGAAAGTTTTAAAGGTATTGCGTGAAGGCTTGTCAAAGAATGATCTTTTTAAACTAATCCAACAGTTAATATTGTACTTAATGCTTCTGCCAGAGTCAAAGTTCATCTTGATAGGGATAACTTTAGACGCAACGGCGTCTATCAAGGTTATAAAATAAGAGGTCGCTTTTTGCAACTGCAGGTTTTATTCAGAATTTTAACCTTCGTTGCACTGGTATTTGATATACAACTTTCTATAGACAACTTTAAAATTATTTGTTTTAATAACTTTAGTTAGCTGGTATCTCTAAAACTTTATACAAATTCTGTAGCAATGTCAATAATTTGTTACTTTCGCTCGACAATTTTGAAAACATTTCAAGTGAATAAAAACTAAGGCGTGATTGTGAGAATCGTTTCGTTTCAGAAGTCAGATAACAATGGTCAGATTCTGTCGTCGCTGGCTTGTTTGGGTTTTTATTGTAGTGCAGTTTGATTACAGCATGCCATTTACATACGTACAACACACTGTACATGGGTTCTATAACAAGATAGTGTCGCAAACTATGAAAATCATTAAAATCTAACAAAGTTGCTTAAACAAAACTTGGAGCAGTATTTTTCAGACAGACCAAAGCCACATCAGAGCATCTTGCTTGACCCTTTGAACTATAGTTAATAAGTTGGTCTTGCCGAAAGGTCAAGAGCAAAATTTCTAACAAGTCATCAGCCTAACTAAACCAAATGGTGTCTTGAGTCACTACAAAGCAGGAAGTGTCAACAACCGTCTGTTCATGCCTGCCAAACTGTTGACCTTCACACAGCTTAACGACAAACCTGTCACTCAGGCGCACCAACCAGCGGCAATGTGCAAATCTGCGCAATCTCGTTACCTTGCGCAATAACAGCCAAAATCGAACATGGGATCAATTATTTACCTGATCCAGTTGTAAAACAACGTTATGTCACTAAAATCAACGAGAACATTGCTCTACATTGCTCTCGTGTGTTAGGTTCAATTTGCTAACTGCCAACTTCTGGTTTCTATTGCAAAATTGTTGTTGCCTTGTTCAGTGACTCCTTTATTGCAGTGCTCTGTGCCATTGTCCATTTGCAATTTACGGCAAAATTGATATTGTATCGCTCCACATTCCTGCCTGGACCAGTTTTCTAAAATGTGGTCTTGGTTCTTGCAGAGCAATATCTGTGTATTTCTGTGTCAACTGCCAAGATATTGCCTGCGATAATCTTCGAAAGTTACGAAGACGTATCCTCATATTTTCTTCAAATGATAATTTTATGTCTATATGAAATAGGTACTATTTGTAGCAGAAGTAACAAACTTAACTGATGTAACAATACAGAATATAAACTAAGATCATCACAAAATTAAAGATCGGGATAAGCCTTTAAGCACAAAGTAATTTAGCATATCTTGCAATAAGCTCATAAGGGGTTGACGTAAATGGGTATTCCAGTTCGCCTCCGCAGCTGCTACAGTTGGTCAGGTTTAGCGTGGGAGAGGGACAGCATGCTGGAGGCTCGCGTCGCCGGTTGCGCTCGCGCGTCGCGGCCGCGCGCGAGTGTACCCTGCGCCCGCGCACGCCGACGGACGCGTGCAGTCCCGACAGTGAAAGTGGATTTTCGTGCACAATATACGATTGTGGATGGGATTACAATAAAACCAATTTGCCGTGAAATATTATGTGTGTAACAAAAATCAAGTGTGCGTCATATTTATGACGATTGGGTGCGTTGTTGAATGTCGAAATAGCAAATTAGTGTTTATCACGTCAAGCCGGCGTTGTGTCAAAAGTTTTCGCACACACGCGCGAATTTTACAACTGTCAAAATTATTACCTCGACCACTTACTAGGGAGTGTTTAGCAATTAAATTGGCAACATATTTCACTTTCTACTGTTAGATTATCGCATTATCTTTCGTCACGCTTCAGCTCGTGTCCGTCAAACTAAACAGAGTTAGTTTGTAGTTTGCTCTGGTTTACATGTAATGAAATGGGCATGTTCATTTGGTGTAGTTAGCTGGTCCACCTTGAAATCTTTACTTACGTAAATGTCGTGAATAAGTGCATTGCCTTGAAGACCTGTCTCTTACGGAAATAGATATCATCTTTTCTCATTTTAAGAAAAGAACTTTTGGTTTGTTTCAAAAAACTTTTGGTTTTTCTTTATGGTGCCACCACAAAGTTCTAGCTGTTCTGTTTTCAAATATCCGCGATGTGTTTTTGCGTCAGCTTTTACTTGTTTATTAATATTATCTTGCTAACAGGACTAATGGTTTACTTAATTATTAAAATTCCTTCATTTACATCATACTTCATTATCATCAAGTATAATCTTTTAATTTTTAAATATCCTATTGAAGCCAAATGTTTCTGATGAAAACTTTCCCACCATATCACAGAAACAGGATGTTACTCTTTTATATTTTTAAATACTGTGAAGCATCTGTCCAACGCCGCTTTTGTACTGACTTTGCATGATCCAAAAGCGAAACCATGATCCAAGTTAATCGGAATCCGATGCTTCCACATTCGGAGTGGTTTCATCATGAGTAGTCTCGCAAACAACTTCATTATTACTACAATTAACGGTTTTGCTTTAAATAGAACATTTTTGACTATTTAATTTAATTTAATTTAATTAACGACTTTACCTTTATTATCTATTTCGGTACTTTCAAAGTTTCAATACATTCTGTTTGTATTTTAATTCAATTTTCTTATATTGAGGTGAATTTATCTCACAGCAAGTAGCAACGTACGACTTTTCTATTTTGCTCTAACATCTAAATAAAAACAAACGAAAAGATATAATACGGTCTTGTTAATAATACAGTCTCATATACTTAGTTCAAGTAAGTCTTCAACATCATTAATTTAGTAATTTACACGAAGATCTGATAAAACGCAGAGGTATTTCTTGTTAAAGATAATGAATTAATTTGTATTAATAGGGTTCATTAGCCTTAGAAATTTAAACGTATGTAATGGAAAGTAATGATCCATGTCACGTAGTATACTACATGCTATTATAAGCAGTCATTACAAATGGCTTATTCGTTACTACTACTCTTAAATTATGTATCACGGTAGACAATTATTGTAAATATTTTCAAGGCGAAACGAACAAAGTGGCTATTATCGATATTATTGGTAAAGAAACTTTAAATCTATGACATTTCGTGAGTGAACAAGCCTTACAAATATAATTCTAAATAGTAATGTTTTATCTCTTTTATTATACTTAAAAGAGAAATTGAAAGACAGGTATGTTATTAAAGACACGCACTATCATGCAATATCAAGTGCAAAGAACAATTCCTTGAATTGGACTGAAGAATTCCTCATAAGAAAACCTCAGTTACGAAAAAGATAATAGTTACAGAAAGTAAACCAAAATCGTCAAACGTTATTCAGTACAGTTATTAATGAATTTAATACTTAGGAACATACAAAACTAAACCAAAGTTCCCCAAAGTTTAATTACAAAGAATGATGCTTATGGTGGTAATGGTGAGAAGGTTTAGAAAGCGTACATCGAGATAGTTCCGACACTGAAGCAGTGTTACATTGCTATCATCTAAATTAAACGATACACTTATTACCTATATTGCCTTAATACACACGTAACTACTTATATGTCATTGTATACAATACATACAGCATATTACAATAAGGCGTAAAAAGTTACATTAAATCAAAAGCCGAGCCGATTCAAGTATGTACCATCTCTCAAAATTCCAATTTTTTTTTATGTGATAGGTGGCAAACGAGCAGACGGATCACCTGATAGTAAGCGATGGTAAGCGATTACCGCCGCCCGTAGACACCCGCAACACCAAAGAAGTAACAAGTGCGTTGCCGACCTTTGAAATGAATAAATCAAACACTTTAAGTATGACGAAATTATCACTTACACTTACAAACATGCCATGGGCTTACCAATTATAGATGTAAACGAATGACACCTAAAAAAATACGGATAAATTCTATTTTTGATCGTGATCTTATCACTGTTTCTTAGTCTTTAATGAAGGTTCATGCTACAATTTCGCAAGTCAAAATGGCTTCCACAAAAAATCATGCCAATTAGTACGTAACATCGATCAATACTTTCGCGAATATTTAGATTCCAAGCGTTTGTTACTATTAAATTTGCTTTTGCTAGATTTTGCATCCATAAGTGCTTTTTTTCTTATAAAAGTATTTTACTGCATGGCAATATAACTATACTTTTTCAGCCTATTTACCCACCGTAAGTCAGATCATCATCGCTAATAGTACAGTTTATATCATTATCTGGTTCAGCCACTGTAGCGAAAACTGTTCTATCGGCTTTTCCGTTGATACGGTTGGGTTGATTTTCGCAGTTAATAAGATTAACTGTGTAAATCATTGTCAAAGCACAGTTTTTGCAACTTTTGAATTCATACATTAAATTTTTTATTATTACTACACCTACCTTTTAATAGATACGATTAAAGTCCAACAGTAGTTTCCCATTGCGCTGGGGAATCTTAGTAAGTCCGCTTCCATCTTCGGTGTCATTATCACTTACCATCAGGTGAGATGATACCATCATGCCATCATGACTTACCAATCGAGGGTGAAAAATAAACAGGTAGACACGAATTTTTTTAAACAGCCAATTGTATATGTAGTGACCTATTTTTCTACGAATCATTTGAAACGAAAAGTTTTTCAGCATAATGAATAGAGTATCCTACACCTATTTTGTTACACCACGTGAATACCATTCATATAGATACTTTCTTCTATATCTTTACAACTTCTATATTATCTAACACACCATAATTTCCAATCTGTGTAATCCGAAGCAACTATTTTAATTGATTTTACAGTTTCCATGCTACAGATTATGTTAGGCCTTCATTGTTTTGTTTCGCAACTTGGTATGCTCTGATTGCATTGCCGCCGTAGTCATCTAACTTAGTTTGGTACTGTATGCAACCGCGACTTTAGAATAATCTTCCTTCAACATTATTTATAACATAATTTTTTTGAATTTTGTTTAAAGACTTTAAATGTTTTTCGTTTCTTTTAAATATTCATGTACCCTCAGACTGAAAAAAGTATTTATTTGTTTATACATCGTATACATCGTAAGTTGAATAGAATTCACTCAAGCCAACATGGTTTGGTGACTTGTGTAAGGTGATGTCTGGTAAGCTGAAGGTTCCAGTACTTGTATGGTGCGTTTCGCAAGTGAATCCGTCTGTTTCGCCTACCGTACCCATTACAGTATCTACGTCATTCAACTCATGCACATTCATATCTGCCGGTGATTTGGTTTTGCAATGCACGCGCACCGTAACGTTACCACAAGTAGATAAACTACAAACGCTTGTTTTGTTACGTACACAATAACTGAGAAAAGTGATGAAAAAATGCGTTTACGTCTATTCATATTGTAAAGTTAATTCAAGGCTAGGCTGGCCTACCGTTTTCTACGGAATTCTAATTGACTCTATAGTTGGTAATGCTTTGATTTTGGTTCTTATTAGGTTGTTTGGAAGGAAAGTTATTTTGTCTACTATTTTCTTCTCTGTTTTGGCTTTAACTTCTTTGCTCATTGATATATTATTTCATTATTATGTTAGATCCGTCTCGCCAAGTAGAAACCCGTGCAGTAGAGTAGTACACCTTGAAAAATTCAATGGAATTAATCACTTTCCATCATTTCAAGCTTTTAAGCTGTTACCATTACTTTCATTAAACAGATAACACTGTTTTTGTTGATGTATGTATATAAATGAGAATGAAATTGCTGTATGTACTGCCGCAGATGAAAAATTTTTTTTGTCTTACGCCCTCGTTTTAAACTTTCAATCAGTATTAGGGCATGCAAATATTCGAAAATTTTGGTATTCGAATATTCGAATATTTTTGCCTGAGATATTCGAATATTCGAATATTATTCGAAAAGTTATAAAGTCAAATAAAATAGGGTTTTACGTGGTAGGACACTATTTTGCAATTAGATAAAATAGACTCATTAAAATTTCTAAAATCAATCATATTTATTTGCGACAACATGTTAAAAAATTATAAAATCAAACAACTACCTACTTCAAATAAAAGAAACAAGGTAATTAGTTTTAACTTAATAAACCCCATCTCTTCCCGTGGGTGTCGTAAAAGGCGACTAAGGGATCCATAAACCGGAAGATGGGGCAGCAGCGTCTTTTCCGCATACCATCTCGGCTCACGCCACACTGCGATCGCCAACCCGCATGCCAAGCATAGCGATTACGGCAACTCCCCCCCATGGATATAAACCCTAAAAAACGGCCCCTAGTCCCCGGCAGCCCCGCTATTCCTGACTCCGGTAGCGGTCACGGTAACGGCGGGGCATGGGGTGCGAAGAATCTCCGGCAGAGGCCAGGCTACCAAAAACGAAGTCCTTTGGCCCTGGCAACATACAACACGCGCACACTGCGAACAGACGAGAAACTCGCTGAACTGGAGGAGGAATTGAGCAGGCTACGGTGGGACATTGTAGGATTATGTGAAGTCCGAATAGAGGGAGAGGACACCATGATCCTTAAGTCCGGAAACCTGCTCTATTTCCGGGAGGGCGACCAGGGTGGTGTCGGGTTTATTGTCCACAAGTCCCTCGTTAACAACGTGGTCCAGGTCGAGAGTGTTTCGACGAGGGTAGCTTACCTTATACTCAGAATCACCAAACGGTATTCGCTGAAGGTCATACAGGTATATGCACCGACCGCGGAACACCCCGACGACGAGGTGGAGGCTATGTATGAGGATATCTCCAGAGCCATACATAGCTCCAGGACCCATTACACCGTTGTGATGGGGGACTTCAACGCGAAACTAGGCAAACGAAGTGACAACGAGCTGAGAGTGGGGAAATTTGGATACGGAGAAAGGAATGCGCGGGGTCAGCTGCTGACCAGCTTTATGGAGAAGGAGGGCCTCTTTATGATGAACTCTTTCTTTGAAAAGCCAAAACAGGCCAAGTGGACATGGCTGCATCCCAATGGTGTAGTAAAAAATGAGATTGACTTCATCTTGTAGACAAAAAGGCAAATATTAAATGATGTCTCTGTTATCAACTCGCTGAAGACAGGAAGCGATCACCGAATGGTAAGAGGCACATTGAACCTAAAAACAAAGCTGGAAAAATGTCGATTGATGAAGTCCACGCTCCGACCAGTGCCTATCCAATTCCAAAACCCCGAAAGCTTTCAGCTCGAGTTGCACAACCGCTTCGAATGCCTAGGAGAATGCGAAAGTGTAAACAAATACAACGACAAGTTCGTGGAAATTGTCCAAACGGCTGGGAATAAAGCTTTCAAAACCAGACGTTCAAAAAGAACATCTCGTATCTCAAACCCCACCAGCAAGCTCATGGAGGAAAGACGAAGCCTGATTCTAAAATCCTCTGAAGATGCTTGTCAGTATCGGCGACTAAACAGACAGATCCCCAAGTCCTTGACCCGCGATATACGTCAATTTAATAGAAATCGTATTAAAGAGGCTATCGAGCGTAATAAAGGGTCAAAAGTATTCGCAAGGGATCTGTCTGCTGGTCAAAGCCAACTGACTTAGACTCGGTGGACCGACGACCTGGTGAAGGTTGCGGGAAGCCGCTGGATGCGAGGATTGGGGAAGGCCTTTGTCCAGCAGTGGACGTCTTTCGGCTAATAGATAGATAATAAACCTATCATAATGATCTATCAATAATAGATATATAATATCATGTGATCGTCAATTATCATTGATTATCTAAAATAAAGTAATGAAAACAAAATTAAACAATTTCTGCTAACTTGGCAGTAACCTAAATAGAAACAATCACTCTCTGAGATCACGTGCATAAAAATAGTCCTTATTGGAAAATATAACAAATGAAAATACTTTAACAAATTTAATCCAGGTAAATTAATATATGGCAGTTTGCCATTCTTCTTCCCGAATAACGGCGAGCGCTCACGCAGGAATCGCACGATCCTTCTTTTGGGTGTGTTCACGCAAGATGCGTTTGAAGAAATATGTTAAAAATTTTTTTTTTGATTTTTTTAAAAATAATTGTAATACTGTCTTTTAATATTTAATGTGATGAAATAAATAAACTCGTTACCACTATGGATCAAATATTGTATAAAATTCGTTTACTAGTCAGTTCAAATGTCTTTAAAAATAATCGAATATTCGAATATTCGTAAACATTATTCGAATATTAAAATGAGGCGAATATTCGAATTATTCGAATATTCGAATATTCGATTGCAGGCCCTAACAGTATAGTTTTAGTTATGGGCCATCTTTTGATGATTTTAATACTACGAGCGTCTGAATGAATGAAACATTAAACAATATTCTTTCTCATCGTCTCAAATGATCATCGGCAAATACCACAAGAGCAAATAACCAAGTCCAGTGTCGATCGTGCCACTCGATTTCTCATGCAACATCGAGTTTGTTCTAAACCGGCTAAATCTTTACAGGGTGTATTATTTTTTTTTACTCTGTGAAGTAGCTACGGGATTATTTGAAAAAAATGGATAATGTATTATGTAGATACTGTATTGATTGTGATAGGCGAAACAGGCAGATTCGAAAGATTCAATTCAGGTTGTAAACGATAACACACGACAACGCATGTTGGATTATTAATATTATTATATATACCTAGTTAGTGTTAAATTTTCATCACAGCATACTACAGCTTAAGCTCAAACATGTCTCAGTTAAAGAATCAATAGGCAAGCCTTAGAGCTCTCACTACTGATAGTATACTTATATTTATAATGTTACCACTTGATTTTAAGTGCTGTTGACTGTACCAACACTGCATAAAAGACGATGTGGAAAATGCTGCGACTGCGACAGATATTGTTGCCGTTTCTTTCTTAAGTCTGGTTTTAAAAGGAGACGGTTGCACATGGCGTGTTGAGATAATACTCGCAGTGGCAACCGTCACTGGTTGACCCTGAATAAAGCTGGCCTCTTTGGTTCTATTTTTTATTGTATCATATCATAACTTGATCTAGGAAGTTTGGTACTTGTCATGTGAAGCTCTGACAGTATTTGCTTTTATATTTCTCACTTTTCTTTTGTTGCTGATTTGGAATTTTACGATAATCAGTTATCCTTACATCCTCTTCAACTGCCTAGAATTGTTCTTTAAAACATCGAACCAATCATTTAAAGAAACTAGACAAATAAAATGCTTCATAAAATTATTGAAATCCTTTATAATAAAATGCATCTTCAATTACGATGCTGACGGAGTTTATGTTAAAAAAGGACCTACAAAACTGAATTGTAGGATTATCGACATTCAACAACATGCCGGCTTACGATCAACAGATGGCGCTAGTGATGTGACTATAAAGCAAACAGTGAAGTGAGCAAGTAAACAGTGAATGTGATGATAAGATGATGAAACATGATCACGGAGAGGCCCCCCGTGACGCACGGTGTGGGGCCCCCAGTTGGGCCTCGCACCTACCGACGGAACTGTGGTGATCAAGGTGTTACAGGGTTCCTTTTACGTTTATATACGATAAATTTTACGCATATGCAGCCTAAACCAGTAAACCTACATGTGGATTTGTTTTATAATTTATATGAGTAGAAATTTAAAAACGTTTTATTTAATCTCGGATAGTTCGACGGCGATCAGAAGATTTTATGGGTCGCTACTAATCGAATGGAAGAGATATTCTTTATAGTATCTAGTATTATTATTTGTGTTATTATTTACAAGAATTTAGAATGACAAATTCAAATTTTATTTTGTTATTTCAGCTAATTTGTGGACCAAAAGGTGTTTTGTTTTATAAGTAGAAGTTCACCTTTAAGATTCGATTCCTAAATCGAATCGAGAATCGAGTTTTAATGAACAGAATTTAAAAATATAAATCTTTCATTTCGAATGGATGTCTTTCTCAATATTAGGTATGCCATTTTAAAGGTTGCACGTATGACTACTGCATCATTAACCAAACCAGTATATTATTCGCCATTAAAACGTCCAACTACGGATTTCAATTAACGAAATAATTAAAATGTCAAATTCAAAACGCATAAGGCCGATGACGCAGAGTCGGATTAAGTGAGCCAATAACCAGTGTAGAATGTTATGACATTGATTTTTTCGAATAATCATGACCAAATTCATTATAGGACGCAGGAACGTGTAGTCAGAAATGGTTTCGCAAAGAAATCGCAACATATGAATACTTATTATATGACTCATGTTTTTGATTAAGCGATAAAATTGATCGTTTTTTTTGCCCTTGATTGGCTGCCTACATAATATAAGCAAATTTTTAATACCCTATAATCTTACTTATTCATTGTTAGCTAGGTTAGGCACCTCTTATTAAAGTTGGTTAAAATTAAAATATGTAGCTGTAATATGGTACTGAGTGTTAAAATTTAACTAACGGCATCTCTTCGTGATCCATCAAGTTGTTTATGCCACAGATTTAGTCAATCTACTACTTACTACTATACAAGGTTTAGTCCAGTGTTTTTCAACCTTTTTTATTACCCGACCCCTTTACAAGTTAAAAAATTCTTGCGACCCCCCTAGGGCCATAAACATACAAAATGTTAGTGATTTGAAAGACTATGTTTATAATTTTCTTCAATTTGAAAATGATTTACTTATAAAAGTCTCCAAAATAGATCCACGTTTTGACCAATTGTTAAAAAATAAACAGGTCCATCCTTCTCACTGAAATCGTATTTTTTCATTGCAGTGTAGGACCTATAACCACTTACTTTTTCTTTTCCCGCTACCCCTTTAGAAAGGCTGCGCGAACCCGGTGCGGTGGTCGCGACCCACAGGTTGAAAAACACTGGTTTAGTCAATCAAATATTATGCAAATAAAATTGTAATTTTCATAACATGACAGTGAGACCACTGACAGCAATAAAGAGGTACCTATGTAGTACGAAACTGACATGAATAGTAGTCTATATTATGACCTTTACACTCGTTGTTGTGGTTAAAAAGAATGGAGTGATAAATCATTTCTAACGAAACCACTGTTTGTTGTTAACATTTCAAACATTCATTGTTAACTCAAACCTTGTGGAAGTGACCTCAACGTTTAAAGCTGTTAAAATATAGAGTACTATTATTTTCACTTACAGAATGATACTATGTATCTGCACAACAATTATGTTAAAAGATTACTTTTGTATGGTAAAAAACACATTTGAGGCTTATAGACAGGCAATGGGAAAGAAACGAACTTATGTATAAGCTATGTAAAGGCTTATGCGCATAATATCACAAAAAGCACATGTCACAAAAGGCCATTTTAGAAAGGGACATTTAACAATAAGATTTCCTGTAAAGGGGATCATTTGGTATCAGGGAAGAAGATACCTATTCTACGGATGTTTCCCTGTAAGGTGCGATGATAGCAATTAGAACATTGTTATACGCGACGATTTTTTAAAAATCTCATCTGAAACTGATATTAAAATACACACTAAACGACAGAATCGTTAAAATATGGAACAAGCTACCTCGACACGTGGTTGATGCCCCCTCCGTAAATAGTTTTAAAAACATACTGGACAAATGGTGCAAAAACAATCCAATTTAGTGTATCCTCAAAGTGAACTCAACTATCATATAACACCAACACAGATATAGGCATATCAGCTGCTCGCCTATTACTAAATAATAATAAAATTTCAAAAGAGTTACGGTTTCTACAATAGTCAGTAAACGTCACACTGTAGGCAAGGCTGCATTTGCGATAATGTTCCAAATCTCCAAACAACGCTGTAACACCTTTATGGCCCCCTAGTATTCGTAACGTCACCAACAAAAGTGTACCTCGATACGAGCGCCAAGTCGCCCTACTATAGCGAGAACGACGAAGAAGCTGGGAGAAGGCCGCAGAAGAACACAGAAGATAAAGTTAGACTTATAGAAGTTATCGAGCATAAGTGCTGGCTGAACGTCAGGACTGTTTCGAAGGATGAAGAGTTTGAAGTACAGGATCTCATTGCATTTATTGGTAAATATTATTTTAATGTGATAAAATAATATAACTAGAAGTTATGAAACTAAAAAAAAAATAACGATGCAAAGCACAGTAATAAATTCTAGCATTTTTCTTAGCTTCAATACACGGTTTACTATTTCGCTTTAAGGCAACAGAACCTAAACTTTTATTTGAAATTGATTATGTCTGTGTATTTTTTCTATGGCGTGGCTCAAACTGTCATCTTTTAAATTTCAAGAGAACCTAATAAATAATAAAAATGTTCACC
Source organism: Coleophora deauratella (assembly GCA_958295455.1). Classification (NCBI taxonomy): domain Eukaryota; kingdom Metazoa; phylum Arthropoda; class Insecta; order Lepidoptera; family Coleophoridae; genus Coleophora; species Coleophora deauratella. The sequence goes on along the minus strand of OY282391.1, from coordinate 2,340,185 downwards.
ACTTTTACACTGGCACAAAATCGAACCTTCTCTTCGACAAGGAAATCTTTCCCTTGTTTTTGCATTTGAAGAAAGTTCAGATCTTTATGAATTTTGTCCGACGAATACTACATAAATCTTTCAAATTACATCTTAATTTACAGATCATAGACTTACTTTGATTGTCGAAATCAATCTTCTGTCTGTTAAACTGTTGTCAATATTTCAGACATTTCAAAATCTGTCGAAAAGAATATTAACTTGGTCGTGTATTTAAAAAAAAATATTAATTTTAAAGATTGCCTCAATAAATAGAGCTTAAACAAATTAGCATTTTTTCGTCTAGATATCGATACTTACAGCAATTTATTGGAAATTTAAGTGCAATCTCCACCTGTTACCATTGCATCAACAAAACCGTTTCTGCTCTCAAAGTTTCTAAGACCATTTGTTTGACCGCAAGATCACCGCATGTGGTCTTAAAGTCCATCGCAAGTAGCTGATCATGACTCATAAATCATAATCATCATAGTGATTGGTTGCTGCGATTTCGCAACATCTAGCTTCAGTATATGTGTTACAACTTATATTTAATTATGTGCCATTTCGCTCACTGTTTCATTGAATGTTTTGTCGATTTATCACTTGTTTAGTTTCTTTATTTTTTATGTGTGATTGAAACTTGTTCGCTAATACATATTAGAAAAAATACAACTACTGACTAACTTACTATTATAGGAACAATGTTTTTATATTTTTCTACGCCATTTCTATCAGATACAATATTTCTTAGTATATGATTATTGATAATATTACTAATTAGACTAGAGAAGCGCACAAACAGTGTATTTCGGATTTAAATTAACCTATTGAACCCCGAGTTTTGACACAAATTTTGAAACCCTTATTGCACTCCCGTAAGGATCTATTTATCTGTCAGTCAGGATAAAAGCAGCTCTATACATGGTGTAACAGAAAGGTGAGATAATACTTCAAGGTTGGCTTTTACCCATCAAACTGAACAACTTTTGTTCTACAACTTTGTTCAAATCGCAAAATTTTTTTTGGACTTTTCATACAAATCGATCAGCTGGCGAACCAAGTTTGTATGAAAAGTCCGACAATTTCTTTGCGATTTCAACAAAGTTATAGAACAAAAGTTGTTCAGTTTGATGAGTAAAAGCCAACCTTGAAGTATTATCACACCTTTCTATTACAACCTGTATATCTTCGTACAGTGCCGCGGCTGATTCACTGACTGATAAACAACGCACAGTTAAAACCATTAAAGGCAGAATCTTGATAATTGCAACATTATTTTATTCCGTACAGGATGAGAACAAAATGAAGAAGAGAAAAGTACATATAGCGAACATAACCCTAAAAGCTGCTTAGGAATAGTCATAGTCTTACGTATACAGTACGTATGTTCTATGGCCTTAAAGTATTCATGAAACTGAGACGTCTCAGGCATAGTAAAGATAATGTAATAGCTATAAAAGAAATAGCAGGAAAGCTAGGCCTGTACTCGTAACTGCTACAAAATTACAATGTAGCTTCATATCTAAAACCAAACATAACCGTTGTCAACGTTCTTACTTTCATATGCAACGGTCAACCGGAGTCAAGTGTTGCGAAACACCCGTCCATCCAAGCATGCCGTGGTATTACCAGTTGCCGGTGTTACTAAAGGTTACCACACATTTGGCAGCCTCGGTGTTCGGTCTAGCTGAATGTAGAAACTAGGTTTTCTTTGGACTCACCATGGTATACAAAATTAGCTACTCAGTTGATTAATCTGTATGAAGAGTCAATTTTTGTGATTTGACCAAAAAAAACAGTATGATGAATAGAAGAAGCACTAAACTTATTTTTATTTTTGTATATTCCTCATACAGGTACAAAATTAAATTAAAACCACGGCTACTTGAGGCCTAATATAAGACAATAGAAATCAAAATCAAAAATCTTTTTTATTTAAGTAGATGCTTTACACATACTTTTAAATCTAAGATAATTTTAATCTTTAAATAGTTTTAATCTTAACTTATTTGTGGAAATCTGTAAAGGCTTTTCTTTTAAATATATTTTTATCAACTATATGCTATACTGTACAAGCTGTTGATTTCCCAAAGAAAATAAAATAAAATAAAACATTTCTGAGGAAAGCCTACAACGTGAAAGCTGAAGTATTTATAGCAACAAATTAGCTTAGTTATAGATACTAATAAACGTCAATGTACATATACTGTACCTAATCAACCTATTAGTGCTTGGCTTGGGCTTTAAGGTCATATGATACAGGTTTTCAACCCAGCTGGGCAGGTGTTGGTAGACGAGACGCTTATGTAAGCAACGAATACGCCTTGACATTTGACAAGACTAGTGAATCGAAAATTAATAAGCCGTCGCAAAGTCGCTGCCTTTGCACTGTTCAAACGAATTTTTTAAAGGCTCTCGAATTTCTTATTTTGTTCATTGAGTGGTCCTTTCACTCTTTACAAGTATTTAGTAATAGTCTGTCAAACAAGTTTTTTTTTTGCACGTCTTACATGTCAGTGACATAAAGTACATTATCCCTAACTTACTTTATGTCGGATGTTGGCAGGACTTCGACCATATTTGAAAGTAGACTTGAGCGAGTTTGATATTTATCGACACAATCATAAGCTAAAACTACCTGTGTTTTACGTTTTTTTTTTATGTGATAGGTGGCAAACGAGATGACGGATTACCTGATGGTAAGCGATTACCGCCGCCCATAGACACCCGCAACACCAGAGGAGTCACAAGTGCGATGCTGACCTTTGAAATGGGATGGGGGATGGAGGGAATTGGGGGGGAGGTTGGGCCTCCGGTACCCTCACTCACTCGGCGAAAATCGAGTAGTACTTATTTATTGTCGTATTGACTTTATTCTACTTGCTTCAAAAAAACTATAACTACTGCGTTTACAGCACTCGCATTTCGTATACAATATACATGTAATTAAAATGTAAAGTCTTCATTTAATCGGTTGACTTGAACTTGTAAAAAATATTTTTACAAATCGATCAGTTGGTCAGCCAAAACATTGTATGGAGAGATTTTTTAAATTTTTTATGTTCTTCATCTTGCTTTAACCCTCTGTTTGTCATGTCTACTCTGGTGCAACTGTACACTATGTGAACTTAACTATAAAAAAGTTTTTGAACTTAAAAAATGTGAGGTTTGTATTTTACAATAATTTTCAATGAGGTAAATTACATAAAAAAGAGCATTTAATCGATTGGTCCGCAAAATTATTTTCATCGTGCGTATCAATAACCGCTCATGTTTGACTCTGGTGACCTTTGATACTGCTTCACTCGTAATAACAAAAGTGAAGAAAGAGTTTGCACTATTTTAGTAGTACTGTGCTCATTATGATAGGCTTACTAAAATAATCAATCAGCCTTGGAACTATTTTAGTAGATAAAATGATTGCGACGAATTTTGCTTGTTCAAGATTAATACTGGAAGCATACTCGTATGATGTTTTAAAGAATGTGATTATATTAGTATTATTACCATAGTATTGGTTTTGTTAGTTTTTAGTATTAACGTTTTCCAGTACCAACTTACCTAACTACAGCCTAAGTTAATTTGAAAATTTCAAATATTGTAAAAATATTTAACGGCACGCTAGTGAAATAAATAGTTATTCATAAAATTTTCTAGTCTAGACATTGGAAATCCATTCTAAAAAATGGAGACCCAGGCTGGCCTTACGTATATGTAGTCTTTCCTCTACCGAAGAAGAAATCAAAATGTTTCTTTTTTTTAAGGAAGATGCTTCACACTTTCTTTTAAATCCTCATTTGTCATACTTATGAACGACTAGAAATATTATCATACTTAGTTATGTCTAATAAATAAGCATATTCCTCTCCGCACTATTTTTCCCACATATTAGGTGCTTACCTATGAAATTGATGTTTAGTTAAAAAAGTTCAAAGACAAAATTAATATAAAATAATTAAGGTTTTAAAACTATTTATTTTCATTATTTATACTAATTATTTTCAAAGTACCATTGGACATTTAGAAATAAAATAATGCTTGCTAAATGCACGTTGTCTGAATATTTTGAGAGCACAGTGGTGTAGAATCTGTGAAAATGGATTTTTTTGTCACTGAAAATCGCCATTTTTTCGTTAAAAAATACTTATTTTTTAATTTTTGAAGGCTACACTTATCCCAGTGTGTTATTCGTTACCATATGTATTTTTTAACATATTGCGCATAATATTTCACGATTTTCAGATAATTTCGATTTTTTTTTTGGGAGAAAAAATTTACCCAATTGACCTCTAAGAAAACTCCAATACAGTATTTAATGGAACCCTACTCAGTCAGTTTTTACATAAGAGACATGACATCATTAATTCATGAAAGACCTTGAATGTAGCTAGAAAATAATATATAATTTAATAGAAGTAAATTCATTTTTGGGGTAATATTATTCTGTTGAACTTTCAAAACTGAAACGCCAATTTCATAGGTAAGGACCTAATATTAATGACACCTAACTCTACAGGTTTATATCCGTTTATTGACTGACCAACGCCATCTGTTGTCCACAGACTGCGACAGCAGCGACTCGGGGCACGTGTACGAGTCCCTGGAGCCGCAGACGCCGCCTGCGCCCGCGCACCGCCCCGCCCCCCTGCCGCTCCCGCTTGAAGACGACTTCGATTCGTTCGACAGCGACAGCGACACTGAACATGAGCAGGTGAGATTTAGTGTCTTAAAAAATATTAAATAAATTAAAATTAAGATTTAAAAAACAGGTCAGAAACATGTTCTTATTTATTAATAATAAAGTAGGTACCTCGTTATGATATTTGTAAAACAGTTTTTATAAGTATATAATATTTTAAGACAATTGTACAATATAAGTATGTAGTAGAATTTCAACATTTTATTTGGCTTTCTTTCAATCGCCAGCGTTCCAAAATCAATTTAAAAAAAAAACTATTTCTTGTTCCAGCAAGAGACATCTCCGCCGGCTCTGCCCGCGTGGCGGCTGCCGTCCCCGCCCAGCAGCGGGCAGTACACCCTCACCAAGATAGCCAGCGCTGCCCAGAAGAAGATGCGGCAGATCAAGCGGAACCTCACCAAGAGATACTCGGGTATGTCTTCCAACTGGCAATTAACAAGTTTCATAGCGGGTATTTTAAGATTAAAAATGCAATCAACGAAAATTCGCAGAACTGGAACTACTGGCGCCATCTGTTGGAGATGTGCCAATTCAACTAAACAAAAACGAATCCAGAAGATTGTGAGAAAAGCTGATGCGAAATATAAAATAAGTTGTTATTTAAAAATTTATTTCGAGCAAAATTAAAAAAGTTTTCCGATACCGGGAATCGAACCCGAGCCTCCTGGGTGAGAGCCAGGTATCCTAGCCACTAGACCATATCGGATATTGAAGTGGAATCTGAAATACTCGTATCTTATTAAGGCTATACTTATCGAGCTATTTTTGTTACAGTGGCAATGGACGGCAAGTCTTTTATGAGGTCAAACTCATCGCCTCAAACCAACGGGAATGGAACGTACGACGTTCCAGTCAAAAAAACGGCACCAATATACGCCAACTGCGAAACCAGACCAGAAACCCAACACCTATACAGCAATATCAACTTTAACGAAACGCGGCCGGCACACAATAAGACTGAAAATCCTCTGATAAAGATTAACGGATCTTTTAAGGAGGAGTTGAAGACTGTTATAGGAGAGAAGAGGCTTAGCAATGGGGAAGTGCCGCCGCCGCTGCCTGAAAAGTTGTCTATGGAAAAGCCTACAACCCCGACAAGTGAAAACAGCAAGAAAGACAACGGAACTCTTTCCAGGAAGACCTACTTCTCGTTTAAGTCGCGTTTTAGGCGCGCTTCGTCGCTCGCTGTTGACATCAACTCGGAGGTGCCGAGTGCGCTGAAGATAACCAATTCCACGTTCTACCTGACTGACTCTATGGACGGGGATTCCGGATTTAGTAATTGGTAAGTTTTCAGTTAATTCGATTTTATTCTGTTCATCTTCGTTTCCACGATTGATATGAATAAGATTGAAATATAGTAGTATAATCGTTTGATTTGATAAGATTAAAATATGGTGTATTAAGCCTGTATTAAGGGAAAACTTTAAAAAAGAGTTGAGAAATTATTTTGCGCTAAGAGATTCTGATGTCTTGGATTTATTTCTTACTGCAGAAATATTATTTTTTATAACGAAAGTTTCGACTCTCATAATAATAATTGACCACGCTGAATACGTTAAAAACAACCGACTTCAATCGCAACAACTCCAATTTTGCTATGTTTTTCTTGATTTTATCAAAAACCGCTGAATCGAGCTTTATAGCAAGCTCGAAAAGAAACAAATACTCTCCATTGAAAAAATGTATTTCATGGTGCATATATGAAACCATATTTTCTTGAATGAAATAAATAGTTTTTACTGTGAAGAAGATAACTCCTAAGGTACAGTCTATCTATGAATAGTTTAGGAGTTAGGTCTACATATTAATACTATTGTATACTTAATGTGTGCAATAAACTTTTTATGTTTCTATAAAGTATCTAAAAATAAATGCAATTTTAAAATAATAAAAGATACTCAAAATCGAATTATATTTTAAAGTTATTTAGGTGCGCAGAGCAAGTGATACCTATGTCTGTTCCATACAAAAGACATCAACGAGATCTGCATTGCTCTGATGATTTTCTAACTAATACCTGCTAATCTGGTAATACAGAAAATATTGAAAACGTCTGTCTTAACTTATAGATCAAACCTAGCAAGATTCTCTCGTCGGCAACAAGCTTCCCAACAAAAAGTTATACTCCAGTCCTCTATGCTATTTAGTTAATTTCTGGGAAAATCGCGGTAAAACATAAACGACCAAATACAAAATCTTACTTAAAGCTTACTTACTTTTAAGCTAATCAAATACAATTTGTGTCAAGGAAAAAAAAATCAAACAAGGATTCTTGACGTGCGGTGCCGAAATTCTACTTTCAAATTTTAATGACCGGACATGTTCTGTACAAAATCAAACGTTCAGACATAGATAATGTATTTATGAGTTCAATGGATTTGTTTGATAACTGTCATCTTAATCATGATAGCCTCCTAGAGGAGATATAAAACTCTTTTGTCCTATAGTATAATGACGTTCTAGAACCAAGGTAAGATTTACCTAGGGAGTGTCTGTCCATTTCACACTTAAAATATTTACAATAGGCTATCCTGCGATCAGGGTAAAAGTTACTCTTAAGAAAATGTTCTGGAACGCTGTTTAAACTAGTGGCTGTGCTACTATAAAAGTGCAAAGTTTGTAAATAATTCCTGTAACGGTGCACAATTGCAGTGCTATGTTCTGGTGCGATGAATGGTATAAACAGGCTTCCTGGAGGCATTGGCCGGAGCATTTTATCTTGCAATCTATCTTGAGAGTGTTATTATGACATTTATGCAACGGCACTACCGTAAATTTTATACATACTGTCCTCGTATTGGCGTAGTCAATTCTAAGAGTTGATTAATACAGATATAACAACAAAAAAATATTCTATAGCACCTAATAAAATATTGTAAAAAGAATAAAAACAATGATAATGAAAAACAGAAAAATAATATAGATAAGTAGGAAAAATAAGAGATCCTGTCATCGTGTTTCTAATACGATCTAACCTTCTTAAGCTATGGGAACAGACCAGTGCTCCAATAGTGGAAAGGCTGTGGGGTTAATAACAAAGAGATATCAACCGGGGTTTTGGGTTCAGGCGGGCTTTATAGCAGCATAATAAAACATAATACAATATTATCTGTTGAAGTAGATAAAAGTGGTAAATGTGACAAGCAATGCCTGGTCTCCCTGACTTATGATGACTCTTTTTCTAGTAAAAAATAAAGTAAAAGCCATGTTTTCTAATCTAAGTTATCTTTTGCAGCAGCGACAACGGACCGGCCGGCAGTACGGAGACGCTGTCGCGGCGCCCCGGTAGGCAGCGCCCCTCGTGGGCCGAGTCGGCGCCCTGCCTGGCACTGGAGCGCCCCTCCGTGCCGCCGCCCCCGCCGCCCGTGATGGGGGCTCCGGCCCCCGCACCCGCGATGGCTACTGACCTTAGCGCTGTCAACGAAGGTACCAGACGTCAACTGAGAGACGCGAATTAGCAAACCTTTAGTGGTAGGATCTTATTAAGCAAAGTATGATTGGGTGGGTAACATTCGCTCTATATCTACGGCTTAGCTGTGTGCTGTGCTTCAGTGGGTAGAACATGATTCCCAGTTTAATTGCCGACAAAAGAGGCTTTTAATAGCCATCAAGATTGATGAAGCATTGATATGATAATGCTGGCGGCGGTAATCACTTTCCATCAGGTGGACCTTCATCCTTTACCTATTTTTTATACAATAATATTTAAAATAACAATAATTTTTGAAGCATTTTTTCCTAATAACCACGCCCCTTTGATGTGTAGGTGTTGCTAGTTTTCGCTACCAAACGGAAAACCGCTGCTATGCGCTAACGCTATTAGTGTAACTATTCTAGCATAGTAGAAAAATATTGTTTGTAGTTTTGTTTGTAAATGAAGAATAAACTATAAAGCTTTTGTGAATAGGCTACCTTTCCGATTGTAACTTATCTAACGCATATCAATGAATATAACTCGTTGAATAGTATAAGATACTTAATTACTTAATGAAAAATAACTATATTGAAAAAAATTGCTGAGCCGTACTTATGATGTACAGTAATACCCCGCTTTACGCGAGGGATACGTTCCGCAAAAATTCGCGTTAAGTGAAATTCGCGTATAAGGGGGTCACGTTTAATCATAACCAAAAGTCATAACAAAATGCAAATCAATACTTTAATTCTAAAACCACATTGTGTAGCGTTACATTATACATTTTTTTTACGGAAAAATGTATCTATTGTCTTCTGGGTTGCGTTTCGTTTACGATCTTGTAAAATATTTTCATAACACGCGACACTGCTTTTTACTGATTGACACACTGTTAAAACACGGTCATCATCACTGTCTATGCTCTGCAATATGTCCAAACCTGAATAAATCTTTGAAAGAGCATTTTGTATTGCACTTGAAGATAAAACTCTCTCTTCTACTTGTTCCTCCTCACTATTGAAAGGATTATTCTGTAACTCGATTAAATCTTCGTTGCTGAGAGGTTCGTCATCCATCGCTATAAGATTTTCGAGATCTTCTACTGTGACACCTTCCAGTTCAGAGCCTTCAATCATTGTAGCAATGTCTTCAAGCACTTGTCTCTGCATCTGAACACTTCTCCTAGGTGCTTCCACTACATCAGGCCAAAGATTACGCCACACACCATTCATGCAACTTTTTTTAACTTCATTCCAGGCCTGGTCTATGTTGTGTATTGCCTTCATGATGTTGTATGATTTCCACCACTCTCGCATAGACTGTCTTCCTTCGCCGTCAGTTTCATGAATCAGCTGGCTAAATGTGCGGCGATGGTAATAAGCTTTGAAGTTTGCTATTGCTCCCTGGTCCATAGGTTGTAATATTGACGTAGTGTTTGGTGGAAGGAACTTTACGTACACTTTTAAGTCTCTGGGCGTATCTAAAACGGTTGGATGTCCTGGGGCATTGTCTAAGAGTAGTATAACTCTACGTTCAAGTCCGTTTCTGTCACAGTAGGATTTGACTGAGGGGCAAAAACTGTTAGAATACCAATCTTGAAAAACTTCTCGTGTAACCCACGCCTTTCGGTTGGATCGCCACACAACTGGTAGGCTTGCTTTATTAGTACCTCGCATTGCTCGGGGTGTTTCTGATTGATACACCAGTAAAGGTTTAAGCTTAAAATCACCAGTGGCATTACCACCCAGCAGTAAAGTCAATCTATCTTTCGCGACTTTGAAACCGCTAGCTTAACGTTCTTCTTTAGATATGAAAGTTTTAGAAGGCATTTTTTTCCAGTAAAGCCCGGTCTCATCAACGTTGAAAATGACACAGGCAGGAATTTTTTTTCGTGCTACAAACTCTTGAAACTCGTCTGGAAACTCTGTTGCAGCTTGAGTGTCTGCGCTGGCGGCTTCACCCGTTATGCGGATATTGTGAAGATTTGAACGCCGTTTAAACCGGTGAAACCAGCCCTTACTGGCATTAAAAGTCGGGGTGGAACTCCCTTCACCTTCTTGTGACTTTAGCATCTCAAACAAAGAGTTTGCTTTTGTACATATGAGAGCTTGACTCAGCGGCGTGTTCTTTTTATTTAAATCGTCGATCCAGACTGCTAGCAACTTTTCCATTTTTTCTAGGATAGCGGGCCTCGAACGAGTCAATATTGTTGCACTTATAGGTGTCGAACTTTCACTGGAAAGTTTAATTTTTTCCCGATTTTTAAAAATCGATCGTACAGTCGATTCTGAGAGTCCAAAATCTCTGCCAACTATTGTTGCTTTGCCTCCATTTTCCATTCTTCTTAAGACTTTTAATTTCAATTCCAAAGTTAAGCTTTTGCGCTCCTTTTTCTTCGGCGGCATTTTTAACGTAGCTTTGAATTATTTTCACCAAAGGTTAGAACACGACTGCCAGCTGAGATTAAAATATGTAATGTACTTACGTAAGACGAACGAAACAAAAAAGGGAATCCCCAAAAAGTCCTACTCTGAAGGGATTCCCCATTCTTTTATTTACGAGAATGGTCAGAGAAAGTGGGAATTCCCGCGACCAAAGACAAGTTAGGCAATTACTTACATTACTAAATATGTAGGTATATGTAACCAATCCGCGTAAAGAGAGGCATTATAGCGCGAAATTTGAAATTCGCGTAAAATCGAAACCGCGCATAACGAGGTCGCGTAAAGCGGGGTATTACTGTACATGATACAAATACATCATACCAACTTAAACACTTTAAGTTATCTGTGCATCTATTGGATCGACTTCAGTATTAATTGGAGTTATAAGAACAGTTACCTTTTGTTTCGTGAGGTGGACAGAGGTCTGTTAAACTAGGCCATAATGTGATCTTAGGCTCTTATTTTTTCAAGATTCTATAATTTGCGAAACCAGAAATCTTGGTATAATGACAAAAAAAATGTAGCAATCAAACCCGACTGACGACGACGTACAGACAAATATTCAGTTGACGTCTCTCTGCCTGTCCATAAATGTCCCTATAAATCGAATAAATCAATTTCATAACATTCATAACCAATACTTTTGGATTTTTACATAATTTTGAGGACAGAAAGAGCCAGATAGAACGAAGACAGCGCTAAACAGAGGTCAGTGACTCCGCTGGTTTGGAAATAACTATTTTGAGGCAAAACTTTATAAAAACAAACATTAAAAAGATATTCATAAAAGAAAAGGAACGTCAAATGTCACTATAAAAGATAATTCGAGGCTTTGTTACTCACTAAAGAGTCTTTATTTCTTTGTTAGGTATTGGTATTGAAATAAACCCATTTCGCTTTTAACAATGAGTTCTTTTCAATCGGTCAAACTTTCACTTTAGTTTGCAACTTTGCAATATTTATATTTTTGGTATCTTAACACATGAACATAAAGTATTTTATTGACAACAGAATTTGTAAAAAGGACAAAAAAATATCAAAATAAAATGGAACATAAAAGTAAATTATTTAAAACTAAGGTGCCAGTGTTTGTATCACCAACACAGTCAGTATGTGTGGAAGCCCCAGTTGCGGGTCCTACATCTATTTTGTTACCTGTAGATCTAATTGTAAGATCATATCAGATCCCCCTTTCGCATCGCAGAGTTTATCGCATTTATGATCAATAACGGTAGATGAAAGACTTGGTGGCTTAATGGGTAGCACTTCTGATTTCTACGCTTAGAGTAGTGGGTTCGATGCCCACCCAGGAACATTCGCGTGATGAACAGATTTGGTTGGTGTGTCTGAGTGTACCTTCATGTATCGTATTTTAACTTACAAGTAAGCTAGTTTAGTTTTTTAGTTTATTATAATAAGTCATATCAGTCCCTGGTTTCCATAGTACAAGGAATCCTCGTCTGGAGCCGGATGATCGTGAATGTAGCCAAGAATCTATTATAACTTTTTGATAATCCTATACTAAATTATGGTAGTCATTTAGAAAACTGCGAAAATGAGAAACGTATGCAGAAATAGTTATTTCCAAAAAGCGGAGTATGAGAGGATTGTGGTTCTCGTAGCTTTTGTGATGTCCACGTTTGCACTGTCTTTGTGTCTTTTGCATCATTTATTTACTCTGCATCCCATTTCACATGTGTTTGATCAACTTTATAGATACACTGTACGCAATTGGTTAAGGGGAGTGATGCACTATTTTCATACACCTATCTCTTGCAACTCAATCACAATAATAATTTAGTTTAGATCAATGACTTCGACAAAATATACCTATCAAATATATTGTTAAAAAGTGTTAAAAAAAGTGCGTTTGAAATTTTAAGGGGTTACTCAGAATCAAGTATAGAATCAAGGAAAAATATTGAAAAAATGCGCTTGTCAAACTTTTTTTTCAGATTTTCATACTAAATCTGAATAGTGAATCAAGAATTTGTATGGAAAACAAAAAAAAAATTTGGAGAGCGAAATTTTTCAATATTTTTCCTGGGTTCTATTCTGAGTAACCCCTTAAAATTTCAAACGCACTTTTTTTAACACCCTGTATAGATTACATGTCTTTTAAAAGTACTTGCGCTAGTAACACCTGTGTAAGTGTAATGAACAGAAACAAAATGTAATGAATGACACACATTAACCAGGGACCCAGCGCTTGCGCATCAGACCTTTGTCCTCACGTATTCGACCTCCATGAAGCCTACCTAACTAATGGGCGCCACCATTCATTATGGCCGCATTGCCTGCCAGTATCGTTATTATCCTCGGATGACGATTCAGTCATCCTCCGCCCGTCACGCGCGATGCACGTCTCTGCTGTCTAATCTCCTTTGTTTATGTTTTTTTTTTTTATTATTAACACGTCTATTGTCTATGATTTTTGTGACAACACCGTTACCGTGATGGGTCGTAAGTTCTATAAATATTTGTTTAATATGCATGACTCTATCAGTGCTTCGGAACGTGTTGTGTTTAAAATAGTGCTTTAGAATTTATCGTATAAGGAAAATCTTATGATTGCTAAACGTGAGTACCGTTGGTGTCGAGGATAATGGTGAATAATGGTGATTCAAGGTTGTGGGTTCGATTCCTGGGCGGCCACTTTTTATTTGATGACGTTATTGAATTGTTCACTACAACCTACAATTTATAGACTTCGCATTGTGTAGTCCATTTGTTGGTAGATATTTACTATTTAGATACAGTTTACTGAAGCGGCCTGCTAAATTATAGGGTTATTTGTATGTAAGTTAAAACCTCCTTATTCATTATATTCCCCACGGTTAAATGTGCCACACGATAAGAAGAAGAAGAATATTCCCCAATATAAACAAGTTTTGTTTCCTTTTTTTAATTCATCACTTTGATAATTAATTAATAAATATTTATTTTATGATCCCACTCTTATATTTAACGATAGGTGATGGGTCCCTTTAGCTAGCGATTTGTCTAACTGATCCTTAACGAAAGAAGTTCACTTAGCAGAAGCTTCAGTATAAAGTATCTGTACATTTATAAGAAACCTATTATTTATTACTGGACATTTTAACCTTGTATTTGACAGTATAACAGGTAACAGGTGGACTTTTGACTAATTTTCCCATTCAAAGTTAATTTGAGTCGGTTCCTAGAATACCACCTTGGTTGAATCGATTTTCTTTGTCTTCTTTTATCATTTTGTCTATTTCAATATGACCGTGACACATATAGTTAATCAATAACATACATATTGTCCGTCAATGTTCAGTACTCAGTGTAGTATCTTAGGTGTCGCATCATCCACGCATGCACCACCGTAATCCAAAATTATAATGATATATGTAGACAAATTCACTGTAAGAATCTACTTACTCTTAATTTTATCTAAAATCTTCTTAAGTCTATGGTAATCGGAAATAACACCGACACAGATTAAAAAAAAGTTTTTACATATTTCATAAAACGACGATACTGACTAACTAACCAGTATGCAATTTCAAGAAGATCGAATACGAAGTACAATTGTGTAATCCAATCTCTTCGGTGCACAGAGCTGAAGCGGCTGCTCCCGACGCTGTCGCGAAAGGAGAAGGCACCACGTACGAGGACATCGTGGTATGCTGAGTGCGGGTCCGACGCTGTCACGCACACCTCCAACACTTCTTGGTAAGATTTAGACTTAATTAATATCTGGATAAACCCGTATCAGTGAAGTTCTTAATCAGAAAGAAGAGGGTTAAAGTTGGTCTGAGTTCAGCCAAACTTCACTTTTATCCCTTTCTCATTATTTGACCATTAAAAATGTTGCAAACATTATAAAAGTAATACTGGCGATTCGAATAGACACAGATTGCAGCACAACATACAAAAATTATCGTTTGATAGTTTTTGTTTATGGGTGAATGAGTGAGTTTAATGTGTGTGAGGTCCCGAAGATGAAAATAAATAAGTCTGGGAAAGTTGTTCTGTTTTACTGATATAAGTTAAAGCTCAAATGTTTTTAAATAACCTTTTGGATGGGTAAAACTCCTTTACGCATCCAAACGTGACGGTTGCGGCTGGTACCAACGCCATCGGAAGACAATGACCGTGTTAACTCATCCCAATTGACGCATTACCTAATACCTCACTGGGCCACAGATAATATAATACTTGGCTTGTTGTTTGGCAAAGGTCATATAAGTACTTTTCCCACGCTTATCACATGGTAGGTAAGCAAATATACAGGATGCTAGAGAAGTCGGTTTTTTTACAGTATCATATGCTTTAATGACTAGCAAGTATAAATTTCCTAAAGAACAACCCTTGTCAAATCGTTTTTTTTTCTAGTCTTTTCATACATTAGTTGTGAATCCCACTCATGAAACCCATTTTTTGGAGTTCTCATACAAATTGATCAGCTGCCAACCTGTAAAAAAAAAGCGGCCAAGTGCGAGTCGGACTCGCCCATGAAGGGTTCCGTAGCAGCAAGTAACATAATATAAAAGTTTTTGTAGTTCGTTGTAACTTGAATGAAAGGTAAATTGCGGTTTACGATTTATGACGTATTAAAAAAAAACTACTTACTAGATATCGTTCAAACCAATTTTCGGTGGAAGTTTGCATGATAATGTACATCATATATTTTTTTTAGTTTTATCATTCTCTTATTTTAGAAGTTACGGGGGGGGGGGGGGACACATTTTACAACTTTGGAAGTGTCTCTCGCGCAAACTATTCAGTTTAGAAGAAAATGATATTAGAAACCTCAATATCATTTTAGAAGACCTATCCATAGATACCCCACACGTATGGGTTTGATGAAAAAAAAAAAATTTGAGTTTCAGTTCTAAGTATGGGGAGCCCCCAAAATTTATTGTTTTTTTTCTATTTTTGTGTGAAAATCTTAATGCGGTTCACAAAATACATCTACTTACCAAGTTTCAACAGTATAGTTCTTATAGTTTCGGAAAAAAAGTGGCTGTGACATACGGACAGACAGACAGACATGACGAATCCATAAGGGTTCCGTTTTTTGCCATTTGGCTACGGAACCCTAAAAAGGTCACTGTGCAAAGTGAACCTTCGACATAATAAGATTTCGCTCTGTATAATTCTGTACTGCGTTTTACCATTGCTATGTACCTATAGGACCTATAGTATAGGTGGAAGTTGTTTATTGCATTCGTGTGTGGGCATGACGTACCTCCTACTGGCTGTGATGATGCTATCGTGCAATCCTTGAGGTCATTGTATATGCAGTACCAAATAGTGCAAACCACATTATGTGCCTCTTAAATCTAACGTCAATAAAGCATATCTATAATATAATAACTTTATAACCACTGAACACTTTGCAATTTGGCGTATTACTAAATAAACAAAGTACAATGTGTCCCTCGATGTTAAACAGCACATAAACGAAAAGGGCTGAAATAGGACCGAATTTTATCGAAGAAAATCTGCATCAAAAAGGCTACCTAACTATATACTAAACTACTAAACTATTTATAGGCTATTGTAAACATTGCTTATGATTTGTTACGCCTGCTCTATCCATTATCAACCATTATCATTTTATTTCAATTCAATACAGCTAGTAGTTCAAAAGATATGTTCGTTCGTTAAAAAATATTTTTTGAAAAATACAATAAAAGTATTTGTCGAATAAATTCGGTCTGATGTCTGTCACCCCTTTTCGCTTGTGCTATTTATCGAGGGACCCATTGTAAATATACATATGTATGTGTTCATAGTTTACGTACGAAACTCTTTTATCGATATATTTGAACTTGGGGGCTTTGTTGAGCTACCATCGACGCCTCAAGGCATACTTAATTAGAACGATGTTCATGCGAATTCCTTAGCAAATGTTAGTATTTTAAGTGGTATATGTACTCAGCTGTTTTAGGTAGATATATACGTATAACAGCTGAGTTTTGCCAAACTGTATGTTTGTCCATAATTGCTTGTGCATGGAAAATAGAACAGGAAAATTTCTTTACGACACATGTACGACAATAACAAAGCGTTTCGACGCGGCCTGCATTACAATAGCCAACTTGGCTTGTGACATCGTGTTCGGTTGACATTCAAGGAATCCCCGTAGTATTGCCTCAGCCTAGACTTAAAGAGTAGGTTTCGCAATAAGATCTTAGTTGGCCTAGCTTGTTATACGCTTATTGTACGCCATTAGGTTTTCATTTTTAAACTTACGATTTTAGCAATCTTGTGGTATACTTTTCGCACGCATCTTCATACTTACACTACTGTGCTGAAAAAATCAAAAAAAGATAGACATAAAACTATATCAGCGTTAATTAACAACCTATATATGCCACTGCAGGGTCACAAATCTCTTTCCATGCCTCGGACAGGTTAGGCCTTAGGCCATACTCCACTTACGGCGGCGAAGTCCGGATTGGTAGAGATTGTAATCAGTGGCCAATCCCAATGTCAGAAGTTTTAAAGCCGCCTGCCTATAAGGCCTCCAACATGGCTTAACCACTGCCTTTTAGTGATAGCAGCCGTCACCAACACCTTAACGTGCCTTACGAAACACGGAAACGGTCGAGGTAAATACCACTAATAGTGAAATACATCCAGGTTACGACCGTGTCTGTAGTCAGTTAACCTGCGTGTTCGACGCGATCAGGCACGCCGCATGCAACTGTATCTTCTTACCTATTTAGTTAATAAATATGACATAGCTAGTAAATTCAATAATGTTAAAAATGTACCGGAGAGGCGCGTGCTTATGGCACTGGCACTGGTTGTGTGCCCTGCGCTGCGCCCGCGCATGCGGTGATGTGATGACTCACCAACCGAAACAACTTGCTCACGGGATCACCGTTAGCTGTGGTGCAAATTATAACCTTCCTTTAGTTGTGATCTTTAGATGGCGATGTATTCTGTTCGGCAATCTATCTAGTTATAACAAATGAAGATACATAGCCTATTCATATTCGTGCATTTTCTGTGTACATATATCCTAATTTGAAGCTAGCAAGCCACTTCTATACAGGCAATTTATCTAAATTAAATTCCCACACATTTTCATTAAATTAAGTTCTTACTCTCTTGATTATATACAAGACAATACGAGTACAGTAGACTGTAGAAATATTGACTTAACTAAGTAAGTATTCTTAAATCGCTAGGCGCTTGATACTTAGACCAAAAATCAAGTTAGGTATGTCTCAACCGTTTGCGTATAGGTATTGAGATGAAGTAACTCAACTTCGAACTCGATTTCGAATTCCATTAGTTACCATGCTGTTTTTGCGCTGTAAGCTCGTGGTACCCAGTTTTAAGTGACGATTTAAATTTAAAATATTTTTCTGATTTTTTTTGGCGCGATAGTTGGATTCCTTTATGCAACTTCTACCTTTTTTGGGGGAAGTTGTTTCCCTGCAATCATTATACCTGTTTACTGTTAACTTTAATTACGTGTTAAGTTAGTCATCGAAACAAAATACGCCGATAAAAAACGTGTCATTGCATTAATAATTTTATCGTATTTAGAAATAGCACTGCGCGAACAAACACGTCGGTAATCTGTCATAATCCTACTAAGGTTTCCATTGTTTTCCACTACTTAATTTAGAAAACGCAATTAGTTAAAAAAAAGAAAATATATTTATATACCAACTCTTCGAGCAAACCGCCACCTCAACCTTTACGAAAGAGTTCAGCAAATAGTTTTCGGTATGATTGTCTTTGTAACGATGGTACCTCTTTATGCATCGTTGCTCTGTCGCGGGCCCTTTCTCTTGTAATTTTTTATTGATTTCGTAATAATCGATCATTATATTCAAATATTCAAATTTCGAATATCTTTTGACAGGCGCAGGAGCATTAACTCATTTCTATTCTGAATCTCTAACGTTCGACACCGTAACATCACCTCAGTATTTTACCGCATAACAGTTTAAGTTTTCAGTTACCTATCTCCAGTGTAAGTAATCAGTTTTTAAATGCCTCATACCATCTACAACCAGTTTTATTTGCGACCCCTTAAGGTCGTTATTCTGGAAATAAAACATCATTGAAGTGGCAGTAAGATTTTAATTTTTAAATTACATTAATAAATTATTCTCCACCTCCGCTTATTCTGTCGACGGGCGACTGCTCTAGACAAGCCGCCCTGCCGCATCTTTATCTACTCATAGCTTCTCTTGGCACATTTCCCGAAGCGGTGGATATACGAGTTCCAACTACTAGGTACCTCGCAGTCGTATCAGGTATACATGAAAATGACCTTCGAAAAGTGAACACTGTTACCTCTTTCGAATAAAATCCAATGTCTTAATTTTTTCCCAGGTACGCAGAAGCCGGCCTCTACCCCGCGGGCCACATCTCGTCGTCTTCGGGCGCGTCCTCGGGCTCGCACCCCGCCTCCCCGCTGCCGCACTCTCTGTTCACGCACGAACCACTCTACCAGTTCTACAACGCGGCCAAAGTTGAGGTGAGTTGACTCGCGTCGGGGTCACCAATGTGGGATACGGGCGTCCCAACTAAAAGGTCCAGTGGAGGAGTCAATTGAAAGAGTAGTTGCTGGTTGAGCTCTCAGTTGCGAGTGTCCTTTATTACAAAATGTCACCTATATTTAACTAAACTAAACAACAGAATCGTAAAAATATGGAACAAGCTACCTCAAGACGTGGTTGATGCCCCCTCCGTAAATAGTTTTAAAAACAGACTGGACAAATGGTGCAAAGACAATCCAATTTAGTGTATCCTCAAAGTGAACTTAAATGGACTATCATGTAACACCAACAGAGATATAGGCATATCAGCTATTAGCTGCTCGCCTATTACTAAATAATAATAATAATATTTATACTAACCTATATACTATAACTATATCTACGTATTTATTTAACTCTACCTTATATCTAAATATTAATCCTAAACTACCCTAAACTATTATTTACAAAGATACCCTACAGTTTCAAGTAACCTGAAGCAGGTTAGAAATAGGTAACATCGATTGGAGAACCGATAAACGATGGGGGATAAGGTTCTTAAAAGATGTGATGGGGGCAGGTTGTGTTTGGATGGTCCTCCGCCGTAAGATGGACTGATGTTGTCATCAGGGTATTCGGATGAATACAGCTCAGAACCGTGTTAGTGTTAAGGTATATCTCATGAAGTACCTAAATAATATAATTGTCGATAGCTAATTTAGTACATTACCACTAAATTGGTTAAACTGCTAATTGTGAAGTTAATACACTTCTAATTACACCGACCTTCGTACAATTGACGATACATACATTGTTTTTTTTTTTTTGCAAATGGTAGCGCTTTATTTTATTATTATTATTCTTTATAAAACTGTATCATTGACAACAGCGGCAAACGTTGATTTAGATTTTTTGATTAGACAATGATTCGCAGTAACGTTCGTAAACAAAGCTGTCAAACAAATCTACAAACAGTTCCGTTAATCGCCCATCATGGCAATCTTTTATTTGAATCTGCTTCGACCGAATTTATATAAAGCCATGTCCAGCGATCATTCAAACGGTATTTCCACATTAAAGGGGTCGTTACCTTGCAAGAAATCTTATCTCCACATTAAAGGTTAGACCGCACTACGCGGCACTGGCACTACCTACGCGACGCGACGCGACGCTGTGCGGCCAAGTATTCTTTCTATGAAATCGTATACGAGCTTCACTGCGCGGCAGCGGAACTGCGTGACGCGACACTGCAGTTTCATACAAAATAACTGGAAGCGTCGCGTCCAGTGGTCGCGTCGCGTAGTGCCGCTGTAGCGTAGTACGTTCGTACCTTTAAAGGGTGGTTGGTTATGTTGCAGTCCGTGTGCCGCGAGACGGGCGACTCCGACTCGGACGCGTACGAGGTGAGCAACGCGGGCGTGCCGGCGGCGGCCCCCGCGCGGCCCTCGGCCATGGCGCTGGTGGCGCCCCGCGGGCCCGCGCGCACGCTCTGGTGCGAGGTGCCCGAGGTGCTCAACTCCACTGTGCTCAGTAAGTCCTACTTATTTGTGGCTTATGCCAGGGGCGCTGTGTTCTAGAAAACCTGCTCATGCACATTTGATAACTCATTTTGAAATAGCTGAGTTAGTGCGAGAAAAATGCATGCATAACATCCTTCCAAAAGAACCGTTTGTGTGCCGGGCAAAGCCCTAGTAATTTTGAGATAAGATCAATATAGATACTTTAAGATTATACTTTGAGACTTTCATCAATTTCATATCTGTTCTGGTGGTGTCCACTGTGTTATTCTCGTGGGTACCTGAGCCCCCGAGCACAAACATAATCGGCTTAATCATCATCCCACCTGATGATAAACGATACCACCGAAAAATAACGCGGATTCACGAAGTATTTAAGTAAAGTAAACGCAACTTATTTAAGCGTATTTTAGCCAACGCAACGGTAAACCATGGTAAACAACCAATTTGAGTACTGAAACAAAGAAATTCTTTACCAACTGTATTCGATTGTATTGTAAGGTACATGTCGTTTCGTACGAAAAATAGCAACATCATCAGTCCTCTTCCTACTTCCCCAGGCTCCCTAGCCCCGGCGCAGAAGCGGCTCCAAGAGGCCAAGTTCGAGCTGCTCACATCGGAGGCTTCGTACCTGAACTCTCTGAACGTGTTGGAGGCTCATTTCATCGCGCACCCCGCCTTCCGCGAGACGCACATCCTGCCGCGAGCTGACTGGGAGACGCTGTTCTCCACCATACTGCCTGGTGAGTCAGGATACTTCTTTGTTTTCCACATTTATGGGTGTTTTTGACTTTTGATTTTTGTTTTTTTTATGTGATTTGGTCAAGTCTGATTCAAACGAATAGCCAGGGCCGGCCTTAGCAATTTTAGCGCCCTGTGCCAATTGTTTTTCGGCGCCCTTTATAACTATGTTTTTTTAATTACAACGAACACAATAACCCTGAAGTTACAAATTAGGTTATAAGATAGAACCCCGTTTATCTGTCTAAGGTATAAAAGTGTCAAACGTGTAGAAAATAATTGAAAAGGAAAAAGCGCGAGCGGAGCGAGTGCGAAATTTTTAAATTTGATATTAACTATAATAATATCCCCTTTTTTATTAAATCTTTACTACTAACCAGACCCCGCCGGAAATCAAACCCGCGAACTCCTGTTGTTAGGCAAAAGCACTATCCATTAGGCCATGAAGGCTGTTAAAATATTCTTCCATTAATGAGCGGTTTTAGATAATTTCAGAAACCTTACGAAGCTTATGTAAAAAGTGCGAGCGAAATTTTTTATGTATTTAAAAATAGTTGAAACCAACAAACTCATCTACCTAAGTGCTTTGGGCGCCCTCCTACACCATCTACCAAGCCCACGTCCAACTATACCAACTATACCCCTGAGGTCTGCGCCCTGTGCCTGGGCACGGGTGGCACGACCCAAAGGCCGGCCCTGCGAATACCTACTCTTGTCTCTATCAGGAACAAATTATATGGTCGTGTCTGACACAGACGAATAGACGAATTGTCTCGATCAGGAACATAATGACTACTGTTCTGTTCTCTATGTCTACTTTCCCATAATGATCACTTTTCCTATAAAACTGTAAAGTTCGTGGGTCTGTAAGTAGCTACAGATGAACTGTGTTTATAACGTCAGCTTTTTTACGAGATCAAATAGTCTACAGTAAACCTAACCAAGTAACCAATAATTAAAGTAAGAATATGAAGTTTTTACCAAAGTTTTCAAAACACTTATTTCGCTGTGCCATTTGGTATATTCGAACAATTTTTGTTTATCCAAAATAGCTTCACAGACATCAATCTTCATAAAACATCCCCCTTTTTCTTTACCAGTGCGCAAATGCTCCCAACTCCTGATGAACGAGCTAGAGAAGTGCTGGCAGGAGAACATTCTCCTGGCCGGCATCTGCGACATCGTGCGAAGACACGCGGAACAGCACTTCCAGGTGTACGTCAAGTACTGCGAGAACCAGGCGCTGATGGTGCGCGCTTTGCAGCGGTTGCGGGAGCGGCCGACGTTTGCTGCTGCCCTTAGGAGGTTAGTTCCAGAAGTTCCAGCTGAAAAGGATATAAATTTACAATGTATTTTAAATCTGTAAAATTGTGCAAATATACCCAAACTAACTATGTATGCTTTTCGGGTATTAAAAAAACGTCCCATCTGCTTTACGTAAATGTTCTCAAAGCACACGAAAGTTGTGGTCTGTTGCCAATGTGGCCACATCTTGGCAGATTAACAACTTGACAGCATCTTTGAAT
The DNA here is from genome assembly GCA_958295455.1 of Coleophora deauratella. Classification (NCBI taxonomy): domain Eukaryota; kingdom Metazoa; phylum Arthropoda; class Insecta; order Lepidoptera; family Coleophoridae; genus Coleophora; species Coleophora deauratella. The sequence continues at coordinate 2,317,339 of OY282391.1, read as the reverse complement.
TTCTACCAACAATGACACGAATCAAGCGCTAATTATTTAACATTGCTGTATCCAGATTGAGTTAATCTCATTGATGACTTTTGGGTGAAATCATAAATAAATCATTGTAACTACTCCGCTACTTGGGTTCGACTCACGCTAGTCCGACAGTAGCTAAACAGTTTCAAAAGCATTTCCCCCATTTCCCAAGCAGGGACATTCTATGAAATATACCTTACTAAACGTACTCGGTCTATGAAACCGAGTGAAGAATTTGAAACTGAAGCTGACAAATTTTCCTATAGAACTTATACTGATTTGCAAAAACATTTTTGGACCGCAGATTTTTTGCGTACATGTTTTCACAAAAAAGCCATTGGTCTCTTTTTTGCTTATTGTAGTGGCATAAAAATAAATTCAAAAATCTTCTAATGATTTCTCCCTTCCAGACTAGAGAGCCACCCCGCCTGCCAGAGCCTGTCGCTCCACTCGTTCCTGATGCTGCCCATGCAGAGGGTCACGCGGCTGCCGCTGCTATTGGATGCAGTTCTCAAGAACCTATCCGCGGACGACGAAGATTATGAGAGCTGTATGCACGCGCTGGCTACTTTGAACAATGTGAGTATTTTGTCCTTCTGTCGATACAGATAAATTGCCATCAGGTTGAAAAAATACAATACAATACAAATATATTTTATTTGAAAAAACTGATATGTAGGTACAGTGGTCGTGAACTGTGCAAACCGTCAGAGTGAAAAAGGGGGTGTGTTTTTGTGTGCTGAGAGCGTTTTATCTTTCATTTTATTTTATAATTTCATAATTTCATTAGAGTTTGGAAACGAATATACGAAGTTATGACGTCACAGTTCGCTATTTCAATTTTTTTTAAACAAATCGTAACTTTTTACATTTGATAAAAAGTAACTCAAATGACTACCAGTCAACGTCCCTACAACATCAACATCCTACTCATTTTTGTGTGTGTACAATAAAGAGTATACCTATCTATCTATCTATCTATCCCTATTGCTTTTTGGGGTGCAAGTGTATGGTTGTCAAGTATGGTTTGTCTTTACATGTACAGTTCGTATCGCAATGCAACGAGGGCGCTCGCAACACGGAGCGCATCGAGGAGATGTTCCGGCTGTCGCGCAGTATCGAGTTCCCGCCAAACATCCGCGACCCGCCGTCTTTGGGCCCCGCCTGCGGACGACGCGATAAAAGGTACTTATCGTAACTTTTTTGACTATCCAAAATGTTGCTGTTTTTTTATTGGCCCTGGTATTTTGCGAATTGAGTAGGTTCCTTGTGGAAAGTTGTTCAGTTTCAAGAGTAAAGCCTAAGTTTAAGTAGTTTTAGCTGATTTTGGTAGTTATTACAAAGACACCTAAATTTTCTGTCATCTAGACGCGATAGGCCAATGATGATACAAAATAATGCGTTCTCAAAGAATTTGGCCGATTTGTATGAAAGTGTAAATTGTTTTTAGAGGAGCTGTTATCTTGATTATTTTTTTGGCATCATGTAAACTATCAACTCAGAAAAAGGGGGGTTGTCGATCAAAGCCACACCTTGTGTAACTAATAATAATACTGTAATTTGCATGGGGCCGTTTTGCCATTATGTATACTAAGTATTCGTATCATCTCCGAAAAAGAAGCTGTCGACCAAAATCACACCTCGTGTAGCTAATCTCATCTCATCTCATCTCACTAATATTATAAATGCGAAATGTTTGTTTGGTTTGTCAATTTGTTTGTTTGTTTATTTGTTTGTTCCGTTTTCACGCCGAAACTACTGAACGGATTTGGATGAAATCTGTTAAGTAGATAGATAAAGCACTCGGCTAACAGATAGGATACTTTTTATCCCGGAAAACTTGAGGGTTCCCGTAGGAATGCTTGAAAACTCAAAATTTCCACTTCATCACTAGATGGCGCTATCCTAACATTTTCTTTCTTTCTTGACACAATTTATTTCTTTCTGGACACAATTCTGAAGTCCACGCGGACGAAGTCGCGGGCGGAAGCTAGTATACAATAAATAAAGCTAATAAAGCTATAATTTGTGTGGTGAAAAAGGAGCTGTCGACCAAAATCACACCTTGTGCAGCTAACAATAATACTGCAATTTGCATGGTGGTAGGCCGGTACGCTCTCTGAAAAAAGGAGGGGGGAGGAGGGGGGGGGTTGTCAACCAAAAAACCACCTTCTGTAGCTGATAATAATATGTACTGTAATTTGCATGGTGGTAGGCCGGTGCGCTGGCTGGTGCGCTCGGGCGAGATGACGCAGCTGGTATGGAAGGCGGACGAGCTGAAGCTGACGTTCGGCAAGAAGTTCCACAAGATACCCCTCCACGTGTTCCTGTTTAACGATCTGCTGGTTATTACGAAGAAAAAGAGGTTGGTGCAAATAGGTTGTCTTTGTATTGCCGAATTGTAAAAATAAAAATTAATTTGATTGATTCTCTTTCAATAGTTTCATAATTATTTTGTTTAAAAACAATATTTAAAGTTCTCTTACATTAGTTTCTCTGTTCTTTATTTAAAAAAAAGAAAACAAGTATATGGATTAAGGTCACAAGTTGGGCGCCAGTTAAAGAGCAATAAATAATGGCGCCCAAATTGGGACTGGTGGTTTTTTTACAAAATTAAAGAGGAATTTTCTCTAAGCTTGTTGCAGTGGAACAGTAATGGCAAATATTACTAATATTTGTTTTAGGTATGCACGTTCGTTTTATCAAACTTATTTTGGCTATTAATGTAACTAAATAAAAATCCTCGCGTTGTATTCATTTGGGTTGTAATTGTAGAACATATTCATGTAGATTTTTGTTTAGCTTACAATTATGTTCTCTTTATTTTACAAAAAGAAATTGATTTGAAGAGTCACTTCAATTACAATGCCATAATCACCTTCCCAGCGACGACACCTACATAGCAGTGGACCACTGCCCGCGCTCCCTGGTCGAAGTGTGCGGCAGCGAGGGGGGCGCCGCCGCCGCCAAGCACGCGCTCCTCCTCACCTTGCTGGAGAACCATGAAGGCCGCACCGTGGAGATGCTGATGGGGTGTGCGAGCGAGACGGACGTATCGCGGTGGAACGAGGCACTTGCAAGGGCGCCCCCGGCGGCTGACGGCGAGGCGGTGTATGCTGGCTGGGACTGCCCGCAGGTTTGTTTGTTTGTAAACTCTTTATTGCAATAAAAAATATACAACATATCAATGTAACATAGGAAAAAAAAAGAGCAGACATATCCCTTACGAGGGTATTACTTAGAAAGTACAGAGGGATTATATTTAAATAGGAGGAGCAAAAGTTACAAACACTACTTATAACAAACCTACATACAATATCAAATATAACCGAAAACTATGACACTTTTAGTGAAATGTAAATTTTCTGGCTAGTCAGAACCTAGCCCATCAGCACTTCAAGGATTATCGTTGGTTTTTGGGATACCCTGTATACATATATGTAGTTAATTACAATATAATTTTGCGCAGGTGTGCGCGTTGTACGCGTACCAGCCCGCCCAACCGGACGAGTTGCCACTCGCGGAGGGTGACGTCATCAATGTCACCAGGAAAACCAGCGAAGGTGCGTACCATAGTATTTATTATATAATAATATCCAGGACAAATCACACACGGTCATCTGGTCCCAAACTAGGATTCCCTGTATCTTGGGAACCAGAGACTGATATACATACACATATACATTTAAATACATACATATATAGGTATTATATACCCAGACTCAGAGCAAACAATTCTGCTCATCACAGAAAAGTTTGTATTGGGAAGATGACTGCATGTAATAGTTATTTGTTCAACAAGTGAGCAAAATTATTTTTGCTACGAGTGCTGACTTTAAATCACGAACTAGTAGTAGTCGTCGTCTAGTAGTACGGATTCTAATATAGACACACTCCTGAGCACAGTGAGTGATTTGCACTGCAAACGTCATATTTTATGTAGTACTCAAATTTTAAATATAATATTTTAAATAAAAAATAGGGTATTTAATTATTGCATTTTCCACATGAAACACTCATAAAAACTGGGGATTAAAAATTTTAAATGTCGGAAATTAGCCGACGGTACCTATCGTACCTAGACCTTAGTCAAATCTTGCACAATAAGTTCCTGCCAGTACCAGTCAGTAGTACAGTCTCGTGCAACTAAAAGTATACAGCCAAGTAGTGCAAGTAATACTAGATGGCACGGCTACCCTGTATACTTTAGGTGCACGGGACTGTACAATATAGGGTGACTATAAATTAGTTCTTGATACGATAGGCTATGCATGTGCTCATGATAACAAACAACTTTCCCTAAGGAACCCATAGTCAAATCTCAAAAAAGTTTTGGACCCTCCATACAAATCAGTCAACGGACCGGCCAAATTAGTATGAAGAGTCCAATTCTTTTTTTACGATTTGACTATTAGTTCCTTAGGGAAAGTTGCTTGTTATCATGAGCACATGCATATCCTTTGGTATCAAGAACTAATTTAAAGTTACCCTATATACATCCCTTCCCCTTAGGCTGGTACTTCGGCGAGCGGCTCCGCGACGGCGAGGCGGGCTGGTTCCCCGGCGGCTACTGCGCCGAGATCGCGTCCGCGCACGTGCGCGCGCGCCACCTGCGCCAGCGCTACCGCCTGCTCGCGCTCTCCGCCACCTACCTGGGGCAGAAGCGCAGGACCAACTGACTTGAACATAGCTTGAACATAACTACAGAAGCGGAGGACCAACTGACTTGAACATAGCTTGAACATAACTACAGAAGCGGAGGACCAACTGACTTGAACATAGCTTGAACATAACTACAGAAGAGGAAATCAACCGACTTGAATATAACCTACAATCTTTTAAAGAACACTTTACTCACTTAAGCCTTACCGAGAACCGAAAGACCAATTGACTGGAGCATAGGCCACATCCGAGGTCTAAGCGGATAAGGCACAGGCCACGTTACTCGATCATTTGAACAATAATAGCTAGTTGGTGCTTTCGATCTAATTGGGAACTAGTGACACTAGTACTAGATTAGCCCTTGTAGTTCAGAACTTCAGACAATATGACAAGTAAGATAGGCCCTCTATGTATCTGTTCCACTAACCCAAGATATTTATTAAATTTAGTTTATTTGATAAATATCTTGGATTGGATTTTAATGTCAAAAATGGCTGAGTATCTTACTGGTAAGACGTTTGGTTAAATCTTGCATAATTTTTGGATAAAAGAAAGTAAAGAAGGATTTTATAAGTGAAATAGCACTCTAAAATAATGAGTTCTGCCAACTAAGACGAAATAATTAAGAGACAGAATATTTTTGTATATCGTCCCGCAACAGAAAATGTTGAACTAAGTCCCCATAATGGTAACAGTCTGTGTAAACTTGCTACGGTTATGAGAACTAGCTGAAATGTCGTTTACACAAAGAAGTATTATTTTATACTAAACTTCAATATAATAAAATAATAGTTTATCGGAAAAATGGTGGAAAAAATACGCATCACATTGGGTAGTCATCACAATAATCGAATAATAAACCATAAGGACATTTTTTTAGAACTGTTGAAGTTTTCAAGTGTTTAAAATAGTTAACTATTTTCACTTGTAGTAACTGGTAGGATAATTTTAGTGAAAGACTAGATGTCCGTCCAGACACTGCCTTTATGTCCTAGATATTAGATTTAGAGTATTTTTTGAGCATTTTGACACTATACTACACAATTGTAAGATTTTATGCAAGGAAAGAAAAGTTGAAGTTGGGTGGAATACAATATTAATAATAATAAAATTTCGAAAATTCGAAAGTTATTTTTGCAATTGTGAAGTAGTGTAGTTGAGTATTCAATCATTGTATTCTAAGATCGTTTGCACTTGTTTCAAAAATAAGAATCTTGGTGCTTGTTTATACATATATTGTAGTTTTATCGAAGTTATCGTATTGTATGCTCTCAAAGAGTATTATAATAACATCTAATAATATTAGTATTTAAAATAAAGTATTTAGTTTTCAAGTGTACAGTTACGTATGAGATTCGCTGATGAAATTTTGTAGATATTTTTGTTTCATGTAATTATGTATTGATAGTTTATTAAGTATTTTGTATCTTCGTATATATTTGTTTTTTTTAAAGGCTTTCTTTTATGTATGACGCATTACTTGCCCGCTTCAGTTTAAAAAAATAACTAGTCATAAGCGGACGAGGAAATACAATATTAAAATTTTAGATTTACATGATTATATGCATTCCGAACTTTACCACTCCATAATACCGAACGAAACAATGTGAAATTCGATTTATTTTTTAATTAAGCATGTACTTAAGTAAATTATTGTTGTGTACATAATGTGTTAATTGTATCTGGAATATTTACCGTATCGTAATGTTTTGTCGAATATATCAATCTACATTGAATTGTGTTTATTTTGCGCGGTTACGGCGCGCGGCGGCGGACCTATGTTGATTTGTTGCGGCAGCAAAACAACTGTTTAATATATTTTATTTATAGCTCACTGGGAAGTAATTTTCGCGTAAATTCGACGGAACACGTTTAGGGTGCGACCAAAGCTGACGTATTTTTTCATGGCGTGCGGAATATATCTAGATTCAATTAGAAAAGGTGTTGAAAAAGTGCGTTTCAGATTTTAAGGGGTTACTTAGAATTAAGTATAGAATATCATAGAATACAGGAAAAATATTTAAAAAATCCGTCCTTCAACTTTTTCAATTTTCCATACAAATTCTTGATTCACTATTCAGATTTAGAACGTATATGAATTTGAAAAAACGAAAGCGGATTTTACGATATTTTTCTGTGTTCTATACTTGATTGTTAGTCCCCCTTAAAATGTCAAACGCACTTTTTTAATAGCCTGTATAATTATGTACTTGCAAACCGCTAATATCAGCTCTCAGTCACACACTGGCTCGCATAGGTTGTGGCGTTTCGCTAGTTTAAAGGAATACGGTACAAATCTAACTTTGAGAATATCAAAAAGTTGTTTCTTCTTACTCACCGCCGCCGCCTTCGGGTCATTTGCAAGTATAGTTTTCTTGTGGTTTTCTTTGAAGCTGTGCTGTTTGCTAGCTTAGAGGGCCCATGGATCCATTGTTTCAGGCTTTAGCAGAGTGCTTGATGAGTTAGTGCACTTGCAGCTAATTATTTTCGTTCGAACACAAATTATGAACGGCCGCGCTCCGCCATTGCAAAAAAAAAGAGACAGTGGCGCTCCCTTGCGGCTACTTGTTAGTAGTTTCCGTCGCAGGACGGCAACATGGCGGCGGTTTAGCGGGTGATTTGAAATCTCAAAGTTTGTATGAAAACCCAACATTCCCCCCACCGAAATCCACCTGGATTTCACAGTTACGAGAGCTTATAAAAGTGGACTGTATTTTATATAAATTATATACTCACATAAACAAAAGGCTAAGTTATTACAATTTTAAAAGTTTATGTGAGAAAAAGACTAAAATTATTAATTTTTAAGCAGAGTCCTGCTCCGCTGGGAGAGGACTGAGTTTAACTACTGGACGTATAAACTCTTTATCTTTTGTTCGCACAGTGACCACACGCACTGCGCCATCTGGTCCAGGATGTACTTTTAATACCCTAGCGAGACTCCACTGCAAGGGAGGAGTATCCGCGTGTAAAAGCACAAGATCACCCACTTTGATATTTTGTGAATTCCTACACCACTTGTCACGTTTTTGAAGAGTGTGGAGGTAATCTTGTCTCCAGAGTTTCCAAAAGAGTTGTGCTACTTGTTGTACAGCCTGCCACCGATTTAGTCGGTTAGGGTGTAAATCCGTCAAGTCATACTCCGGGACACTAAGAATGTCACGACCTATTAGGAAATGCGAAGGCGTAAGAACCTCGAATTCGCTAGGATCGTTAGACAGAGCACAGAGTGGGCGTGAGTTAAGCACCGCCTCTACTCTTGCGAACAAGGTGGTAAGTTCTTCAAACGACAGTACTCGGTTACCCACTGCTCGTTTTATGTGGACTTTAGCCGATTTGACAGCTGCTTCGTAAAGTCCTCCGAAGTGACTTCCCGCGGGTGGATTATGTTTCCATTCTACTTGTCGCGATGTCAAACTAGTAGTCAGTTTGCCCTGGTTATGATTTAGAAATTCGGTTATTTCTTTAAGTTGTTTGCCCGCAGCGACAAAGTTTGTGCCGTTGTCGGACACTAAAAGTTTACACAGACCTCTCCTAGCTGTAAATCGGTCGAATGTCGCCAAGAAGCACTCGGTACTTAATGAAGATAGAACTTCTAAGTGCACAGCTCGTACTGCACAGCACACGAAAACGCAAAGGTACGATTTCGAAGATGGTGCATTCCTACGTTTCGACTCTTTAGTTAGAAAGGGTCCGCCTATGTCAACGCCTACCGTATGAAATACGTGAACGTCTTGCGTGCGGAATTTAGGTAACTCTCCCATAAGGGGTTGACGCTGGGAAGGAGATACTTTAAAGCACGGTATACACTTCAGAGTTCGCGATCGTATGGCACTTCGTGCTGATATGATCCAGTACTTCTGGGAAATGATGCCTTGCAGGGTACGTGGGCCAACATGCAGATGCAGCTTATGAAAGTGATCGACCAGAATATCAGTGAAGTGAGACTTCTTAGGTAGAAGAAACGGATGCTTCTTATCAAAAGTCAGGGTGGACTGCGACAGTCTACCCCCCACCCTGAGAAAACCAAGGGGATCTAGAAAGGGGTTAAGCTTGCGCAACGACTGACTGCAGGGGTTACCTTTGGACAGAGCTACGAGGTCGTCCGAAAAGTAGTGACTTTGAATTGCTTTTATAATAACATCATGCGCTTTTCTAGTTTCGATGACTGTGAGAGATCTACGCTCTTGAGGTTTAGATCTTGCGTTGTGGATGAACAGAAGACATCGAGCGACAACATTCACCACCTTACTGAAGCTTGAACAGCGTTCAGTTAGTTCGACAATAGGATTAGATTCAACGCTATCAGTTGACATCAGAACTGTAGCTGTTTTAAGCTCAGGTGGAGATTCATCCCGAAACTCATCGATAGTCCTTACCGGCCACTGAGAGCGATCCTGCGTAAGCCATTGCGGACCATGCAGCCACTCAGGCATCGCCAGTAACGCAGAGGGTAACGCTCCGCGAGAACAGACATCTGCTGGGTTGCATGCGCCGCTAAGCATATAGCTTGGTGTGTTCAGCCACGCCAACACTACAGACGCATCAGTGAACATCAACGTCTCGTTGATCTGAAGTCGACTAGTTAGAATGGACTTGACATATGAGACCAACTTGGTAAGAAGATGAGCAGCCAGAAGCTCCAACCGAGGGATGGTAACTGTTTTCAAGGGCGCTACTTTGGACTTTGATATGAGAAGGCTAACTTTGCTCTCACCTTTCTCATTTTCAGTGCGCAAATACACGACTGCTGCATATCCGAGTTGCGACGCGTCGCAGAAACCTAGAAGCTGACAGTAGGTAAAACCAGCGACGGTCACGTGACGTTCGTGCTGAATATTGGAAAGTAATGGCAATTCTTCAATATATGTTTTCCACTGTGTTTCCAGATCCGCAGGCAAACTCTGATCCCAATCGAGTTTCAGGGCCCAAAGTTTCTGCATGAAACACTTGGCGAAGAATATGCATGGAGCGACGAATCCGAGTGGATCGAACTGACGTCCTATCTGTGACAAGACAGTTCGTTTCGTGACTACAGGATTAGCCTGTGAAGTGGTGAATGAGAACGCATCGGAAGCTGGCAGCCACTGAAGGCCGAGAACCTTAATGGTCAGATTGGCATCATCGTCGAACTGGACAGGCAACTCGCGATAATCCTGAGGCAGCTGCTCGAGTACCTGTGGACAATTGCTGGACCACTTTCTTAGCAAGAACCCTCCGCTGGTTAACAACGACGTCAGCTCCTCCTGTAACTGAATAGCGCTCTCTACCGTCGGCATCGACCACAAGAAATCGTCCATAAAAAAAGCCTTTTTTAACACTTCTGCTGCCGCAGGGAACCGCTCCGCTTCATCGTCAGCCAGAGTGCGCAGGACTTTAATAGCTAGGTATGGACTAGTAGCCACCCCGTAGGTCACTGTGTTGAGTTCAAACACTTTGATCGGTTCGTCTTGTGAGCCACGCCATAGAATATGTTGATACGGTCGTTGGCTCTTATCAATCAATATTTGTCTGTAACATTTACAAATGTCTGCTGACAACCCGACAGGATGGATACGGAAGTTGATCAGGATTTCGTTAATGTCAGACTGTAGCTTAGGGCCGGGATACAGAACCGAATTCAATGAATTCCCATTCGACGTTGCACATGAGGCATCGAAGACAGCACGAAGCTTCGTGGTAGTGCTGGATGGACGCAAGATATAGAAATGGGGAATTATATTTTTCGACTCGACTGTACCTAGCTCACCGAGGCAAGTCATATGACCTAAGTTTACGTACTCAGTCATGAACTTATGATATTCTTGTTTGACGTCTGGAAATCTATCTAGCTTCGCCTCTAAATTTAGTAGTCGACGCTCAGCCTGTGGACGCGAAGCACCGAGTTCGAACCCAGGCTTGAATGGGTACTTAACTGTGTAGCGACCGGTGTCGTCTCGACTATGTTCCGCTTCAAAGAACTTGTCTACGTACAAGTCTTCAGAGGACTGAGGTACGTCACTTTGAACATTCTCTATTTCCCAGAACGAATTCATGATTTTATCGATACTCGCTTGTGTTACCAACAGAACAACAGCTGCCTGAGTAGGCGCATCAGTCATTGTCGCGTCGACTGTACCAGTTGAAGCCGAGTCGTCCTTGCGTTTGTCACGGTTAAAGGCGGCTTGGCCTGAAATCACGTGACCGAAGATTGAACTCATGGCTACTGGCATCCCGTGCTCACGCGGCAATACTTTTTGGCCGTCGTAGATGTATGGAAACACATCAGCGGCGAGTAACATATCGACTGGACCCGGTTTGTAGAATTGAGGATCCGCCAACTTTAGATTTTGATACATGTTAATGATGTCGTTTGACAAGGGGACTGTAGGTAAGTCGCCTGCTATGTTCGAAACGATTACCGCATCGGTTTTCAGAACGGGACCATCACTATCACGCGGCTTTATACTACAAGTCGCTAAGCCAAACTCTCTGACAGGGTTGCCACCTAAACCGACAGGTTCGAAGTTACATTTGCGTCGCGGCAGCCCTAAGCGCTTCGCACAGTCTTGAGTCAGATAGCCCGTCATGGCGCCGCTATCGATCACCGCACGTACGGGCTGGTACCTGCCCCAGCAGTCTGCGACGTGGATGACGGCGGTGCCGAGCAAAACCGTGGAATTGGTAGAGCATGTCAACGCGACAGGGTTTGAAGATGAGTTTGGTACCGATTCACTTGATTTGACTAAAGCCGAATCGATATGCAACATGTGGTGGTGCATGTTTTTGCAGATAGCACAACGCATTTTTGAAATACAGGCGTTTACGTCGTGGTTATCACGCAAGCAATTTTCACAAAGTTTAAGTTGTTTTATTTTTTGCATACGGAACTCTGGTGTGAGGTCACCGAACGCATGGCAGCGATAGATAGAATGAGGTTTGTTACAGACTGCACATTCCATCGATTTACGCGACTCACAACTACCCTTATCGGCCGTGTTCATAACAGCTGATGCCGCAAGGGAAGTTTTTTGAGAGTGATTTTTGTTTGAATAAGTTTGAGTTTTTGAACCAGTGTGCGTTTGACTTGTACTGGTTTTGTTCTGAGTGTACTTGAAACTGCCTACAGCTTTAGCCGGTTTACTCTCGGACATTTCCAAAACGCGCACATGATTTTCTACGAAACGTATGAGATCGTTAAACGTAGGTATTTCGCCTTGTTTTACAGTTTGTTCAAACTCGCGCCTACTAACACCGTCAAGGTTACGCAGTGATAAATAGAACAGAATGAAACCCGATAGGTCAGGGATATTCAGCTGTTGTAGCGCCTTAACACTTTCCTGATAAGTCTGTAAGAAAGTATTTAGACCAGAGACGGACTCAGTGTTCATCGGTTTAAAATTGAAAAGTTTATCGAGGTAGGTGGTAGCTAACGCGCGTTTGTTCTCATATCGCGACACCAGCTGACTCCATACGATGGGGTAGTTGTCAGCAGTGACTGGCATGGACTTCGCTATCGTCAAAGCGGGGCCACTGAGGGCTGACAACAAGTAGTAGAACTTTTCGACATCAGATATATCTTCATTTTTATGAATTAAACTGGTGAACGTATCTCTGAATGTAGGCCAGTTCTCGAGATTACTGTCAAAGGGAAATATTTCTAACTTGGGCAACCTTGGCCTTGCATTACTTTTTGACTCGCGGCTGCAGGTCTCAGACTTTACTGTTTTTTGATTCAGTGTTTGTTCGACGTGTCGAATTTTGTAATAAATCTCATCAAATGTCACTATATCACTATAACTTATCGGTATTTCGGGGTAATGATTTTTATTTAGCGTAAAAATAACACTAACCGCTTTTTCGTACGAAGTTTTTAGATTTGACAAGTCCTCTAGACGAGCATTGAACTCTGGAACTAACTCGGGATTAGTTAACACTTTTTTCGACAAATCAAACAAAGACTGTAGCCGAAGGAAAGCTACTTCTTTATTTGTTACATGGGGTGAAAGCAACAGCTCAAATTCTTCATTACTAATTTGTTCAGCCATTTTGTCGCCGCAACAGCTTTCGACTTGAACCAGATAGCGCAAACGCAAAGTCGACGTATTACGAACTTACAAAACACTCGGAACTGAACAATTATTACTCGTAAAACATTAAAATGCAAGCAACTGTGAACGTTGACTAGTAAAAACAACACAATTACGCACTTTTGAACAAGTTTTTTACGAAATTCTAACACCGTAGTACGCGGGGTCAATGACCTCCGGCTTACCACGTTTTTGCTTGAAAAACCACTTAAAACAAATTTCTACTTAAAAATAACTGCACGAATCGATTATTTATGTTAGTTGAATAGTAAAAACCACACAAATACCAGGTACAGGTCTTTAGTTTCGAAAATATTATGTTGACTCTGAAAAATGGACGCTACGAAGTTACGGCGATTTATTAAAGTTTTTACTTGAAAGTTATAGACTCGTAACCGCAAAATCCGGGCCGATTGGACCAAAAATGTGGCGTTTCGCTAGTTTAAAGGAATACGGTACAAATCTAACTTTGAGAATATCAAAAAGTTGTTTCTTCTTACTCACCGCCGCCGCCTTCGGGTCATTTGCAAGTATAGTTTTCTTGTGGTTTTCTTTGAAGCTGTGCTGTTTGCTAGCTTAGAGGGCCCATGGATCCATTGTTTCAGGCTTTAGCAGAGTGCTTGATGAGTTAGTGCACTTGCAGCTAATTATTTTCGTTCGAACACAAATTATGAACGGCCGCGCTCCGCCATTGCAAAAAAAAAGAGACAGTGGCGCTCCCTTGCGGCTACTTGTTAGTAGTTTCCGTCGCAGGACGGCAACATGGCGGCGGTTTAGCGGGTGATTTGAAATCTCAAAGTTTGTATGAAAACCCAACATAGGTATTTATCAGTTTAAAACAATGATGAAATGATAAGAATAGATCGATAAATCTTTGAAAATTAGTGGTTTTTAATACAGAATATCATGTTTTTAACCAAACATTGGCCTGGCAGCGCACTCTGGCGCACCCTCTAGTTTTTTTTTTATGGCATAGGTGGCAAACGAGCAGACTCGGATCACCTGATGGTAAGCGATTGCCGCCGCCCGCCCACAGACACCCGTAACACCAGTCACAAGTGAACTAGTATTATCGAAACTTCGGCAAACTTGAGACTAATTAACCTCTAGGCTAGGATATAGCAAACCTTTAAAAATAATAAGTTGGAAACACAAAAAAGGACCAGTCGATTAAGCTATTTTCAAGTATGGTAAACCCGAGGAATAGCCAAATAAACCACCTCCGTGATCTAGTGGCTAGTTGCTTGCTTCACGTGGGGGGTCGCGGGTTCGATTCCCAGCGGGGTCAAACTTTGTAGGACTTGGTTTGGTTGGTGGTAGGTCAATATCTGAGCCCGCCTGACTAGCTACCACCATCTTATCTTGCCGCCAAACATCAATGTTAATAGCGTTGATGCGTTCCGGCATGGAGATAACCAGTTCTCCATTGCGTTGGGGAATCTTGGTGAGTGGTGGATGTAGTGGACTTTATGGTAGATCGTGTGCGTGACCGACTCACCTGGTGATCCTGGCGTAGCTATCGAAGGAGCACTAGCCGAAAAGGAAAGGGGAGGGCGCGCGCTGCGAATTTAGCGAATTTTGAGAGGATTCTGTGGATGGTTTTAACGTATTTATTTTTATAAGCTTTATGCGCGTTGAGAGCGAACACCAGAAGACTAATAAATTATTTGATGTATACGCGAGAAAGGGATAGATTATATAGCGTAGACAATGAATAAACTATAGATGAGTATGGAAGTTGTATGGCCAAACCAGTGAGCCCGCTTCCATTTTCGGCATCATCATCTATTACCATTATCATAGGTGAGATGATGCCAACACAAAACACATAGATACAGAAGGTCCGCTCAATACGCTCACAAAAATCCTAAGCAATACATGCTTATAGACGTATACGGTCGTTGTAGGCAAGATCACGTACTATGCGATCGTGACCTTGCCTCGAACGACCGTATATTTCTATAAGCATGTATATGCTTACGATTTTAGTGGTTTGTATTGAGCGGACCTTCTGTGTCTATTTTGTGATGCCAAGGACTTACCAATTATGGATAATAAAAACGTAAGTATCGACATACAATTTAACTAATACAAATGAGAGATAGGCCGTATTCCACACATGGGAGCCCATTCCTAATTACAGTTTTTTCTTTATCCTATTTCGCAAGATTTATCGAATCATGGTATCGTAATTCCTGTGATCGCAGCCGCAAACGCAAGACTACTACATATACAGGGTGTTATAAAAAGTGCGTTTGAAATTTTAAGGGGTTACTCAGAATCATGTATAGAATCCAGGAAAAATATTGAAAAAATCCGCTCTTAATTATATTTTTCAGATTCTCATACTAAATCTGAATAGTGAATCAAGAATTTGTATGAAAAACTGAAAAAAAATGGAAAGCGGATTTTTTCAATATTTTTCCTGGATTCTATACATGATTCTGAGTAACCCCTTAAATTTCAAACCCACTTTTTAACACCCTTTATATGGACGTCCAATGGAACTACGGAAAACAACAAGATTTTTTATAGTAGGTACTAGCCATAAGTTTAAGAGTTTAACACCTTCTATTTGAAGACCATACAGTTATAATCATTTAGCAAAAGATTAATGCTAAAATTATTTGTAGTATGCACAATAAAAAAAAAGTATCAAATACCTATTCATCTTGTTTTATTATTTATTATATTTCATTTCCTGTATAAAGATTCACAATAGTAAATTTTTCATTCAAGATTTAATAATTTGTTATGTACAAGTATTCTCTCTACTTTTATAAAAATATATTAAATTTTTAACAACAGATCAGAAAAATAAATTAGTAAAAATGTCATGTGTAAAAAATATAAAAAAGAAGTCTTATTCACACTAAAAATCTCAAATGCAGGTATACAACAGAGTGCTCGCCACAAAAAAAGTGGCACAATTTGAAATTGGGAGGAATTCATACATTTAGAGGTGATTTTCATAATTCCAATGTTTCATAGTTCTAACTTCTTTAGCGGCGAACACTACGACAATCTTCGAAATACGCAAGTTCTCACATTGTATAAAGAATAAAAATTAGGAATGCAAAAAGAGGAACTCGGAAAATTGAGACTTAGTTACGAAATTTAAAAAATATTCATAAAATTTTGCTTACATATAAACATTTTATCTTACGGCTCTACACAGAGACATATCCCACTTTCTCAATCGATTTTACCACTTTAAATCACATTAAATTTTATCTCATGTTGCTAGACTAAACTCCATACATATTGTTTTTAAAATAATTGATAAGTAAACTGATAAATTGAGAACAGATCCAAAAACAATTCGCAATATGCACTAACTATATCTTCTTCAAGGCAGTCAGTTATTCAAAAAACAATGTGATGCATCAGATCTAGACTTACAGTGATCCTAACACACAGTATGATCAAATCCTTGTCTTTGATGAGTTATCTTTCACCTCAAACAGTTTCCTGACAAAATATACTTGCAATGTGGCTGTAGCGGCGATCGCCAGGATTTGTATGAGTGACCACCTGAAATGAAAAATACAGTCATGTTTTTTTTGGATACAGGTAGATATTTATGTAACAAAATCAAGTGAAACAATTTTTGTTTATTTGTATTTTTCATGTTTTCCAAAAAGATCAAGTTTGTATGTGCAGTTTTTTTCTAGCCTGTGAAGTACTTTGTTTTTTTGAGTTAGCTATAAAATTTGCGAAAGTGGTTCAGTTTTATAAGTAGAAGCCCTAGTTCAAATATTTCCACCTGATTTTGTTACACCTTATACATTTTCAAGAATGTAAAGTAGATAGGTCATAAATACAGGGTGACTTTAAATTAGTTCTTGATACGAAAGGGTATGCATGTGCTCATGATAAAAAACAACTTTCCCTAAGGAACCCATAGTCAAATCGCAAAAAACAATTTGGAGTCTCCATACAAATCGAGCAACTGACCGGCCAAATTAGTATGAAGAGTCCAAAAATTTTTTTGCGATTTGACTATGGGTTTCTTAGGGAAAGTTGTTTTTTATCATGAGCACATGCATACCCTTTCGTATCAAGAACTAATTTAAAGTCACCCTATATTAAAAGTTAATTCTATTGTAACAATACACACTGTTCAAAATAGCTTGGTTTATTTAACATGAAAGATGCTGATAATAGTCACACCCAGCCTTAGTACAAATTCTACCTTCATGATAATATTGTCTGCTCATACTAAACATACAATTGACGCGCTGAGAGCAAGAGTGCTGTAACCCTATTTTCGCATAAATGGATATATTTTACTTTGAAATCATTTATTTCATAAATCATTAATTTCTAAGAAAAACTATTTGTTTATCCATGTTAGTCACTATGTCAAGATGCATCAAAAGGGCAGTTTCATTATGATTTAGGTAGATATCATCTAAAGTGCTAAAAAGTGGACCAGAGGAAGATGTTCAAAAAATGTGACTTACACCACTCTTGCTCTCAGCGCCTCAATTTTGACTGGGATACAAATTAAATTTTGTCTTACCTGGAGACATACATATTGTTGTCATTTAGCAGGTTATAGTCTCGGGCCTCCCTAGCTCTGGAATGGTACTGGTATTGCAGTATGTCATTTATGTTGCGTTCTATAAACTGGATTGCAGTCTGAAAAAAAAAAGTGTCATTTTATGTTTATATTTTCCATTAACATAATAAAATATCACAGGACCACAGTTATACAAAGTTATATGTATGTGATTTGTTCTGAAATATTTTTATGTTATACCTTTAGTAACATTATAATGTTAAGTAAATCAATTTGTGATAGATTATTTAACCTACTCACTGCCACACTGCGATACACAAATTGTGCTCCACATCTCATCTCATCTCATCATTTGGAGTCTCCATACAAATCGAGCAACTGACCGGCCAAATTAGTATGAAGAGTCCAAAATTTTTTTTGCGATTTGACTATGGGTTTCTTAGGTAAAGTTGTTTGTTATCATGAGCACATGCATACCCTTTCGTATCAAAAACTAATTTAAAGTCACCCTATATATATTATATTATTATTATTAATATTATAAATGCGAAAGTATGGATGTTTGTTTGTCAGTTTGTTTGTTCCGCTTTCACGCAGAAACTACTGAACGGATTTGGGTGAAATTTGGTAGGTAGAGAGATGAAGCACTCGGCTAACACATAGGATACTTTTTATCCTGGAAAACTTAAGGGTTCCCGTGGGAATGCTTAAAAACTCAAAATTTCTACTCTGTCACTAGATGGCGCTATCTTAACGTTTTCTTTCAATTCTGAAGTCCACGCGGATGAAGTCACGGGCGGAAGCTAATGTACTATAAAACTCTGACCAACAAAAAAGACTATCATTATATAGGGGGGATGACCTTGTGACACAGTCATTAATTTCATGTAATAAATAGTATTTAAAAATCATGGTGAAAATATGCAAGATGCAATGCAACTTGTATGGTTGTTGTTGTAAACAAACTAGTTATATTTTGCCTTTGACTGGCCTGGTGGCTAGTATTACTGATTGCGGGTCTTGGGTTGATTCCCATTACAAGATGTCTCTTTGCCTGATATGCCAAGTTTACTCAGTTCACACTGTACAATGACAATGTGTGCTGTCTCTCCCATGTATTAGGCGTATGTTTTTATTCCTTCTACAAGAACTCACCGTAAAGTTCTGAATATTCATATCCAGCTCCTCCACCTCTTTAGCATATTTCTCCCACATGTCGTATCTGATCACGGACAAATACAGATTGACCAGCTTCCCCGCGAACCGAGAGAACTGGTTGTCTATGCAGACGGCGTAGTACCCGCCGGAGGAGCTCTGGTCCGCGTACTCCGCGCTCTGCCGCCACTCGTAGGGATGCACAATCTGCCCGTTGGGGTGCCTCACAGCGAACCCACACATGCCGTCACCGCCTTTCAACACCTTGTAAACAAAACGACGACCAAATCATGACCTACTTTCTAATGGTTGTTATAGCTCGAAAACATCCACAAAACGGGAAAACTAATAAGAAATTTCACGTTTAATTTGGAGGTACGGTATTAAAGATAAGCAAGCATATGTTTAACTGTGAAATTTACAGCTAATTATACCTGATAACTGGCGTAAAACGTTGCACCCGGTTGAACGTACTGGTAGTAGCAGTCTTCCTTGCCTGCGTCGATGTGCACCTTGTAATCCATGGTCACTGCAGGCAGATTCTCGTACCATGGTGCCGCCGTTGATGTAAAAACATCGCCGACAAGTGATAAAACTGTAAATATTAGTGTTATCACGGAAAACATATGCCACGTCCGTTGAGCCATTTTTCAACTGAAAAATGAAGTGTGCGAAAGAGATAGAGATGACTGTCAAATATGCGTTTTTATTACAAACACAGCAGCTCTTACATTTCACTGAGTAAGATAGCTATATACAATATGTTATATGGCTATCTCGCTTTATCTTGGAGTTTGGATTGATGCGTTTCACTTCATGGGTTGTCAAAAATGTCAATATCAGCTGCCAGCTTAACCTAAAAACTTTGGAGAAGTTCGATAAAACTTCGACTTTCAAGTTATCATGAAGGCCAGATATCTTACGTTCTTCTCATACATAGGGACGTCCTTCAGGTTTGTAAAATGTGCAGGACCTATGTAAATTTCAGTCAGGAAGTTGGATATTTGAGTGTTTTCGTTGGCCCCTCCGCGCAGGTCATCGGAGAAGATCTGGCTGAAGACAGGCAGGAACTACCCGGACCCAGAGAGTGTGCAGGGCTTGCTGGAGCTGGCACTCCTCAAGCTAAGATCCTTAAATTATCCCAACGTCGTATTGTCGAGCCGGTAAGATTTCTCATTCTATTTGGTTAGTTTCTTCATATATGTTTCGCAAAAACAAAAATCGTCGTACTGAAAATTTAGTAACTAAATTATTTCATAAATCAAAATATCTTAAAATGTATAATTAAGACTCTAGAATACCCAACAATATTTCTAGTTATAACTGCTTAGGTTCCAGTGTAATGTTCTTAAAACTTAAAAAATATTTTACAGCACAGATGGCGGAGTCCACGCATTGAACACGAGCGCTCATTTTGATCTGGACCGATATGGCTCCGACATCTACCAACCCAACTATGTCCTGTATGCAATGAACAGGTTCTTCTTGAAAAGCGACTGCAGTATCTACATCAGGAAATGCATCCGAGTTTCAGACACATTTCACGCTAGGTTCAAGGCTAAAGGAAGAACCTATCTATACAGGTATAGTTTTCTCATGCCAGTAAACATTTACACATTTTATGCATATTTTTTTCTATTGAAAGACTGACGGTCCGGATTCAAAAACCTTATGGAAACTGTTGTGATGTGAGATAATCCTCTAATTCTTCAACATTTTTTCAGTGTTTAATGTTCTTGACAAAAAAATCCAAACAAGAATTAAAATTGGTTAGTATCAGTATTGTGATTATAATTTTAAGTAGTTCAAAATAAACAATTTCTCAGTTAACTTGCTGTTTATCAAGAAATTAATACTGACACAGATATACCTATCTAAATTAAGAAGAGATATAATATTATTTTTAAATCGGCCTGATATAATAGATTCCAAAGTCAATAACAAAAGCTATTCTTTTAAAAGTCCAGACTGCTCTTCAAGTTTACTATCTGCAGGTTGGAGCACAGGTAGATGTTCAAGACACCATGCATACCTATTGCAGACTAGTTTGGTTGTACATTGGTTTCAGGTTAGCGGTACTAAAACGGAGCGCAGTAGCAGATGAAGACTACAAAAGTATTGCGCAGTTCATTCCTGTAGAAGAATGGAAGAGGTGTCACTTTCTTAGGTATGTACGGTCTCTTCAAGGAAAATGATTTTCTAACCCTCTGTACTGTCCTTCCTTACCACATCCATCATTGTCTTCCGTGAACAATAAAAGTTAAAAGTAACACTGACTGTTGTTTTTTAAGTTCAATTGAAAAAAAAAAACTGTTTTAAGTTATCTAACATTCAGTCTCATATACAGGACCATAGAGAAACAATTTTAGTGTAAAAAAAATACTGTTTTCCTCTTATAATATAAATAAAATGATCCTTACTCCAAATGAAACTTGGTTGATTGACTCGAAAAAAAACAAATGTCAACTTTCTTAATTTTTTTGGACAACTCACACTTGTTAAAATTATTTGCAAAGCAAAAATAGTTTTCATAAAAACTAAGAAAGAATTCCTGCATCTCTTACAGATCCGTATTTACCCCTACATGAAAAAAAAAAACTATTTTTTATTTTTTATTGTATTTAAAATTAATAATGTGAAATAAATGAACATCATCTTTTTCCCTATCCAGAGCGCCAGGCTTCGACATCGAACGTCTAAAAGCCGGCGCCCAATACCTGGTCGGGTACCACGACTTTACAACCTTCAGGAAGGCAGACAAACTGCACCAGTACAAACACAATCGGAGAGAGCTGCAGTCGGTTGAAGTAAGGCCCGGCAAGCCGCTGGTGACGTCATATAGCGACTCAGATTTGTTCGATTATTGGGATATCGAATTTAGGGGCAGAGCATTTGTGCATAATCAGGTGAGTTTTCTTACTAGAGTCTGAAGATTAGGCCATACTGGAGGGAGTTTATTTAGGGCCCGACGTTTCTTTTCTCTCCGCAAACACTTCCCGAAACGTTGGGTATACGAGTTCCGAGTGGTATTAGGTAGATTAAAAAAGACTTGCGAAAAGTGTACAATGCTCCTGATTGGTTCGTTAACAATAGGTGGAAGAGACCCGTATTGCAGCAGTGAGAACGATAAAGTATCATACAAATGCGACAATTAAGATTTTGTAATTTACAAAAACGGCTGAACCGATCTTAAATAAATTTTGCGCACGCCATTTAACGTTGTCATTGAAAGACGCATTGGAACTTTCATGCAGTGTATATTTTTCTTTATTATTTAACCTGACTTTTTAACCGACAGCTTTTGAATGAATCTGAGTGTTTAATGTATGTCGCTTTTTTTGGTGAAAAGAAACCATTTTCGCCTTTTAGTTTGTGTTCATTTCATGAAAAAAATTGTGACATGAAATTATACTCATGGACAAAAAAAATCGACTCAAAGTTTCATGCACGACTTTTGGAAAATTAACTCAATCTAGCAAAATAAAACTAAACCAAAAGTTAAAAACTGTGTGTTTACTGTTTATGATTTTAGTTTGATGGTTTTCTAGTTTTTGCTTTTAGTGTTTAGCAGTTTTGTAGACCGAGTTATTTTTCTCAAGAGTCGAGCAACAAATCTTGAGTCGATTTTTAGTCCACAAGTGTATTTTGTTTGGACAGACATGGAAAGTTAATTTTTTTAAATAAGTACCTAATCTCGATATACAGTAGTAGTAGGAGCTACGTTGTTTCGGCGTAGACAATAAAAACGAAAAAATAAAAGCAAAAAAGAATAAAAAATGAATTTGGAGGTGCGGGGTATCGATCCCCGTACCTCTCGCATGCTAAGCGAGCGCTCTACCATCTGAGCTACACCCCCTGTGCTCAGATGCGTGAAATTTTGTATCCGATTCATGGTAACGTTTGTAACATACAGTGGCGACATCTAGTATGCTAGTCTAGTAACAGTATAACCTTTAGAACAGGATCGAATTAAAATATAGTTTATTTCTGCTACTATTAATTGGCCATAGTTATGCCATAACGATCAAACTGATTTAAAGTGAGCGAGGGATAATGGACTGTATGTCAGTGACAAAGACCTACGTACTTACGTATTTTAAATCAGTTGGATCGTTATGGCATAACTATTTGCCAGTTGTTTCTCTCCTAAGCAATTAGTTTATTAAAGCGAAACCCTTTGCTTGTCCCGTGTCCCTGTTTCGTCCATTTTGATTATCCTTGTAGATTAAAAAGTCCTATTTTCCAAGGTATCGTGGTTTTGCTGTAACAATATTAAGTCTTAAAAAAATTACATACATATTTTAATTATTATAACCTTACATAGTTATTATTAGTCTATTTTTATTGCTCCACAAATACGTATTTATACTATACTTATTCTCTCTAGATCCGTCGGATGATGGGCACACTGATCTCAGTGGCCGTTGGCAAGCTGCCACCCGAGGAAGTGAAGGTCATGCTGCAGATCCCTTCCAAGAACTCGTGGCACGGCTTCATACAGAACGGGCCACCGGACGGACTGTACCTGTGCAACGTCGAGTACGCCCCGCAGGACTTGATCTACGACTCTAGCGTGGCGACTGAGGAGAAGCAACATTGCGAAGTGGGAAGTGAAAGTGAAGAATAAAGTTAAAAAGATAGTGAAAGTGAAAAATAATATTAAAAGATAGTGAAAGTAAAAAATGATATTAAAAGATAGTGAAGGTGAAAAATAAAACATTAATAAAATTAAAGATAGTGATAGGGATTTAAGACTAAAATTTTCTATTCAAAGTAAACTATTTAAAAAAGTCGACAGATATTTTTAAATACGTGTTATCAAATTACAATGTCAAAACGAAAATACAGACATTATAGTAAACAAGTTAGCAGTGGTAAAGAAAGTGTCAACTTTCCCAAAGAACGAGACAATTCACAAGAATATAAGGACTTTAGGACTACTATTAGACTATAGGTACAACTCACAATGAGTTTTCTAAATGAATTGAAGAAGCAAAAGGAAAAACTGAAAGAGACGCAAACAGTAGTGACTCGAGTCGACGGACAAAGATTCGTCGAGCAAGGGAACGAGACAGAACACATTGACACAACATTTGGTTTCGTAGTGGACACGAAACCTGACGATATTCCCGCCAAAATCGTAGACCACCTTTACATAGGCTCGCAAGACTGTACAGCTGCTGACGTGATAGAAAAATACCAAATAAAACGTGTACTAAGTCTAGGTATAAACGTAGATATAGCTATTAATGTTAATCATAAATTTGTTGAATGCTTGGATTTGCCAGAAACTGACATTAGACAAACGTTAGCCGAATGCCTTCCGTTTGTACATAAAGGTGTAGAATTAAATGAAAATGTGCTCGTTCATTGCAATGCAGGAGTATCCAGAACATCTATGGTAGCCATTGCTTACTTAATGCATTACAAAACTATGCAGTTTGAAGATGCGTACAATTTGGTAAAAGATAAAAGACCTGCTATACACCCTAACACAGGATTTAAGAATCAACTCAAAACTTTAGAACCTGGAAAAGTTATTTAGATTATTACCTAATAATCTTTGTAACATTTTTTTTTATGTGATAGGTGGCAAACGAGCAGACGGATCACCTGATGGTAAGCGATAACCGCCGCCCATAGACACCCGCAACACCAGAGGAGTCAACAAGTGCATTGCCGACCTTTGAAATGGGATGGGGGACATTTACAATTTTGGGCTACTCTGCCCACTTCGCCTACCGCGAAGTGGTAGGAGCTACTCCAGCAGAAGCACAGTCGGCTGGAGGTCAGTGCGACGAGAAGAGAAAGCGTCGATCAATTCGGGCATTGTCGAGGACTGCCTTTTGCATAGTCGCTATTAAGTCTATTTGCCTCGAAGTCCCAGCCGCCTACGGTTCCGATCCAGGTCAGCAGGTTTTTCAATTATTGTTAACGATTACAATTTAAATCCGTAAAGAATATATGTTGAGAGTAAGCGAATGCAAATAAAACTCGATTTTGTTACAAACAAAACTGCATTTTATTTCATCAATAAATATTTGTAAATAAGTACAAGGTCACACAGTGTAGGTACAAATGTCTTGAATATGGAAATAATTTATGATAATATTGATAATGTAGGTAATCTTACAGCATTTGATGTCTACCCTCGACCAGATAACTGAGACATCGCCTGACGGAAGCCACGCCTGACGGTGCTGGGAAGGAGGCAGGTACCCAGATCACACCCGAAAGGTGTGACAATACTTCAAGGTTGGCTTTTACCCATCAAACTGAACAACTTTTGTTCTACAACTTTGTTAAAATCGCAAAAAACTTGGTTCGCCAGCTGATCGATTTGTATGAAAAGTCCAAAAAAAATTTTGCGATTTGAACAAAGTTGTAGAACAAAAGTTGTTCAGTTTGATGGGAAAAAGCCAACCTTGAAGTATTGTCACACCTTTCTGTTACACCCTATAGATTCCACTACAGGGCAACTTCCAACTTCCCCCAACGAACTTATAAAACCAGAGAATGAAAACTGACTTTTCATAGAACCTTTGCAAATCGACTGTTAAATTATTGACATAACTGTCAAATATTAAGTAATTATAGTATTAGTATGGGAAGTCAATTAGTATAAATTCCTTGGAGAAAGATTTTCAGTGTTAAGGGTAGAATTAAAGGTCTCCCTTAATTTGGAATTCCACCGTATCAATCATGTATCACTCTTAAATCATTTCGTAAATCAGTGAACGAGGCTTACCTAAGGCGGAGTCTCAATCATATATAATAATAGGCGTAGCCACTTTTAATAACTTTACATCAAGCTTTTAAGGTACAAAAATGTATTGTCACAATATTAGCACCAATTTATTAGGTATCAAGCTTAAACTTAATCAACATTGTATAAAATTTCATAAATATGCTTCTGTCTGTACAATTTGTTTTTGATAAATCTACGAGAGCATCGTAAAAATAACCTATTTCAATGTAAATATCTGTATCAAATATGTGATAAGACAAACACTGCTCTTTATTCAATAACATTTTAATTAAAATATTTATTTGCCATTTTTTCTTTTACACAACTAAGGCAAAATATGGACTGAAATTAATTACTTCCTGGGACAGTAAACTTATACAAATAATATTTTTTTTTAAATCTAAATGATAACTGTTACTATTTATCTTATAAATAGTATTATCTAAGTACTAATGGACGCAATATTTTAAAAATTATTCAAAAACGTTGATCAAAGTTCAAGTTAAAATAATTAATCGTATAAATAATTCAAAACGTATCTATAAAATACGTAATATAAAACAAATAATAATAAAAATCATAGTCACAAAAACACAAGATAATCAAGGGCCCTTGCACTACAGCTTATGATACTTCATCTCTTTCGTACTGCTAGCTTTTTGATAGCGAGAGATAGAGACAAAACATAAGGCGACTAAACGGGCTTAGGGTATGTACGTGATATAAAAAGCGTACAGGGCGCACACCAGGATCCCTTCGAATGAAACAAAAGATATCTATTATTCACTTTGTTAGAAATTATAATAAATCCTTTAAGTATAAAAGGGACAGCCTCTGGTCAGGTATATCTTACTATGGTTCTGGAACGGTACTTAAAGTTACTAAAATTCCAAAACCATTGGAGATTTTTTAACCTTTATAGCACAGGAAAAGATTAGAATTTATTCCCACATGGTTCTGATATACTCATTTCAAAAATAAACAATACAGTATTGTAGCATAACTGTAAGTGGACCTTGGCCAAGATTAACAAATTTTTCTTTGTACATTTGGTTACCACTCAAAGGCACTATCCGTAATGAAACAATACAGAATTACCCGTTAAAAACATAACACTATTAAAAAACACACTCAAAAAAATTTTCTTTTTTTTTAACCTTTGCGTCTTATATTTTGTCTTGAATGTGACTCAAGTGCGCGCCCTGTACGCTTGGTATATCAAGTGGATTTAACAAGAAATATAAGATTAAAAACCAATGAACACTTCGTATTTGGTGATCGTTAGAAGCTGAACATGTGAAACTTATCAATCATAAATTGTTAACTAATTGTATACAACCTAACTACGGAAGCAGCTATGCACAAAAATCTAAATAACTTTCATAAGCAGTCAAAAAGGACTGTTTCTGCGACCGCCACTAGCTCCATCATTAATTTTAAATTATTTCTTTAAAAATGTTAAAAGTACGCCTGACTAAACTGCACCATGAGGTGAAGGATTTTAGAGTACAACAAACTGAAAACAGTTGATAGCATTACAGTGTTCAAAGTTTTGTTTGTGTTATATATATACATTATTGTAGCATATAGACCACAACTAGTCTGGCGTAATTTTTACAATTTCGTTTATAAATCAAAGAAAGTAATGGTGGCGCTAGTGAGAGCTGGGTGAATTCTTAAGATATTGACAAAAAAATTGTGCTTCCAAAAAATGCAAATTGGCAAGCGAATTAAATGAAAAATTTTTGCTCTAAAGATATTCTTATACCTAATATTATAATGTCATTCATTAATACAACCATCAATGATTTGAGACCAAAGTATTTATAATAATTTCAATAATAATAAAACCAAAACGACCTTTAGGACGGAAATGTCAATTTTGAATCACAGAATGGTCTCTGAGCTAAATAGTTTCAAACATTTTTGGACTTGTTTCATTATTATGAATCTCCGTACTTTTTGGTGAAGTAATTGGGTTGGCACATAGTTGTAAACATTAGCTACTAGGCTGGCCGCTGTCCGATGGCAGAAAGAGATAATATGCCTGGGGATTCCTTCCCATTTAAAAAGTAAGGAAAAAAGCAAGATATAGGTACGCATACCTTTAGTTTTTTCCCTCCACCACAGGGCCGCAGTGTGATATTAGAAACCGATTTACTTTCACTAAAGTAAGTAGGAGATTCAGGCCGGAAACAGACATGACGTCTTCATACTACAGGACAGAGCCACAATCCCGGACTCTCTAACAATCTGTCGCGTTGTAATTACCTACGAGTTGACCAATTAGGTTCACATATGGGTCATCCAATTCAAGAAATCACTAAGTCCAAATTTGACGTTTTTTTATTTTTTTCACGACATTCATTGTTAAAATGAGGTTATGATTCTTTTAACAAATAAAACCGCTAGATTTTTTCTATTATTGTATTTTTGATTATTTTTTTAACATCTACACATAATAAACAGAATCACAGAATAACATCATTTCAGAACACATTTAAAACATAATAACATCAATATGTCAAAAGTAACTTTTGGACTTAGTAATTTCTTGAATTGGATGACCCATATGCGTGGTTACCGATGCGATATCTATGGGGAAGTTATCTGTCCTCTGTCATGTCATGAAAACGTCATGTGTGGCCCGGCCTCATGTACAAATGTCATTTTATGTCCTATTCATTATATGATATGACCAGCACTCAGTCTTCGAGCTTTTACAATCTCGTCAAACACATACTGTACCGATTTGTCATCTACACAATCCGAGAGTTGACCGCGTCAAAAATAAATAATGAAATATTGTTCAAGATAGCTCTTTTATTGAAATTGCAGAATTAGTTATTCGCTTGGACTTTCACTACGTGCAAAATATTTGATTTATGAAAAAACGTTATTAATATGCAAACTTTTGTATGGAA
Organism: Coleophora deauratella; assembly: GCA_958295455.1. Classification (NCBI taxonomy): domain Eukaryota; kingdom Metazoa; phylum Arthropoda; class Insecta; order Lepidoptera; family Coleophoridae; genus Coleophora; species Coleophora deauratella. Next base: position 2,289,238 of record OY282391.1, on the reverse strand, counting down.
CAATGACGTCATCGTTCACGATTTCGAACATTTTTAAAACAAAAATTAGTTTTTTGTTTTTTGATAAAGAGTTACTCACATGAGTAGCAGTCAACTACCAGATTAAGGCCATTAAACCTACTAAACGGTACAACTACGTCAACTACATTATCGACATCAAAATTGTATAATTTTATTGTACTTAAAAGAGCAAAATATACAAGGCAATTTATATACCAAATTATAAATACCTCAAAAACTTCACCATTTCGTAACAATATATCATAAAAGTTGTCAAGGACCTAACAAATATTAAGTACAAATATTCCCCTATGACCTAATTAACGATTAGAGGACTAGGAAAGGGAATGTGATTTTTTTTTGTGTATCACCTAGTATTTATGAGCATTTCAAAGTCTACTTTGCCTTTATTTATGAAGGTTTTCATTGTACTTTGACAAGTTAGCACAGAATATTATGAGAAAATTATATTTACCAATAAAAAGAATGCATACTGTAGGATCCTTTTAAACCCCCCAAAAAATTAATCAACTCTTCATGAAATCAAACAACATCCCCAAAGGAAATTCGCATAGGCATTCTTCAGACGATTCTGAGTATTGAGAATAGGTTTTTGATTAGGATTTTGATTTTGATTTTTTGGTCCCTTGAGAAACGTGTTCAGTTTCAGAATAAGTCAGTATTTTTTTTTTCAGGCACATCGGCAAGATTCTCGGTATTTTACTTACTACGATTTGTTAAATTTCTTCATTTGTTTATTAATTTTTAACCGACTTCAAAAACAGGAGGTTCAAGGTTTGACCTGTATGTATGTATGTACGTTTCTCCGCGATTATCCCGCGTTTGGCTGAACCGATTTTGATGCGGTTTTCAGAAAAGTATTTGTTACATTTAGGAGAAGGTTTTAGTATTTTAACCGACTTCAAAAAAAGGAGGTTCTCAGTTTGACCCGTATGTTACGCGATTGAAGTCGGTTTTTTAACGCGTTCAGCGTTGTCGATTATCATTAAGTACATAAACCTTAAATATGAAAGGAGTGAGAAAAGCTAACACACTAATTTAACATGTTTCAAATGCAAAATTTTCAAAAGTCTTTGCTGTCAGTCAATTTCGTAAAGAATCGAACTAAAAAATCTGAACGGGCTCGCGGAGTAAAAACTAAACGCAGACGGCGTTAACTTAGTTCTGTCACTTTTTAGTGCGAGTTTGATTTGATCATCGATATAGAAACTTTTTCAGAGGCCACAAAAGAAAATGGCGCTCAGATTTTGCTTTTTTTTTTGGGAACAAGCTACGCTAGCGTTGCCTACCCCATTCAAATACGTGAGACCAAAACCAAAAGTTTTGCCTGACTACGACAAAGCGAAGAGAGAGAGTGAAGATTTTACGACACCTGTATACGTCAATTAATACCAGGACTGCACAGCACATCAGTAGGATTGAACTTTGCCTCATCACTACAATACAACGTGAATTTATTATGAGAAGGGTCTATCTATCTCTTTTAGTTTGTAACGTCTCTTATATAAATTTCGCAGATTTTCGGTTTTATTTTAGCATATGAAACAAACATACGCAGTCATATTATCAAGATGACAAGGTTCCATCCCACAGAGATTGTGCGTAGACTACATTTTAGCCTAGAGCAAAGGATAACACCAACCTATTGTGAGCTGTTAAATGTGGTTTTCTTAAAGTAATGATCACTAAGTATATATTTTTAACCCCCGACGCAAAAAGAGGGGTGTTATAAGTTTAACGTGTCTGTGTATCTGTGTTACTGTCTGTGGTATCGTAGCTCCCAAACGGATGAACCGATTTTCGTTTTGTTTTTTTGCTAATACAAGAAAGCTTCAAAATCTTCGCTTCAACGTAAGTAACATAAACGGAGTGTTTCATAAACAAAACATGCCTGCTACAACTTACAATTTTAATTTCAGAAAATGACAATTTGTATACTTTTAGTGTTAAGTGTTAAAATATAGTGTAAGTTTATGAAACAAGCCCCTGTATAAGGCCACGTATTACAATAACAATTCAGCAAATACCGATCAGTTCACATATTGTGTTGCTATATTAAGATTGTAAAGTAATAAGTATATTTTAGTTATGTGGTGCCATTTTAGGCATATTAAAAATCTCCCACAAACAATGATAAACCGAATTACCTCTGTGAAGTTGGCACAGCGATCAGAAGCTCTTGAGTGTGAGGCCTCGCGCCGGCAGACTGTTGGCCTTGGCGGGCACGTCACGCGCCTGTCAAATATTAAAGAGCTATGAGGTTCTCCGTAGTCTTTGTGCAAAAGTCTGTTTAGAGAATTTTCGATTATTTCCAATGAGTTTATGACTTTCGATGTTGAAGAAGATGTAAATAAAATGATCACTTAAAAACAGTCGTTGCTATGACTACATTTAAACGATGCTCCGACTTTAAACTATTGCCAAGGCTAAAACCTATACAGGTGAAACGGAAATCGCGGACAAAATTTTAACAGTGGTTTATTTGTTTGTAAACTCTTTATTGCACGAATATGACAAAAATACATAAGCATAAGTAACAAAACATGTACAAAGGCGGACTTATCCCATGTTGTTTCTGCTCATGAAACTGAACAACTTTCTCTATGATACCAATTGAAAATTCGGAGCAAAAAAATTTGGTCTCTTTATACAAATCGATGAGTCTTTGTAACTTTGTAAGAAGGAAAGTCCAATTTTTTTAATTTCACAATTTCACCTGTATTTCAAGCGTTTCATAAAAGTGCCAATATCTCGAAAACTGGGACACTTTTACTAAAGTGAAATATACATTTTCTGGCTAGTCAGGACCTGGCCCATCATCACTCCAAGGATTATCGTTGGTTTTTGGGACACCTTGTATACACGAGTTACCTGCGAGTGCGCGACGGCTATGCTGAGGCACTGGGCCCACTCCTCCGCGTTCTTCCCGTCCTTGGGCTTCAGGATCAGCGTCTGGTCTCCGGTGAAGATCTCGAACGCCTTGGGGATGTTGCGCGCCCCGCGAGACACCTTCACTGAGCGGATCTGATTGATGTCTATGCTTTCGCCGCCGCTCTGTCGGGAAAATGCATGTACTCGTGATAACAAACAACTTTCACTAAGGAACCCATAGTCAAATCTTTAAAAAAAATTTGGACCCTCCATACAAATCGGTCAACGGACCGGCTAAATTAGTATAAAGAGTCATTATTTTTTTTGCGACTTGACTATGGGTTTCTTAAGGAAAGTTGTTGTTATCATGAGCACATACACACCCTTTGGTATCAAGAACTAATTTAAAGTCACCCTGTATACTATACATACTTTTTATTGTACACACAAAAAACAACGACAACAAAAGGTATAATATTAAAGTTTAGTTGGAAAGAATCAGATGACAGTAGGGAAAGATTTAGATTAGGTTAATTCATGTGAAAATATGGGTTAGTTCATAGTTTTTATTTGTCCAAAAATATCGTCAGACTTCTTTCAATGAAATAAGGTTTTGTCCTTACCGATCCTTTACAAGAAAGATGCGCTCCGGAGAGTGTGAAGTATCTCGTCCTCCACCTCCTAAAACAAAATAATGAAATAAACTATTTTAGGAAGAATTTAAATATAAAAATAATAATCGATTCGATCTAATTCCGATCGAATTCCGTGCGGTCAGGACTTTTTATTAGGTAGAAAAAAAGATGTGTACAGTATCTACTTAAATATATTAAAAAAATCCCCATTACAAAACCGCGACTAGTGAGCACCCCTAACTTATACCACAAAGTACAATCTATCTCTTTCTCACCTGAACAACCTCCATCTTCCTTTCTTCTCCTTCAACTGTCCCTCAATGACGGGCCCCCCGTCGGGCGTCAGGAATGAGGTGGCCTTCTCCGGGTGAGTGCAGAGGAAGCAGCCCCAGGGCGCGTGGCTGGGCGGCACCGACACGTCACCGGATGTTGACAGCTCGAACACGTCAAAGAAACCAGCTGTTCTCAGCTCGTTTACCAGCATGTCTTGTTCCTGAATCGATGAGACAATAGTTATGAGGAAGTGACTAAAGTAAAAAAAAATAATGACTCCAGATAAATCTAAGTTGACTAATGTAGCTGTGGGATGTGGTTGAGAAGTGTTTTTTTAAATTTATCTAAAGGGTTCCTTGGGATAGGTGGATCAAGTTTATATTTATGAGTAAAGGAAAAATATTCCCGGGGAAGGTACTGCAATTTTTGCACCTTAATCCCGTGGAAGGCACTGGTATTTTTGCACCTTAAGCGTACATACAACAAAGACTTCCAGACTCACCCGAATCCCAGGGAAGGCACTACAATTTTTGCGCCTTAATCCTGGGGAAGGTACTGGTATTTTTGTACTGAAGCGTACGCATAATCCGGCCTTGCCCCCATGTGTGGAGTATGGCCATGGCCTAACCTTCCCGATGCATGGGAAGAGATCCGGGCCCCTTCAGTGGGGACGTAATGGGCTGTTCACAGAGTACACAAACAAACACCGGCAGCTCACCTTGATGCCGGGGAAGGCGCCGGTGACGAGCGTGAGGAAGGTCTTGTTCTCGCACTTGAGCGTGTCCCAGCAGTGCTTGAGCGAGGCCACGGTGGGGTCGCGCGAGGACAGCGCGGCGCCGCGGCGGGCCTGCAGCGCCAGGAACATGAGGTGGATCCACACGCGGGGCGCGCGCGTGCGCACGGAGAACAGCGCGCGCCCGTACAGGCAGTGCGGCCCGCGCCGCCCGCACGCGAACTGCAGCCGCGCCGTCTTCTTCGAGCGACGCTCTAAAGACAAGACACAGGCTTCCTTCAATCGCGTACAAAAAGAAGATTGTTGGAGTCCAAAATTAAAATCTCGAGGGATCCCGGTTACACAACCCGGAAGTTGACTGCATGAAAAATAAATTACGAAATATTATTGACTAAATAGCTCTTTAATTGAAATTATTGAAAAACTTAATCATTTTAATTTTTATTGCATTTTCAATTTTTAATTTATAAAAATTACATAATAAGTATGCCAACTACTATTTTGAACTATGACGTCATCGTACAAAACTTCAAAAATTTTTAGAACAAAGTGCCGTTTTTGACAATTGATAAAAAGTAACTCAAATGACTAGCAGTCAACTACCGGATTCGGTATGTAAAGTTTTTTAAATATATTTTTTATATATTTTTTTTTCTAAAGATTAATGTACGCCAGTGAGGCCCGCGGGAGCGCCCGTAAGCGAACTGGAGGCGCGCCGTCTTTTTGGACCGACGCTCTGTGAACCACGCACATTCTTGCTATACGTGTTACGTACGTAACAGTCTTCTTTCAGTTAAAAAGATACATCAGTTAAACTACAGTTTCGTAGGCCCGTGAGCCATAGGTTTTGTATGTGTGCATGTGTGCGTACGTGGGTGCGCGTGTGCATCCGTGTCTGTGCGTGCGTACGTCTGTGTGTGTATCAATGTGTACGCGTGTACATGTGCGTGTGTGTGTAAGTTATATGATACGAATAATTTGATAGGTCAAATAAGGCCGTATGACCATAGACCATAGCCTTTACCTTCTTGCTGCGAAAAGCAGGAAAAAAACAAAAACCATCGACTGTTACCTTATATGGTGCAAAAATATTAATAGTTACCTTCGATGGTGCACTTGGCGGGCGGCGGCAATCGCAGCGACACAGACTCCATGTACGCCTTGATCTTATCGAGATGCTTCTCGCAGAAGTGTTGCACCGTATCTCGCAGCGGGTACGGCTCGAACACGCTGATGCGCTGCGAAGGGTCCGCCTGGCCCCCCTGACCCCCTCCCCCTTGGCCCCCACCCCCCAGTAGCGAGCTGATCATCGTCACTGACGTGTTGTTGGCGCGCCGAGACGTCACTGTCACTGGCCCTGCATCGGAAGGCATAGACAGTGTAAGTGTTTGTGGACTTTGTACCAAGCACACGTCTGCTGAGTTAACTTTTCAATTATTTCCATTTGAGAGTAGTTTCAACGTTATTATTGTGATGGAGAAATAGCTGTGATTCAGATTCAGTGATAAGCGGTCATAAGAAGAGGATTGACTCGGGAGACAGCTCCGTTTTCCGAGTTCCAGCAGCAAACCACTACGTGGCGCGTCTTTAAGTGACCATCACCCTTAAAGCCGTGTCTTTCACTTGACATTGACGTTTCGCCATTTTTTTTTTGAAAATTCTCCCATTTTTCACTAGACATTGGCAAAATCACTCCTTTAATGAGATGTGGAATGCCAAATAAAAAAAAAAGACAGTGTAAGTAGTTTGGAGGAGCGGCAGGGAGAGTCCATACTGTTTTACAAACACTACTTAATATAAAGATTTTACTATTTAATATAAAGGGTCCTTATGAAATACCTGAAAAAATTGAACCACGGCTTCCGACTCTTGAAAAGTCATTTTTTTTATTCGCTTGCATTATTCATTACTTGTTTTTTTTTTAATAATATTTTTACGGCTCTGAATACAAAGTCCTTTTCTTATTACCTGATATATTAACGGTGTTGCCGCCAGAATTAAGATGTGTGCTGCTCGGCTGTGACGTCACAACACTGACGTTACCCATCGGTATGGCCGTGTTGGAGTGCTGGATCGAAACTGATGACGTCAGAGGCGTGAGGGCGTCCGAGGACTTCCCGGTGAGAGGGTTCACTGAGATGGACTGTGTGGTGTGGGCCGGGTTGGTTATTATGGTGGGGGTGGGGATCTGTGGACAAAAAGAGATTTAATGAAATGCTTCTAAAATACATACATAAATAAGGGTGAAATTGAAATCATGAACCAAATAAGAGTTGTTTTTGCTCATGAAACTGGAAGACTTTCTCTAAGGAACCAATCAAATCTTTATAGTGTTCACAGCCACATTATACCTTGCTCGTTGGATTAGTGGTAGTGTAAATGAGACAGATACAGGTTAGTAGTTCAACTTTTCCATTGGCACCAACTGAGCGAACAAGGTTTAAATCGAGGGTTCCTTGATATAAACAACTCCTAATGTGACCAATACGACTGTCGTGGCCAGATCATGAAAAGACTGGCCAAATCGTTGGAGGAGCTCCGAAAAATCTCTAGGTTAGGTTCCTGGTGTACCGTATAAAGGAACCCCGTACGGGGCTCCGATGATTCGGTTTTGTCGGAGCTCCTCGACGATATGGCCAGTCATTTCTTGATCTGGCCAATTCCTATGATCTGGCCACGCCAATTGACCACAGACTTACGTGATTAGCATTGGAGACGGCAATCATATTGTATGTTGTGCCACAGATTAGATAATAGTACTAGCTGTGCTCGTGGCCCGATATCGTGGTGACAGTCACGTAAACTACAATACTTTAAATATGACCTATACGACTAATTGCCACTTACTATTTACTTCAGACTTACGTGATTACCATTGGAGACGGCAATCAGTATGTTGTGATGGTGTCTGTTGCCCCGCGGCGCCAGCTGCGGCGCCGGGGCGGGCTTGTGGCTCGATATCACGGTGACAGTCACGTAATATGACCAATACGACATTGCACCGAGTATGACCATAGACTAAAGACTTACGTTATTAGCATTGGAGACGGCAATCGGTATGTTGTGATGGTGTCTGTTGCCTCTCGGCGCTAACTGAGGCGCCGGAGCGGGCTTGTGGCTCGATATCGTGGTGACAGTCACATAATATGACCAATACGACATTGCACTGAGTATGACCACAGACTTAGCATTGGAGACGGCAATCAGTATGTTGTGATGGTGTCTGTTGCCTCTCGGCGCTAACTGAGGCGCCGGAGCGGGCTTGTGGCTCGATATCGTGGTGACAGTCACATAATATGACCAATACGACATTGCACTGAGTATGACCACAGACTTAGCATTGGAGACGGCAATCAGTATGTTGTGATGGTGTCTGTTGCCTCTCGGCGCTAACTGAGGCGCCGGAGCGGGCTTGTGGCTCGATATCGTGGTGACAGTCACATAATATGACCAATACGACATTGCACTGAGTATGACCACAGACTTACGTTATTAGCATTGGAGACGGCAATCGGTATGTTGTGATGGTGTCTGTTGCCTCTCGGCGCTAACTGAGGCGCCGGGGCGGGCTTGTGGCTCGATATCGTGGTGACAGTCACATAATATGACCAATACGACATTGCACTGAGTATGACCACAGACTTACGTTATTAGCATTGGAGACGGCAATCAGTATGTTGTGATGGTGTCTGTTGCCTCTCGGCGCTAACTGAGGCGCCGGAGCGGGCTTGTGGCTCGATATCGTGGTGACAGTCACATAATATGACCAATACGACATTGCACTGAGTATGACCACAGACTTACGTTATTAGCATTGGAGACGGCAATCAGTATGTTGTGATGGTGTCTGTTGCCTCTCGGCGCTAACTGAGGCGCCGGAGCGGGCTTGTGGCTCGATATCGTGGTGACAGTCACGTTGGGTCGCGGGTTCGAGGCGCCAACGCCGGCGCCACTGACGCTACCGCTCGAAGCTTTGCCGTTCACTGAGGATAATAAGATTGATGTTTTTGGTTTTCTAATTAACAGTCTGTATTAAGTTGTCAAAGAAAAATAAACGGAAAACATGACTCTTATTAATTTAGTTACGCGACTTTTTTATATTTTTTATTTAGGTATAATTTACACATTCTTTTAAATCTTTTTTTTTTCTACTCGAAATCTTGTAACCTCAACGTTTCATGAAATGTTAGCGGAGCGCAAAGAAACGTCGAGCCCAAAAGAAACTCGCTCCAACAATTTTTGGTAATCCTTCGCTGAAGACACTCAGGTGAAATAAGACAAACGGTATCTTGCACGTCAAGTATTTTTTTACCGTAAACTACTCTCAATCTTGGTTAGTGCAGTAATGACCACGCTGAATACGTTAAAAACAACCGACTTCAATCGCAACAACTCCAATTTTGCTATGTTTTTGTTGATTTTCTAAAAAACCGCTGAATAGATTTCGATAAAATTTGTATGGGACCACCTGTGAAGTTACCCTTTCAAACAAAAAAAGAATTTTCGAAATCGGTTCAGGCGTCTTCGAGTAATCGGTGAACATACATAAAAAAAAAAGATTCCGACGAATTGAGAACCTCCTCCTTTTTTTGAAGTCGGTTGAAAAGAACGCATCGATTATTTGTAATATGACCACGCTGAATACGTTAAAAACAAACGACTTCAATCGCAACAACTCCAATTTTGCTATGTTTTTGTTGATTTTTTTGAAAAACCGCTAAATCGATTTCGATAAAATTTATATGGGACCACCGGTGAAGTATACCCTTTTAAACAAAAAAAGAATTTTTCAAATCGGTTCAGGCGTCTTCGAGTAATCGGTGAACATACATGAAAAAAAAGATTCCGACGAATTGAGAACCTCCTCCTTTTTTTGAAGTCGGTTAAAAACACAGTTTAAACACAAGATATACAGTCAGTGTAAATGTGAATCATGTCTATTTATTAGTTACCTGTAGCAGGTTGGACGGCGTTGTTCTGTTGGGAATTTATTTGCTGGGACGACGAGAGCCGCGTCATGCTTTTGTGAAGACCGCCCACGGAACCACCTGCAAGAGTGTTATACTTAAACATGGATAGCATGAGGCTTAGATAAAGATATTCTGTCACTGCTGGTGCAAGAAAATTATTTGTTTGTCTCTTTCATTAGTTCCTTGTTTGAACGAAACCTTTCATTTACTCCTTGTTTGTACATTTTTACAACATTTAACAATTTTCAATGACATTTTAACAGCAACAGTATTATATGCGAGTACCGTTTGAGGAGCAAGCTTCAAATGCTCCTTAAATCTGCTAGCTTCGTTCTTATTTATACCACACCCGGTGTGACGTAGAAGGTATCTATGGATTTTTGCATCATAACATCAGAGTGCATTTGGAGTCAACTCACCAGCCACATTCAGCCTCGTCATGCTCCTATGCGAGTTCGGTCCAGGGTGCAACCGCCCCGTGCTCCTGGAATCCCCCAGCTTGGCCCGCCTCGTATAGCCGGCTTGGGGGGGCTGGGGGGGCTGCGAGGGGGGCGGCGCCGCGGGGCCCAGCTTCACGATGGTGACGCCGCTCGATGTGCGGTTCACCTCGTTCACAGTCGACTTTGGACGGCTGTTGGTTGGAAATGAAAATGGTTACAACATGTTTTACTGTTAGGTTAGAGTTAATTTATATTAACTGTCTAAACTTAACTAGGCCAATTCGGACTGAGGAAAAAGTCTGATAAACAAAACATTTTAGTTACATCACAAAAAAAATATGATGTAATAAAAAATTTTTGGTTTTCGGACTTTTCCCTTTACTTGTGCTTTAAGACATTGCTTCCTGCCAAATTTCATCATTCTAGGTATACGGGAAGTACCCTATAGGTTTGATTCCCATGGGAGTGTTCAAATATGCGGCATAAACGGCCGTATCTCTTGATTGCGTTGGCATAGAAATTTGATTTTTTCACAGCTTCAAGGGATTGCAAGCCTGAGTATTTGATATAAATTTAAAGTTGATAAGTCTACGCATTCCTAAGAAAAAGAGTCTTGACGGACGAACAGACGGACAGCCGGACGGACAACAAAGTGATCCTATAAGGGTTCCTTTTTTTTCCTTTTGAGGTACGGAACCCTAAAAAAATGACTTTAAACAATAATAGTTAATCGCTTCGTCGCCATAAAAAAATTACCTTCATTCATATAGGTCACTGTTACGACAATTCTTACGTGGTATTAGCCCGCACGGCCGTGAGCAGCTTGTCGGTAAATAACGCGGGGTAAGCGCTGCAGAGCGCGGTGGCCTCCCGCATGAGCGCCGCGTGGTTGGCGCGGTCGGCCGTCGCTAGGCTCTCCAGAATGAAGTTCAGCGCCTCTTGTGCTCGCTCCTGTGAGGGGAAAGGGTTCAGTTTTACAATTAAAACCGCATCCGTGGTCTAGTATTTAGTTTGTTCGCTGTCTTGCCGCCAAACATATTAATGTTTGGCGGCAAGACAGCGAACAAGTTAATAGCATTGATGTGTTCCGGCATGAGATAAGATAGCCTGTTCCCCCTTGAGTTGGGGAATCTTGGTAAGTCCACTTCCATCTTCGGCATTATCATCCCTTACCACCAGGTAAGATGACGCCAAGGGCTTATCAATTGTGAATAAAATATTTAAAAAATCAATCGCGTTGCACATGTCTTTAGGTGTTAATCTAAATGCCTTACGCGTGACTGCGGATAATGCTAAGTGCGATACCAGGGTTGCAGTCTGTAATTTAAGGTTTTAATGTAATGCAATAATGTTGGGCCTCTGTGGGTGGAGCGCTTCCAAGGGGCAGGCTGACTTGATTCTATTTGGATTCACACGAAGACCTGCCCCGACCGCCATCTGTTCTACGCGCTATGTGCCGTCTACTGCTAATGCAGTTGAATGAGTCTGTGAGCTATGACAATAATGTAATGCAATTTTCTTTAAAAAAAATGTATTTTTTTAAATGTGGTATCGAAAATAAATGTTGTTGAGTTGTCTATTGTTGTCAATAATGTAGGGTTAACTGTCGCTTCCAGCTATGAAAATATTGCGGGGTTATCTGTGGGTGGAGCGCTTCCAGCTATGACAAAAATGTGGTGTTACCTGTGGATGTGCGCTTCTAGCTATGGCAACAATGTGGGGTTATTTGTGGGTAAAAAAAGTGTGCATTTTCGTGGTACCTACAAACTTCTTGTTTGTAGTTTATAATCCGGCTGAAGGACTCGACTCCAGGTCAAGACACTTTTATAAAACCTGTGGGTGGAGCGCTTCTAGCTATGGAAATACTGTGGAGTCAACTGTGGGTGGAGCGTTTGTAGCTATGTATCTCACCCGGTTCGAAGAGGCCGCGCAAGCCGCACTGAGCCACGACTGCGTGTGACAATAACGTCATATTGTGGGGTTATCTGCAGGGTGACTCACCCGGCTGCGTATATAGAAATGCTACTCCAGTACGTCCCCGCAGGCGGTGACGACCTGAGCTAGCATTTCTAGACGTTTAACTGCATTAAACACGTGTAAAAGCTACTCCAGTACGTCTCCGACGGTGACGTACTCGAGTAGCATTTCCAAGCAATTTTGAACAATTATTACGCGTAAAAGCTACTTCAGTACGTATCCGACGGCGACGTACTCGCATAGGAGTTCATCAAAATCAAGTGAAGGGATTTTATTAATAGGAAATAATAGGTAAGTAATCGTTACATATTATTTCCTTTAAATCTATAAGTGAAGGAAACGTATTAATTTTTAATAAAAAGTTTACAATTCGATATAAAGGTGATGTCGTTATTTTTACGTGTCAATATTTTTATTTTCTTTGTCAATTTTAAATCAAGTTACAATTGCAGAAACAATTTACTTGGCTTTTAGATTATTGTTCTAAAATAGCAAAAATATTTAAAACAAATATAGTCTCCAAATTCCAACAACCTGAATTTGCTCCCCGAAGAAAAACATGATATCACAACGTGTCTTTGAATATTTTATAACGTTCACCGTCCAGTAGGTGGCATCTTTTTAAATATATAATATATTTATTATAATTTAGGTTGATTTGGATAAAATAACATCATCAATTATTTACAAGTCACAAGTTTTTACAATTGACAACATTTTAAAAACCCCAATTATTATGTGTCGCAAAGAAAATGCATAAATATAGCCCCATATTTTTCTTTAATAATTCCATATTTCTTGAGAAAAGTTTTTTTCTACGTAAGGGCATTATAAGTTGTATAGATGTGACACGTGTATTGTTGTGACCTGTGAAATATCTATAACTATGAAAAAAAGTATCAGATTTTAATTAATAAATATAATATTGAATGCATACATAAAAACTGGGGGTTAAAATTAAATGTACTACATTCCGTTATATTTCGTATCCTTTTATATAGCAATTTAAGGGATTTCTGAACTTTTATTACTGTTATTAAAATGCTAACATCGACTGTATTCTAACTTGCATATTGATGATATTTCAATTTCAACGACTAATTATTGTCAATATCACTGCTTGGAATTTAAAAAACATTTAAATTCCTTATTGAGAACACAATACGATTTACTTTTTTTGGTGATTTATATTCGTGTACATTACATCCCTGGTGTTCTTTTATATTGTTTACTTCAAATTCTACGCCAGATGTTTGTTTCTTTGTACAATATTCTTACATTTTAGATTACCTACGTTTTCCTCAATTTAGTAACACTGAACGTACGTGGCCTTTTAACTATCAATGTAAATAATGAAAAAAAAAACAAATTAGCTAAATGTTTAACAACGACATTTTGTGTTTTCTATCATGGTTAATTAATTTTATATATTACCTAATCTTAGAATGTTTTTCTAAGCAAAACCTTGACTTGTATTTGAATTATACCAATTAAATAGTATGATATGATGATTTTTTTACATTAGGACACAAAATTAAATAAAAAGTAGGTTCTGTTTTCAAACACTTTAATAGATAATTAATAAACTTAGATACATTAAAATGCAATACTAAATATATATATTTATTTTTAATATGATTTATGAGACACGGCGAAAGTTAAAGAAAATATATTATAGTTATTAGCAATTGATAAAAAAATAGTACTTAAATTAGGAATATATTATTATTAGTACTTCAAAAATATTGTACTTCGCACATTTCGTCATGAGGGGTTCCTAGTGCGCTTAGTAAGCTTAGAAATCCTATACTAGTACGTCGCCGTCGGAGACGTACTAAAGTAGCTTTTACGCGTAATAATTGTTCAAAATTGCTTGAAAATGCTACTCGAGTACGTCACCGTCGGAGACGTACTGGAGTAGCTTTTACACGTGTTTAATGCAGTTAAACGTCTAGAAATGGTAGCTCAGCTCGTCACCGCCTGCGGGGACGTACTGGGGTAGCATTTCTATATACGCCACCCGGCTGGAGGCGGCCGCGCGCGCCAGCACGGCGGCGGCGAGCGCGGCGGCGGGCGCGGCGTGCGGGGGCCGCGCGCGCGCTACAGTCGCCACGGCAACACTGCGGGCTATCTGCAGGGTGACTCACCCGGCTGGAGGCGGCCGCGCGCGCCAGCACGGCGGCGGCGAGCGCGGCGGCGGGCGCGGCGTGCGGGGGCCGCGCGCGCGCTACAGTCGCCACGGCAACACTGCGGGCTATCTGCAGGGTGACTCACCCGGCTGGAGGCGGCCGCGCGCGCCAGCACGGCGGCGGCGAGCGCGGCGGCGGGCGCGGCGTGCGGGGGCCGCGCCGCGCGCCGCACGCAGCCTCCATGTTCTGCCACAAGCGACGGTCGCACGCGCGCTATCGTCGCCATTAGCTGCATATACACGAACAACGACATTACTATAGGCCGACGATCGAACTAATAAAGTCTTTAGGCCGAAGCATAGCAGATAAAGACCATTTTTGTCTGAGGGCCGACGAGACTTTTGGCAACTCACCAAATGTCAAACTAGCCACCGAGTGTAGTCTAGTTTCTCAAATTAAAGGTGTTTATTAGAGACTATACAGGGTGTAACAGAAAGGTATGATAATACTTCAAGGTGGGCTTCTACTCATCGAACTGAACAACTTTTGTTCTACAACTTTGTTTAAAACGCAAATTTTTTTTTGGACTTTTAATACAAATCGATCAGCTGGCGAACCAAAATTGTATGAAAAGTCTGAAAATTTCTTTGCGATTTCAACAAAGTTGTAGAACAATAGTTGTTCAGTTTGATGGGTAAAAGCACACCTTGAAGTATTATCACACGGTGTGATTCAAACCTTTCTGTTACACCCTGTATATTTTCACAACTTATAACACTTACATTAACTCCAGTCAACACAAACTCACCTGCAGTATATCCACACACATGCACCCCGGGTCACTCTGGCTGGCCGTATTTGGGCACAGATATGACAATAACTGCGGCACACAAGTCTTCAAGGCCTCCGGTCTTCTCAAGGCGATTTGTTCAAACAGAGCGAATAGGGAGTTCTTCTCGACTTGCTCTGCGTGCGGTAACAGCGACACTAAGGCGGTGGTGTGGCCCTCTAGTGGTTCAGGGCATACTTCATAGAGGTTTGTCAGGATGCGGCAGAGGGGATAATTTCCTGTAAGAAGAGTGTCACTTTTTCTAACTGCACTTTCATCAATCAGAGTTGCTGGAACCCAGTGAGCACAGCAAATATTAGACAAACAATGATACACATTCAGTTGGACCTTGCACAATAACAAGATCCTGCTTGTTCTTCTTCAATTTAGCATTATCCCAGCTCATACCATAGTACACTTTCATAAATCAGGGGAAAAGGATAAGGCAGACAACTACAGACCAATTTCAGTCCTACCTTCTTTGTCAAAGATTGTTGAGCGACTTATGAATAACAGGCTAGTGAACTTCCTCAATAAATATAATATAATATCACCTAACCAATTTGGCTTTATGGCGGGGAAATCTTGCGAAGACGCTGTGAACGGGCTTAGCGAACATGTTATAGAGAAGATTGATAAAGGATTGAAATGTGTTGGTATATTCTTAGACTTATCGAAAGCTTTCGATACAGTTTCAATTCCCTCCCTTTTATCAAAAATGGAAAAGCTAGGAATACGCGACACGTCGCTGCGCCTGTTCACTAGCTATCTTTCACAAAGAAAACAAAGAGTAAGGATAGGATGCTATGAAAGTAATGATGAATTGATTACCTGTGGCGTGCCACAAGGCAGCATATTAGGACCTACCCTATTTTTAATATATATGAATGATTTGTGTAACATAAAACTAGAAAAAGGGCAACTATTCGCCTATGCTGATGACACAGCCCTAGTTTTTCACGGCAAAACCTGGGAGGAAGCTACCAAAGCCGCAGAAGTAGGACTTAGTGTAATCACTCAATGGCTGGCTCAAAACCTCTTGACTCTAAATGTCAGTAAAACAAAATTTGTTACCTTTACCTTAAAAAAGTCAGTAATTCCATCAACAGTAAAGATAAGAGCACATAAAACCTTGTCCCATATTGAAGCTGCAACGGGTATAAATTGTGACTGTCCTCTAATTGAAAGAACCAGCAACTACAAATACTTAGGTATCCATCTTGATGAGGAACTTAACTGGCATCACCACATCAGAATCTTAACTGGTAGAGTAAGGACACTTATAGCTGTGTTTAGGAAACTTAGAGATGTGACTTCTAAAGATTTATTAAAAATTATATACATATCCCTGTGTCAGTCGATCTTGGGTTACTGTGTCTCTGCCTGGGGTGGCACACACAAATCCAATATGTTAATGCTAGAAAGAGCACAGCGTGCAGTTCTAAAAGTCATACATCATAAACCTTACAGATATCCCACTGCTGTCATGTACAAGAAATGTAGCGTACTTACTGTCAGACAACTTTATATTTTAAACATTATATTATACCAGCATAAAAATATGCCATATGATCCAAATTTACTAAAACCTAAACGAAGGAAGGACAAACCATGCCAATATGTCTCCTTCAACAGTGATGCCTTTAAAAGACACTCTTAATTTTCTGGGGCCTTACTTATATAACTCAATTAGCCAGTCTATCAACCTATATGAGAAAACAAGAAATGAGTGCAAATTCTCTCTTTCATCGTATTTGCTGCAACTAAACTATGAAGAAACTGAGGATATTTTAGTCACCCAAACTTGAGTTTTTGAAAATTGCAGTTTTAAGCAAATATTTTTTTTGTCCCATACTTATTAGTAACTTTAACAGGAAAGAAATTACATCCCCCTTGTGGTAATTTTACTACCTAAACCGATCCCAAGACCCAGTCGTAGGGCAAGGGGGATGACTTGACTTGAACTCCATCAGAATTTCAGTTTCTAGACACATACACACTCACACCCAAAACACACACACACCCACACAAACACACTCACCCACACACAAAAACCATATATGAATGTATTAATTCTAAATCTGGTTAGAATGCTAATTATTTGTATTTATAGTGTATTCTAAAATGAATCCTCTTCTTTGTTACCTAAAATCATAGCAATGTGTACTAAGCTAACAGAAATAGAGCATTTGTTTAATAAAATATTTGTTGTAATTGCCCCTCAGGCTTAACATTGCAAATTAATTATTCGGAGCAGTATGTCTTGAAACACAAGATATTAATATATCTTTTTCAAGACCATGCCCACAAAGATGTGCATTAGCCTTCATGTATCATATTAACATAAGTAAAATATTTTAAGCTATGATAAGCTGTAATTTAGGCTTAAGTAAGTTTAAATAAAGTTTTATTATTATTATTATTATTACTTTCCAACTCAATTTACACCACTGTGTGTGTTGTTTTATATACAATAGAAACCACCACTAATGAATAAAAATCAGCAAGTAACAAGACAGCTGCATTAATTTTTCTGTTCCTGCAAAAACAATTCGTATACCTGACATGATAGAATCCATAATGGTCTGGACATGCGGCTTGAGCAGCCCCGCATGATGCACAGCCGCCAGGGACAGGTACCGGGCCATGTGCCGCGAGATCTCGCGGTTGCCTTTGTGCAAGAACTGCACGGCGACCGGCAAGAACAGCTCCATGACGGCCTTATTGGAGTAGTGCTCTTTTTCAGATTGGACCGGGAATGAGACCTGGGTGTAAGATTTAACAATTTCAGTAAATATAATAATCAATATCTAATAACACATAAGTTGTACACCAACTTTATACTTTTTTTGGCTGACCTCTAAAATCTGCCTGAAATCCAAAACTAGCTATTCATGAATCTATGTTCATCAATTTTGAAATTATTTTTTGCTCACTTCCCACAACAGTTGAAAAACGTAAAAATGTATGGTTTTTTTTATCTACAGCTATTAGTAAGTGATGAATTCAGTTTTTTTTTTTAAAGTTAAACAAAAAGTTTGCTCAAATAAAGAGTGCTGTCATTTTTAAGTGCCTTTTTAAATTGCACATACCAGTACAATACAGGCAATGATGTCAGATGCAATCTTGGCATGTGGCGGGTCGTCATCCCGGAGATGTCCAATCGGCATCAAGTTGTGATGGAGGCATGATTCGAGCAACGCCACCAGCCCTCCACAGTACTTGTCCAGTGTGCCCGTCTCCTTGATACATGATGTCACCCGAGTCACGCATATCTCAATAAGGGCTTGGTCACGATCGTTGCGGATGTAGTCAGGCCGGGAAGATATTTCTGTTATTTGTTTTAACTGAAAAAAGAAAATGTTGGAAAACAGGATAAATAGAATTTTTTATACAACAGGATAGATTAATTTGATATGTGGTGCAAGGAACCACTTGTATTCGCTGGATAATGAAGAAAATTAATAAGGGAGTTCAAAGTTACAGCATTGCATCTAAAAATGCACCTGCACTTTCTTTGGACACTGAATGAATACGCTGGCAAATTATGTAAAGCATCTACTCAAGGTAAAAAACATTTTAGTTTGAAACAACCTCAAACACAGAATTTTGACAAAGAGATTGAAGGCCAGGGAACTTGAAGCAGACCCCACCGTGAATGGTGCAAACATTTCGTAGGCTGCAGTAGGCTGTGCATGAAGGAAGCATCAGGAGGAGACGGTGAACAGTAAGTGCTATTACAGTAATTATTCTTAATATTGAGGGAACGTCATGATCAGTGATCGGAGTAGGTAGATTGATTTAGGGTCAATGACCGCATGTGTATATGTTAATATGGACATGCTGCTCGGAATCCGGGAGTTTAACATTTTTAAGCGAACAAAAACGAATATTCTTTGTTATTCTAAACATAAATAAATTGCTTCCTTTAGAACCAATTTATTGAACCAGATTTACTTTAATAATACTCAACTCAAACTGGTAATGCAGGAACTTTTCGGAAAAAAGGATTGTCCATGTTATAAAATCACAATGCAAGTACCAAAAAACAATCTGCCTACTCCGATCTCTGGTCATGATTTATTTTATTTTTTTATTATTTTATTTATTTATGATGGAATTGTATAAAGTACCCTAGAATGTAGATTATTTCTCCTGTATCAGAACTGTAAGTAATAGATTTTGTATTTAAACTGGTTCAACTATAATTTTTATGGGAGGGATTTATCTTAGCAAATGATTGATTGGTTTCAGATAAGATTACAAATATACTTGTTATTCCTTAACAATAACATTCTATATCTAATCAATCCGCTTATCTTGTTAGAAAATCACATGAAAGAGCAATGAAAGACAAACTAAAATAAGATGACATAGCTACTTCTAAAATTTACATCAAATGTTTTTATATGTTATTTAAACGGCTTCTCTTAGTTTTGCCAATGTCACATCAGTCATGGGAGAAGAAAAAATCAACACTTCATATGCCATTTCTTCTACTTTTATTCTACTGTATTGGAATTATACTCCATTTCTTTAGGGGTTTGAATAAATGTTTAATTTCTCAAACATGTAGATGTTTAACAGAAATGCAAAAGAAACTAAGTAAGCGCAAATGAACCTACATATGCAGGATTAGAATATTAACATGCACATTTTAATGTCAAGTTTGTTTATGTTTTGATAAGTACCTAAAGAAATGGAGTATAAGAGTACAGTATTCGTTTCCAAAAGATAGGAGGGCAATATTTACATATTAGAAATGGTAAAAGTAGATAGGAAAATATGTGATCCAAAAAAGAAATAAGCAGATTGTAATGAATGCAAGTTGGAGGAGACCTATGGTAAGTGGCAAACGGACACGGAAAGTCAGAAATAGCGGAAACTCAGAAATACGGAAGCCACAAAACTGGACTTACAACTTCATTTAGGTCATCGACTATGTCCGCGTCCGGGAGCGAGAAGAGGTCCCCCGCGCGCGTCAGGTCGCGCTCCGTCAGCACGTGCCGCAGCAGCTCGTGCATGCTGCGCCCGCGCGCCCTCGGCCTCCGCGCGACACATCAACACACCGACACCCGAGCCACTCGCCACTCGCTTCAACCGCACATAACTCCACCTCCACGCTCAAAGTAGAACTTCCACTAGTCTAACATAAAAGGAAAACATGTAGAACAACATTTTTTGTCACGATTTGAGAGCTTTCTTTAGGATAAGAAATACAAATAAAATTATTTCAGGTGAAACGTTCCCGATAAACATGCAAAATAGTTTTCGTTTGAAAATCTTCGTTAATAAGTGCCGGGTGATGTCAATGAACTTTTGTGGTTTCTTTTGGTTTTGAATGAACTGATTGAAAACTAAACTATTATATTACTATTTTAGAATAAACCTAAGTTTGAAACTAAATTCTGAATATCTAATAGAGAAATCCACATATACCTAAACCAAAGTGGTCCACAATCCATAGCGAGTCATTATTTTCAATACAGAAACATTGTTTTCAAACGAGAACCTAAAGTGTCAAAGTCATACGCCATTTAAGGCTAGTTCCAAATACTTCCCAGAGAAGAATGTTTTACCCTGTTACCAGGATAGCCTATTGTTATTGTTTTAAGAGTAAGAGGGACAGGCTCTTGACAAGTAAATTACCTGATTTTGGAATTGATCCTAAAATTAAGTTCTTTTTGAGGCCTAACTTTTGGAAAACCAAACACCATAACAAAAATTTCGTAAATGCCTAGTTATTGATTCCCCATGGTTTGTACGATATATGCTCAGAGCTCCTATGTGATTAAAGCTTAACTACAAAACTTCGAAATACAAAAATATTGTTCCTTTTTTGCTTTTCTGTTGTTCAGTTCTGGTTTTATGACACTGTTAAAGACCTTCCGTGCTGAGGTCACCGTCTTTTCAGAATTTTGTGTTGTTGTGGTTGTGAAATATTTCATTGAAAAATATTACAAAACTCTTGCTGGTTTATCCGTAGCAAAAAAAATTAAGTTTTATTGCTTAAAATTTCCTAAAATGCCTGTGCCCTGTAGGAGGGGCTGCGGGAAAAACGCAGTTTTGAAGGTTAGAAATTAAGCCATATGTTTATAAAAACTATTACATGCTGGTTAATTCATTAAAACATGACTACTAACAAAATTCGTTTGTTTCAACATATTTTCAGCGCCCGAAAACCGGAGATGCTCTGTGTAAAGAATGTTTCTTTTATTGTTTTGAAACTGAAGTTCACTACACTATCACCAAAGGAAAACTATTCAACCGAGGAGACTCTGTTGCTATCGGCGCATCTGGTGGAAAGGACTCGACTGTCCTTGCGTACGTACTCAAAACCCTCAACCAACGGTATGATTACGGCTTGAAATTATTGCTATTGTCCATCGATGAGGGCATCACCGGTTACCGAGATGACAGCCTTGAGACTGTCAAGCAGAACAGAGATGACTATGAGATGCCTTTGAAGATCCTCTCATACAAAGACCTGTATGGGTGGACTATGGATGAAATTGTCGCTCAGATTGGGAGAAAGAATAACTGTACATTCTGTGGGGTGTTTCGAAGGCAGGCATTGGACAGAGGAGCTGCTATGCTTGGTGTTAAATGCATAGCAACTGGGCACAATGCTGATGATATTGCTGAGACAGTGCTCATGAATGTGCTAAGAGGGGACATCGCTAGACTGAAGAGGTGTACTGCTATTTCTACTGTAAGTATAGCAAAAATTCCTATATTTATTTTTATCTACGATTGACAAACCCTTGGCACTAATCTCACAATGTCTCTTTCTTTATTGACTACAAAACAAACGAAGCACATACAAAACAAAAAAAAAGAAACAAGTAGTACAATCTGGCCAGTCTTAGCTTATGAATGTCCTTGAATGTAATTAAGGAACTAGCTATCTTGTTCTGTTTGTTAACTGATGTTTGTCAACAGGACTTATATAAGATATTAGTTAGCCAAGTGGGCTACGAAAAGCGTTACTACTTTACAGTTTAATCTGCAATTTCTTGATGTTGAAACAAATAACATCTATATAAGTAGCGACTGAGACTTGAAAGAAACCAATTTTGTTTTTCTTTCTTGGGCTCATGCTCCAATAAATATGGTCTGGTTTCAGGGCAGTGAAGGTACAATCCCAAGAGTAAAACCCTTAAAGTACACATATGAAAAGGAGATTGTAATGTACGCTCATTACAAGAAACTGGTGTACTTTTCCACTGAGTGTGTTTTCGCTCCCAATGCTTACAGAGGACACGCCAGGGCCCTACTGAAGGATATGGAGAAAATCAGGCCTTCGTGCATCATGGATATCATTTATTCAGGTAATTTGAAAATTAGGTGCTCCAAAAATTATATTTTTGATATTTTTAGCAAAAACAAAGGCAAAAACTGTTTAAACTGTTTTTGTGTATCTTATTTAATCTTACGTGTACCTATAATGGACTGAAAAAGAGTTCAGGATACAAAACAGAAGACCAATACAAGAAAAAATTAAATATTATTGATAATAATATTTTTAGGTTTCTCTGTTAAGTAGGCAACGGCCGAGTTTAAAAAACTATTTTTGTTTTGTTTTTTAAATACCATTCACTAAAACAAAAATAAATATGAAATATACTATTAGTTTTAAAATGACTAGAGTTGATCAAGCCCAATTTATTTCAGGAGAAACAATGGCTGTAAAAGAGGAGGTATCTCTGCCTTCACAAAGGACATGCGTCAGATGCAACTTTGTGTCGTCTCAAGAAGTGTGCAAAGCCTGTGTCCTATTAGAAGGTCTAAACAAAGGCCTCCCTAAACTTGGCATTGGCAAGAGCTCGAAAGCCAAGAGAATGCTCGAAGAGTACAATAACAAACAGAATATGGAAGGTTTGAAGGATTTAGAAGATATTCATAATGAAAGTCGAGAAAATAGTTGTAAGACTAAAGGTAGACCTTGCAGGACTGGTTTATGCAAGAGTAATAAAAAAATCAGTGAGATGGAAAAAAATACCACTAGTAATAAACAAGAAATCTGTAGTACAAATTGTTCTGGAACATGCAATTGTACAACTAATTTAAATACTAACACAGATGTTAGCAATCCAAAACTGAAATCATTACTTCAAGAATATAGTATAAGTGAGAGCAATCAAACAAAGACAGTTATAGAGAATGGTAATGATCAAAACGGGGAATCCGATTCAGAAGATGCCACTTTGATTGAGGAAGATAATACATGTGCAGGTCCGTGTGGTGGCATGGGATCATTACAGATAGGTTTTTGACAATTTATCATTTTGTAAATAGTACAAGTGTAAATAAAAGATATCAAGAAATCAGTCTAATACAGTTTATTTCACTTGAATTCACACTGAAAATGAAATATGAGTCAATAGACCCGAGATTTGTTATAATAGAAAAACCAGCTATTACAGAATTTAAAACAACATCTCATACAAGTTTGAAGATGTTTTATGTTATGTGAACTAACACATTTTTTTATTATTTCTAATTGCATATATTACTTCTACCTAAATTTTTACTTTATTAAAACTAAAATTACCGTGCACTTTTGTCACACTCTCTTAGGAAAATATAATCACTAATTTAATAACAAAACAAAATAAATAGTCTACAAAATATCACTCTATGAACTCTATTAATTATCGTACAAATTTTGAGTGTGGTTTACGTACATTTAGTAGTAGTAATAAAATCGTTTTTAATTTGTTTAGAGCATTCGGGATTTTATAATTATTACTCTCAGAGTTGTATTTTTGAACGAAACCCAACATGTCACTTGTCACTTCACACGCACAATATGAGTAAACATATCAATTCCCTGTCACTTCCGATGTGTACCGTACTCCACCCTGAAGTCAGCGGCGATCGGGCCGGTTACGTGATGAAGGCGGGCGCCCGGGAATGGATGCGCTCCCGGCACACGGGGCACGTGTCGTGGATGTTGTCCGAGCAGTCCTCGCAGAGGCACACGTGGCCGCACGGCAGCAGGATTATCTGCGAGATGATTTACAGAAATTAATATAACTGAAAACTGAAACTTTAGTTTTAAAGCTGTAAACTTCCCGAAAAGAATAAAATAAAAATAATGATAATAAAATAAAATTCGATTTTGATTAGATAATCGCAGATGCGAGACAAATGACGGAAATCAATGAAATTCGATGTTGTCGCACAGGGGTATGGTGAAACTTTGTACGTCGTTGCGACAAGTTTATACGGACTACTACACATTTTTTTTTTAACAGTTAGATATTTCTAGAGATAATGATTTTTTTTCTTTTAGAAACCTTTCTATTTACAACTTTTTTTATATATAATTATCACCCAAGTGGCAAAGACACCATACACATGCATGTATGCTGCTGCTGCTTCCTCGTGCGGTCTTCTTCACACACTCGTGCCGTCTCCCTCGCACCACACTCACCTCCTTTGGGTTCTCGGTGCACACGACGCACAGCTGCACGTCAGTAAGATTCTTCTCGCGGGCGGTCGCGCGTCGTTCCCGCCTCCCCGCCGCTAGCTGCTTCTTCATGCTGTCTTCGAGCTCCCTGCGCCGCCGCCGCCGGATGTATTTGTACACTATCCGGCCAGACGCCGCGAGCGCCACTGTTCCGAAGATTGCTAGGAGGATTCTGGAATGTTTAAAGTTGAAAGGTATAATAATGTGTGCAAATTCCGGCCGATGAGTAAGGAAGTCTATGTACAACCATGGACTAGCGGGGTGATAACGATGCCGCAAGATACAAAAGCGGACTTACTGAACCTAATATAGTATTTTTTTCTTATTCCAATTTCTAAAGATAGCTACTTCCTTTTATTTCATTTCACTAGCAAATTCAAAAATAAAAATGTATTATAGTATGATTATATCTTTTGACGAAAACTGTGTTTCGTGACAACATAAGTACATATTTTTAAATATGTACATTTACATTTTCCTAAATTTGTTTCCATAAAATACCTATGTAGGTTTGTAGGTACATAAAAAGTGTGCGTAAAACATAACTACGTTATTTTTATAAGCTCTGCATCAAACCAGAGATAAGGAAAAAAGGGATTTCTTTCAGTTTCTTATCTCTGAACACACTGAGTTTCTTAACTACTCTAAATGAATATTTCATGCCAATAAAGACTTTTTAAATGTTGACCTATCACCGACATCAAGTAGAAAACCAGATAAAAAATACAATAATCATTAAAATACCACTAAAATCTCGTTAAAACTTACATGGTAGTCACGAACATGTCAATTTGCAGGCAAACATATTACGGAGTCAATTAAATGCAATGTGCTCTGAAATTGATTGTCGTTTTGTTTGATTGGGCAAGCGACAGACAGACGAGTTACTTGACGTGACGACGCGTCGCTCCGATTTGCCGACAGCAAAAAAATTATATGCTAATTCCGGAATAAAATTATGCAAACGTACGCTCTCTCGTGTCTATTATTTAAAACGTAGTAGGTAGATTTAGGCAATCAACTTTCCATTGTAAAATTATGATGACATACCCTTTTTTACAACTTTCAGTTTCGTAACAAACTTATTTTTTACGAAGTTATTCGCCTGAGAACCTGAGGTTACTTTAACCGACATTGCTCAAAGAATTAGCACACTGACGAAGCGGCAATAGGCCGGACTTCTAGAGTAGAGACCGGATTTAGGCAAGCTTAGTGTATGGCACGGCCCCGACTATGTTGTAGCGATGATTTCCGCGAGGATAGTGGTGACCGCTGGGTGAGCGTAGCCTGTCCAACAGTGGACTATACCGGTGATGATGACGAGAAATAGTTTTTTCTGACATCTTTTTGACGTAATTTAAGGAAGCCTTAATTTGCTAATGGATTCTGGCCACATAATGCTTTCTCCATGATATGATCTGGATTAAAAGATAATTTTGGGGAAGATGAGGGAAAACATGAAAATAGGAATAGCGCCGACGAGAAGAGATGTCGTGAAGAACAAAGTGGAGGGGCTGGGCCATATATGTAAATATAAATTCAAACTCCCAGGCACAACAATCGCATATCACAAATACTTACTTGCCTTAGGTAGGCAGCAATCGAAACTACGACTAGCGTAAAAAATAGGAGCTAAATTTATTTAACCACTACGCCACTAAGTCAGTTAACATCTATAGTAAATATTATTCTTTCTGAATGTTATTGTCACTTAATTGAAAACTGTCCTTAGCTATCTCATTCCTCAAATTACTTAATCTATAAATTACAAACCTCAAAAAGTCCTTCGAGCTCGCCAGTCTCTTCAGCAAACTGGATTTCGTAGCTGTCGTCAGATACAAGGGGAGGCCGTCTCTCGGTGGCTGAATCTTCAGCGCTCCAGTCTTGCTCTTACTGAGCTCCCCTATAGCGGTGATGTAGGAGCCGTCCCGGAGCATTTCCTCCATGGTCTGCAGACCGCGCTGCCGGACGCCGGAGAAGAAGCCCCAGACGTGGTCGATGACCCCGGGGGACATCGGCTCGAATTTGTCGGAAATAACGTCCATATCTGAGGGGACAGGTAAGTATTGTATAGGTGGGAAAAGGGAGAACGCTAATTCGTTGCGGCACAAAGTTTTGGAACACTGTTAATGGTGTAAGGAAGATGAGAATATTCAACTTCAATTTTTATTTTTTACAACCTTTTTCAGTTTGTCTAATAGAAATCGCTCAAGATGCTAAGATCGCTACTAGTGTACTCGTGTATTGCTACAGAAAGCAAACAGACAAAGCGATTTCACGAATGCAAAACATTTTCAAGTTATGATGAAAAAAATAATAATAAAAAGGACGAGTGAAATATTGCCCTGAATTAAGGCCTTTATTGGAACTATGTCACTAATATAAGGTGCTACTTTATTAGTGCCCGATATTTTAGTCAGTGCTTCTGCTCCTAATTCTGATCAACTTTCCCCAAGGAACCAATAGTCAAATCGTAAAAAAATTTTTGGACTCTTCATACTAATTTGGCCGCTCGGCTGATCGATTTGTATGAAGAGTCCAAAAATTTTTTTACGATTTGACTATGGGTTCCTTGGGGAAAGTTGATCAGAATCAGGAGTAGAAGCACTGACTAAAATATCGGGCACTAATAAAGTAGCACCTTATATAAATTAATTCATATCAAATCACATCAAAAATATTTATTAGAAGTAGGCACAGTATTCATTTTAAAGGTTTCTTTTTTTACCTAACACAAAGCAATATTATGTATGACATTATTAACCATCGTCTCAACCTGCTTACCCAGCAACTCCGCAGCGAGCGCATCGACCACCTCGATGCTGTGGCGGCCGTTGGTGAGCACGAACGGCGTGCAGTTGCACACCTCGTGGATGGTGCGCGTCTGGTCCGACCAGAAGCCGGCGGAGGTGCGCGCGATCACGTGCTCCTTTATTGTTAGCCTGGTTACAAGTGAAGGTCATGAGGAAGTCAGGTGAAACATATTATAGGTATTGTAAATTATTCTTCTTATAATTATTAAATTATAGTCTATCTACATTTTCGCCCCAATGGCTCTGCCCTGTAATCTTTTAAAAACAAGTCAGCGAAATTTGTATAGATTGATGAGGGAAAGTATGCCACTTTTGATATTGTCTATGTTCTTAAACTTGTTTGCCTTTTTTGTGAAATCACACTAACAATACCTGTGTGTCAATACGTAGGTGGTCCTATTTGTTATTTATTTATGTATGAAATGAAACCTAAGGTCTGTTTGATTACTCTGTTTATTTGTATAATGTGTATGTATGTTTCTAAATTAATAAAATAAAAATAAGAAAATGAAAGAATGTCTCTTCGGGCATTTTTCTACAACTTTCTCTGTCTTAGATCTGCTGGAAGAAATTTCTTTTAGAAATAAGCTGTACCTTTCGTATGTTCTTTCCTTGTTAATGTCTGATTGTGACTCTTTTCTGTGTACAATAAAATGTAAATAAATAAAGAAGTTGCTTGTTCAGTCATAATATTATTCCTTTTTCTATGGTTGAGCTTTGAAGGTGTTAGAGACAAAGATCAAGAAAGATACTGCCAAGCTTTTTGTGAAACCACGCCAGTTAAATAATGTAATTTATCATTCATACATATCGAAGTGATCATAGAAAATGAAATATGACACTACAGCTTCCTAGAGTAGAGACCATCAAAGAAGGGCAAACAGAGAGGAGAGAAATAGAAATAATGTGGAATGGTAAACAAAATTATGGTAACAGAAAATTTTTAAAAAAAGTGATGCATCCTTGGCAATTTTTTTATCAAATATAATACAGAAAATTTTATTGAAAATGAAAATATTTTTATTTGAAGTAGATAGCACTTTACACTAGGGCGTTATCAGTTTTTTTGGAAAACGATTTTGTAAGATATTGAAAACCGTTTTCAGATATTGATATGGGTAGCATGATATTAATCGCTTTTCTAACTTATCTATTTGTTTAGAAAACGAACGGAAACACAAACTCACGCGTTATCAAGTCCAAACTAAACCGTATTGCAATAACCGTAATGGTCAATTCGCCTATCATCCGCTGATATCCGTCCCAGTTCAATATTCGCTGCATTTCTTTCGCACTAATAAATAGTATTTTTGTTAGAAAGAGAGAACACGAATATATCAATCCATTCGATATGATATGCTTGGGTTGCGCGAGTTTGTATTTCGCGCGTTACTTAGCCTATGTACAGTTTTACTAATATCCGATATTAAAAACTGCCATATCGATATGTCATGATATGATCCTCATATCCGTTTTTTAGTTACGTTTTGATATATCGGACTCATGCCTATTTTACACTTATCAAAGGTCTTTTTTTGTTTACATCATACCAGCTTCCTGCCACTTGGAACTTGTACACCACCATTTAGGGAAGCATTTGTAAAAAATGACTTATGAAAATCTTTTGTATACTGACCTCTGCACAACCCCAGTGACAGCGCTGTTGTAGTTGCTGGTGATGGGGTTGCCGAGCGGCTTCACCAGGCCTCGGATCACCACATATGGGATTACATTATTGGGGTACTTGCTTATCTCCTTGTTCAAGGTCCCATCAATGTCCAGTACTGGAGCAGACTGGGGATTTTAATGAATGTTTTATTAATGAGCTTTGAACTTTTTTTTGTCTGAGTCCGTGGCTAGCAAAAGTTGTTATATAACACTATAATGCTAGGGTGAGCATTGCATATGGCAAACATTTGTGTGAACTTCTGCTTTATCTGCTTTATTTGCTTTGTGTCCAGATCTTGGAGACAATACATTATTTAACATTGGATTTTTATTAGATGCTGGAGTTGCTAGTTTGGCATAAAGGGTATAGCTGGGTTTCCATACTAAAAGTGCCCTAACGTCGTTTCCAGGTTATTACCGCGTTTTATTGTTCTTTAAGAGAAACATTTTTACATTTTTACAAAAGATGTGGGGGTGTCAACTCTTAACTTAAAAATTCATTATCTTTAAAACTATTTGAGATATTTCAATGAAATTTTAAATGTGCATAATTATTAATAAGATTTATGCATTAAATTTTTTTTCATTTATAAAGGGCAAAAAACAAGATGTTTAATTTTTAAAGGTGGTTTACTGGTGGTGGTATACTTACTCCTGGAGTGACACCAACCAAAAAATTTTCTAGTAATAACATATAAAGGTTACACAAAGCTCGAATTGTCGGAACAATGTTAAAAAAATAAAAATCAAAGTTACTGTTATGAGTTTATGACATGATTTTCGTTACGTATCAGAAAGGCTTTTTCTCAATGTGTCTTTGTTTGAGATTTGACAATACGCGGTTTTGAATATGTCGCAAAATGATGTTACGTGCTTCTTCGCTGCTCATTACAGTCAACAAGTTGCAACAAAGTTAGTGTCAAACTGTCTTTTTTGTAGATACTAATTCATTTGTATGTCGTGGTATGTTTATTATAAGCTCTTTTTCGCGCGCTGCAGTAAATGTGTTATAACAGTTTCTGTGTTTCTTTATATAGGGTGCTACTTTATTAGTGCCCGATATTTTAGTCAGTGCTTCTACTCCTGATTCTGATCAACTTTCCCCAAGGAACCCATAGTCAAATCGCAAAAAAATTTTTGGACTCTTCATACTAATTTGGCCGCTCGGCTGATCAATGTGTATGAAGAGACCAAACATTTTTTTGCGATTTGACTATGGGTTCCTTGGGGAAAGTTGATCAGAATCAGGAGTAGAAGCACTGATTAAAATATCGGGCACTAATAAAGTAGCACCTTATATATTACTTGGAGAATTATTTATTATGTTTTGTAACAGTGCATAAACCATCGCGTAAAAAATAGTAATAGAACAACCACAAGATTATTAAAAGATACATAATATGTGACTGTGCAAATGGGAGAAACGGTTGGCTGCTGTTCGCATATAGCGGCGATTATTTACTTGTCACATAATCGTTATAAATTTAAAATCATAAAACCAGCTGAAATATTACCAACTTATTTGATGTAACCGGTCTAACTATCTCCATTGAGGAAAACAGTGACGAAGATTAAGTTTCGTTTCCGTTTCCTTTATTTAAACGACTTATCTTACACTAATTCGCCAAAATATATGCTTCATTTTATATAAATCACATCACATAGATTTAATTTTTTTAACAATGTTCCGACAATTCGAGCTTTGTGTAACTTTTATATATATTACTACTAGAAAATAGATGAATATAATATATTTTTTCAGTTGGTGTCACTCCGGGGGTAAGTATGATAAACCATCACCCCTAAAAATTAAACATCATGTTTTTTGCCCTTTATTAATGAAATAAAAATCTAAAAAAATATATGAAATAAATCTTATAAATAACTAGGCATTTTCAAAATTTCATTCAGATATCTCAAATAGTTTTAAAGATAATGAATTTTTAAGTTAAGGGTTGACACCCCTACATCTCCCTCATTATTGAGAGGGGGTCGGAAATTTGGTGTAAAAATGTTTCTCTCAAAGAACAATAAATTTACAAAGTAATAACCTGGAAACGACGTTGGGGCTCTTTTAGTATGGAAACCTGGCTATACCCTTTGGAGCTGTGAACTTTGACTACGAAAACAAAGAGCAGATTAACATAAACTTGATCCAGCTTAAAAACCGCAAACAAATGAAAATTCGGTCAGAGGGTCCTACCTACCTGACATTAGTATAACGAAGTTTTTATCTAAACTTATAGACATATCAGCAGGTATTTTATTACACAATAATATTGTCAGTATTTTTACCAAAATATAACCTCAAACCAACTCTTGAGCTATACCTGTGACCAAATCCAGTTTACAGCTCAGAATACTTTTAACATTGAGATGAGAACTCAAAACTATACGGATATTTTACCTGCAATGTATTCAGGATATGTTTACATTTGCTCAGCTGCTTCATGCAAAACCCAAGGATCAGGGTGTCCAATCCCAGGACCACTGTCTCTCCAATAACTTCCGACAGAAATTCCATGATGAACAGAGTTTACGCTTCGTCACATCAAAATTTCACCACTTCGAGAGTTATTGTACCATTTTCGAGAATTTTTATTTACAAATTACCGAAAACCTTGCGCAAAAATTGGAAAATCAAATGACAGCTGTAACTCTTTTTTCCACGAACCACAGATCGCATAATTGACAATTGTATTTTCTCTCTCTATCATTTCTCTTTTAAAAGACAAGGATAGCAATGGTTGTCAACTACGTTCCGTAATTATTACGTTTCGTTTTCCCTTTACGATAGATATTAAAAAATCTTGGAGGTCCACAAAAAAAAATTTGGAGGAATTAAATTCCTCCAAGTTAAAAATAGAGCGTTTCGACCATGACCGGACGTATTGTACACATAGACTTTTTTAGTCTGAGGGACGAACTGTTCCACGAGGTTCCATCAGACTCTCATCTGCTAATCAGGCGAGAACAATAGGTAGATAGACTTGCACCCCGCTCCCCCCCGAGGGACGATATAAAACTTCTTTGAATACCACTACCAAACACGGATTCGCTGCAGTTTTTTTCTTCAAAATTCTTTACTATCTACCTGCCTTTTCACCGCTAGATGACGGAGGGTTATCTAGAACTTGACGCAAAATAAAAAAGAAAGGAATGAATACAACAAGTGCATTTAATTTAATACAACACAGCTTTCCATAACTTAATATTTATTTCAACATTAAAACTACATACAAAACATCTAATTCCTTCTTCTCCGCACCCTGGATATTCTCCACGCATTGGGTTCCTCGTATTTATTATACAAAGGCTCCAATCTCTGGTTCTTCTTGAACTTGGACAGTTTGGTGGGGTCAGAGAACTTGAAGAAGGCCGGCGCAAACTCGACCAGCCATTTAGGGTCGATTGTGGTCACCTCGCGCATGTACTCCTTTGTAGTTTGGACGAGCTCGTGGTATATGACCCTGGGGGCGAAAAGTTAGGTTTATAATAGGGTATTTGACACTATCAAAATTAAACTGAAAAATATTATTTACTAAATAGCATTTGTCCTAGAATAGCGAAAAATATTATTCGACTGATGTTTTAGTACATTTTTAATTTTATATTCATTACAATCAGAAAATAAGTTCGTCAAAGACTGTGACGTCACACGCCAGTAACACGAACAATTTCAGAACAAAATGTCGTTTTTGGCATTTGATAAAAAGTCACTCAAATGACTAGTAGTCAAATACCGTATTATGGACCTTAGGTCATGAAGAACAAAAATGTACACAAATCTTATCATATGACAAAGATGCTATATTTATTAGTTAGTTACTACTGTTTTTACGATAAAGCAAAAACAAACTATATGTACTAACAAACTATTTATATGTAGGGACCCCATATTATTATTTTATTTTTGCGAAAAATACTCTCTTTTAAAATTAAAACGATACAATTATCTATAGGTAACGTAGGACAGACAGACCAACATCAACAAACTGTGACGTCTTATTGTTAGCAACAGAATTTAGTTGGGCGAGGAACCCTAAAAACGTACCATTCTGGCTGTCTGTTGAACAGCGCACTGGAGGGATGTATGTAGACGACCTGGCTATCCACCAGGGTCCGGTAGCCTTCTTGAGGGTCTTTCTTGGCGGCGTTCCGGAAGAAGCCGGAGCATATCGTCTTCTGTATCCGGACCGTGTTCTTAGCAGCTGATACAACGTCTAGCTTGTGCCTGGTGGTAAAAAAAGAGAACAAAATATTTATATTTTGGGCGCTTTTATTGTCATGCGGGTTTCTGCCCGCACGCGAGGCAGGCCCGCATGCGTGCTGGGTTTTCAAAGCGTCCCGCGTGCGTGTGCCACGAATAAAAACAAGTAATGAAACGATAGGTTGCGGGCGGCATACGTGCACAAATCCGCATGACAATAAAAGCACACTCAATATCAACATCAAAATCTCGAAAAGCTAGTTTAGCCTATTGTCAGATAACTCCTACAGATATCACATGTTGAAAAAAATGTTTAAATTCGACGTCACGTGAACCTGCGGCGCTGTAATTTGCTGATCCAAGGGCTTTTCTTTACTCACGGGTCCATAATGCCTAGAAGCTGCTTCCTCAAGTCCAGCGCACGCTTCAGCGTCCTGATCTGCACGGTAGCACCACGCGTTGGAGAACTTGTTTGGTCAACCCCATCAAAGTTATAGCCTCATCTATAGCCAGTTAACCTGCGTAATCACCCGCTTTTCACTCACCGGTCCATAATGCTGCGTGATCACACTCACCGGTCCATAATGCCCAAAAGCTGCTTCCTCACATCCTGCGCGCGCTTCAACGTTCTGATTTGCACGAAGTTCTCGTAGCACCACGCGATAGAGAGTTTGTTGTTACATCAACCCCATCAAGGTTATAACCATCTAGGTTATGACCTCAACTGTAGCCAGTTAACCTGCGTTATCATCACACACTCACCGGTCCATAATGCCTAGCAGCTTCTTCCTCACATCCTGCACCCGCTTTAGCTTTCTGATCTGCACGAAGTTCTCTTAGCACCACGCGTTAGAGGACTTGTTGTTTCGTCAACCCCATCAAGGTTATAACCCCATCTGTAGCCAGTTAACCTGCGTAATCACCCGCTTTACACTCACCGGTCCATAATCCCCAGAAGCTGCTTCCTCACATCCTGCGCCCGCTTCAACGTTCTGATTTGCACGAAGTTCTCGTAGCACCACGCATTGGAGAACTTGTTGTTTCGCCAGCTGTTGTACACAGCCAGTAGGGTCAGGTGGTCACCTTCCGGCTGGTTGAACTTTGCCTTCTTCTGGTCTGCCAAGGCCTAGAGGAGGAAATATATTAACCGATTAAGAACCAATGGTAACTCCAGAAGGTCATTAGACCCGATCACAAGTGCATCGTACAGTTCATTAGAACTATCGGCCTTAAAGAATTAATATAAGGTGCTTCCAAAATATATGCCACCGCTGCAATGGGAGTAAGAGTCATGCATATAGATTACAATAGTAAAAAAAATTCGTGCCCCGGAGTCGTTAAATTGATTTGGGAGACTAAACAATTTTTTTTTACTTTGATTCAATTTCGCACAACACGGTCCGTCAAGTACGTTCGCTCCGTCATGAAGTCATGAATGAACTCGATGTCATTTCACTGAATGAAAGCAACGCACGCTCGTAGATATCTCTTTTTACAGGTTAATTTAGTGAACAGCTGATTGTCTTTAAATTAAATGTAGAGCAGAATAAACAAACTTACCAGTTATTAAAACGGCTTATTCACGTAACAAGGTGATAAACTTACCATCGCACTTTGACAGGCTTTGGAATTTTATTGTTAAATTACGTACTTGTAATGTATCTGTAAAAAGTTTAGGTAGGTAAGGCATCTACTCAAGAGTAGATGCGTAAAATTAAAAAGAACGTGTATTACAGTAAGTAACTTGGCGTGTTTCTAAGTTCATCACCTTATTTACAAGGATTTGCACAACACAACACTGGTGGCTGGCTGACTCACACCAAACCTCTGTTCATACGGGTTTACGGCAAACGCAGGGATGTTATTTGCACTCGCGGTAGTAGAGTGTCAATCACCTTATTTACAAGCTATTTCACAACACAACAAAGTTTTACATCAGTTTTACAACACAGTAAAGTTCTCGAGTGGTGACTGCGCACTGGAATACGCAGTGTGGGCAGGCCCCCGACTCGGTGGACCGGGGAAGACCTGGTGAAGGTTGCGGGAAGCCGCTGGATGCGAGCCGCACAGAACCGGTCGGTGTGGAAATCAAATCTATTCAGATTTAGTATGAGAATCTGAAAAAAAAGTTTGACAAGCGCATTTTTTCAATATTTTTCCTGTATTCTATACTTGATTCTGAGTAACCCCTTAAAATTTCAAACGCACTTTTTTTAACAACCTGTATAACTACCGACCATTAGAGATTGGACCACTGTTGGTCCCTAGGCATACCACCTCGCATGATAGAGGAATCTCCCTTTTCCTCCGAATAGTGGGACACATCTATCCCATTTGCTGAAACTTTGCTAAAGACAGGTACAACGAACAACAATATACTGTATTTATAACAAAAGAAATTCCACATACTTCAAAACCAATTTCAGGAACTAACATTCGAGTGCCATGGCTTTAAGTGTCTGATGTCCCTAAAGCATATTTCAAATCAAATTAAAATACTCTTGAAGGAAACAATATGATATTTCTTGAAGGTAGGAAGGTAGCGGTCACCTGCTTATCCTTGGGCCTGTAGAAGACATTCTGCACGCTGAGCATGGAGACGATCGTGAGGATCTCGTCGGAGCACTGCAGCGCCACCGACATGATCAGGATCTTCGACAGGTTCGGCTCCAGGGGGAACTCCGCCATCTGGCGAGATCATAATTTAATCAGGAATCCGGTAGTCATTTACTTTTATTTTGATAAAACATAACATTTGTATCAGAAATGAATATTAGTTGTGAAAATATTTAAAATGTGACCGATGAAGTCATTGTTCAATATTGTAGTTTGCATAGTTGCATAGTCATTACGACTTTTTTTATAAATTCAAAATTGCACATGTGATTAATTAAAATCCAAGCTAGTAACTTTTTCTGTAATTACTTGAAAAAAGCTATATTTCATAATTTACTAAACTTCCAGAATGCAAAATAAAGTGACTTCAGGTCTTTGAGGAACCTTTTCCGTGGTTAAATACAAAAAACATACAAATAAGCACGAACTTTATGTTTGCAATGCCCCAACAGGGCCATGTACTTAGACATAAGAACAATGAATATCTAAGTTCAATTTACACGTACATGCTGGCAAATAAACAAAATAAAAAATAAAATACAAAAAATCTTAGAAGTCGTTCCAAAACCAAGGTAGGGTGAGGTAGAATTTAACTCGGAGAAATGAAAGAGACGTAGCTATTTTGAGAAAGAGAAAAAAATATGATTTTGGAACGCTTGCGAGTGATTCCAGAGTGACAGGTTAACAAATGTCATCGAAAATAATTCAGAAAGGTTTCTAGCTTTTTTGGGTAGTATTCTGTCTTATTTATGGCTTTAACACCTTCGCAGATACAAGCAAACGTATTTCAAAACAATTCCGAAGATAAAATGTTTGTATGTCTTAGTCTGTTTGACATTGACTACGAACTTCCCGCCGAATAAACTGTCAGGCGAATTTTAACGGTAATCAAACAGCGTTAAAAATCGCACTTGTCAGAGTGAAAATCGCATTCACGAAGGCGTTCCAAAATCCCGACGGAGAACTGTCAGGCGATCATTCGGTTACCCTCGGTTTCACTCGGCTCGGTTTTGGAACGATTTAGGGTAAAATTCGCATCACCCCGAGTGAAATCTTTGGTATTGGAACGCAACCTTACCCTGCGGCCGAGCCTAGTGAGCAGTCCCTCGGAATCCAGCGCCGATAGCGAGTGCAGCTGCTCCAGAGCCATGATGAGCGACTCCACGGGCGGCGCGTCCATGAAGTCGAAGTGGAGAAGGTCGTTGATGCCCATCGTCTTCAGCTGCAGCACCTGTGAGAGTTTCACGTAGCAGCTCATATTTGCGATTGTCTACTGTATCTATCATTATTTTGATATTAATAATTGCACAGATAAATTATAAATTCCAATAGATAACGGATACAAGACCAAGCTATCTGTTAAAAATAACAAAAGAGGTTAAGGAGGATGAGGAAGGATCAAGGAGTAAGGAGCAGGAAGGAGTAGGAAGACAGAGGAAGTAGAAGAAAGGCAAAGGAAGGAGGAGGAAAGCAGAGGAAGGAGAAGGAAGTTGTAGGAAGAGCGGAGGAAGGAGGATAAAGACAGAAGAAATGAGAGGAAGGTGGAAGACGAAGGTCGAAGGTCGGTGACTGACTCGGTGGCTAAGTGTTTAGCGATCCTGACCTCTGATCCGAGAGTCATGGGTTCGATCCCCACACAGGGCAAACTTTTCTGTGACGAGCAGATTTGTTTGCTCTGAGTCTGGGTGTATTATATCTATATATGTATGTATTTAAAAGTATATGTGTATGTATATCAGTCTCTGGTTCCCAAGATACAGGGAATCCTAGTTTGGGGCCAGATGACCGTGTGTGATTTGTCCCAGATATTATTATTATTATTAGAAGGACGAGGGCATTCAATGACAGCAACTCACAGTGGTGGCCAGGTTGGTGCGCTGTATCTCGGGCACGGGCGTGGGCAGCATCTCGTCGCGGTAGGCGCGCTCCGTGTACAGCCGGTAGCACTTGCCGGGGCCCGTGCGGCCCGCGCGGCCCGCGCGCTGCTTCGCCGCCGCCTGGGGCACACGGGATAGGGGTCAGATATGGGGAGAGAACCGTGTCCTAGCAAAATGGATGCTTTTGACTGACTCGGTCGCTGAATGGTTAGTGCTAGTGACTACTCGTCGCGATAAGCGCGCTCCGTGTACAACTGGTAGCACTTCGCCGCCGCCTGGGCCCTACGGTACAGTGGTCAAATGTGGCCTAATATTGCCGAGATATGGGAAGAACCGAGAGATGAGAGCAAAGGGGGTGTTTTGGGTCGTTAACAAACATATCATCGTCATTGGCTAAGGCGTCCACTGCTGGAAAAACGCAGGATTCCCACACAAAACGAACATATAAATAGCCTATATTAAATACAAGAGATATTCGAGATAAGAGCGCGGTTGAAAAATAAAGAAAATGGACGTAACTTATGATCTTCCCCGTATTATAGTTGTTAAATATTCTCAACAATATGATCAGTCATTTTATGATCTGGCCACTACAGATATATCAAAAGTAATGAAAAATTATGAAAATTAAATAAATACATTTTGGAAGGTTTAAAACACAACAATAAAAATAGAACTTTAAAACTCATACAGAGAAAAAAAGTTGAAATACTCACTTGCGAAATAGGTGTAACAACCAACGAATCCATTCCAGTCTTCGAATTGTAGACCTTCTGCTTCACGAACCCTGGATCCACCACGTAGTAGATACCGTCTATAGTGAGCGAAGTCTCTGCTATGTTGGTAGCTATGACGACCTTCCGGGAGCCGGGCGGAGCGGGCTCGAATATCCGCGTTTGCATCTCCGAAGGCAAAGCAGAGTACACTGGCAATATTATTAGCTCGGGCACATCCGGACCTAAACTCTTCATTCGCTCATACAGTATCTCGCAAGCCGTATCGATCTCCTCCTGACCGGTCAAGAACAGAAGTATATCTCCGGGCGGCTCGCGAAGATGTATCTGCATGACCGTTATAAGTGAGGCATCCAGATAATCCGTTTCTGGTTCCTTCGTGTAGAGGACTTCTACGGGGAACGTACGGCCAGGGATGGTAAAAATCGGAGCTTCGAAGAAGTACTGGGAGAATTTGACTGCATCTAAAGTGGCTGAGGTGACGATGAGTTTTAGTTCTGGTCGTTTTTGGACAGCTTGTTTGAGTAAGCCGAAGAGGACGTCGGTGTGGATGGTGCGCTCGTGGGCTTCGTCCAACATGATGACGGAGTAGCTCCGAAGGTCCAGGTCCATGAGGCACTCGCGGAGTAACATACCGTCTGTCATGTACCTGGGGAGGGGGATAGACACGCGCTGTTTAGAAACCGTGTGTAACATGAAGAACAAATACTGCTATCATTTATAATATAGGAGCTTTATGAAATACCTGAAAAATATTTAACTGTGGATTCTACTCATTAAACTGAACTTTCCCCAAAGATCGATCAACTGATCTGAATTTTGTAGAGGAAGTCCAAAAAATTTCTTGCGAATGCATGTTGGATGCACATGGATATTGTTAAAAACTGATGTTTGGTGGCAAGATTCAGATAAATTATCCAGACGGACATGAACCGAACTATGCCGTCCATACCCCTTCAGAGAAATGCGATCGAAACACGCGGTCGTTGCCATTTTTTGTCTCTTTCATCCATATTTTTTCATTTCTGTAATTTTACATATTAATTCGTAGGCCCAGTGATATCGTCCGTTCGGGTAAATGGAGCCTAAGTAATTGGCAGGACTATATACAACAGAGGACATATTATAAAGATGCAAATACGCTAAACTTACTTGATAACAGTCTCCGGACTAGTGCAGTCTTCAAACCGAATGGTGTACCCGACTTCCTGGCCCAGTCTACACCCGAACTCCTCAGCCACCCGCTTCGCCACCGACATAGCCGCCACTCGCCGCGGCTGCGTGCAAGCAATCTTGCCACGAGCCGTCAGACCGCTCTCGGCTAGGTACTGGGTTATCTGAGTCGTCTTCCCCGAGCCAGTCTCCCCGATTACTATGAGGATTTGGTTGTCTGCTACGGCCTGAGGAAGGAAAGAGTTGGTGAGTACACATGACGGTATCAATATGTTACTGACAATGTAGCAGAGAACGTTGGTACTTTTAGAGAATGCGCACTGAATCGTAGCAACTTAAAATGATTAAATTACATATCAATACAATAAAATACAATCAAAAGATATCATTTAAATAAATTCTCTGTTGATACATACATATCACATTTATTACTACAATTACACACACATACATTATTACATAAATACCAATAATAATTTGAATTTATTGATTTTAAAACAAACAAAAGGTAAGAACATATGTGTTGTATGTAATACAAAAGGTTAGTAAACTTACCTTGGTCAACTCATCCCTCAGCTTATAAATAGGCAGTGACTGCCGCTGCTCCAACAGAGACAGGTTCGTCTTCTTACCAAACGAGGACTTCTTTCCGCCGATCACGTGCTTTTTCCACTCTGGCAGGTCCTGGGGAGTGATCCCCGTGCCCCTCATGTTAGCCGCCAATGCCCTCCCATCGGCCTCCGGTAACGGATCGATCCAGTTCTTATTCAAGCCGGTTGGAAGACTTTCCATCTCTTGCTCGCGTTGCAGCATCTTCTGTTCTCTTCGTTCTTTAGCTAACGCTGACTGCATCATTGCGGCTTGGGCCAAGGAGCCGTCAGGGTTTTTCACGATCCTGACGGGGGACAAGTCGTGCAGGGCTCGGCCGTGGCCCTGCAGGAATGGGGGCTCGTCTTCCACCAGCTCTATTTCAATGTCAGCCTCTCCGTCCTCGTCTTTCGGCAGCAGGCCGGTCTCCTCGTCAAAGTCTGGTAACTCACTCTTGTCTATTACCCCTGATGATATCATCTGTGGTAAAGAAAGATGGGTTATCTCTTATCTTAAATACTGATAAAATTGAAGGAGAAGAAAAATATGGTTAAAGTTACATTAAAGTTATGGTAGTATACGAGGATTCTGTGTTTTCTTAGCTTAAACTAGAGTTTACAAAAACACTAACCTTCAACAAAATAATGAAATTGAAACTAGAATGCT
The DNA here is from genome assembly GCA_958295455.1 of Coleophora deauratella. Lineage (NCBI taxonomy): Eukaryota > Metazoa > Arthropoda > Insecta > Lepidoptera > Coleophoridae > Coleophora > Coleophora deauratella. The sequence goes on along the minus strand of OY282391.1, from coordinate 2,248,540 downwards.
AGAAAGCTGGTGGAGTATCGCGAGTTACTGAACCATGGTATCTTATCTACTTATTTGATCACTTACATGTCAGCGTGACCAGGCCTTTGTTACTAGACCGCAGCTATCAAGAGAATATGTTGTAATGTGAAAGTGTATGACTGTGTGACACTGTGTGAAAGTTTGTGATTGTATAATAGCGTGTGATTATGTGATAGTGTGTGATGATATGTGACTGTGTGTTGTTGTGTGAGAGTGTGTCTGTGTGTTGTCGTGTAATAGTGTGTGATTGTATGAGAGTGTTGTTTTGTTGCGTTGTTATATGTGTTCTGTCGAGTGAATGTTACCTGTTTGATCTCCCAGCGCTCGGGGCTGGAGATGCGCGTGACGCGCTTGCGGCTGGAGTCCTCGTCGGGGTCGATGCCCTGCAGGCCGGCCAGCACGGCCGCCGCCGGCGCCGCGGGCCGGTCCGGGTTGCGGCCCGACCTCTCCGCCTGAGGTACAAATGAACACGTTAGAAAAGCTACAAATAATAGTGAAGCGCTAAGGGTTAAGGTAAGACCGCACTACGCGGCAACGGCACTACGCGACGCGGCCAAGTATTCTTTCTACAAAATCGTATGAGCTATACTGCACTGCGCGGTAGCGGAACATACACAATACTTCGCCGGGTCGCATCGCGCAGTTCCGCTGCAGCGTAGTGCGTTCTTACCTTTAAACTAAAGTAACCGACATAACTAACAGAATCGCACTGAGAAAAAAATACGTATTCGGGCTACGTAATTTACATAGCAAAACAGTACAGCATGACAGTTGTAGCCGGAACCGTGTCGCATACGTAGCTAGTATTAAGTAGGCGGTGCCATGAAGTTTGTCATCAACCGGCATACGTAAATTACTGCTGTGTTGTTTTGCTACATATGTAAGTAGCTGGTAGAATGGTGTTTACTACGTACATAGGAATATCTATACAGGCGTAGGCTCCGCAAGGCATGGAATTTCCTACTCATGTACTGGTGATGGATGCGTACAATACTGGTAAGGGATCCGTAAAGCATTGTGGTGCCTACGTATGAAAGGTTGTTGCACAGGTTCTATACTGGGCTAAGCTCTGTAGAACATTGTGTAGCCTACGTATGAAATATTGGTTCACAGGTTCTATACTGGACTAGGCTCCTTAAAGCTTGGAGTCTCCTACTTATGTACTGATGATGGATGCGTAGAATACTGGCACGGGATCCGTAAAGCATTGTGCAGTCTACGTATGAAATGTTGTTGCACAGGTTCTATACTGTACTAAGCTCCGTAAGGCATGGAGTGTCCTACTTATGCACTGGTGATGTATGCGTACAGTAATGCCACGGGATCCGTAAAGCATTGTGTAGCCTACGTATGAAATGATGCTGCACTGATTCTATACTGGGCTAGGCTACGTAAGGCATGGAGTCTCCTACTTATGTACTGATGATGAATGCGTACAACACTGGCACGGCATCCGTAAAGCATTGTGTAGCCTACGTATGAATTGATGCTGCAGGCTCTGTAAACACATTTTACCCTGTATGATTCCGCAATGATTTTATCTATTAATTACGGATTTAACCTTATCTCGCAATTAATTAATAAGATCGTTGCAGAATCATACAGGGTAAAATGTGTTTACAGACCCTGCAGCATCAATTCATACGTAGCTATACAATGCTTTACGGATCCCGTGCTAGTATTCTATGCATCCATCATCAGTACATAAGTAGGAGACTCAAAGCCCTACGGCGCGATGCTTAGCCCAGTATAGAACCTGTGAAGCAACAATACATACGTAGTAAACTCAATGCTTTAGCGGTCCCGTGCCAGTATTGTAGAAATTACATCACCTGTAAATAAACAGCAAATAATAAACATGTGTTTTTTGTATTAACAGATAAGGATGAAAAATTAATAATCATACATTATAGAAAATTGAATCACATTTATTTAAAAAAATGCATGTAACAGACTGAAATATGTAACATTATATTTAATCAAATTAATGTTATTTATTATATTACAATGTCATTAATAATAGATATCTATTATTTCCGCAAACAACAAATATGTCGATTCCGAAATATCTTATAAAATTGTCAATAATTATTTTATACCATGATGCTGAGTTACAATAATCATCACAAATATCTTCAGATTGGAAATTTAACCTAACACTGAATACCTCAGACGTTGCTACCATTTTTTGCGTCCCAGATGATAACGGAGTTAACTGTATATTTTTGTGAAATACATCATTTAATATAAACTGATTACGTTTAGTATTCTGTATACCTGAAACAGAAAATGACAAGTCAATTAAAAGTGGCCAAGTGCGTGCGTGTTCAAAGTTGGGTTCCATAGTTCAAATTCAAATTCAAAAAATTAAATGTATATTTTAAAAAACAAAATTATTTTTGCAGTTATAAACATTTTGTATGAAAACCTTGAACTTTTAAAAATCCAACTACACATGCATGACAAAGGGTTCCTTGTTGACTTTGAAACCTTAAAAACATACATAATATTATGTACTCACACTATCTTTGTTGTCGGTTCCAGCTACGGGTAAAGATGACATAGATTCTGTCTCCTTTCCTGTATAATGTCAGATCCCGCTATGAGTAATGATGGCAAAGCTTCTACATTGTTCTTCTCTGTTTTTGAAGCAAGGAAATCAGGATCCAGGAGCTGAAATTTATCCAAAATACATTATATAAGGGAAACCTAAGAAATAAAGATCGACCGCCTTTACATCATCGTTTAGTAAGTGCTTCAGTATGAATGAATGGGCTCATATTATAGATCTTAACACACTTAAATCATGTAAGGAAGAAGCTATTATAAGTAAATGAAAAAAAGAAGCTAACTTACCGAATTTTTAATACTATCTTGGAGTTGTTTTTAATGTATTATTGGATTTTCACCCAGTCCCCAATTTTGGATACTAATTCTTGAAAATCCTCAGTCTCCAGTAAAAGCAAGAGCTCAATGTTGTTTTCTGAAAAAGGCAATTTCCTTTGTATTTAATTAAAAACAAAGTAAGAACAGGAAGTGAATTCGCGCGTTTTGCAATGCGACGTCGCATCATGAATTTAGCTACTAATATTTATTTTACGTACCACAAAAAAATAACTTCTTTCAATCTGAGCCTTACATTTTCACAGTTAGTTAAAAACTCTTCCATTCTTCCATTTTCCAGGCTTTCTTTTTGTAGTAAGGTTCTCTGTGAACGCATGCGGCGGCGGCGCGGACGCGCGAAACAACAATGCCGGCCACTAAAACAGTGTTGCCCGGTCTGATTTTCATTTCACCCCGTGGCCTCGTCTCAATTTACCCTAGATTTTACATATTTCGTAGTTCTTTGAAAATAGTGGTCTATCTTTGAATATTTTTAAACAAAAATTGTAAAGTTTTACTTTTTTGTGATTGCATAGCGGTAAGTCATGGTAAAAAATAAATATCGCCATGTCTTGTGTTTTATGAAAACTGATAACTGGTGTTCTATTGAGTCAATAGGCGTTTTTTCAGAGTTTTCATAAAACACAACAACAAAAAACGCCTATTGACTCAATAGGCGTTTTTTAAGAGTTTTCATAAAATAAGACATGGCGATATTTATTTTTTTACCATGACTTACCGCTATGGGCAGTAGGTTTTAACGCATTCATTCCATTTGGGTTAAAACTGGGTTTTAACCCAGTTATAACCCATTATCGCTTATTTTAGTGGGTGAAAACGTGGGAAAGGAATGAGATGACTTAAAATGATTCGGGAAGCTCCACAATATCTTCACGTTCAAAATATCGCAAGGTCTCAAGACTAAAGTCTTTGACCAGTGTGTGTTGCCAGTGATGACATATGGAACCAATACATGGTCGCTTACCTACTATGGGCCTAATAAGAAGGCTCAAGGTTACCCAAAGGACGATGGAGCGTAATATGTTTGGTGTTTTCCTACGTGATCAAATCAGAAATGAGGAGATACGTAGGAGAACTAAAGTAACCGACATAGCTCACAGAATCGCTAAACTTAAGTGGCAGTAGGCGGAGCACATTTGCGGGAAGCCGTTGGATGCGAGCAGCACAGGACCAGTCGGTGTGGAAATCCTTGTGTGAGGCCTTTGTCCAGCAGTGGACGTCTTTCGGCTGATGATGATGATGACATTGAAAAGCCTTAAAAACAACACCCATATTGAAATGTTTTGAGAAATACATATCCGACATCTCGGATTTCGGAAAAAAGTATAGCTTTTGTGAGCACCCTGAAAAATATCGAATATGCCACTCATTCAATACTTGTTTTAAAAATATCCATCATCTTAAGTTTAAAAACAAAGATAATTTTCGTAATCAGCACCCTGCTAAAACTCGAAAATGACGCCCATGGCGATATTTTTTGACAAATGCATGGTCGCCTTCTTAGATTCAAAAATGGATGTCATTTTCGTAATCAGCACCTCGAAAATTTTTTAAAATGATACCCATATCGATTTATAAAAATGCATGTCCGCCATCTTGGCTTCAAAAGTAGATGCTATTTTTGTTCTGGTCTACTCAAAAATTACTCCTATATCAATGCTTTTCGAGAAACGCATACCTATTCATAGCTTTCGCCTTTTAAGACAATGCAAAAATCCACTGTCACCCTCACCAAGCATTACTAATATACAGAATATATTTATATACCCATCTTTTTACAAATACGGACTAAATCCAATCAATATGACGTATGGCTTTTAAATAATATAATATAATAGTATAATATATTAATCGTTAATCGTTTTACTATTTTTCTTTCTTCTTTCTTTCCTTCTTTAGTCAGATTAAGATTGTAGAGAACTTAAATTAATCGATTCATTTTTAAATCTCGATTACATTTTCAATCGATTGATTAAATGATTAAAGAAATTAATGTATGAATGCTAAATTGCCAACACTGGTTGATAATTAGTTTACTTAAATCTTACATACAAAGAAAGAAAAAAGATGAACTCAAAATCATTCAGGTACTTTTTATTTATTTGTTTCAACAAAAAGATATATCAGTAATCAGTTTGTTTTTATATCTAACTGTCCTCATTATCACTTGACGTTGTCGATGCAAGCGGAAAAAATAAAATTTGTGACTGACTGACGTCATTGCTTTTGGACTACAGACGGTTTAAGGACATACATACACGCATACATAATAAACGCATGTATATTTTATACATAATATACATACCATATACATATACTTGAAAAAAATTACCCTCCACCAAGTAGTTTGTTTTCACCCACCCTAACGGGTTAAAACTGGGTGATAACTGGGTTGTTACTGGGTTATAAGACATCAGTGGGTTAAAACACGGGTCATTACCCATCTCCACTATTGACTTCAATAGGACCACACCATCACATTTTTAAGAGTGGTTTTATTTTTTTTAGTAGAGAGCACATTATTTACAGAGAAGGTAAGATTGGCATAGGTTATTATTAATTGTGTACGGTTTGAAAGTCGTTGATCTGTGAAGAAAGAAAAAATTATAAGTCCCAATACGGTTAACTGTACTTAATAAAAAAACTTACTTACTACTTTAAATACTTAAAAAATAAAATACTTTAAATACTTATGTTTTCGACGTTAAATTTTCGCTTGCGCATTAACTCTAGCATAAAAAAATGGAGAAAATCGTTTTCACATGAACGCTTTTGCCCCATTAAAAATTGTGCAGTATTTTGAGTACAGTGGTAGTATACTCTTTAAATTTTTGCTTGAATTTTATTAACCGATTTAGGTACAAAAGGAAGCGAAACTTTGATTTCATTTTAAATATTATTAAACACTGTATATTTTTAACTTATAATAGAAGACCAATAAATAACATGTTTTAGTTTTTAACACTTTATCACTTTTGGTTTACGAATACTCCTGTTTAAAAAAATACGTTTTCAGTGAGGGACACTTCTCAAAGATATGCGGAACACGAGGCGCAAGCGGCCAAAGATAACCTTAGACAACATTGCCAAAACTACCTTTAAACATCGAGGGTTCACGGGCGACTTGTATTAAGCGACATTTTTGGAAACACAGGTAACCTCTACTTTAAAATTTTATTTCTTACAAATTACCTCACAAAAATAACTTCTGAATAATATTTAAAATATTAAGAATATCGAGAATCTATATAATACTAGGAAGTAAAGTTTTAATGATTATTTTTCTAAGAAATATTTTTTTTAAATCAGTCTCCTGAACATTTCTAAAAATGTCGCTTAATACAAGTCGCCCGTGAACCCTCGACATTATTCTAAGCTAAATAAATCTTAAATAATGTGACCAAAGATACTTAGATAGCCTTCCATAAAAAAACCCTCAAGTAAGTCATTACGCTAAAGGTATTCTTATAAATGTATAAAATACTAAACGTAAAATTAACCGCTTGTTTAATTTTTTCCCGTAAATTCAGGGTAAATCACCCTAAGTTGATAACACTCTGAGAGCGTTTGTGTGTACGTATGCGGTATAATTAAACACCGGAGCCGAATACGTACTGTAATGCCCGGACTACTTCCCAAAGATATACCACTTCTTGTTCAAATGTATGTTGCCTACAGACGTAATGGTGTGGGCTATGTATAATACGTAGCTTTAAACTTGTTAAAAGTATGATGCTTACAAACGTAATGCCATGGGTAACGTAAAATATGTAGCTTTAAACTAGTTGAAAGTATGATGTTTACAAACGTAATGCCATCGGCTACGTAAGTAGTGAGGCAGCTCAATCGATTACGAGATTAGCCTTCAATTTAATTAAACCTGGGTTCGATTCTCGGCGGAAGCGTGAAATCCTTATGATGTTGTTATTTTATTTTTGAGTTAATTTTGTTAAATAAAAATAATGAAAGTGTTATTTTCACACAAAAATATTATAGGCTGCCTACTTAAAGTAATATAGCTGTCCACCTTAAATAAGCAGCCGGCTTACTTAATAACAGCAAGATATCGGCTACTTATTGTACGTAGGTAGCCACAAGCTGTAATTATGCCGGCATGCTGACCAAGTAGGCTCACTAGGTATAACTTATTGATGTTGCCTAATTTCGTACGAATTGGTTGCTGATTCATTATTGTCATGATGAAACATAATTACTACGTATGATACATACGTTTCTGTAATACCATTATTGAAAATTGGGTTTCATACTTTCACGTCAGTATGATGTTCCATTGGTAAGGAAGCGCCACAATTATTACGTGTGTTACTAACGTAGTAAGTAGCAAATTGCAAGCACATTTCAAAATTGCGTTCTGTAAGGAGCTTTTTTTTCTCAGTCGCTAAACTAAAGTGGCAGTGCGCGGGGCACATAGCTCGTAGAACAGATAAGCAGGCCTTCGACTCGGTGGACCAACGACGTGGTGAAGGTTGTGTGAAGCCGCTGGATGCGACCAGCACAGGACCGGTCGATGTGGAAATCCTTGGGGAGGCCTTTGTCCAGCAGAGGACGTCTTTCAGCTAATGATGATGAAGGTTAAACTACATCTGGCCGCAGTTAATCGCATTTTACTGTAGCGCTATCCTTTTCTGTCGCTCAAAAACGTCGTTTACTAGAGCGAGAAGAGAATACGAGGGGCGTCCGCATCGGCGATGCGGAAGAGTGCGTTCAACTAAGTAGGAAAGAGTTGTATTTTTATTTGGAAGCTATTTTGAACATTTTGTCCTACTTTTCCTTTCATTATATCCTTAAAGAGGATACTGTGACTATCTTCATATCTTGGGTTTTTTAAACAAAACTCATCTCTGTGTTCTTCGTGTCGACGCGACGTGTTCCAGGAACGAGATCTAAGCAGAGACCGGATTTTTGTTCTTATGATCTTTAATGTTTTTATTACTCATAAAACCTTTGAGATCTTTATAGTCCCAATCTAATTCAAAATACTTAGAAAACATCAAGTTATAAAGGTTAGCACGAACATACTGGCACATTATCAGCTTTACCTTACTGCAATATAGTTAGTATTACTGATATGAAAAAATTTACCTACCTCAGAGGTTTTATTCATTTCAAGTATTAATTCTATAAAATAGGGAATCCAAAAACAAACATATATTAAAACATTAAAAATACCTCTAAATGTGCATGAGATGTGGGGTTGAGATCCTTGCCAGTCTCCTGACAGACATCCTTCATGGTCAAAGACACTTTCTGGCCAGTTACTGATAAAACTTTTACCTGAAACAAATGTAATACTTATGATTTCAATTCACCAAGAGGATTTTTTTATCTATACATTAAAATAATTAAGAAAAAAAAGTTTTAGTAGCTTATGTTTGAAAAATAAAAACTAGTCTGGTTATTTGCTTAAACAACTATTGTATATTCAATGACAATGCCTGTATTCAGCAAAGTTCCTTACACTTTAAATCCACTCAGCCGTTTAAGTTTCAGTCTTACCCAAAAAACAAGCATTAGGCTTGTAAAACATTCTTCTGATGCAGTGGAGTAAAACACACATTAAAAAGCCAAATTATTAAATTCCACATAAAAACAAAAGTAGATAGTGGTGTCGATTCAGTGTTTACAATTAAACTTATTAGACAGAACTAAATTTAAGCGTCTTTTCCTTGTCTTTTCGATATAGAAAGAAAAAGACAGAACACGTAAATTAAGTTTAATCCTGTCAAATAAGTTTAATCATGAAAACCAAATTGACACCATTGTAACACTACCATATTATTTTTAAAATATCTTGACAACCTAGCATTGGGTACGTACCCTTTAAGAAAAGGTAAACACTATTTGTTGCACACAGAATAAATTAAGAGTAAGAATAATATGATACTGCAAAGCATGTTTTCTACACAACCCGGAGCACATTATTATTATTATTTATTTATTAAAAGACAACATAGGTCTATAATATACAATACAAAAGCATTTATTGCTGATTATAATATTTTACATTTCACAAAGGAAAATAAATAAATAAGTGCACATCAGTCAATACCAGTGTGTCAGGTCCATAATACAGAGACACGATAAAAAGAACAGGTTATGCATTATATACCTGAGGTTCGGGAAGAGACCTGTGCCCCTGCAGTAGGGAACATATTATGGGTTGTTAACAGTGAATGAGTATCTAAAAAAATAGCACAGTTACACAATTAGAAAATTAACTTACTTTAACTTTATCTCCCCTGGAGACTACATCAGACACATTGGTCACTCTGCCCTCGGATCTCAACTGGGATATGTGGACGAGCCCCTCCCATCTCTTGCGAACACCTTCTATTTGGACGAAGCAACCAAACGGCACAATATTGGCCACACGCCCATTATATATCTGTAAAAGAAACATTTATTTATTATATCATATTTATCATTCTGTCCAATTTTTTAAAGCAAAAATTTTATTGTGCACTTAACACGGAGAACTATTTTACCTTTATATATTCTAATACGTTTCTAAGTTTTTATTTTATAGTTTTGTTATTATAACTCTAAGTTATGGAGATTCTTTAAAATGCATATTTTTAAAATTTCACAGCAATTTGGGATTTGCACTTTTTTTTCTATCATATCTCAGTCCCTTTTTTTATCTTCTATCATATTTATTTACTTTTATTGAAATCTAAAATGCACCATTGAACTGCAGGTTGTCATAATATTCAAATATGTAAGTGTGTTTCAAGAATTTCATAATCATAACTAAAATATTATCTCACCTTTCCTGGCTCCGGATCATCACTCATCTCAGATTCAGGGCTTCTCTTTCTAATCTTCTTCCCAAAGTCACCATGCTTGTCCCTCTCTTCTCTACCTCTGGAATGGGACCTTCTTCGGGACCTTGACCTTCTACCTCTCGACCTGGATCTCCTTCTTTCGCGGGATCTAGATCTCCTCCTATCACGAGAATTGGATCTGTGACGATGCCTACTCCTAGATCTTCTTCTCCTGTCTCTATCTCTACTGCGACTTCTCCTATCTCTACTGCGACTTCTCCTATCTCTACTCCTACTTCTTCTGCTTCTTCTATCTCTAGAACTGTCTCTTTTTTTAGTTCTGCTGTCTTTTCTATCTCTACTGTGCGATCTGTCTCTCTTTTTATCATCTGCTTTTATATCTTCTTTTTTATCACTTTTCTTTATTTGACTTGCATTTGAAGGAGCTAGCGCTTCAAGCTCAGCCATAGCTTGATCAACAACATCGTCCTTTGAGTCGTGACCTTTCTCATCTTTAAATATATCTTTAGATGTTACTCTCTTTTTCAGTTCCTTCTCATCGTCACTGCTTTCTTCAGAAGAGAAAACAGGTGGTTTCTCATTTGGTATTGCCAGCCCTGGAAACTTGTTCGCTAATGGATTCTTATTGTTTACTGTAGATATATTTTCTTGTGCTGCACTGTTTGCTGGTTTCATGTGCTGGATGATACGAAGCAAATTCGTCATGAAGGAATCTGAGAACTCTGCGCCATTCTCAATGAGCACTTTTTTGAATGCGTCAAAAGTAGGATTTTTGTCAGCTATGTCTATTATGAATTCGGCTAGAATGGGAAATTAATATATGTTAAAATTAAACAGTAAATATATTAGGTAGAAATTGATACATAGTGGTTCTAAACATGCCTTACCCAAGTCTTTGTCATTTAGCCCTAGATGGTTGTCCAATTCGGTACAAACTTTGGAAACGAGCGAAAGATGTTCTAGTTTTGCAACTTCATCCATTTTTTAGAGTTCGTACTCAATTTATATCAAAGTAAAAATGAAAAATACATCACAAATGACCATAACAACACACCATCATGACACCATCACTCACATCGCCATTATTTTTGACGTTTTGAAAACTTGTTACTTTACTTTATTTATGGACCTCTCACTTACTCCTACGACGTTCTCATAGAATTTCAGATAGTCTGTCTCTTGTTATTAAATTGCTTATAACAATAATTGAACGAAAAAAGCGTTATATATGTGCATTTTATCGTCAACTGCATTCCAAATTTTAATTCATATAGTCCTTCGTCCTTCCACTCACATTCTGAATTCAATGTTAAATGTAATGCTTGTAGCTACTTTTATTATTATTATTTTAACATTTGTATAAAATCCTATATAAAGCATAGATAAAACGTCCTTTCAAGTATGCACAAGTTGCATGCACAACATATAGGTCGTTTATGAGTGAGATTATGATGTGAAGGATAGTGTACCGATAATACAATCAGCGTCTTTCATAACCATGCTTACTGTAGTAGAAAACTCATTTCGAACCGCACTGCCTTTGACACGAATTTCACTTTGACATTTGACATATCGATAACCTATAATTTCTTCAATCATTTCTGCAATTGGCTAATTTTATCGCTTTTCCTGTGAAAGGCAAGTGTTTTTCGTCTTTCTGCTACATTTCATTTCATTAGTTTTGTTCTCATATTATGGAAAACAACACAGATCATTCAGAACAAAACAATTTCAGCCCATTGTCTGTTCGCGACGTAGATGTAGATTTCTTGCCTATTGTGTACGAAATTATCCGCAGGTTTGTTTATGACGTTCATTTTTGGCTCTATAATCATCTGTAGTCTACAGACTATTTATAAACTTATTATTGTTGTAGCGTTGAACGAGATTTTCACGATAACTCCGCAAAAGCACGAGAATCCCAAGACTGCAGTCAAAAAGTACTCGAATTGCAAAAGAAATTCGACGTAGCTCGAGCGCAGGTAAGTAAACTTTTTATCTATTTATTTCATCAGTATCTTGCTTACATAACCAAACAAACATTATTAGATAGCTGAATTTATGATTTAATATTGTTTTCAGATTAGGAGATTACCTGGCATAGACTACAACAAACAAGACCAACTAAAACAGTTTGAAATACTCCAAACTCAGCTCAGACTGAAACGAGAACTCCTCCAGAAGTACCGTAACATGTGCTCGGAGACATCATTCAAGTGATATTAGTAAAATGCCGCTGCGAGCCATACTCAGGTACTTGGCAAATAATGAACATCTTGTGCAGAAACTAGCTGAGTCATATCCCGTGAGACGCGCTGCTCAAGTTGTAGTTTCTATGTTCTACAAGAGTAAGGTGAAAGTATCGGAAATGGATGCACAACAAGTAAACAGACTGATATCATTCATGAAAAAGTTCAGAGAAAATTTAAAAAATGAAATTTCCGATGCAAAGAAGCAGTTAAAGAAATGATGAATTATTTACATTTTAGTTATACAACTAAGTCATTATTCAATGTACTCTTTTAGGTAAATTATAATTAGTTCTTTCACACACTGGCCGTGTGCCTTGATTTTACATGATAAAGTTGAATAAATGAAAATTCCCATGTACTTCGAGCTAGTATTTATTTTCTCACTCTGAACAACTCAATAAAAATATCCTCTTACTTAAACTAGAAAATCACAATATTCAAATGGTACTGAAAACAAAATACTGAAGATGAATTGGAGCCGCTAGCTTCACTAATGCTATTATGACTTGTATTACAAAAATATTACCAAAGATTACATCTCTTAGGTATTATGGTTTTACAAGATCTTTTCTTGGTTTCACAGTTTTGTAGCCAAGCCATGCTGGTGCGTTTTATTCAAAGTCGTGCAGTCCAATTGCCGCGTTTAGTATTCAACCATAATGAAATGCGCGAAAAACTACATGTTTATTGTAGTGACAAGATACTTAAGTTTATTGCGCGGGATACAGCTGCAAATCTGTGAAACCAGCCTTAGAATTAAGACTGTGTCGGAATCAAATCAAAAATCAGAAGAATGTAATAAATTCCAAGTATTATAAATATCAAACGAAAAATTAAATGAATCATGCGAAGTACTAACCAAATAGCAATAAATACCAGATAGTATGTTAAAACTAATAAATTTATCATAATATTTATTCCAACATTAATTCCACGTCCACTATTAGTTTACCAGCCGACATATAATTATTTTTTGTTTCAATAATTTTGTTGAAACAAAAGCTTTAAGACGGTAAATTAAAAATTTCAATATTCCAAACAATGCTTATAATGAGATTATTAAAATCTAGAAAAAAAGAACAATTCAGTACAAACTATGTAAATGTAATATAATTTTTATAAAGACAAAACACACTTGCTGTGATGTAATAAAACCAGATCTGAATTAACTTGTTATTTTAGTTATTTAAATATTTTTTAAATAATATAATCGAGTGAGTGCATATCTTTCTAGCCTGCAAGTGTTTTACTTTATATACCTAAACGCTTATTGTATTTGAAAAATACATACACAAGATATTAGGATATTAAAAAATATGGAACCATCTGATGAGACCTTTGAAACTAGGCAACTAATTTATATATTCTTAAAAATCGCTGTATCCAATGGGATATCAACCCACTACACAACAAAAAATAATATTCACCCTCCCATTTTTTATTCATCACATGAATTTTATATTTTGAAGTGCAATTGGCAAAGCTTTATTATGACCTACAAAAGTTATCTATCTACAAAGCAACATTGATAAAACCTAAGTAGGTACGTTGTACTTTTATGTTGTGTTTATGGACTGTTTTTTTAATAGTATCAACACCGAAAGTTAAATTTTTCTTGTTAATTTTTTACACCAACCGAGGGAAGTTGCATGGAATTCACCAGAGATCTTACAAAAGTAGAAGAAAATCGTTTCAATTCTTACATTCTAGAAGAATACACATTGAAATATAATCACTTTTTATCATGTTTCTCATTCATCTGTAGGCTCACGTCGAAACATTCTCTAAGAAATTATTCTGAGTTGTGTACTAATAATTCTGAGCGGTGTACTAATGTTTACGCGTTGTATACTCATCATTATGAGTTGGGCAGTAATAATTACAAGTTGTGTACTCCTCATTATGAACTGTGTACTAATTATTACAGCGTATTCAGTTGGCGGGGAGGGGCGCCTCCGGTTTGTTGTCGTGTCGCTTGCGCGGGCGCCGCGACCGCTTGTCACTTGAAACCTCGAAAGGGGAGTCTGTTGCGTTGACGTCGTTCTCCTACAAAATAAAAGTTTAGTTTCTTTATTTAAAAATTTAAACCAAGGAAAATACATAATTTTTATTTATTACATAATTTAAGCATTGATATCACCCCTGGCGTCGCAAATGCCCATAGGCGGTAACCACTTTCCATCAGGTGGGCCGTAAGCGTTTTGCCATCCTCTACAATAAAAATAATTGCACTATGCTTAGTTTATAGAAAGTTAAACTTACTTGCATTAATTTCCCATCTAGTGCGGTAGTAAAGTACATAATATACCTTAAAAGGACAATCTTTAGCGTGTTTTCAGCTAGTTCTGTCCACGTACCATATGCATGGCGCCGTCTTCCCCGCTGTTATGGGGCGCGGACGCGGGGGCGGGGGCGCCGGTGCCGTTGGCGCCCTCGTGGCGCGGCTGGCGCGGATGCCGCTGCGCCGGCTTATGGCGCGGCGCCCCCAGAGACGGCTCTGGCCGTAACACGTTACCGACCGCCTTCGTTCGACCTTCGCGGAATACCTGCGATTGACGTTTATGTTGAATAGACACAGTTAAAAGTAAAAACGGAAGCCTCGATAAATTAAATAGTATTTACTAAACAGTCCAAAAAGTTATGTTGAATTTAAATATCTTGTCAATTGTGGATAAAAACAATGTTAATAAAACCCAATAACCAGAAGCCCTTTAATTCTTACCAAATTAACAGAGACAGTCAACTGCTTTTTGGAAAAAATAACTTCAAAGTTATTTTAACTTCAAAGTTATTTTTTCCAAACTCTAAAGATTTGCGGTAACTTGAGTTCGCGTGGCCACATCATTTACGCAGGTTAATTGACTACCGACACGATCGTAACCTGGATGAGTTTGACTGTTAGAGCGCTGTTATAGACACGCGGGTTTCTGCCCGCATGCGTGCCGCCCGCAACCTATCGTTTTAGTACATTTTTAGGTCCCTTTTATTATCATGCGTGTCCCACGCATGCGGGTCACTTTGGAAACGCCGCGTGACTATAAAAGCGCTCTTAGTAGGATTTATTTTGTCTGTTTCTGTGCTTTGCAAGATACATAAAACCAAAGACAAAACAAATAAAACCTTAAAATATAACGATATTCAGAACTAACAATGCATGTCCCATGTTCAAAGATCCTGGCCTTGAACCATATCTGGCCGCACGGTATAGCATTTTCCTGTAGCGCCATGCGGCCAGATATGGTTAACACTCAAGGCCACGCGCAACCTCCTTTGGTGTGTGATGAGTTGATGACTGTCGGCTGCCGTGTATGCGGTATCCATAAGGGGTCATCTTTGCGCTGTGGGACTCGCCAACTCAGCCAACTCACCACACGCTGCCCCCGCTGACATAAGGGGGTCATCTGTTTGCTGTGTGATTCAGCCAACTTAGCCAACTGACTCGCCAACTTAGCCAACTCATCATCCGCTGCCCCCTCTGACATAGGGGTCATCTGTGCGTTGTGTGATTCAGCCAACTTAGCCAACTGACTCGCCAACTTAGCCAACTCATCATCCGCTGCCCCCTCTGACATAGGGGTCATCTGTGCGTTGTGTGATTCAGCCAACTTAGCCAACTGACTCGCCAACTTAGCCAACTCATCATCCGCTGCCCCCTCTGACATAGGGGTCATCTGTGCGTTGTGTGATTCAGCCAACTTAGCCAACTGACTCGCCAACTTAGCCAACTCATCATCCGCTGCCCCCTCTGACATAGGGGTCATCTGTGCGCTGTGTGATTCAGCCAACTTAGCCAACTGACTCGCCAACTTAGCCAACTCATCATCCGCTGCCCCCTCTGACATAGGGGTCATCTGTGCGCTGTGTGATTCACCCAACTTAGCTAACTGACTCGCCAACTCAGCCACTCACCATCCGCTGCCCCCGCTTCAAGTACTCCGGGTGCTTGATGAAGCGGAACCGCACGAGCGCCTTGTCGCCCGTGCGCAGGCAGTCGCGCGACATCGACATTATGGAGGCTGTCTGCCTGATGCTCCCGCAGTGAACTGGTTGAAAACGTTAGGTTGTTACTCGTAGTTAAAATAAAAACGAGATAATATTGAGATTTTTTTAAGGATTTGGAATTAGGGTGTAACATTATTGAAAAAAATATATTTGCGTAAATATATTATATAAACAACTTATTGTACGCGGCTTCGCTCGCAAAAACATTTTGCTTATCCCACGGGAACTATCTGAGGAATCAGGATAAATGGTATGGTTTATGTCCTTCTCCATGTCACGGGCTACTTGCATGCTCATTTTCAGCTGAATAACCTTTCCAAAATAAATGTATGTTTATATCTCTATGTCTAAAGAACAAGTAGGAACGATGTGTTCCCATTCTTCAGATTCATGATCTGGCCACGACAAATTTAGTTATACAGACTGACCCATGGCCTGGTAGCGGCTGGAGATGGTGGTGGGGTGGTGCAGCACCAGGATCTCGCCCTCGAACTGCCAGCACGCCTGCGGGTTCAGCGCGGGGGACACCATCACCATGCCCTTGCGGATCTGTGACCGCTTGATCTGAAGTATAGTAAAACATGTTTATTACCAAAATACAATCAAAATTAGAGGATGCCAAAAGAGCGATGGAGCGTGTTATGCTTGGAGTCTCCCTACGTGATTGAATCAGAAATTAGGAGATACGTAGGAGAACTAAAGTAACCAATGACCTGGTGAAACCGTGCATGCAGGCAGCTCGTCACCGGTCGGCATGGAAATCCTTAGGGGAAGCCTTTGTTATACAGTGGATGTCTTTTAGCAGATGATGATAAAATGAATTGAAAATATTTTATTCGAAGTACATACGTAGCAGTGTACACTTTTCAAAAGTCAATCTTTTGTCTACTCTACCTAATACGAGGTTCTTACCATTCGGAACTCGTAATATCCACCGTTTTGAGAAGTGTTTACGGAGTTAGAAGAAACGATGGGTCAAAAGAAACTCCATCCAACACATTAAAAATATAATATATATTTTTTAAATATCTATAATGTCATATACGATAAATAAACATTAGGAATGCAAAAGAGATAAAAATTAATTGTAATTACTAACAATTATAAAATGCCAATGACAAGAACAGGCCCGTCCACACGGACAGCACCCAATAACGCGTATAACGCGAGAGCCAGCCATCACTCCCATCAACCATATTTCAGGAAGGAAACAAACCGGCTCCCGATTTCATATTTGTTGTATAGTGTCATCTCTCTCACTCACCTTCTTGAGCGCAAAGCTAGCAGTCTGTCCCCCTCGCACCTCGGGCACGGGCATGCGTTTCCGATGGATACTCTTCACTGTGATCGGCTGGAATCGGCCCAGCGGGTCGGGGCCTAGCAGTAGCGTGTCGTTGAGGCGAATGACCCCCGCTAGCGTGGTCCCTGATACCACTGTGCCTACACCCTGTGGGGGGAAGAAAATTATAGATACTACCTTAATAGTTACAAATGTTTGCTGTAGAGTATAAAAGGCAGGCATTGTAAACATAATCAGTCAATCCAGGCCACAGATAACATCTTATTGATAACGCAATAGCAGATGATGATCATCACGTATTAGAGTATTTAGTCAGTAGCTGACCTTCCATGACTTCCAACGGATTTAATGTCATTAAAACTTTTTGGATGCAAACATGCGGTATCTGTAGGGGGTTATCTGTGATTCAGATATATTATTATTCTTTACATAAAAGATTATTTCGTTTAAAAATACCTTCGAAAATGTATCCACATGATCCAAATCCTTCACCAAGCATACCTGTCTACTCTTTGCTTTCGGATGGCTGGTTTTATAAGTCGTTATGATCGATTTATGCATATCTGATTACTAGACATGTGAAGAGTTGTTTTTAGGTCTGTGACCGTAGTAGGAATAAAACGTAGGCCCTACACTCATGCTAAGAAACAAAAAGTATGTGAAAGCTACTGTCACAACTTAACAGAGAATGTTCATCAGTTTGAAAAATAACGAAGACGCTATAGTCTCATGAAAAAGGAAACTCTTTGTTGAAGGAAAACATCGAGAGGAAACCGTCACATATAATGTCTAGATGTATATTATGCATACGCGTTGCATACGTCCGTAGGTGAAAATCTAAATCCCCTACATGTGACAGCAGGCGGTTGCTACTTTCCATCTGGTAGGCCGTCAGCCTTTTTTTGCCTGGCTACTTTCCAACTGGTAGAACATTAGCTTTTGACCGCCTAACACAATAAATAACGGAGGATATCTTATGGCGAGATAACTTACTGGAACGGAGTAGGTGTCGTCGATCTGGAACTCGGCGGGCTTGTCCTGCTGGCTGGGCATGCGCGTCTTGAGCAGGTTCAGGAACATCGTGAGCAGCTCCAGGTTCTCGCCGGACACGTTCGACACTTGGAATATGGGGCACAGTCTGCAGGGGGAAATCATAATATGTTAAATTTATTACGTCATTCGTATCCTTAGTGCAAAAATCAGCAGATAGCATTAACATTTGAAATAAATAGACTTGAAATTTTAACACGTGTAACTTAATTTCAATAAAAATGTGCAAATAATCTGTTTTGGCAATAAGGCACTTATTTTATAATAGTGATAAAACTGAAAACAAATACAAATTGTACTAAATATTCTGTGTTTTAAATATAATACAATGTTTGTGACCAGTCTTGAAGTTCTTTTAGTTACTATTTATGTAACTAAAAAAACGGCTAAACACACTGTATCCAACACATAAAGCGACATAATAGCGTTAACATTTAATGAACTACAGTCATCATCAGCCAAAAGACGTCCACTGCTGGACAAAGGCCTCCTCCAAGAATTTTCACACGGACCGGTCCTGCGTTGCCCGCAACCTTCACCAGGTCATCGGTCTACCGAGTGAGAGGCCTGCCTACGCTACGTCTTCCGATACGCGGTCACCACTCGAGAACTTTGTTGCCCCAACGGCCATCAGTTCTAGGAGCTATGTGCCCCACCCACTGCCACTTCATATACATAAGTACAAAATTATTATCAGTGATAATTATCACTTCAAAAGCTGCTACCTTCTAGAGAAAACAGAGCAAAAAGTCACCTCTGCGACACAAAGTTTGTGGCGCTCACGATGACGTCATCCTTCGTCTTCACCATGACGGGCACCTTGCGGCAACCGGACGACTTCAGGATCCTGATCAGCAGTTTCAGGTTGTCCTGCACACAAACAGCGGTATGTTCCATTAACAGCTTATGACAATGCTCCAGCACATCTGCTTAAAACCACCTATCTCGAGGCTGGTCTTAAAACCACCTATCTCGAGGGACCTTAAGAAAAATTTCTCAGTCATCCTCCCTATAGTCCGGACCTAGCGCCATGCGATTTTTCTTTGTTCCCCTACGCAAGGAAGCAGTTGAAAGGGCGAAGGTTTTCTGCCACCCAGAGCTACTAGGAGCGTTTGAAGAAATTTGCGCTAATATTCCAGTCGTTTTGGACGGAAACTTTTGCAACTTGGTTCGAGCGTGTGAAGGCTTGTATAGCTGCTGAAGGTTTTCTGCCACCCAGAGCTACTAGGAGCGTTTGAAGAAATTTGCGCTAATATTCCAGTCGTTTTGGACGGAAACTTTTGCAACTTGGTTCGAGCGTGTGAAGGCTTGTATAGCTGCTGAAGGTGATTGCTTCTAAAAAAGTAAATACTCTGTAAGCACGACAAAAATTATGTAGTGACCTACGTACAATCGACTATTCCGGATTTCCATGTACGAAGTATGGCCTAACTTTCCCGAGATATGGGAAGATCCGTGCCCGTGCAGTGGGCACGCCATGGGTACCTACCTGCAGCACGTTGGCGGGACACATGTCGATCTTGGTGACCACCACGAACACCGGCACCGACAGCGCCAGCGCCAGCCCCAGGTGCTCCTTCGTCATGCCCACTATGCCCGCGTTCGCGCCGATCTGAACACAATACAACAACTTAATATGCAAGAGCCAAAGTGGGTACCACTGCTCGCTCTATAGCCGCCGCCAAGCAGCGCGCTGTGAGCAGCGGTAGCCAATTTCCATCAGGTGCTCAGCTTTTTGTTGCCTTATACAATTGTGAAAAAATGTTATGGGCATTTTCTTTTTACATTTTTGCTTTAAATTTTCGTTGTTTAAAAGACCATTACTTATTTTTTATGTATGGGCCTGTACATTAGCTACTAAGTTGCCTGAAAATAAATGAATAATAAATAAATAAATAAATATACATTTTTCTGTGACTTTTTCCCTTGTCATTAGTAGAGCAATCGGCAGTATTTCAGGTGAACATCGGCGAAGCATACACGGAGCGGAGGCCTCACAGCACAGGCGGCTTGAATACATCTGACACTGAGGTTGGCCACTAGCCCCACAACCTCCACCAATCCGAACTTGGCCCCCGAGTGTAGCGTATGGCCTAACCTTTCCGAGCTATGGGAATAGACCCGTTCCCCTACATTGGGAACGATATGAGTTTTTAACGAACCTGTTCATACCGACTTATATTTTTATATTCTACGACCTTTCTTATATCCTTCCTACATGAACAAAACTTCACCATCCTTCCAGACATCCAACTCACCATGAGCATGCCAAAGTCAGGCGCATGCCCCGTCATGCCAAAAACGGTAGTCTTGAGGTACCGCTCGTGGCCCGCCAGGTCGATGAACGTGATCACCTTGGAGGACTTCTCGCATATCTTCACCCAGTCCAGGGTGCCGTGGTCTGGCTTGTTCACTACGTTGCCTGGTTTGGAGAGGAAAATGAAATATTAATTAATAAACTGGGACAAATCACAGACGGTCATCTGGGCCAACTAGGATTACCTGTTTTGTTACTTGTAAAAATTGTAACGCTGTTGATTTCATTAATAAATAAATTAAATATGCATACCTAATATATTGATATAAGTATTTATTTATATTTTCTGGGTGTATACCCAGACACAGAGCAAACAAATCTTTTATCACAGAAAGGTTTGACCTGCGTGGGAATCGAATCCACGACCCTCGGATCAGTAATCAAGAGTGCTAGCCCCAGCTAGTCAGTCGATTAAAATAGTAACTGTTTAAATTAAACAGGTATAGGTTTTTTCTGTTCTCATTTTTTTTTATGTGATAGGTGGCAAACGAGCAGACGGATCCAAAACGTCATAATTTTAAAAACGAAATAATGCGGGTGTTTCACATATTCTACATAAAACACTATGACAACTGTTTTTTCAGCAGAAGACTTACTCGTATAGTTTTAATTTATTTTGCTATTATTTTCTTTGAGAACTAACAAAGAGTTATATGTATAATCTGTGCCAAGAGTCAGTGTATGTATATCAATTTCTGGTTCCCTTAGTACAGGGAGAGAATGTTAGTTTGGGGTCAGACGACTGTGTGTCTGATTTGTCTCAAACATAAGAATGAAGATGATGATGTTTGATCTTGCAGAAAGAGCTGGATACTTGCGGCTCAGAATCTAGTTGAGTGTAAATTTCTGGGGGAGGCCTAATCGTCCGAGTTATTTACCTACTACAACTTCCTTCTCTAACACGTAGGAGCGAGCGCGATAACTGAGTCACGACTGTATGGACCGTCATCAGATCGTACCAATCCCATGGGGCGGGAGGTCGCTTTCAGAGAGCGGCAGGGAATGTCCAAACTGTATGTATTACTATTTAGGCTGGTTTCCCTTTATGGGCCGCCCGTACGGGCTTACGGAACGGAGACACACGTGAGGCGCTAGTACATAGTTTCACAGCTACCCGGAGCGGATTCCGTACGGACCAATCGGCGTTGCTGTGAAACG
Organism: Coleophora deauratella; assembly: GCA_958295455.1. Taxonomy (NCBI): domain Eukaryota; kingdom Metazoa; phylum Arthropoda; class Insecta; order Lepidoptera; family Coleophoridae; genus Coleophora; species Coleophora deauratella. Next base: position 2,226,730 of record OY282391.1, on the reverse strand, counting down.
ATGTACTAGCGCTTCACGTGTGTCTCCATTCCGGGAGCCCGTACGGGTCTCCCGGATAGCTGTGAAACCAGCCTGACAAAGAAGTTTTATATCAGCGCTCCGAGTGGGGTGCAAATCTGTGACTATTTAAAATACTCTGGTTCAACCAGCGCTTGTTAAGTTACAAAATGATAAGGCACAAGTAACTTAAACAGCAACGCGTACATGCTTTCACCTTGATATAGTATACATTAGTTAGCAACACAATACAAACGTGGCAGTGCGGTCACGCCTCACGCACAGACGACTTTACGAACGGCATTACTACGCGATAGCGGAGGTGACTGCTACAATCGATTTATATTTTAATACAAGGTTAACAGCACTGAGTGCATATTATTGTACTTCAAAGTCGGTTTAGTTTTAGACAACAATATTTATCCATGTATGTATTTATTTTTAGGAATTAATCTTTTCTCTCTCTGTGGTCTGTCCCTCATTACTGAGGCTCGTTGTGCCGTACAAATTAAGAACACAGTAAGTGAAAGATTTCGCGCGAATGATTTTGAACCTTATTCATAAAATGATACAAGGTTCAAAATCATTCGCGCCAAATGTGTCACTAACTGTGTTCTTTATTTGTACGACAGCGTTGTCTGTGTTGGTTTTGAGTCTTGCAATAAAAAAAAAGGTTTAAAAAGAAAGTTTTTTTTCTACTTAGCACAAAGTTCCTAACTCGCCGAAGTTATACATTTTGATCACTTTTGATCTACAAATACAAATCCATTTATTTGTCAAATCAAATCAGTCCATCGTATTACGATCCTTTTATTCATTCATTAAAAAACCGCTAACTACTGCCGTCTATTTCACGGGATAGCAGAGGAATAAACGAGCCTCAAACAGAAAAAAAATCTTCTTTTAAGTTCGTTAAAAGCAAGTAGAGCTTATGTTTTAACCATACTTATGTAACTTACCACTGCTGTCAAATCCCAATATATCGTTGCCCACCGAGCTCGTCCTCCCGCTTTCCATCTCGTGTTTGTGTCGGAACAGCCTCTGGCGAGCGTACCCTCGCCCGTTGTCCAGCTCCCCGTGCGTCAACACGCCTAGCAGCGTCGACTTGCCGGCGTCCACGTTCCCTACCACGGCTACCCTGTGGGAAGGAGATTCTGTATTATAATCTATGGAATGGATGGACTTCATGGTCGCATTTTTCTTTTTTATCCATATAAAATCCAGGTGGTGACCACAGAGACCAAAGTTGCATTGCTTATCTTCTAGGTACATAAAAAAACTTATACAGAGAGTGTGTATGTACTACATGTTACATGGTCTTTTTTCAGATAGATAATACACTTTTTGTACTTAATCTCCGCAATATCTGAATAATATCTTTATGCTCACAGAAAGTACTGGCCATGCAGGTTGCTGCATTGCTATCTCCTTTGACGCATGATATTCGGTCGTTGATTTAAAACAAATACCTAGCTTGCAAAAAGGTTTGTATACCTGATCTCCATAAAGTCTGTATGCTCCCTCTGTGCTCGCAGTAAATACTGGCCACAGAAGCCGCTACCGCAGTTCCATCTTCTTAGTTCAACACATGATACTCGCTCGCTTACTAAAGACTGTAGAGTAGCTACTGATGCATTGTATTCCTCTTCTGTTAATCCTCGGCCATCTGAGAAGAATTAGATTGATATAAAATCTATGTGATAACAAATCTATTTTGAAGAAGCAAAAATCAGTGACTGTGAATCATAAAAAGAACGAAGCATACCTTCGCCCTGTCCAATGTCATATATGATTTCTCCGTTGCCCGCGTCCAGACGTTCCAGCAGCAGCTTCTGGAGCAGGTCGTACTCATCAGCAGTGGGGCTCACCAGAATCATCTGCGCCACGAGAAACACATCGCATCATTGTCCTATACTTATTTGTCATATTTAGGATCACCAATTCACCATTTAAGTAGGTCTTATTGTACACACGTGTTACTTGGGGAAAATTGCTCAGATTCATATGTTTATTCATGATTCATTCATTTATTCATTCACACCATTTTGATCACAAGCAGATAATTTAAGAGTACCTTATTTGTATATCAAAAAAAAACCTATACAAAGGGTAACTTTAATTAAAACTTTTAAAACAAGCAAAAGCCGTAAGGTTAATACATTTGGATAAATTTAAGAGGCTTGAATTAGGTGATTTAAGTACATTCAAATAGTAATTTTAAAAATTTACTTAATAAATAGCCCTAGATAAGAAATGATTAGTTTTGTAATAGATGAACATGACTAATTATCACATCATTTATCAGACTATTGCATATTACACTTACCACTTGCATATGCAATGTTATGCAATTCTAATGTAATACATTTCAACTAAGAGATATCGTAATTGCTTTGTAGATCAGTAATTAATTATTCTAATGTCAGCTTGAAGTATATCTATCGATATTATTAATCATGTACATGGCAGTCAGTATATTGATAAGATAAATAATCTTTATTGCACACAAAATAAATTATTCAAAAGGAATTTATATTGTTTTGTTTGTATGTAAACACTTTATTACCTACTCAATGTATAAGATAAACATATAGAATGTATGTACAAAGATAGACTTATTTCTAAAAGGGACATCTTCCAGCCACTTGTGATATCACTACATAGCATTAAAACAAAGTCACTTACCACTGTCCCTATGTATGCTTAGATCTTTAAAACTACACAACGGATTTTGATGTGGTTTTTTTAATAGATAGAGTGATTCAAGAGGAAGGTTTATATGTATATAATACATTGCACCAGCGAAGCCAGGGTGGATCGCTAGTATCTAAATAATACTAAAAGTAATACCAAGGTTTTATTAATAACATTTGTTTACATTACACAAAACATAATTATCTATGTATTGCACAACAATAACAAATGTTTAAATAATGATGAAATACATTTAGCGTTATGTTTGTATTGTAGTAACATTTTAGTTATGAGTTCAATCTGTTTTTGGAGGTTTCTTTGATAAAGGCATGAGGTTAATACATTTGGATAAATTGAAGAGGCTTGAATTATGATAAATTGACTGCCGTGGAAGTAGAGTAATAGAAAGAAAGAAAAAATAAAATTGTTATTCCAGTTATGTTTCAAAGGTGAAAACCAGTATCCTGAAAAGCTTAAAGATTTTTTAAAGTAAATGGTTTCATTAGATTCTTCTTACGCCTAAGTAGATGCAAGATTAAACTGGTTATTTTAATAATTTGTAACTATAAGCTACTATAATTAGTGTATGTGACTGTAGATGTTAACTATTATAAAATGTATTTATTACTACAAATGCTTTAATGAGTAGGAATTTAAAAAGCTAGGTTTATTCTAATTGTAATTTGCACTTTTCTTTATGTTGAGGAATAGAGTGACTAGATGGTTCAATGGTTAGTGTGCCTAATCACTGAACCAAGGGTTGTGGGCTCGATTCCCAAACATTTCATTGATGAGCCATGGGGAAGAAAACGCAAAGCTATTTGCAGATGGCGCTACGGACGCTTGACTCATAACAACTTTCAATTAGTTCTGCGTTTTTTATTATCAAGGTGTTATAAATGAGTTTTTTTTCTGTAAAATTGTTAAATGGAAAATTTTAGCGGCTTGGACTGTTCCTCAATTAAAGGTGAAGTTAAAAAGTACATAATTGAAAACGTCACTTTTCCCACGTCTTCTTCATCCGAGAATCTTTAGGAAATTAATGATTTCCATTATTATTGCAACCAATCGCCACACAACGTGGCATTTTTTTAATAATCTTATGTTTAGTTCATGTAAACAATTTTTTCTCTTATGTTTTGACAGTTAGTATGAGTCAAGCGATATCAGCGCCTCTATCGGCAAGCTTTGTCAGTTTTCTTTCCCATTTGTTTGCTGTATCTGGATGTATTAGATTTGTCTATGTTATGTATGTATTTAAACATATATGTGTATCACACATGGATTAATTATTTTTTATAGAGGAACACATTTATTTTAATACAATAACTAAAACATTCAGGAATAAAGTACTTTGAACGAATATAGATAAAAAAAATGATAAATAAACATTTTTTAGGTTACATCTAACAAGTTAACATATGTTGGTAAACAAAAAATCGTGATTCATAGGACATACCTTCCCCCTGATGCTGGAGTAGTCTGTCTCACTCTCTGTGAAGCCTTCCACCTCCCCCATGGGGCTCGTCTTCACCGGGGAGTCCGTAATATCCTCCATGGTATACTCAGATCATTCACTATCACCAGAATCTATTGCAACATTATGTCATCACACAACTCAGTCCATTCCACCTGCCCTCGGTTGGGATTAGCTACAGAACACAGAAAATATATTAAATAACTTATACAAGACGAGTAAATAGCAAAATAGTAGACAAAATCATAGAAATCACAACAATAAACGCCCCAGTGACTGCGAAACATTTATCGCTGTTTCCTTAGGAAAATACTAGTGTGCACTAAACCAATTGGCAAAATTTATGTTGTTATGCGAATTGATAACAATAGCAACTCACTTGGCGGTAATAATAAAGACTTCTAAGTTATGAAAATAGATTTCAGCAGAATCAAACAGATGGAACAAATGCCAAGTTTTTGACAACTCACCGTTCCGTTTTCTGTTTCGTTGTCTCGTCAGTCCTTCCGTCATCACTCCGTTCACTTTCACGAACGAACGTATTAGAGCGTGTGGCATTCTTCGTCCACATGTTGACCGAATGCTTTTACCGAAAAGCAAGAGGATAAATAATTAAAACAAAACATGTATTTATAACTAGCTTCCACCCGCAACTTCGTCTGCGTGGATTTGAGATTTGGGTCCAGAGAGAAATACAATGTTAAGGCACCGCCACCTAAAGACAAAGTAAAAATTTTAGTTTTTAGCCATTCCACCACGAACCCTCGACATTTCCGGGATAAAAACTATCCTATGTGTTAGCAGAGTGTTTTATGTTCTTATCCACCAAGTTTCATCTAAATCCGTTTAATAGTTTCGGCGTGAAAGTGGAACAAACAACCAATAAACAAACAAACATCCATACATTGCATTAGAATACAATATTAGTAAGAAAACACACAACCACACTCAGATCAGTGATCTGTTATACAAATTGTCTCCTCCATCGTCGTCACTCGTGCGTCCTTTTCTGATGTCAACTTTCAAATCCTTTTCTTTTCAGTGCTGCTTCTGTATGAATAGGATCTCGTGAAATGAGCTCTTTAACAAGCAATTTATATGTAGTATACAAGTTCTTAGGTGCCAAAAAAGTAAAGTAATAAGACCGTAAAAAGCATTTTGAAACTTTTTCTTGTATAGAGTAAAAGATCCAAATGATGCTTGAAGCAATTGAGATTCATTCGATTATTTCATTTTTAATTTTCTTTAGGCCTGATTTGAGTAAATGATTTATATTTGATATTTTTTATATATTTATTTTTAGGTTTGGGACGTTGATTGGCATACGCTACGCACCAAAGGCATAAGCAGTGGCGTAGTTAGACCAAGCGGCCTCTCTCCCACGACCTCGCAATCAACAAAGCTCCACGCGATGCCCCCTTTGGTGTTGGTTGAACGAGTACCTACCATAGTTGTTAATTATACAGGATATTAAAACAGCGCGTTCACATTTTTAAAGAGGGTACTCACTCAACGAAGTATAGAATACAGGAAAAATAATAATGAAATTCTTGATTCACTGTTGAGATTTAAGATAGTATAGGAAACTTAAAAAAGATAAAAAGAAGTATAATAAATTGGATTTTTCCAATATATTTCCTGTATTCTATACTTGATTCTGAGTAACCCCTAAAAATTCAAACACACTTTTTTACCATTCTGTACATACATTCGCGTTTTCAAACCTTGTTCGTCCGTACGAGGTGAAAAACCCATTTTTTTCAAACGCGCTCGGACATACTCGGACCAATATATGTACAGTCTTTTTTTCTGAATAACACTGTTACTGCTTTTTTTATAGGCAACACTGAAATAATTGTTGTCATTTTATGGATTGTTTGTGAAAAAAATATTTTTGCTTATTTTCTGAAATAAATACAATTTTATAAGGAGAATATTGAGTGTTTACGTTTTATTTTTAGATCAAGTGTTCAAGTAATATGATATTGTGGATCCATGAATCTGTGAACAATCAGTATGGGTGAGTTTGGTACATCCGATTGTTCATGGAAGAAACTTATCATTGCTAAGCGGGATAACGACGAATGGGTCAGTAGCATTAAAACCGAGCAGGGAGAGGACGTGAACGATGCCGGCTCTACCACCGGCTTCAGCCTGGGTGGGGAACAAGACCCTTTCGCTAGTGGCAATGGAGCACAGACGGGTTTGCACCACTATGCGCCTTATTCATTGATGCAAGAGCCGGATCCTCACAGTGTGCTGGAAATCCAGGTCGACCCTCTAGAGGTGCCTAAGCCGCGGCGACGGAGGAGATCATCTTTGGGGTCTTGCTCTAGTATTAAAAACGAGACTGATGAGGAGCGCGCGGCGCGCCTCGCTAAGATGTCGGCGTACGCCGCGCAGAGACTCGCCAAGGAGACGCCGGAGCAGCGAGCGACCCGGCTGAAGCGCATGTCCGAGTACGCTGCCAAGAGACTGCGGGAGGAAACCCATGAGCAGAGAGCCCGGCGCTTAGCCCGGATGTCTGCATATGCAGCTAAAAGACTTGCTAACGAAAGCCCCGAACAGAGGCAGGAACGCTTAAAAAGAATGTCAGCATATGCTGCCAAAAGGCATGCTCAGAAAAAAGAAAGAGCAATAAAAAATACTGAATTTAATTCTTCATTTTATGAAAATGACACCAAGGCTGACCAAAGTTGAGCAAAAAATAAATGATTTATGTTTTATTTCATTGTGAATTTTATGATAATTTACTTTTGTATTTCTGATTTGTGTTTTAGATGATATATTTGATTGATGTGTAATTGAACTGAACTCATCAGTGTTGCTTTACTATTAAGTATGTTCATCTCATTTGTATATTTTACAGAGAAATTATTATATAAATAAATTGAATTATATTGAAAACAAAAATGTAGTTTTACAGTATATGTATTTCAAATTATGTTTTGCATACATAACATACAGCATCTTCAAAATGTGTAGATGCATATCTTAATTCTATAAATGTCTGAGATTCATATTATAATTTATGCTGATTACAGTATAAAGCAAAAATTTGGATTTCCGTACAAAAACATTATTTAAGTATTTTTATAATTATGTTTAACAACTTATACCTGTTTATGCATATCAAAAATCCACAATTTCAGATTCTTTTGTATGGTAACACATTTAATTTTACCGCAAAGAGGAATGTCATCACATCAGTCAGTCTATTATAAACAACCCTACACCTATTTAATACATAATATTTGATTTTGTTTGCAGTTGCTACAATTTATAAGAAACTTTAATATACATTAGGTATAATAATGTTATTGTTACAGCCTACTTAAATATAAATCTTATGTAACACCTTAAAAATAAAAAATTGTAAATGCTCTTAATAATTAATGAAATGCTCAAGTAATGAACAGAAAGGACGGAAATAATTTACAAAGCTGTCATATAAAAATTGCACAATATATGATGTTTAGTTGCAGAATACCCATTTGCAGTCTCACTTGTTAAATCATTAACTGCTTGACAAAAAACAATTTCCCGCTATATGCATATATTTTAAATATGTAAAACACTCCATATTTTACGCGTAGGCTTTTCTGCAATCAAATCCATCATAAAAGTACAAACAAAATATCTAAAATAAAATTTCTCACTTAAAATATTAAAACAGGATACATCTTATTACTGTCTACTTATAGCTATATTTGTACAATATATACATACAAAAGTGATGTTTAAAAGTAGCAATGAAACCTAGACTTTTCGATGGACATTTTTTTTCACTGAATACAAAGCTCCTATTTAAAAAAAAAGCCGTACCAATATAGATATACCTAGGATGATTACAAATATAAAATTATTCTAAATCATAAAAAAACACTTTTATACAAATAACAGGACGCTTGCTTATTTGCAAAAAAATGGATACCTAGAAAAGTTTCTCTTAAAAAGCTTTTATAAGTAATATTTCATTAAATATACTATAACTTTTTCCATTCAAAAAAGCAAAAGGTACACATACTAGAGAACTGACAGATGAAAACATCAGTTGCCTTATAAACTTTACCTTTTGCTTTTTGATTGGAACATACTTGAATTATTTTTTTATGACATGTGGCAAACGAGCAGACGAATCACTGGTATCAATGGTAAGCGATTACCGCCGCCCATAGACACCCGCAACACCAGAGGAGTCACAAGTGCGTCGCCGGTATGAATGCGCGTCACTGGCGCCGGCGCCGTCACGCAGGCGGCTAGCAGGGCGCATGCGCGGCCAGCAGCTGGCGGCTGGACGACGTGGAGCTGTACGACTCGCCCGAGGAGCGCACACTGGCCTGGCTTAGCGGGGTGCCTGGGTGTAAAGGAATTATAGATTTTACTGACTGACTCGGTGGCTAAGTGGTTAGCGATCCTGACCACTGATCCGAGAGTCGTGCGTTCGATCCCCACACGGCAAACTTTTCTGTGATGAGCAGAATTGTTTGCTCTGAGTCTGGGTGTATTATTATATCTATATATATATGTATTTAAATGTATATGTGTATGTATATCAGTCTCTGGTTCCCATAGCACAGGGAATCCTAGTTTGGGACCAGATGACCGTGTGTGATTTGTCCCGAATTTTATTATTATTATTATAATGACATTAGGTGCCCGCGTCGTGTGAAGTGAAGCTAGGCTCCAAGCTAGGAACCCTTGACTTTAGCTGTAAAAGTCACGATTATGATTGGCCTATCGCGTTCGAATATGTCAGTGTCGCGGATACAATATTTTTAGTGACTGTACAGCCTGATACGGGGACTGACAGGAAAAGTCACAGACAGATGGACTAGAGGCGGTTAAGTGTCTTCGGTTCATCACACACTGCCTTGCGACCATCTCCCACACAATGGCGCCATTCGTCCTTATCTACGGCGACCTTTTCTTAACCTCAGAAATCTATGGTAATGGCTGCATGTCGCGTTTGGCGCAGTATGCACAAAATAAACAACACTTTTTGGCGTAGGATCAGTATCAGATATAATTTCGAGTTTAAGAGCTTTATTGCTACGTTCGCCGTTCACTCTGACAACAGTATAGTCTATTGTAAATCTCGTTAGTGTGAAATGGAAGCCGAACGTTGTTTCCATCAATGGGTAGTCATGGAAGACGTACGCGTCCGTTTTAGAAGGCTAAGTAGAGTTTCGTAGTCTCGTTCCATAACCTAACCTAATCCAAAATTCGCCAATTATTGTATTTTTGAGGTTATACTGGGCAAATTCTAGGGATATTTTACCTGGTAAGGATGTGACGTGGTGCGGCAGTGCCCAGCGCTGCGGGGGCGGCTCGCACGACCCGTTCCTTGTCACCTCCTACGATGAAACCACAAATAAATATTAATAAACTATACACAAACAACAAGCAAAGTTAACACAAAAGTTTTAAATGTCACGTAAAGAGGATGACTGGTAGGAGAACGACGTACGCATCATTGAAACTGTCACTGAACAACCTCAAGAAAACGATGACCTATTAGCATAAAGTAGACCTTCCATAGAAATCGAATAACTATAGTCACCGGCTCTGCGGAAACTGTTCAATGTAATTATCTAATTCATCTTCTTAAATGCGTACATCGAAAAACCCGTTACCATGCAAACTATAGAACATTCACTGCAAGATGTCCCCTGATGCAACCATCAGCAGAACTGGGGAGGTTGACAAGGCAGGCCTCTTATGGGTTTTCCAAACTACGGGACAATAGGAACTATATAAAAAGCAATTAAGGCGCTTCCGCATAGGGGTACAGTAATACACATTTAATAAGGCTTGCCGATGTACCTGCGCAGTAGACAATATTTTAATTACGCGGGAAACTGATGGACCAATCAAGTAGCTTCATTGTCACCCGTCATTACACGTTCCGAAAATCTCTGCCGCTATTGGTTGATTGAGTTCGCGCCTGATTCAATGAAATTGTCAGCTGTCAGAAAGCTGTCACCGTGCGTTGATTGTTTCGTGTGTTTCCGTCGATAGTTTGTTCTTGTCTGCGCGAACGAAGATTACCGACGCGCCTTATTTTTTGTGTACTACTGTACTGTACTGTACTGTACTGTACTGTACTCGACATCACTTTGAGACGGTGTTCTACACCTGTAACGAGTCAAGTGTGTTTTCGCTCCGATAGGCCGTACGGACTATATACGCACTGCTGATCTGAAATTTTTATTTTTAAAGAAACCCTGTAAGAGTTCTGCATTGCCAATAGTGATAATCACCAGGGATTTCCTTACAGTAAACCAAATTATACACAATAATTAATGCGCAAATTAACACTACACAGATGATAACTAAACGCAATTCATGAATAGCACAACAAAACATAACTGATGACCGATGCGATGACGAAACAACACAAAAGGCAAACAACAACGAAAAAGGCGAATGGGATGAGTCGTTACTCCTATGGCCGATGATGATAGCGATCGGTGTGGGCTTAGTCCAGAATACGAAGTGATTTTGAGGGAGGAGGTGTCTCTGCTATGTGGTCACTTATTGTAGCCTTGAGTACACCAATTCTAAAACCTAATTAGTTTGTATTTTAAATGGATAGTATTTAATCGCGCATCAGAAAAATACTAACTAAATTGTAAATCTAACCTAACCTATAGTAAGATGTTGAAATAGATTTTTTTGCTGTGCGATACAGTATTTTTTGATGGACGATTAAATATTTCCCATTTTGGATTAATAAATAATATAAGAAATGTTCCGATTATAGAAGAACTATTAAACATTAATTTTAGAAAAGCCAAGTGGCCCAAAATAATCGGCTAATTTTTAGTTATCTAGAAAATGGCGAATATCTAGAATCTAGACGAATCTACCGAAGAACACGTAAATACGTGGATAATAATGTTTTATCAAAACTGGTTTAAAGCCACCTCGAGGGTCTGACTCTTGGTCGATACTGAAGTTGTGCTAGTTTCAAAGCTCGATGACCGTCTTTTACCCTGTATCCATTATCTATTGGGGGGTAATCTATGGCCTACAAACTTGTGACCGTAGACGTATCCCCGTATTCTGGACGAGCCACACCGCACTTACGGGCTTGGCCGGCGCCAGCAAATCGGCGTGAGGCGGGTCTTCGGGCGTGAAATAATCCGAGTCGTCCGCCGGCGTGGCCGCGCCGCCATCTGCCCCCGCTGCCCCACACACATGCGATAAGGACCAACGAACAACTAATGGGGATTTGTTTGACATGTCGTTATGATAGCGACGAAGCCATCAGACAAAGTTGTAGGGTGTGAAAGACCTCTCTCAGAAACTTAACTGGAATGGGGTCTTCTACTCATCTACTACTCAAAGAAATTGAGAATTCATTGGATTTCTTGGGGAAAGTATGATAAGTAGAAACCCCGACGAAGTTTTCGGGAGAAATCTTTTTATACCCTCAAATAAAATAACATATATGACCAATTTCTAAATAGGTTAGCTGATTTGCTAATTTAAAAAAAGAACTTTCAGCTTTCGAAAAATATTTGAAAGAACTTATTCAGTTTTATGAGTTACAACTTTCGTTAAATTCTGTATAGAAAACAAATGTTATTCGAATATGTTAATGGCGAAAAATAATAGTCTGTAGTCGATCAATCAGAAGAAGCATGTTCCAAACTACACTAAATGTATAAAATCCATAAAACACAACATTAACTACCAAAATAATATACGAACAATCGCATTCTTTCTCAAAACTCAAGTCGGTTCGTCTCAGTTTGAGAATACATTACCATCACTAACATTTTCACTGAACTGTAGTATCGAGCGAGCGGAATAGAGTGACGACTGTATGGTCACAGTCGATAATATCTTATTTACAAAGGATATTGCATGAGCGCACAGAAGTGGCAAAAAAATCAGGTGCTTAAAACGCAGAGCAAGCACAAGCTGAATTAGGTCATTTTCTTTGCCCACTTTATTTTTAAGTTGTTATTTTTTTTTATAAGTACATTTTTATATGTTTGTTTACTTTAGTTGTTCTGTAATGTGCTTTGTATGACTCTGTGGGCTTGGAATAAATGATTTTCTATTCTTCTATTCTATTCTACTTTCAGTCAGTCACACTCGAACACGCGACCTGCCAACATGTCAACTTGTGCCGCGCTTCGACGCCGCTTTGCTTTAGCGTGCAATATCCTATGTAAATATCATTGGTCAGTATTAAATGGACACTCCCTACCACTCTCTAAACACGAACCTCCCCCCCCCCCCCCTCCTACCCCTTCGGGTACAATCCGATGACAGTTCATGCAGTCGTCACTCAGTTATCTCGCGGTGGCAATTCAAACAGTTAGAATAGGAAGTCATAGTAGGTAAATACTTCAATAATAAGTGTTGTATGGTAGTGAGTGTCACTTAACGTATCACTTATATCAGAAGGGTCGTTTTTTTCCGTTAAAAAAGAGATTTTGTAAGGTGGAAAATACCACTCCCGGAAATATAAGATGGCGGGTTCTACAACTTTCCCAAGAAACCCAAACTGATTTGTCTTTAAAAAAAATCCTGATAGGCCGTTCAATTTAAATAAAAAGATTTCAAAAAATGCGAATACAGTATAGTAAATTCAGTATAATTCGGTATTTCCATAGATTTGATTAGATTCATTTATTTCACATTATCAATTTCAAATTACAATAATAGCTTATTAAAAATGTCAAAGTATAATGTGATCGTCAAAATAATTAAAATTAAAAATTAAATAATACAAATAGTACATAAGAAACGTTGCTCAATTTAATGAGTGAAACACACTCTTAATTTTTCGGGAGTGGTCTTTTTACAGTCTCTATTTATGTCTATATCATCTCATATGTATATCAAACTGGCATAGACAGCGGTATCTATACAAAAAATCGAGTCAAGGTTTGTTGCACGTCTTTTGGAAAATTAACTGAATCTAGCAAAAAAAGACTAAACCAAAAGTTTAAAAACTGTGTGTTTACTGCTTATGATTTTAGTTTGGTGGTTTTCTAGGTTTTTGTTTTTAGTGTTTAGCAGTTTTGTAGACTGTGTTAATTTTTTAAAAGTCGAGCAAGCAATGTGGAGTCGATTTTTTTGTCCATCCAGTGTATAATAGATAGACAGTGGGTATCTAATATGTATAATAGAGGGGTACGCACAGTGCGGGCGCTCGGTGTCCGTGTCGGTGTCGTCGATGTGCGCCAGCGGCGGCGCCGCGTCCGCCACCGCCACCTTGCAGCTCTTCACCACCTGCGGCATATGTACAACATGGCGGTAATAATAATATAATTGACCACGCTGAATACGTTAAAAACAACCGACTTCAATCGCAGCAACTCCAATTTTGCTATGTTTTTGTTGATTTTCTCAAAAACCGCTGAATCGATTTCGATAAAATTTATATGGGACCACCTGTGAAGTATACCCGTTTAAACAAAAAAAGAATTTTCCAAATTGGTTCAGGCGTCTTCGAGTAATCGGTGAACATACAAAAAAAAAAAAAGATTCCGACGAATTGAGAACCTCCTCCTTTTTTTTGAAGTCGGTTAAAAAGGAAGCTTTCGCTGTGTCGCTGCGGTAAGCGTCCATCCCTAGTTATAGGAGCGTTCCGTTCCGTTGGTTATAGAGATATGACAATAAATCCCAAGTTTTCAAAAATATCAAAAAAGCTGAATATCTTCGGAATTCCTGAACCAATTTTTATGAAACGACGCTAAGGAACCAGTTTACATGTGAAGAAAACCAAATAGGTTAATCCATTGTGAAGATAAAACACACTCGCACACAAGCACGCACACGCGCACGCACGCGCAAACGCACACACGCTCACGCGCACACACACACACCACATACACGCACGCACGCTATTCTGACTAGTTGTTTTAGTTTTTTTTAACTCAGGCAACGGGCAAGTCTTTTAAACAATTTGAATTGAAAATTGCTATTTGAATCATCTGAAGGCCTTAACACTTGTCACAGGCGACTGACCCCGTTATGCTGCAGTAGCGGGGACAGGCGCTCGGCGTCGCTGTCGGGGGCGCCGTCGGGGGCGCCGGCCGCGGGCGCCCCGTCCGCCGGCGCCTCGTCCTCCGAGCCCGAGCCGTCTGAGGGCGGCCCCGGCTCGGCGTCGGCGCCCAAAGCTTCCGGCTCGAACTCCGAGTTCAGCGATGTCTGGATATTGGGATGTGTTTAGTTATAGATTAACTCAGTGGTTCTGTGGTTAGCGCTATTGGCTTTTGATTCGGGGATCGTGGGTTCGATTTCCAGTCGGGGAAAACATTTTTGTGCTCTGGGCATTTTTTCTTGATTACGTTCATTCATTCATTCGTTCATTGCGAAAAAAACGTCGTACGTCAAACCAATAACCATCAATAAAGTCCAATAGGGGTTGGTTGCCGGGACTTGTACCGAGCACACGTCTGTTAAGTTAATTTTACAATTATTACCGTTTTAGAATAGTTTCAACGTTATTTTTGTGATGGAGAAATAGCTGTGATCCCGATTTGAGATAAGCGATAATAAGAAGAGGATTAACTCAGGAGACAGCCGTTTTCCGAGTTCCAGCAGCAAACCACCACGTGGAGCGTCTTTAAGTGCCCATCACCCTTAGAGGCGTCACTTTCACTTGACATTGGCGTTTCGCCATTTTTTTTTTATTGAAGATTCTCCCATTTTTCACTAGACATTGGCAAAATCACGCTCAGAATAAGATGTGGAATGCCAACTAGAAAAATAGAATAGAAGTCCAATAGGAGCTAAGAAATACATCTATTTAAAGGAGCATCAAAATTAAAATTGAAAATACTAAAACTTTGCTACCTCCAAACCAACGCTCTCCATTACGTGGTCAAAGAATACCCCATAGCATCATCGTATAGCTAAAAAAGTCATATTTAAAAGTTCAATCCTTAGGCAATAGTGTAGGTATTTAGACTAAAGAAGAGCACAAAAAACGATTCGTTACGTTTTAACAAAATATGTAAAAATTAAAAATAAACATTACATTAACAGTGAGTGGATAGGGTAGACACCTTACATTGTGTTCGTCCATAGACATTACAAAAGAGCAAAGAGCAGCTTACCTTGGAGACAGTGTGGGTGCCTCCGTTGAGGGCTTTATGCAGCAGCGGGCTACTGGCCTTCTCCTCGGCGCGTCGGGCCTCGTCCTCGCGAGCCAGCAACACCGACATGCGAAACTACACAGGAATAGCAGAATACAATTATGTACAAACAATATATTCGCACAAAAATGGTATGTCGTATAGGTAACATTATTATTTTGTGGCGACATCTATCGCACCGCCACAAACTAATTAACCATCAACGGTTAGACCATCCCCAGGCATACCACCTCGCCTGGTACCTCCCTTTTCCTCTGAAGAGAGGGAACATACAGTTCCTACATTTTCAATAAAAATTACAATTAATATATCACTTCTTCGCAAGCGACATATCAGCGGAGGGATGCGAATGTCGCTTCTTTACGTAAAAAGACTATATAGAATCCTTCCTAATGCCTTAAAACAATTTTCCACTCATGAAACTAACCAACTTTCCCAAATCTCAATTTGCAAAACGAAATTTTTGGACTTCCAATACAAAATTGCCGGTGTAGTTGATCAATTACTATCAGGACAACAAAAAATTTTTTGTGAGTTGAGTATAGCTTCCTTGGGGAAAGTTGTTCAGCTTCATGAGTAGATGTGTTTTTTCAGGAACTTCAAAAGGACCCTATCTTCTTTGTCGTCGTATCCTCATGTCTGAGTGAAGTGACCATCATGGGCCGTACGTGCCACCACAGATCTCCAAGCCGTTCTTTGGACACACGGTCAGGAATAGATCAGACAGCTTGGAAAAGCTAATCATTACTGGCCGCATGGAAGGAAAGAGGATGAGAAGACGCATGCTTATGTGATGGACTGAAGCGGTCAATGAAGCCACCAGGATGACACTGCAGGCCAACATTGATAGTGTTCAAGGACCCTATGTCATCTCAAGTGGATCGGTTACAAGTGAACTGTTTATAATATGCTCTCAAGTGGATCCGTTAGAAGTGAACTGTTTATAATATCATCTCAAGTGGATCCGTTACAAGTGAACTGTTTATAATATCATCTCAAGTGAATCCGTTACAAGTGAACTGTTTATAATATCATCTCAAGTAGATCCGTTACAAGCGAATTGTTTATAATATCATCTCAAGTGGATCCGTTAGAAGTGAATTGTTTATAATATCATCTCAAGTAGATCCGTTACAAGCGAATTGTTTATAATATCATCTCAAGTGGATCCGTTAGAAGTGAACTGTTTATAATATCATTTCAAGTAGATCCGTTACAAGCAAACTGTTTATAATATCATGTCAAGTGGATCCGTTACAAGTGAACTGTTTATAATATCATGTCAAGTGGATCCGTTACAAGTGAACTGTTTACAACTGACCTCTTTAGTGAGCGGGTGCGGGGCGCGGGCGGGCTTGTCGTCCTTCGGCTTGCCCTTGCGGCCGCCGCTGCCCAGGCTAGTGGAGGAGCTGCGCTCCAGGTTGCAGCGGTTGAGAACCTCCGCCGCCTGCGAGGATATTACAATAAATACATATACAGGGTGTAACAAAATTGGTGTAGGACCCGTTAACTGGGGATTCTACTCATCGTACTGAACAACTTTGGTTCTACGACATTGCTCAAATCACAAAAAAAAATTTGGACTCTACAAATCGAACAGCCATGCGGCCAAATTAGTATGAAGAGTCAAAAATTATTTTTGCGATTTGACTATGGGTTCCTTGGGAAAAGTTGATCAGAATCAGGAGTAGAAGCACCGGGCACTAATATTACTAGCACCTTATATACCTATATGTATACATCCATAGGTCGCTGGTTCAAATCCGGCAAATCGAATTTTTAATTGATAGTTAAGTATGGTATCCTTTGGAACATTAGTTCAGTATTGTGAGCAGAAACCACCGTTTCCCGATTCAGGTGTCGTGGAAAGACCGAAGACCTGGTGAAGGTTGCGGGAAGCTGGATGCGGGCAGCGCAGGACCACTCGGTGTGGACCTTGGGGGAGACCTTAGTCCAGCAGTGGACGTCTTGTGGCTGATGACGATGGTGCAGCTGAGTTACCTGCGAGGCGGTGTCGGTGTCGGGGCTGGCGATGGCGGCGGCGGCGGCGGCGGGGGCGGGGGGCTGCGCCCGCGCCGGGTGCGGTCCGTTCAGCGCCTCGATCAGGCTCACCGGCTCGTAGCCCGCCGGGATGTTCTCCATGCTGCCCTGCTTGGTATAATAATAATACCATGATATAATATATTACCATATGATTACACGTATTGAAGTAGAACTGTATAAAAGCTTTTTGTGAACATGGTTGGTGGTAAGAAATTTTCTGAGTCCGCCTAGCTGGCTACGCCATCTTATCTAAGTCTCCAAACATCAATGTTCATAACATTGAAGTGTTCCGGCATGAATAAAAGATAGCCATTGCGTTGGGAAATCTTGGTTAGATAAGGGCTTACCAATCCGGTAGGTGACTGCTAGTCAGTTGAGTTACTTTTTATCAAATGTCAAAAACGGCATTTTGTTCTAAAAATGTTTGAAATTTTGTACGATGACGTCATTGTTCAAAGTAGTAGTTTGCATACTAATTAGGAAATTCTTATAAATTAAAAATTGAAAATGTAATGAAAATTAAAGTGATTAAGGTTTTCAACAATTTCAATTAAAGAGCTATTTAGTCGGTAATATTTCTGGAGCCACGGTAGTGGCTCCGCCAAGTCGTGCGAAGCAAAATAAGGCGAACGGAGGCACCCGTATCCTTTTCTCGAAGCAACTCACGGCACTTTTAGGCCCCCTGTATCTTCGTTCTGGATAAAGGTAGAAGGTTAAAATTCCGGTTTCCAAAAGTACTTACTGAGCCCATCTCTGGCCTCAAATTAAAAGTTTTTACCTAATATAGTTTAAATAATATCTCAAGTCAAAGTTCCCTGGTTTTGTCACTGACTCACTCACCGATCATCAAAAAGCTAAGGTACTTCTAGCAATGCTACAAGCTTGAAATTTGGTGTGTGGCTAGTATTTCATGTACTGATAACGGAAAAATTAAAAAAACATGTGTTAAAAAAAATAAAAAAAACCTTGAAAAAAATATATTCTTTGTGGGGATCGAACTCACACCTATGAGACAGTTAAACACATATGTAGCTCCTTCACGGATTGAGCTATTGAGGCGATTACACGAATAGTGAAATACATGTTAACTTAATACGGGTTAACAAGTCAACAGTACATCTAATGGCTACTAGATGTCACTGTGCTCAATATAAAAGATATCGACAAGTTATCAACGTTTCAGGTTCGGGTTACCTATATGGAAAACAAGAAACCTGAAGATATTAACATAAACATAATAGTATTTTTTTAGTCTAGTAACGTAGACTTAAACAGGAAAAAAGCAACAGTAAAACAAAAATAAAAACCATATTAATGACTTGATGATTTAATAAGGGTTCTTGGAATGGGGAAGGCGGTGCAAAGCTCTTAGTTAAAAAAATTAAAAAAATACTTGAAAAATATATTCTTTGTGGGGATCGAACTCGCACTTATGATACAGTTAAACACGTGTGTGACTCCTTCACGAATTGAGCTATTGAGGCGATTGCACGCATAGTGAAATACATGTTAACTTAATACGGGTTAACAAGTCAACAGTACATCTAATGGCTACTAGATGTCATTGTGCTCTGTATGAAAGATATCGACAAGTTATCAACGTTTCAGGTTCGGGTTATATGGAAAACAAGAAACCTAGAAGATATTAACATAAATATAATAGTATTTTTTTAGTATAGTAACGTAGACTTAAACAGGAAAAAAGCAACAGTAAAACAAAAATAAAAACCAAATTAATGACTTGATGATTTAATAAGGGTTCTTGGAATGGGGAAGGCGGTGCAAAGCTCTTAATAGGTAGATGGCGCTAATCACAAATCCACTATGGGCAAATACGCGTGAAAAATATAAAGCTTTCTTTATAATTTTACCCGACTACGGCGAAGCAAAAAGGAGAGTTATGATTTTATTATGTTTGTATGTATATATTTATGTATGTTCATCTGTTCCCGCATAACTTCTAAACTACTTATCATAATCCAACAAATGAGGTATCATAAGAAGCGCCTTGATTTTTCGCTGGTTATAGGATATGTGATGACACACTAAATTCAATATGGCGCCTAACTAACTGACTAAATTCAATGTGGACTTAAAGTCATGACCAAATTTTTTTTTCTTAAAAGGTACGTGTGGGGTATCAAATGAGTCCTATAGTATCAAAGGCGGCAATATCCAAACAATATGTTTTCTAAGGAAAGGCAAATTTTTTTTTTTTTTTTTTTTTTTTTTTTTTTAATTAAGTTAATACATTAAATTATAATGCCGCGTTTGAAATTAACTGCTAGTTTTGTTGGGCAATTTGATTAGGTTACTACCAATTTTGTTACGAATTTATTTTTGTTATGGATTCTACGTTCATAGACAAACAATATTGGATTCGTAGATAATTTTTGAGAAGGAGTGGATATTGCCACCTTTGATATTATAGGACTCAAATGTAAGGGCTTAACGAGCACATTTCAATAATATATATATTATTACTAGTTGTTGCTCGCTGCTTTGATTGCATTCGCTTGAGAATGTGAGCCAAACTCCAAAATAATGAAAACAAAATAAGTTTAAAACCCGACTACGGAAAATCTCTCTCAGAAAGTATGAAACAAGAAGATATTATTAGTGATATTCAGAGGATAGTCGCGGTCGTATGCCACCTTGCCCTAGAGGATCGGTTACTACCATTATACTGTTAGACTTTAAAATATATTGTTGTACAAATAACCCTTAGGATAAGATGGCATAGTTGGGTTTTAGTTTTTAAACTTATTAGGTCTTACGATCCAAAAGTGTAACAAAAAATAACAAAAAGTGAACTTTAATCCGAGACTCGAACTTGCACCTATGCGATTGCGTTCGATGGTGCTATCCACTAATTAAAATTCCGTCCGGTCAAAACTAAATTTGAAATTATTAGTAGAGCTTATGTCCATCGCGAACAGTATACAATATGTATAGCGTGCGCTATAACTATACATAAAAGCCAAGGCCTAAGTTTAAAAAGCGCACTTATAGAACTACTAAACATCTGTGAAACTGCACTAGAATCGTTAAATAAAACAAATAAATACTTTGCACAGGTTGGTCAGAATCTGGCCAAAAAAATTCTAGATACAAGTAAAGTTACAGAAAATAATCTGGTGTCAGAAGTAAAAATTCCGTTTAATCCCAATACTTTCTTTCTATTCCCTACTGATGAACATGAAGTAAACAAAATAATTACAAATCTCAAGACAAAATCTTCCTCTGGCTGGGACAATATGAGTAACAAATTTCTTAAAAGATCCAAACAATACTTACTGAAACCTATTACATATCTAATAAATTTATCACTATCTACTGGTGTTGTTCCTCTA
Source organism: Coleophora deauratella (assembly GCA_958295455.1). NCBI lineage: Eukaryota > Metazoa > Arthropoda > Insecta > Lepidoptera > Coleophoridae > Coleophora > Coleophora deauratella. Next base: position 2,206,040 of record OY282391.1, on the reverse strand, counting down.
TCCCTTAAAATGGCACATATTTGTCCAATTCATAAGGCAGGTGATAAAAATGACGTCTCGAATTATCGTCCAATATCCTTGCTCAACTCTCTCTCCAAAATTTTGGAAAAAATTGTAAACAAACGACTTTTGGACTTCTTAGAAAGAGAAGAACTTTTATCGCCTAACCAGTTTGGTTTTCGCCAAGCTAGGTCAACGGAGGATGCTGTTGCAAAACTCACAGACTACATTTCCCATAAACTTGATGCTGGGGATAAGTGTATTGGCGTCTTCCTTGACCTGGCGAAGGCCTTTGATACTGTTTCTCGACCAATTCTTTTGAAAAAAATGGAGGCGTATGGTATACGTGGTTTGGCAAATAATTGGTTTCAATCTTACCTATCAGACAGGATACAGAAAGTAAAAATTGGCGATGTGTTGAGTGATTGTGAGTACGTTGAATACGGTGTGCCCCAGGGAAGTGTGCTTGGCCCTACATTATTTTTAATTTATTTAAATGATTTGTGCCAGTTAAAATTACCCCAAGCGCAAATTGTAGCCTTTGCAGATGATACTGCCATAATTTTTCACGCAGATACCTGGAAATCGGTGACAGCGATTACCGAACACGGTATGCGACAAGTATCGAACTGGTTACAAAAAAACCTTCTAACACTCAATGCAACCAAAACTAAATACCTGTCTTTCCATATATCACAACGCACAGCCCCTGACAGTGACCTTAATATAAAAATTCATTCCTGTAAACCAGAACAATTAGTTTGCAGTTGTCCAACAATTGAACAAGTGAAATATATTAAATATCTTGGGGTCGTAATTGATGAACGTCTAACTTGGGAAATCCAAACAGATAAAGTTCGATCACGTGTCCGCAAGCTAATTTACATTTTTAAGCAGCTAAGGAAAATTGCTGATGCAAATGTTGTCAAAATCGTTTACGATGCTTTATGTAATTCCGTACTTAATTACTGTGTCGCAGTTTGGGGGGGTGCATGTGCAACATATCTTTTGCCAGTCGAACGAGCACAACGGGCAATCCTTAAAGTTGCGAATAAGAAGCCCTTTAGGTATCCAACAACTATGCTTTACCATGACTGTAAACAACTCACTGTGAGACAACTGTATATTGTCGGAGTCCTCTTAAATTTCCACAAAGTCGCCCCTCAATTCCTCACCAACACTTATAGGTCTAGAAGGTATCCGATATGGACAAACAACTTAACAAAAACCACCTTTGCTACACGTTTCCTGTCATATCGCGGACCATTTTTGTACGCTAAAGCCCAAAAACATGTAGATATTTTTAATTGCTCGAGATATGTGTGTAAAAAAAAGATCAAACTGTGGTTAACCGATATGGATTATTATACGACGGAGAAACTGTTACTGCCATTACAGTAGATAGAACATCCGGGAATACAAAATACACACTCACACACACACACACACACACACACACACACACACACACACACACACACACACACACACATATATATATATATATATATATATATAAACATATTATAAACATAAACACATCATACATCTTCATTTCAGCAATATTTTTCTGTCATTGTAAAAATCTATTGAAACACAATTATTTCTATAGATAAACACTGACACTTCTGGCTAGCACTTAATCTTTGACTGTCCCCATGTCTAATGAATAGATGGCCGTCACCACACTCAAGTCTCGCGGTTATGCACAGTACATAACCGTGAAAGTCCTTTGCACATATACATAGCGGTCATTCGGTGTCGCATAATCACGCAGGTCGTACGTGTTGCTTGCCTATTTTTTATGTTTTATTTGGAAGATATAGATAAGTACCCACAGTACAGAGCAAAAAAAGTACCTATTAATCTTTTCGTGCTCTATTTATAAATTCAGTTTTTTAAAAAACAAATAGTTCTACTGTCGATGTCGTAATCTATATTTCCTACATACACTATACTTACACTTCTGATACTTACCCACTTACCTACTTATGATACTTTTTACTTTTCTTAGTTGCTTTCCTAAATTGTGAAATCTTAACTTATCAATTGTAACTGGGAAGAGACTAATTCTCCCGACACAGGGAATCCTAGTGGGAGAGTTAGTGTCGCATTATATTAATTAGCTTTTAAGAGTTAACAACTATGTTTATACCTACCCATGTTTTTGTTCTAAATCCTAAACTTGTTTTTTTCACAAATAAATAAATTATTATTATTATTATTATTATTAGTTTCTTCGGTGTTTACGTGTGGTCAAGCATACGTGGCATTATCAAGGGTAACAAGTCTGGACGGATTACAATAAATCAATGTTGACTTCCCTAGCTTCAAAGCTTAGGGGCTGCTATTAATGAATATAATCGATTGAGATGCATTTACCGTCCAGACTTATCTAACTTTGTTATGGCAAAACCATTACGAAAAACTAATAGAGACAGAGAGTGGGCTCTTAGAAAATCGATAGCCGACGTTCAAGAAATCATACCCGAAAAAAAAGGTACTACAAAAATAAGTAAGATCCCAGCAAAAACATTGGAATGTAAAATAAGCCAAGTCGTGCACTGTACCCTCTACAGCCTCTACACTGTAAAAAAAGTTATCAGATCCCACTATTTACCGCCAAGTTTGTATTGTTTTATCATTGAATCGCCAATTCGATAATTTTATCATAAATTACGCACGTATTCTTATTAGAAATCAATATTTTATGATTCTATAATTTACATAATATATGTTTTTATATAAAATAAATATTGTGACTTGGCATCGCACAGCAAAAGTATGAAAAAACAATACTTATGGACGTAAACACCTAACGTAATGTCTGTTAATTGATATATGTTTAGCAAACTGACAGTACCTATCTACACAGCAACATGTTTATGCTGTGCGATTGCCTGGTCACAATATTTATTTTATATAAAAACATATATTATGTAAATTATAGAATCATAAAATATTGATTTCTAATAAGAATACGTGCGTAATTTATGATAAAATTATCGAATTGGCGATTCAATGATAAAACAATACAAACTTGGCGGTAAATAGTGGGATCTGATAACTTTTTTTACAGTGTAGAGGCTGTAGAGGGTGCAGTGCACGACTTGGCTTATTTTACATTCCAATGTTTTTGCTGGGATCGTAATTTATTTTTCATGCAGTCAACTCCCGGATTGTGGTAAAAAAGCTAACATTCTCTGTAACGTGGACAAGTATATATTTTTTTATTTTTAGAATGTTTGCACATGCTCATTCTAGCTGAGTTCTCATAAGTAGGAATTTAACATTTACACGCTGGAGTGCCCTTATCTGCAGCAACAGCACCCTACAAGGCACCCTATAATTGGGACACTTCTAACTGTGAATCAGCCTAAGAGTTGAAGCAGCAAATATAACTACCATTAACACAGTTAAACTCTCATCAGGCGGGTTGGCCTCGACGTCCGGCGACATTGTCATTCGCTGCAGTGCCCTATAATTGGGGCAGTTCTTACAGCGAATCAGCACAATAGTTGAAGCAGCAAATATTATTCGACTCACATCAGGTGGGTTGGTAGCGTGGGCCGGCGACGTGACCCGTTAGAGCGCCCTAAAAGGCGGCCCTATAATGGGGGCAGTTCATCTAGAAGCAAATCAGCCTAAGATTTGGAGAAACAAAGATGGCTAGATTAAACCAAGTTCCACTCACATCAGGCGGGTTGGTAGCGGCGGCTGGCGATGTCACCCTTTGAAGCGCCCTAATCTGCAGCAACGCTCTAAAAGGCGCCCTAAAATGGGGGCAGTTCGTCTAGCAGCAAATCAGCCTAAGATGTGTAGAAACAAAGCTAGATTAAACCAAGTTCGACTCACATCAGGCGGGTTGGCAGCGGCGGCTGGCGATGTCACCCTCTGGAGCGCCCTAATTTGCAGCAACGCCCTAAAAGGCGCCCTGCAGATGGGGCAGTTGTTGGCCTGGTAGCGCAGCGAGTCGGCGCACGAGTTGCACAGGCACAGGTGGCGGCACGGCAGGATCAGCGTGTCGCGCACATCGCACATGCAGATGACGCACTCCGAGCCCCCGTCCTCGGTCTCCTCGTCTGTGGTCGGCTGGGGTGTTATGTTGGTATTTGACGTTAATGTTGTCAGATTTTGGTATGTTGGTACAATGTTGACGTTTACTTTATCAGGTTGGTATACTGTATGTTTCTTTAAAATATAATGTAAGTAATTTTTGTTTTTAGTGTCGCTCCTGTGTTTCCACTAGCGAACGAGGATTATCCAGGATAACTTGCGGTTATGCAACATAAAATGTGGTAAAAACATCTAGGTGTTTCAATAGTCACTCCTGAGAACTGATTAAGACAGAGACATCGCTCTATATTAGATATATCACCATTAGAAATATTCCCAAGAGACGGCGCTACATGTAAAATAAAGTGCTGTCCCTGTCTACTCCTGAATCATTCGATAATTTTATCCCAATTGTGGGCAGTGTAAAGCTGCATTTCCACCGGCGAGGCGCGGAGGGAAGAGAATTTTAAATTGTATGGGAAAAAATATTCTCTTCTCGCACATCTTCTTTGGAAATGGACCGACGCGATTTCAATTCCCTTCACTCCACTCCTCGCCTCGCCGGTGGAAAAGCAGCTTAAGTCCTGTCGTTGTGGAAACCTTGGGCTCCCCCAGGTCTTTGGCCTTCGTTCAGTAGAGGACATCTCTCAGCTGAAATGCTGATGATGAGGAGGACCTTACCTTGGTGTCGAGGTTCTTGTTCTCGATGCCGTAGATCTCCTGCAGTAGGTAGCACAGCCCGTCCACGAAAAGCTTCTGCTTCAGCGCCTTTAGCACGTACGTGCCGTCTGAATGCTTCTCGATCACCGCTATCGTCGTGTGAGATTGCCTTATTTCTGTGGTGAGGTGATAATACTGACCAATCAATACAAAATACAAATGCCTTTACTGCTGATATATAACATTTTATATTAATGAATAAAATAGAGAAGTGCACATCAGTCGATATCAGCGTGTCCTGTTGACAAAGACAGTGTTCCAGTAACTGTTGTTATGTCATCGGACTATCTTTTGCATTACCTTCCTCATTTCAGCTGGGCGTTGCCCTAGATGCAACACCATTAACCAATCAATTGGGTAGTAAATTATGAACTATTCTTGTAAATTGCTAGCACAATCGCCATTACTATGATTGAGCTAGAAAAGCCTAGACACGGTTTTGGAAAGCATCACAGGGCTGTAGAGAGCTGGACACCAGCCAACACAATCTGGCTTCTTTGGCACGATTTAAATGTGCCATCATAATGGTTAGAGGGCTGAGTGCGCACTTTAAAGACTCGTAAGAAAAAGTTATGTAATCAGGACTGGCTCATGATTTTGGCGAGGACGGGGAAGGAGGGTAAACGGTTTAGGAAAACGGGGGGGGGGACCTATTTATCATTATCTCAGCCAAAACACATCCACTGTTGGACATCAGACCTCAACTCAGCGATTAGGCCATTCCACTTGTCGCTATTCTGAGTAACATCCTGCAGCATCATGTATCACCAGATCACTAAATCATCTGGTGGAGGGCCGGCCTTCCCTCACTACGTGTTCTAGCCACGACATGTAGTCATATTCTAACACATATACTGCAGATTACTAAACAGAACACTGACGCATTATGAATCATGAATTTTTAAACAATTTGTCTTACCTTCCTGCCCCTCGTCAACCACGCAATATATGGCGATGGGTATTATCTCCCTATCAGCATTGTACAGTAGATCCTCCTCAGGGTACTTGGAGGGGTCAAACACGTGGGATATCTGACAGAACTGCTGGTTCGCACCCTTCTTATAGTGATACGTCTGTGATGTCATAGCTGCGTCGCGGGGGTAGTAGCTAGGGGGAAACAAGTGTCATACTATAGTTACACTCAGGTCTTAAAGATGAGGTTTAATTCATCACAAGTGTGGTTTGGACGTCATTTAAACATAACCCTTCTTTTGGGGCAGTTATAAATTACTCAAACAGAAAAGGGGAAATATAGTAATTCAAGACATTATTTCTTCTTTCTATCCAAAAGCCAAAAAGTTACGATTATAAATTAATATTTAACTAAACATTAGATCTACGAATAGCTGAATTTTAGATAAATAAAAATAAACAAATAAGTGAGTACTCACACAACGCCAGTAGGTGTAACTTCCTCTGTGCAGAAATAAAATATGGTAATAGCGATCCTGGCATCACAGTCAAATGTAAACTCAATATTGTAGTATGTCCCCTTCCCATTCCCTTCTGCTGACTTCATTACCCCGTCTCCAATCTTGTTAGTATCAGCCAGCTTGCCTACTGGTTCCGGGCATCGGACAAATCTCAGGGACTCCTTGCGTATATTCACCAAGCTTTTGAGTGTCTTTGTTGGTTCGTTTGATTGTGGTGGTGGATATGGAAACTGGAAAAAAATATTCTCTTTTGTCAGTATAAAATATTTTATATACTTATTGTTATAATTATTTTCTTTATAAAATTATAAACAAATAAGATAATTTTAATATATACGTAATACATATACCCTACGTAAGACAAAAAATTTGTGGCAATAACAAAAAAAAAATTGATAAATTAGAAGTTGTCTTAGTTAAATATAGTGTAGACCATAAAAGGTGTATTTTAAAATATAATCACATACTAAAAAAGTAATTAAAAATGCAGAAATAAAAAATAAATCTCCTCTCACTGAGTTTTAATCAATAGTCATTCTATTGAACAACTTTTTCTACAGAATTAGAAATGAAATGAAAATATTTTATTCGAAGTAGGTAGCAGTGTACACTTTTCGAACGTCATTCTTTTATCTACCTAATACGAGGTTCCTACCACTCGGAACTCGTATACGGGTGAGGCCGTTATTTTTTGCTGATTTGGTGAAAAAAAATCTCTGCAGTCAGTAATTTCAAAAGTAGGACATTTATTTTATTTTGGATGATTTTATCGGATTAAGCAACAAAAGGGCCCTACTGGACACTACAATCATCTAATTTCAGTAATTAAACAAAAAAGATATTTCAAACGAAACGTGATAAAATGAAGAAAAAATACACTAAAACTCCTATCCGCCAAAGTAGAGGTGCACTGTAACTGTCGCTGTAGTAAAAAGTACGATAGTTTTTGAGATATGGCTGATATTTTAAGAATACCCATCTATATGGCTATCATTGCTCTTAATTGTGCAATGTCTTTCCTAAGACTTTATTTAAAAACTTTTTAAATTTTTAGTTTTGTCATAAAACTGTAAGTATACGTCACTTTGTCAACGTCACCAATATTATTTGTATCTATCAAAGTTTAGAGTTAGGGAGATTAAAATCAGTAAGTGGCAAACACTGGCTTTGGATTGTCCATGGACAGTTGTTTGATAGCGGCAATTTTTTTGACAAAAGACATGTGACTGTTAGTTCAAGTAAAACGGGCACACTTACTTCGACGGAAGATTTTTGTGTATAAAAATGTAAGTTTCACTGTTTTATTAAAAACTATCAGTGTGCTGTGTGTATCAATATGTAAGCTATGTTTAATACTAAAATACAACTGTAATAGTACGTTATTTGCAGAGTTGTAACTTGTTTTCTCAACGCGTCGGTAGCGGAGAAGTAAAAAAACGCCACCATTTTGTTACTTCAACGCCACCAGTAGCGCAGATATTCGTCACCTCTTCTACGCCACCAAATAAAGGAAAATATTCACTTGTTTTTTGTGCATAAACTGTTATATAATCGAAGCAAAAAAAAGCATAAACGCTGTAACCCACAAACTGTAAACTTAACATTACAGCCGAAATAAATAGTTTCAACGTTGTAAATTTTTTTCGTTAGTCGTCGTAGGGCTGCACGGCCCGGACCATGAGACAGTTTTTTATTTATGAAGCGGACCAGACGTTATCAGTAATAATGACAGTATTTTTCCATCAGTATATTGTCATTCCATCGTTTAGTATGCGTCAGACCATCATTCCAACCACTACACTGTCAGTATAATGTCATTACTTGAAAATACTGTCATTATTACTGATAGTGTCTGGTCTGCTTTAAGAATCTGCAAGAAAGTTTTGCCATATGAATTTTGGCGTCAAATAATAAAAAAAAAAAACATTTAATGATAATCATAAAAGTAGGTACCGACTCAATGTCGTGTAAGTATAGTAATAGCTAGTAACCAGTGAGCATATGTCTTATTATAGGCAATTATGCTATTTATAATTTATTACAGATGTCTGAAACATCTAAAAGATATAGGGAGCGACTAAAAATAACCCAGGAAAATATAAGAATTCTAAAGAAAAAGCAGAACAAGATCTCCTAAACAGAATCAAAAAAAGATGAGGGAAAAAGATGAAAAAAAATAATTAGATTAACATGGCACCAACAATATAGGACTTAAGCGGACTTATCAAAATTATAAGTGTGTTTCAAGTTAGGTTTTACGATTAATTTAGTTGAGTGAAATTTTCTAATTCTTTTTATTTGAATATTCGTAATTAGGTAGGTAACGTGAAACTTTAAAAGTTGATTTTATTCTCATAATGAGTTTCCTTGTGCATTTATTACATTAATATAAATATAGAGTTATTCTGAAATACCTAAAAAAAAATAACAGCCGCTTTTACTATGAAACTGAACGACTTTCCCCAAAGATCCTTTACCAAATTCACAAAGAAATTGTTGGATTTCCCATACAAAATTGGCGGATCAGTTGATCAATTAGTAGGAGTCCAAATATATATTTTTTTAATTAAGCATAGGTCCTTGGATTTTTTTCAGTTTTATCAGTAGAAGCCACTGTTAATTTTTTCCGGTATTTTTTACAATAAAATACAACAATGATTGATAGTGAATAGTATTAAAAAGTATTATTTGTTAAAAAGTTTAGTAAGACCAGAGACAAGTTATATATAGACTGTTCACGTTCATACTAAGGTGCGTATGCAGAAATTTTGGAAATAAACTTAGATGGCGTTACTGAGTTGGTTAAGTTTCCATTTGTTTTCTTCAGAGGGCGCTATGACGGGGTTCGGAACCCTGTGCGAATGATCAGAATGAACCTCGCCTCTAGCGTCCTCTTGTGACGATGATTTGTACTAGTTAAGTCTAAGAGGCAGGTAGCTTGCTCTGTTACTTTCTCTTTTAGATGAAATTTGTATAGATGGCGCTACTGTTAAGACTATTTTTTTAAAAGCTTAGGTTTCGTTCCAAAACATATCAACGTACATTAGTAAACCAGAGACAAGATTTATACCATATTTTTTAAACTGGGGTTGTTTAATAAATATTTAAAGCCCATATCAAGATTTCGTAGTCTGTGTTTGCATTTGTTAAAATCTGCTCCCAAAAAAACGTAAACTCATTTCACCTATTTCTTGCGAGGCAGTAGGTATTTCATTTACCCTTAAGGCTTCGGCACACCAAAGGCAGGTCAGACGCGGAGCAGGTCAGTAGCAGCGCGGGAGACGGCACACTGAATGCAGACGGCAGTTCCAACGCGGTTTTAACGCGGGCCCGCGTTAAAACCCCGTTCAGTGTGACGTTGACGGGTGGAGGACTGGAGGTTAGTTGGCTGCAAGATGTCGAACAGACTCTTGCTGCTTTTGGCTCTAAGTCGAAAAAGAAAATTTTACTTGAATGTTATATTTCTATAATATTTTTCTCGAAAATAGTATATATTTTTGTTCCCACTCATTAATTCGAAATTTTTTTCGTTTAAATCCAACAAGCGGTTGTAAAAAAACACAACTGTTGTGTAATCGCGTCGATGCGCTGCGCTGCACTGCGAACGATCGCCCGCCCCCGCCCGGTGTGGCATGCTGACATGGTTGCCATAGTTATACAGCCGCGCGGGCCCGTGATCAAACTGCGCCGCGCTGCTTCTGACCCGCGCCCGCGCCGCTTGGTTTGACGTCCGGCAGTTGCAGAGCGGCACGGCGCAGCGCAGTTTGAGCGCGGGCCCGCGTTTAAATACGTACTTCATATAATTTCTTGTATTACAACATGCGCGGGCCCGCATTTAAACCGCGCTGGTACTGACCTGCTTTTGGTGTGCCAAAGCCTTTATTGTTATTTCATTCATAGACGTTTTCTTGTATAAGTTTATAAAGCCCCAGTAAAATGTATATACGGTGCTACTTTATTAGTGCCCAATATTTTAGTGAGTGCTTCTACTCTCGATTCTGATCAACTTTCCCTGAGGAACCCATAGTCAAACTGTCAAAAAATTTTTGGACTCTTCATACAAATCGATTAGCCAAGCGGCCAAATGAGTATGGAGTTCTAATTTTTTTTTGCAATTTGACTATGGGTTCATTGGAGAAAGTTGAGCAGAAGCAGGAGTAGAAGCATTAACTAAAATATCGGGCACTAATAAAGTAGCACCTTATATTTTAACTTTTTCTGAACATGTTTTGTTACAATTTGATAGATATTTTCACCAGCCAAAATTGGACACCTGTATAATATATATAATAATATGAAATAATAGATAGAATAGAAAATGTTTTTTTTATAGTCCTTATATTGTAACACGTGGCTTTAGTATGCCTGAAATAGCCATATACCTAGCATTCGTAGCGAGGGTTATTCCTGTTTGTCCCAACGAGCCTGTCCCTGCTGAACGGGGACAAACAGAACTTTTAGTTTTGTTTGTACCCTAAAATTATTTTTATCATAGGTAATTCAGCTCTTTGAACATTTCTTATTGTAAATAAAACTACTATATAATAAAAAACATGAACATTTATTACGGAATCAGCTTCTTTATTATAAGATTTTATATCCTTTATGTTTATTTCACACCTACAATCTGAAACAAAATAATTGTTCATTAATACAAGCACTAAATTAAAAGGAAAAATATCAGAAAACATGGTGCGGCACCACCACCATTAAGTACCACCATGAACACAGGCACTAAATCAACCAGGAAAATATCAGATAACATGGTGCGGCACCACTACCATTAAGTACCACCATGTACAACAAAATAATTGTTTATTAATACAGGCCCTAAATCAAGCAGGAAAATATCAGATAACATGGTACAGCACCACCACGATTAAATACCGCCATGAACAACAAAATAATTGTGATTACAATCACTAAATAAACCAGGCAAATTCAAATAACTGGTTAGGCACCACTACCATGTACCACAGAATGGCTCGTGCACTTATACAAATAAAATCATCATGATCATTATCAGCCTCAAGGACATCCACTGGAGAACAACACTATAGGCTCGACGCGCCGCATGTCACCAACGTAGGTATTAATTGACGTGGCCTTACTCGATGGTCAGGCGCCTTTGGGAGCCGCAGCTGCCGCAGCCACGGCCGCCGCGACCGCCGCCGCCGCCGCCGCCACCGCCTCCGCACCGCCCGCCGCCGCCACCGTTACATGCAGCACAAATATGCTGTTTGTTTAGGAACAATTGTCAAAGTTCAAAAAAAGAAAGATTTTCATAGATTCAATTAAATAAAAGCCTTTCATCAACCACCATTTTTGTAAATTTTTTAACCTCTTGAGGAACATTGATATAGTAAGTATTGTATATTACATATATTACAGATTTATTATTATTTTTTCAATAAAATTGTTACTGTGCCCACTTGGAGGTACTTATAGCAGAAGCACAGTTGGCTGGAGGTCAGGTTGTTATTATTATAGATTACCTATCAGGCAGGCAATGTTTTACATGGTTTCTACTATCGCCAACAATGAAAGCCAAAAAATGATAATTCACTCTCTGCACAGGGGAACAATTCAGCTATTTACAAAAAAGTTCGGTTTACGTTCAGTTGAAGTATGATAATAGTTAAACTGTTTCTCGTTTTGGCATTCTGCAAAGATGATAACGGTTACAGCGGCAACTTGGCGACAACTAAACGGCAGCGTTTACTGAACGTCTTCTTTACGACTGCGTAAACGCTCTACTGTTGTAAATAGAGGGGCTTTTACATCGATACCATGTTATCGATTAAAAATTGTCTATGATTGATTTTTGACACAAACAAGTAGACATTAATAGTATTTTAGAATGGGACGGAAAACAAAATTTTTATAAAGCGTTGTCTCTGTCTGTCATCAATAAGGTAATCAAAAAGAAAAATATAAAAATGAGCTCAAACAAATATGGACGAATGACATTTCTCGACATAAAATTATTGATTTCAGTAAAAAATCAGTTCATAATTATTTTTTTGTAGATAACTGTAGTTATTCGTACATCCTTTGTGAAATACTATGCAGCTGATGTGTTTACTTTCTCTGTAAAATAATTGTAACATCAAACGTTCTCCAGACAAAATGATGATGAAGTCGGTCGGGGTGACAAGAAGCCGCAAGGAATATGATTTTGGTGGGTTTCAGCTCTAAATCGAGTCTAGTAATGACCTGCTGAACATACATGGACATGGACAAACCTTTAAACTACTGGCTTAAAAAGTGTAAGATCATTTTATACATAGATAATGACATAAATGTATTTGAACTTTAGAAATCCCAGGGATAGCCTGATCAATCAGGGTCTGCACAGCCGACGGACTATCCGCGGAGTACTTTATTGTCTATCAGTATAGGTCCTTATAAACTGCACCGATGACTTATAACATAGTGCATAGTGCACAGTAGGGCAACATATTTCTCTAACGAACTTATGTATGGTCTAGAACCTTGATTCAAGATACTAGACAGTATATTTACTGTATCTGTAACTCTGCGGACAAAATTCGTCCCTCGTCTGCGTGGGCCCTCATTGTTTATAATAACACAAAGCAAATATTTTATTATGCACGAGAAAGGATTCATAATTTAAACGGTTTTTATTGCAGGTCCTATTACAAATAAGGAAGAGTCCAGTGTTACTGTTGCCTAAGATGCAACTAAAATATATTTGCTGAAGAAATTACTGTTAGCAGCTGTAAACCTTAATATGGAACCGTGCACAACTGCACAGGTGAAGCAAGTTCATATCAAACTCAAACTAAAAATGTTTTTTATTTAAGTAGATGCTTTACACATGCTTTTAAATCTTCAATATTTTTTTCTACCTTGTACAAAGTCCCTACCACACGGGACCCGTACACTCAACGTTTCGGGAACAATACTTATCATCATTATCATGGTTTAGACATCATGATCATAAGCTGATAGACATCCATTGCTGGACAAAGGCCTTAGACATAATACCTATTTACGTTAATATGATACTCTCCAATAAAGTCCTCCGGGAGACTGAAATGAATCAAGGTCCAGAAGTAAGTAATGGATGTCCTGTTGAAGGTAGCAGGAAACTGCTGGATGAGGGCAGTGCGAGACCAGGTGTTGTGGAATCCTTAGAGGCTTCTGTTTATTAAAGGACATATTTTGGCTGATGATGATGTAGGTACTACTATTCTTGTCTCATCTCACTAATATTATAAATGTGAAAGTATGTATGTTTGTTTGTTTGTTCCGCTTTTACATAAAACTTCTGAATGGATTTGGGTGAAAGCATTTATTTTTTGTTTGTTGGTGTGTATAAGCTTATTCTTATTTTTTTCAGAGTAATTACTAAATTGAGAAAATAAAGTAAAGCGTAAAAGCGAATCAAAGGAACACATATTTAAAAAGCCAAAACTTATTAAACTTCTTCAATAAAAACAAAAAGCAATAAAATTCAGATTCAATTTGTGTGATACCCTCGGAATAGAAAAAGAAAGAAGAATCAGATGGAAGGATGACATCAAGAAAACAGCTGGAGGAACTCGGACCAGAAAAGCAATAGACTGATATTTTTGGCAAAATCTGAGGGAGGCCTATGCCGGAACACAAGCTGACAAGGTTGCCGATCTATTCCATCAAATCTAGAATCTTATAAATTAGTTATTATTAGGTAGATATATTTTTAATGTGTGTAAGAATACAACATTTTTATGTGCTTTATTATCATTATAATAAAATAAATTAAAATGTTTTAACTTGTTTTTTTGTTCATTTTCGTAGGAACTTTATCCTGACAACGAATAGGGGTGGAATTAATTTATTCTCATTGTACTATAAGATAGTGTAACTGAGGATAAATATTTTGTAGTCCCTTCTGTGCCTTAAGAATTCATGTCCCCACTGCTATGCTCCACTAGTAGGGCGACAACAGGACTTTCAAGTGCTAGCTTTGTACAGATTTAAGAGACAGGTTGGCAGGGAATTATTCCTTTCACCGTTTCCAATTCACTGCGAAGAGAGGCACACCTATTTGTTGGCTAAGGAGTACCTAAGGATGGAAATAAAAACAGTATCCTATAAACAACAGAGAGATCTTTATTGTGCACATGTGTTAAAGAAGCAGAAATCATATATCTTCACATGTTTCTTGTTAGTGGTTAACCCTTTGAGCGCCACATCCAGTTTCCATGTTAGGTGCCATGCCAGGATTGGAGAATTTCATACATTTTTGTATGATGGGGGCACGATTTGTATCACATAATCTGTAAAAAATAAATAAAATACTATTAGCTATACTCAGTAAAACTGATGATGTTTTCCATGTAAAAATATCTAAATTGATAAACGTCTGGATGCATATTGGGCATATCTGTATGTAAGCGCAGCCCAATGACCATGGAAAGTCCCTACTTTGCATAGAAATATGTAAAAATCAAGATGAGGTGCACTTCATAGGGCTGCCTATGGGACTAAGTTATCCTTCACTGGTTCAGCGCCTCTTTTTGGTAGGAGGCAGCTACGTACCTACGAGTCAACATAAAGATGGCAAGAGCCACAAGAATATTCAAATTCAGTAGTGTTAGACCTAAATAAACATTATAAAAAACATGACATACCTTCGTCTTTTCGACCTTTCCACCATTATATATCATTGCCTTTCCACCTGCGGTTGGGGTGCACTTAAGGAGGGTTGCCTTATAGGACTTAGCATTTACACAAAATATTTTACCTTCTGTAGGCAATTTATCGAATTTTAGGAGTTAGTTGTCTGTCACCCATTGTTTCTATTTTTATTATTTTTGTGGTCTCAAAGAGCAAAGCGCATATTTTCTCTTCTATTCTCTTTATTCCTTTCACGAAATAACCTGCAGCGTCATTGCAATATTTTTTTAAGCAATTCCATGTATGCTTTACACGTTATTATCACTATTATGGGTGTAAACGCTAACAAATAGCTCTGAAAAAGTTGGTCAGGGGCAACTTTTTGACGACCAAATCAAAACTACAACTTTAACTTCAAAAACTGACATTTGACTGAGCATTTGACAGTGCTAAACGACTTGTCAAACATAGGTGAATACCGATCACACACGCAAACAGCGGCGATCCGATTTAGTAGAATGTGAAATGTCACTCTAAGCGTTTTAGTTTAGGTTTAGTTTTGGTCTGACAAAAGTTTAACTTTTTGCATAGTTGAATACGAAATGACGGTATTAGCGCGTATAAGCAGCGTAAACGCAACCATTTAGCTCGAAATTCGTTAGCTGAATTGGCCCCCAGATCACATAGACGGGGGATAAGTGTTATCAGTGTTACTAAATAATTCAAAGAAATCAATTGTGTTTGGTCTTGTTTTACTTAATGTATTGATAATGACCTATTTAATTTATACAGAATAATGACCTATTTTTTTATCCACTAGTGACTCACTAAAACCATTGCTTCGAAGGCAGTGCAGTTTTTTGTCTGTACAGGCTGTTGATTTGGCTATTGCTAGTTATACATAATGGTTATAGTAATAAACTTACAACGTGAATCTCTACTATGTGTGGTGTTGGCGATGCTGGCGTCGTCGGCGGTGGTGGCAGCACTACCACCGGCTGCACCGGAAGAGCCGTTGCCGCCGCCGCCGCCGGCAAGTAAATAACTTGTTGAGCCGGCGCGGCGGTGCCGCTGCCGGGTTGTAAAAGAAGATGGGCTGCTTCTTGAAATTAGCAAAATAAAACAAATAGATAAAGTAACTATATGTTAACACGTTTTCAGTATTCGGGGCGAAGGGCTTTTTTTAAAGTAAAATTTCACTGACGATAACTTTCAGGACGTACCAAACAACCAATAGAATTAATTTTTAACTATTTTACGGGTCAGTACGTACTTCAGAAATAAAAAAACATAATAGTCAAAGAGAAAATACATACCTCAATCTCTTAGAATTTGCAATTTGCAGTAATCTCTGCATGTAGGTACATTCATGTCTATAAACTTGTTCGGTTCGAGCTGTCGCGGTTGGTCAGTGCAGTGTTTTTTTAAAATTTCTTGGCCTGGATTCCAGTCCTTCAACAGAATCATTGTTTATTTTATTTTTACACAAGAACCATATGAAGAACTTAGGATACCTATCTATTTTATAACAAATGATGGACAAAACAAATTTCAGTGGTCGTGCCATGTAATCTAGTACCTTCCTGCCTTTTTTTGGCATACCTATTCCAGACAATAGGACATAGCTTTTGCCTGTAGCGCACACTTTTGGAAATGGTTCATTCCAATCAAAAAAAAGCAAAAGGTAAACAAAAATAGTATGCATCTGACATTGACATGTGTTATTTCCATAGTAAGTTTGTTTACCTTTTGCTTTTTTTGATTGGAATGAACTATAGATAGATACTTACATTCATTTCATAAACATGAGAAAAAACAATGACATACCGTGATGCTCTATTATCGTTTATCTGATATATTACTGCAGAATGGTTTAAAATAATTTTTACCTCATTTTTGGTGCCGGTTTTGTGCAAGCCAGTAAAATAAATTGTACAGCCATGCTGTGCACACTTTCTCACAAAGTTTACACCGTCTGATCTCTAAACCATTCTAAACATTGCAGTGAGTTTAATAACAGCTTGTAAAAATACATATCGATCTCGGGTTGATATGGAATGTGTATTCCAATTTATTCTGGAATAACGATTATTTATAAAAAAATATATATATAATCAGTAGTAAGGATAGTGATAAGCATAGACCTAGTACTTGCGCTACGCTCAAGACGACCTAAGCGTCGAAAAGAGATATCACTATCCTTATGGAACCCCTGCATGACAGAAAGAGATGCAAAACGAAGTACCGTTATGGCAATTTGTTTTCTAATAAGACGCCATAGCGGGCCGCAATGGATTTATTTGCCTGCGAAATTGAAAAAAAAAAAATCATAATAATGCAATAACTAAATAGTGGTTGGTGCAGACATGGTATCTTGCGCAGTGCGCAGTGCCTTATTGTGATGTGACAAAGGGAAATAACCCAAATAGTTACACGTTTCACAGATAAATATAGTATATTTTGTTTGTTTCAGAAATTAATTTTTCTTCCTTAACTGTGAGTTCATCCAGTGCACGGCACACATTAGTTTCATACAAAACTGTCTTGATCTATATAGTGACCGGCGAGTCATAAGAGACATTTGAAAATAGTGTTAGTAGGTGTTAGACATGGGCGTCGACCTTATATTTGCCGGCGGCGGCGCGCCGGCCTAAATTGGTCGGCGTGGTGGTGCTGCGCCGCGGCGCGGCATTACTTTTTATTTTTGTAAATGGTAATAAGACACACATTTTTCTACGTATATAAATAGAAAAAGCTTTGATTGCGAATTGAAAAGGTATATAAAAATAATAATTCATCTTCCGCAAAAGAATGGCAAGACAATGAGACAGGTCTACGTTTCTCTATGTGAATCGGTAGTTTCCTATTGCATTACATCTTGGGGTGGTGCTGCTAAGACTCACCTAATCATCCTAGAAAGAGCGCAAAGGATACTTCTTAAGGTGTCACTGTTCAAACCGTATCAATTCCCAACGAGGGAGGTTTACACTCAAACGGATGTACTTTCTGTTAGACAATTGTTTATTCTGAAACTGATACTGAAACAACACTCGGCCATGAAATACTGTCATACCACTGAACCCACGTCTAGACTAAAATATAAAGTATGTAAAACAGAATCATACAAAACAAAATTTACGAACAAATTCTTTTGTTTCCAGGGGCCCAGACTTTATAATGAAATGAATAAAATTCTTAATATCTTCCCTATGTTTAAAGTTGAATGTAAGAAGGTTGTTATAAACTGGTTGAAAACTTTAAATTATGATGAAACGGAGGACCTGTTGAAAGTTTTATCCTAGATAGTATAATCACAAAATAAACACAGAAGAGCCGCTCATGTATGTACCGGCATATAGGTACCTACTGCTGAGCTCGCGCAAGGGCTATCACAATATTCACATTTTTAAAATCAAAATCACTTAGACTGAACTCGTCGAGATAACATAGGCATTGCGAGACTAAGCGCACAGACAGTCACTAAAGAGAAATCAACCAAGAAATGCCTAGGTACGGTACAAGGAGAAGTTCTAAGTCTTATTTTTATCATAAGTATTATCATTAGCCAAATGACGTTCACTTTGCGTTCACCCACCATCCTTCCATAGTATTTTAGGTACGAGTACCTAATTCTGCTAAAGTAAGTAGGTACCTACGTAACCATTAAAAACCTAATCAAAATATTTAATTGAGTGCGTGCGACATCAAAGATCGCCCTCCCCGCCGCATCGCGATCGCCGCGCCGCGGGTCACGCGCGACTCCTCAGAGTGATCGATCATATTAAAACCGGCGAATCTGCCAGACACCGGTAAAAAAACTACCTAACTCGACTCCAGAAAATGCCAAAATCATATTATTGTTATTATTGCCTTGATTACATGCGGAACGGAAATAATAAATAAAATACATACACGTATTCAAAGTAATTTATTTATCCAACCTAAAATATTTGGAACCTCGATCAGTAAATGAGAAAATAAACCTTACTACTGTTTCATTATTATTCATAATAGCTGGTGTGCCCCGGCTTCGCTCAGGGAGTTGGTAGGTACCTATTTGTTTAATTTTCTGGGGCTAAACTTGCTTTAGCGCGTTCTTCGCTATCATATCATATCATAATTATGTATTTTGAACATATTTCATGTAATACCATAATACCTATTTTTCTTTAATCATTATTAAAAAGTAAGGTTACGCAGTCTGGTAAAAATACCCAAAAAAATATACACGGACATAGGTAGGTAATTGTTAATTCCTTACCTGTCCACGTCAGCTGGCAAAGAAAAAAAAAGAGAATTTACTATTTCTATTACTATTGAGACAGCCGAATACCGAACAGTTTCTATAATATTTTTGTTCACTCGATGTCATAGTGATTCCGTTCCGTTCCCGTTAAAACAAACAAATCTCGTTCTATAGTTCATTCCAATCAAAAAAAAGCAAAAGGTAAACAAACTTAGTAAGCAAATGACATTGACATATGTCAGTTCCATAGTAAGTTTGTTTACGTTTTCCTTTTTTTTTGATTGGAATGAAGTATAGGTATATCGTTGCCGCGTGCGGCGGCGTGACACTCGCGATCGCGACCTTGCCTTGAACGACCGTACACTTCTATAAGCATGTATATGCTTAGGATTTTAGTGGTTTGTACTGAGCGGCCACTCTGTATTATACTTTGTGGTATAATCCACAATCACTCTTACTCACACCAATGTATTCGGATACACACACACATACACATGCACACACACACACACACATACATACACACGCACACATACACACGCATGCACACACACACACACACACACATACACACACACACACACACACACACACACACACACACACACACACACACACACACACACACACACTGTGTTTCTCTTGAGTTCCTAAATTCTGTCTTATTTTGATATAATGTGCATGTACATAATGAATTAAGAAACGGTAATCCTAAATTTAATTTTGTAAAAACATTGTTCAGGGAGATTACCACCGGATACCCATAACACAAGTAATTTTTTTTACTTAGTATGGGTTGATGGAGGCAAACATTTGATACCATATGAAAACATGTCTTTGTATATTACCGATATGATTGTAAATTCCTTTTTATGAATAAATAAATTATTATTATTATATTATTATTATTAATTCTACAATTTGATACAGAACTACCCCAGATATCACGCCAACCAGTCTTGCGCTGCCTGTATCCTGCGGCCCGCAACCTTTACCAGTTGTCGCGACAGTCTACCGAGTGAGAGGTCTGCCTATGCTGTGTCTTTCGGTGTGAGAACTTTGATAACCCTTATGGTCATCTGTGTTCTGCCCACTGCACTGCCATTTCAGTTTAGCGATTCTATGAGCTGTGTCGGTTAATTTAGCTCTCCTCCGCATCTCTTCATTTCTGATTCGATCACGTATAGAATTTCGGATCATAGCACGCTTCATCGTCATTTGGGCGACCTTGACCTTGAGCCTTCTCATGAGGCTCATAGTAAGCGACTATGTCTCACTTCCAAATGTTATTCATTGGAAACACACACTGATCAACTTACCAACAATTTAGCTTTGAAACACTGTAGTATTTCGGATGTTTCGGACCTGAAGATACTGCAGACTTTCCCAAACGTGGCCTAGCCGAGATGGATTCGACGATTGAAATCGATTGATTTTCGAAGTTGGACCTATCCAGCGTTGGTTCTATCTATGGTTGAGTTATAGGAAAATATGTATATTCATATTTCTTCTTTCTTCAACTTCTAAAGAACTTTAAGTACCGGTTTTCGACTGGTTTCAGAAGTTTAGCCGTAACTCCATCATCCATCACCCAGTGCTTTATTGTTCTTAAGCTGTTAAAGAGCCATTCTAATATTCATTAACAACTTAGAGTGTAGTCTCTAACCTTCAGAGAAATGGGTATGAAACGGATATTGATATTGAAATCCACTTATTAAGATGATCTGCTGAGAACATTGTGAATTTTACATAGGACATCCAAGATATCAGCTTATCGATAGTGGTTAATTTACGCTATGAATTTTGAGTCCTCTCCAGTCCATAAGCTCTGAAACATCTTGCAGGGCACTGGTGAACAGTTTTGGATATTTAACGTCTCCCTCACTCCTGGTGTCACTCCTCACTGCAGCCATATATTTTTATAATTCTGATCCTGGACGCGGGCCGACATAGTGTTGTTTTACTAAAACACTTCAATAACTTCGTAGTTAATTTGACAGCATTGGAGACACTGTAACACAGTCCAAGTCTCGACTGAATGAAAGGCTTTCTTATAGTCCACATTCTACAAACGCGAAGCATAGTGGCCGATTATACCTTTCATTTTTTGTGTTGACAGCTTCAATGTAGAATTGAGGTCTATGGTACTGAAATCTTTTCGGAAAAACCCTAGAAATTCATAAAACAAGCGTCCAGACGATTTGTGATGACTCTCAGAAACTAAATACAGTGATGTGGGTCTGTAGGGTCTCACAATCAGCAGCTCAGCTGGGTCGTTACCATTTTTGAAGAAGTGCACCACTTACCACAGTTTTGGTTTTGTGCTATGTGGTAGGCGTTCGTAATGAAATTAAGCAACTTCTGAAGAGCTTCAAGTACCGGTTTTCGACTGCTTTCAGAAGCTCAGCCGTAATTTTATCATCCATCACCCAGTGTCTTATTGTTCTTAAGCTGTTTAAGAGCCATTCTAATCTCGTTTAAGCGGATGTCCGAGATATCTTCGTTACAGTGTCGATGTCGGCTCGATTTGGATTAAAGTTAACTTAATGTTTGAAATCGGGTCATGCCAGGTATCTCCAACATTTTTGTGTAAAATAAGGGCAATTAGAATTTACATACTCGTTGATGCGGTCTAAGAAAACCGACACGAGTTGTATTTTGTATCTCCATGCATGAATCGATTTCTTTCTATGTTTGCATCTGAAATCTGCTCTAATTGATATGAGGTGCGATACTTTACCACATGTTGAAAAAAACTACATTAAATTTAACCAAAATTGCTTCCTGCTTGGTCTGATCGGCGCGAATTTTGAAAGAGTTGGCGGCGGCGGCGCGGCGGTGCGAACAAATTTAATCGGCGCCCATGTCTAGTAGGTGTCTCTCCCGGCCAAGTTTTTTGTTATTTTTTCTCAATAATCAACGCTGAACACGTTAAAAAACCGACTTCAATCGTAACAGCTACAATTTAACGTTTTTTTTTGTTTTTGATGATTTTTTTAAAAACCGCTTAATTTGTTTACATAAAATTTATATGGGTCCACCTCTGAAGTATTACCTACCAAACAAAAAAGAATCATCAAAATCGATTCATAATTGGCGGAGTAATCGCGTAACAAACATACAAAAAAAAACATACAGTCGAATTGAGAACCTCCTCCTTTTTTGAAGTCGGTTAAAAATAGCTATAACGATGCTAATGAAACTTTGTACCTTTTAATAACTTTATGCGGCCTATACTAGGTCATGAATTATTCCAGGCCATACCAGGATAAGGTACTTCCTACACAAAACAACATTGTTAATTTGTGAAGTGTAATTATGGGTGTTTATTTCTGATGTAAGTTGAACGATGTCAATCTAGTATATGGGCCATTATTGTATTTAGGTGCCAATAATCTGTCCGTTTCAAATAAAGGCGATTTTCTTAGCTCAACAGGCAAATTATTTAATGAAACTGCTATCAGTAGCTCCTGAAAAAGAAGTCTGGTGTAGAAAAACAGTAATTAAATTAAAAAATGAATTAATTTAAAAATTACGGTAACTCAGTTGCCTAAGTAACGCAGTTGATTTTCATATAAATATTGGCTGTCTTTCTGTGTTTTTTTAAATTTTTCACGTAACATATATATTGAAATTTTTCAACGTATACACTATTACTTGAACTTCACTTCTACGTCATTAATCACTATACATCTGCCATAACTTTTTAAAAATAAAATATGACTGGCCGTGTCCACGTTGCTACAGTCCGACTACGATCTTTTGGCAGGTGGTGAAAGGCCGGAACTAACGCCGACATCTTGAAAAATGACACTATTTGTATGAAAGAAATGATAGATTTGCGACTAAAGCACCGCCCTGTCAATGTCATCCATAAGCCAAAAGATCGTAGTCGGATTATAAGCAAAATTACCTACCCTGTGTTACCTTGGGAAAGTACCTAAACTTTAAATTAAGTACATTTACATTTTGATAGCATCATAATTTCTTTAGAATTTATATCCACATAATTACGACGTTAAAATACGTTTTATTTTTACAGCTGCATTACCACTACACTGCGTTACTCCTAGTGGTAACACAGATGTAGCTTAAGTGACGTCGCCGTGGTTTTCCATATATTTTTCAATTGGGGAATTTCCGCACCCTTTCCAGCCGTAAGGCAGCACTGTTTACAAAGTTCAGTCGGTTCGTTCCGTCCACCAACCACTGCAACGATTCTCTATTTAGAGCGCTTTTATAGTCACGCGGGTTTTTGCCCGCAAGCGTGCCGCCCGCAACCTATCGTTTCAGTAAATTTTTTAGGTTCCTTTCCGCATGCGTGCAGAAACCCGCGTGACTATAAAAGTGCTCTTAGTCCCATAAAAAGTATGAGTATGAAGATGAAACTGCAGTAGAGGCTGGAAGAGATGGCACATTTTAGAGCAGCAACAACTATTTAGCGCCATTGAACGATTTAGCGCTCAAGTATTTGTCAGTGTCAGCAAAGTTAGTTTCTTTTGGAAAAGATGTTCTCCATATTTGGGTATGTGCTGTCATCCAGAAGAAGCAGGTTGTAATCGGATGCTGTCGATTAAATCTTTATTTTTAACTAAAATTACGACTTTTGCGTTTGGTTAAGTATTTTTATTTAGAAGTTATTAAGTTCGATGTTCTGTTTTCTTTAAAAAAGTAACAAAAAAGCTTAAAAATATCTGGTGTTTTCCTCAGAGTAATCGGTAAAAACCTGTTCTCAAATTTGTAGTCGATTCACATCACTAGGATACACCTGTTAAGTTTCCGGTTTATGTTTTGTAAATATTTAGTGGAACAAGGGGGCTTAAACCGTGGACTATTTACTGCGTATTAAAAAACCGAATCATTCGGCCGAATGTTCGGTTCGGCACATTTTGGACCGAATATTCGTAATCGGTTGAACCCACATTCGGCGCATCTCTAATTTAAATAATATTTTTGCGCTTGCTTGTCACCGAAAATATATCTGCCGATTGCCAGCATCATCAGCCGATCTCCAGTAAGGAATGATTTAGAGAGTAGTCATTCTTCATAAAATTTACATGGTGGAAACTTTTTATTTTGTTTTAAGAATATGTGATTATTTTTATGTTCATTGATAGTATTATTAGACTAACTTCCAGAAAGTACTAAACTATGGTTCATTCCAATAAAAAAAAAAGCAAAAGGTAAACAAACATAGTATGCAGATGACATTGACATGTGTCAGTTCCATAGTAAGTTTGTTTACGTTTTGCTTTTTTTGATTGGAATGAAGTACAAATGCTTTAATTAAAATAACACTATGTTACTTATATACCACCGTGTAACTGTATTTTCCTTTGATTTTTGATAACGTTTAGTGCCATATGCCTAATTATAATTACAGTAAAACCCCACTATACGCGCCCCCATTAGGCGCCATTTTGGTTTTACGCAAATTTTTATTAGGTTGGCAACTAATAAACCCGCCATTTTTTCCATCCATTTCTAGATTGACGTAGAAATTTCTCGAATAATCTTATTAGGAAACATAAATAGAGCGACAGTTGCGCAATCCGATCAGTTGACAGCTGACTTTCGAATGGTGAAGTTAACGAAAAATATGGATATTTCTCGCAAGGAACTTCGTCTCCTTTTACTTCATGAATTTCGTTTGGGCCGAAAAGCAACCGAAGCTACTTTCAATATATGTAAAACGATAGGTGACGGTGTGATCTCTTATGATATTACCAAACATTGGTTTAGAAAATTCAATAATGGATATTATGATCTCACTGATCGGCCACATCCAGGACCAACCTTTTTAGATGTGGAGGAATTAAAACGACTAATAGAAGCGGACCCAAGATTAACTTCGCGCTGTCTGGGAGAGCAGCAACTTCAGTGCTCTCATACTGCCATAGAAAATCATCTTCATGCTTTAGGAAAGAAATGGAAATACTCGGTATGCTTCAGAGCAAAGCGGAAAGTTACAAGGCTCTCTGTCTTGGATGTTTTGTACGCTGACGATGTCTGCCTGATGGCTGACTCAATGGAAGCACTCCAAGCCTATGTGGAATCTCTGCATAAAGCGTGCCGCAGATTCGGTCTGGTTATAAGTATAACTAAAACCCAAGTTATCAAGCAGTCTTCAAGAGGATGCGATACGCCCTGCTCTAAAATTTATTTGGATGGTAAAGAGTTGGAAGACGTAACACACTTCAAATACTTGGGAAGCCGGATCAGAAATGACAACACCTTGGCTTCAGAGATTCCAGCCCGCATAGCAAGTGCAGCAGCTATCTTTGGAAAACTAAAACACCGTGTATGGGACTCACATGACCTGAAGTTACAAACAAAAACTTTTGTCTACAAAGCGATTGTCTTGCCGACGCTTCTGTATGCTGCAGAAACCTGGTGTTGCAACAGAGCAGATATCAAGAAACTAGACACATTCCACTTAAAATGCCTAAGAGCCATACTGCGAATTAAGTGGCAGGATCATATCCCTAATACGGAAGTACTTCGTCGAGCGGAGATGCCTGGCATAGAGGCGCTGATAATGAAATATCAGTTAAGATGGTGTGGTCATGTTTTGCGTATGGACGATAATAGATTGCCCAAGGCTGTTTTCTATTCCGAACTTTACCTTGGAAAGCGGAAGCAAGGTGGGCAATACTTACGTTTTAGGGACGTCCTCAAGCGCCACCTCAGTGATTTCGGCATACCTAGCGATCGTTGGGAGGATCTCGCAAGTCTTAGACCGGAGTGGCGCTCTACTAATCATAAAAGTGTCGACCGCTTTGAGCAAATGTGACTGGAAGATCTCGAAGTTAAGCGCCAGGTACGGAAGACTAAACCGAAGTCCTCCTACACATACACCTGCAACTCTTCTGGCCAACTTTACTGCGTGCCTTGTGATCGTGTATTCAGAACGAAGTTTGGTTTTGCGAGTCACATCAGAGCACGACATAACCACTGATTAGCTGCAGTCAAATAATGAAAATGAAGGAGTCGCCGTTGCCGGTCACGGCATGGAGGACATGATGATAACGCCGACACAACTTCAGAAGAGAGCAGATTTTGTGTGCAGTTTGTGTGGAGTTGCTTAGTTCCCATCGCACTCATGAGTGGCTGCGGAATCTTATTACAGCCGATGAAAAGTGGGTCCTGTACGTAATTTTTTCTCACAAGCGGCAGTGGTTAGGAGCGCACGAAACGAGCGTACCGACTCCGAAACTTGGTGGCGGAAGTAGAAAGTTCTCTTAAGTGTGTGTGGGGAGTAAATGGAATCATTCATTGCGAGCTTCTGCCAACTAAAACTACGGTCACAGCTGATATATACTGCGTACAACTAGACCGGGTTGCAGCTAGTATACCGAAGAATCAGTGTAAAGTATACTTTTTACACGATGACGCCCGACCCCATATAGCGAAAAAATTCTCTCGCTGGGTTGGACTGTACTACCGCACCCTCCGTACTCTCCCGATCTTATGCCTTCGGATTACCACCTATTTCGTTCGCTCGCCCATTATTTATAGGACAAAAAGTTCTCGGATGAAGACCATCTTAAAAGTGAACTAACAAGTTTCTTCAGTGAAAAGCCCAAAGAATTCTACAGAGAAGCCATGTCTTTGCCGACGCGTTGGCGGCAGGTTATTGAAAGTGATGGTGCATACATAACTGACAAATAATTATGGAATTAAAAAATAAAATAACATAAATTTACAAACTGAGATGGCGGTTTTATTAGTTGCCAACCTAATGAATTCATGTAAAACCGAAACCTCACTATAATACCTCGCTTTACACGGATGGCCGTGTTATGAAAATATTTTCAATAGATACACTTCTCGTAAAACAAATGCGCAATGTAACTCTGCACAATGTGTTTTTAGAATTAAAGTATTGATGCATTTCTACTGATTTTTGACTATGTTTAAACGCAAGTTTAGTTTGCGTTCAATAAAAAATACCTCTTAGATTATAAGCTTTCTCCTTTTATTCCAACTACCACGCGATCTCATACCAACTCCCTAACTGAAGCCGGGGCACACCAGCTAGTTTAAAATAATATTCATTTTTTACAATGAACGAAGCTATTGTCAAAACGTTGAGCATTAAGTCTTATTATTTAGTCTTATATATTTTGTAAAAAAGAATATGTATATATCCTAACTTAAATTTTGGTAACAGAGTGATAAACTTAATTATAAAATAAATCTTTAGACTACGACAATTTGTTATTTAACATTATTAAATTACTCTTAACTGTCGTAAGTTTATATGTGATATTTTAATTTTAATAAACATTCCTAAGAAATTTAAATAATTTTCTAAATAAGTAACGCAGTTGTTATTTTTCCACACCATTCCTAAAGTAAACGTTAATAAATATAAAGTATGAAAAAACATCGCTGCAAATGTCTGGGATGTTTACTGTGGCCGTAGATAATAATGAACAGAAATCAACATAAATAGTAAATAAACATAAATATCAACTTCACTTTTCAAAAGTTTCTACAAACGTTGTCTAAATTGTACCCTAAATAAAATAATGGCTCAATTTGCCATTTATGGGATTCGCGAGAACGTATGCACAGCGTGGCTGTACAATTTATTTTAAATTAACACAAAACTGCACTCTTTTTGCGTACCATTGTCATTGCCATTGTATACCTAAAAATACCTATCTATAATCATAAGCTATTATATAGGTGACTTTAAATTATTTCTTGATACGAAAGAAATAAAGCAAAGAACAGCGGACTCTCCATATAAATCGATCAACTGTCCGGCCAAATTAGTATGAAGAGTTCAATTATTATTTTTTTGCGATTTGACTATGGGTTCCTTGGGGAAAGTTGTTTGTTATCATGAGCACTTGCATAGCCTTTCGTATCAAGAACTAATTAAAAGTCACCTATATAATGTCGGTATCTGGTCGGAATTAAAGTTGGGCAGACTGTGGGGCGGCGGGCTGGGCGGTGCGGCGCGGCGCTCTTTTGTTTGTTCTTTTTAACATCGTCGCCGCCGTGCCACGCCGCTCGTCACTGCCGCCGCTCGTCACTGCCGCCGCCGCGCCGCCGCCGCCGCGGGGCGCACCGGCCGGGCCGACCGCGACCGCCGCCGCCGCCCGTACCTACATACGCGCGAGTGCGACGTTGCCAGCTTGCACCGGCGGCGTGGTAGCGGCGGGCGGCGCGCGGGGCGCGGGCACTCGATGTCCGTCGCGAACGCGGATCACTCCATCAATGATGTTTTAATAGATGAAGTAATAGAATACCAATTAAATAGTTTTGGCCGTCGCGGTCCGGTCCTACTTTTTTACAACAGCTGAGGCAGCAAATACAAAACGCGGGAAATTATAAATTACGTACTTGAGTATCGTATAACGATTTTTTTTTAACTGTGCAGGTCGAGCTGTCAAAAATGTATGGGATTTGACACTAATTTAACGTTGTTCTATCAGTTCTACAATTTCGACTATTTTGACAGCTCGATTTGATAAGGTCCGCACAAAATAGGTCGGCGTTCTGGATGCGGACCGCGCGCGGTCCGCCATTTAGATTAGATTAGATTTATTTATTTCATATTATCAATGTCAAGTTTACAATAATATTACAAAAATGTCAGAGGATAATATGATCGTCAAGGCAATAATTAAATAAATAATAGGAAAATTTGAAATTACACAGAAAAAATATAAGTATAGGTACCTATCTAAAAATTTCAAATAAAAAGTACATTTCAAAATGTATGTCAAACAAAAATATAAATATCAAATTAAAATACATGTCAGTACTACAACTTGTAATAAAATCATAAAGTAGGTAATAAGATGTAAATAAATTAAGTCATCTTAAGAGGCCTTTCTCGAAACGCAAGAGCTCAAGTTTAGGCATCCACACGGAGCGTCGTACGCTTGTTTGTATAATCGCGTTACTCCACGCATACAAACGTATCGCGCGACGGACTAACAGATTTTGATCCTTTTACGAGTATCAGCTCGTTCTAAGCTAGCCGTGAAATGAAACAGCCGTTGCATTGTTTTACGTGTATTGGTTTAGATCTTATATAAATGTAGAATTTAATTTATTTTATCTATTAAAATCAGAATAAACCCATCTCTTTTTATGTTTATTACATTTCAGTTGTGTATTCCGTTCTCTGAAAGAAAAAAAAGAACCTTTAGAAACCTGTGTTTTTTCAAGATTGTGAAATATGATTAATTTTGTTTTTTATTTACATCACTACTCAGAATGAAGTATAGAATACAGGAAAAATATTGAAAAAAATCGATCTACATTTGATCTCGACCTCCGTTTCTTTTTGCAAAAACTGCAAATATCTGGGATAAGGTAAATCTGACAAAAAAATTGAAAAAGTTCACGGAGGGCGTGTATTACATAATACGCACATTGACTATGAAAAAAAATAAAAGGCTAAACTCATATTTTTTTCAGTTTTCCATACAACTACTTGATTCACTATTCAGATATCTCGACCAACGTTTTTTTGTGCAAAAAGTGCAAATATCTCTGAAACGGTAAGAGATATCGAAAATCTAACAGAAATTTTGAAAACCTTACATAAAAGCATATAATACATGAGATGCATGTTGACTATGTGAAAAATGGTCTAACTCATTTTTTATCAGATTTCCCATACTAAATGTAAAAAGTGAGTAAAGAATTTGTATTGGAAACTGAAAAAAAATGAGTTTGGCTATTTTTTTATAGTCAATATGCGTCTCATGTATTATATGCTCTTACTTCAGTTCATGGACGTAAAGTAGCCTTATTGTGCTATTAGTCTATTAAAAAACGGGCTAGCCGCTTTATAAACAGGTACCATAAAGCAAATTTTTTTTTTTTAATATATTCTATATTTATCTCTCCCACAATCTAAGAAGAATCTAATTAAATTTCATGTGTGGAAATCAATCAAACGGTTAAGGCTGTACAGCGCACCCTTTGGTGCATAAATACATACATTCGAAGCAGGGTAAAAGATACACCTACTTCCTTTTTAGGGTTCCGTAGCCAAATGGCAAAAAACGGAATCTTTATGGATTCGTCATCTCTGTCTGTCTGTCCGTATTTCACAGCCACTTTTTTTCCGAAACTATAAGAACTATACTGTTGAAACTTGGTAAGTAGATGTATTCTGTGAACCGCATTAAGATTTTCACACAAAAATAGAAAAAAAACAATAAATTTTAGGGGCTCCCCATACTTAAAACTGAAACTCAAAAAAATTTTTTTCATCAAACCCATGCGTGTGGGGTATCTATGGATAGGTCTTAAAAAATGATATTGAGGTTTCTAATATCATTTTCTTCTAAACTGAATAGTTTGCGCGAGAGACACTTCCAAAGTTGTAAAATGTGTGTCGTCGTCCCTCCGTAACTTCTAAAATAAGAGAATGATAAAACTAAAAAAAAAAAATATGATGTACATTACCATGCAAACTTCCACCGAAAATTGGTTTGAACGATATCTAGTAAGTAGTTTTTTTTTAATACGTCATAAATCGTAAACCGCAATTTAGAAATAGAAACTCTTTATTTAATGTAAAAACACAACACCTTAAAGTAAGACATTCGTTCTTAAGCTAAAAATAAATGTAGGTGCTGCATAGTGACACTAAAAAATGGTCCCCACTCAGCATTAGTCGTAACAGGCAGGTGCTGCTACAACGCTGGTTTTCTGTGGGGCCTTGTTATTAATTTACCTTTCATTCAAGTTACAACGAACTACAAGAACTTTTATATTATTTTACATGCTGCTACGGAACCCTTCATGGGCGAGTCCGACTCGCACTTGGCCGCTTTTTTCTTCCGTGGTAAATATACGGGCTGACATGTACCTCAAGGATAAAAAATTACAAGCATGTATGTACTTTGTATGTTCATATGAAAACGACAAAGTATTTTTTCCATATTTTTTAATAAGAGCGACCACCCTAGAAAATATGGAAAAATTACAATTTTATTTTTTTATAAATATAATATTCAAAGTACCTATATGTTTAACATTTCTATGCGTAAAGTAGATGTCACTCAGAATATTTATTTAAAAAACATATATATTCACAATGATCAAAACGTTGCGGGGCAGCGTATAATTAGTACTATCGGAGCGCGGCAAAACGGACACAGGTCCTTCCTCGACGGGCGCTCGCGCCGTTCTGATCGATCCACGCGGAGGCAATGAAATATATCGTAGATTTCTGGTACAATTTAATTTATTGTATTTTTGAAACCTTTTTAATTAATGCAGACATATTTCTTGATTTTTATTGGGAAAATAACACTGTTTATTTTGATGTCAGTTTCAATCAAAAATATTTTGGTTTTATTACAAAAAATCGCGCTTTAGTATAGACGTATTTCGCTGAAATTGATGTTAGAATTTTTTTTTTACAAAAGATTGTGACGTTTAATCTAAAAACGAGAACATTAACTTACAATAAATTTATTTAAGTGATTTGAAGATATTTTTTTCTGGTACAATAAATGTTTTCTAGTTAGAGAATTAGGGGCTTGAAAATGACCGTGCGAACCTTTTTTGCGAAAACATGACTGCGTGTTATTTTTTAAATAAAACAATGGAACAAATGTTTAAAAATCTGAAACATTAACTAACAATAAGAAACACGAATCTACTGAACACATATTTTTTAAAATGTATAACTCTTTTCGAAGGTAGAAAATTACGAGCTTAAAAAGTGCGGTTTCTCGAAAAAAATGTGAATGAGCCCTTAATATGATGTGCGAAACTTTGCTAGAATAGTTGCATTGGAGTTGGAGCGCTTGCCAGAAAATAGCGTCTTTCAGCCTATTCAAAATTATTGTACACCATTGAAACTAAGTATTCAGAGAGAATTATCATATGTTGGTGAAGTGAAACATCCTTGCAAAGATGATAATACTCTTGGTTGTGTGGATAAGATAGAAGAAGAAAAATATAGATTGCTTTAGTTGAGAGTCATGAAAAACACCAAAAAAATATATGTCCAATTTTTTACTGTTTCTTTGTTTAATTGCTTTAATAAAACAATATGTAAGTATTATGAATGTCTTTAATCAGTTAAACAATAAAACAATATTATTGTAAGTATGTATTTTCTTTAAATGTTAATTATTAACAATGATGTTAAACAAAATTCTCAAATTTGAAAATGATTGTGATCTCAATTCCCCCCGTTAATAGTACTAACCTTTTTAAAAACTAATCATCCAAATAAAAGATGTTATAATAAATAATCATTATAGAAGCTATCTGCTTTAGTTATAATGCTAATAATGAATAAATCATACTAAAATTACAAAAATCATTGTATTATTTGAAACCCTAAAACTATCTATTATACTGGGCATAAAAAGACGGTTTTCACTAATATCAATTCTATATTATCTTACATTATGAGGTGTTAGGTACTAAAATGCCCCTAAACTGAACTGAACAAGCTGCAGCTAGAGCAAAAAAAAACGAAAAACGTTTCTTTGAAGAACTTGACAATTTTAATTATTAAAAATGCACTTTTAGTTTTCGTTCTAATCGATAACTTTAATTCTTCTTTCATACATTTTAGTATGGAACGAATACCTAGATGATTTTTTTACATTTTTTTTTTCTCAAAAGCTAGTCATAGGATTGTATTGCTCTTCGAGGATTTGATTGTAATCTGACCTTTGATTTTTAATATAAAAAAAAAAACTTAAACAATAAACAGAATAGTAAGTCTTGCAATGATTAGAAAATAATTTGAAATGATTTAAAATAAATAAATAATCTACAAACATGTCTGGAAACTTTGACTAAAAAGTGCACCCCTTACTTTTACGCTGGACGCTTGAGATGTTTTACAAGTTGTACATATTGTGAATTTATAAGAATACCTAATTATTTGTTTATATCAAATTCAGTTAGTTTCTAGTCAGCCACATATTCTCTTATCTTGAACATTGATTCTTGACAATCAACATCTAGATACATGACTGACATGACACTGGCAGGCAGCGCGTATCGTTTTCGATGCCTGAACAAAATAAAATATTGCGGGTTTCAGTAAAACCGTAGAATGAATGTACTTACCTATTTACAAACGAATTAGTAAAAGTCAATAAGTCCAATATATAGGCGATAAAAAAATGTCTGGCAAATTGCAATACTTTAACTGTGGCTTCTACTCATTAAACTGAACAACTTTCCCAGGAAACTCATACTCAAAAAGCGAAACTTTTTTGAACTCTTCATACAAATCCGTCAGCTGAAACTTCGTATGGGAAGTCCAATTTTTTTTTTACATTTGGACCCTGAGTTTCTTGGGGAAATCGTTCAGTTTGATGTATTATTTGCTTTTATTTAAGCTTTTCAAAATTTTTGTTAGATTTTCGATATCTCGTACCGTTTCAGAGATATTTGCATTTTACAAAAACTGAAAATATCTGGGAAAAGGTAAAATATATCGAAAATCTGACAGAAAATTTGAAAAGGTTAACGAAAGGCGTGTATTTCATGATACACACATTGACTATGAAAAAAAAATGGCTAAACTATTTTTTTTTTATCAATTTTCCCTACAAATTCTTGATTCATTTTTCAGTTATCTCGACCACCGTTCTTTTTTATAAAAAATGCAAATATCTCTGTAACGGTAAGAGATATCGAAAATCTAACAGAAATTTTGAAAAGCTTAGATGAAAGCAAATAATAAATGAGACGCATGTTGACTATGAGAGAATGGCCTAACTCATTTTTTTTCGGATTTCGCATACTAAATGTGAAAAGTGAGTAAAGAGTTTGTATGGGAAACTGAAAAAAAAAAAATTGAGTTTGGCTATTTTTTTTGTAGTCAATATGCGTCTCATGTATTATATGCTTTTAGTTAAGTTTTTCAAAATTTCTGTCAGACTTCTGATATCTTTTACCGTTTCTAAAATATTTGCATTTTTGGCAAAAAAAATGGAGGAGATTTAACAAAAAAAAAAACCCTGTCTTGGAGCGAGCTTCGTAAATTAAAAGGTTTTTGACATGGACGTAAAGTAGCCTTATTGCACTATTAGTCTATTAAAAAACGGGCAAGCCGCTTTGTAAACAAGTACCATAAAGCAAACTTGTTTATTTTTATATTTTAATATATCCTATATCACTCCCACAATCTAAGAAGAATCTAATTAAATTTCATGTGTTGAAATCCATCAAACGGTTAAGCGCACCCTTTGGTGCATAAATACACAGACATTCGAAGCAGGGTAAAAACATGCATCTTTTGTCGCCCTAGAACACTACATATTTTCATACTTTTTTATTTCTTGTGTCGAGAACGTCAGGTATAGCAAGCTACTGATAATTAACGCGAGTAAGCACTGTAGTGCTAATTTATAACACGAAAGATACAACTACTTCCTTTTTTCTTCCGTGTTAAATATACGAGCTGACATGTACTTCAAGGATAAAAAAGATAAAAAAGATACAAGCATGTATGTACTTTGTATATTCATATGAAAACGACAATGTTATTTTTATGTAAATACAGGGTGTAAGGGACAGGTTTCCGAAAACTTTAAGGGCTTGCTCAGTAGACGAAACTGAACAACTTTCCACAAGAAATTTTTTCAGGAAACGAAAAAAAAAATCGGCTTCTCCATACAAAATTATAAATTTGATTGGACAGTTTGTATGGAGAAGCCGATTTTTTTTTTCGTTTCCTGAAAAAATTTCTTGTGGAAAGTTGTTCAGTTTCGTCTACTGAGCAAGCCCTTAAAGTTTTCGGAAACCTGTCCCTTACACCCTGTATAGTATTCAAAGAACCTATATGTTTAACATTGTATGCTTAAAGTAGATGTCACTCAGAATATTAATTTAAAAAACATATATATTCACAATGATCAAAACGTTGCGGGGCAGCGTATAATTAGTACTATCGTATAATTAGTATATAGGGGCTTGAAAATGACCGTGCGAACCTTTTTTGCGAAAACATGACTGCGTGTTATTTTTTATATAAAATAATGGAACAAATGTTTAAAAATCTGAAACATTAACTTACAATAAGAAACACGAATCTACTGAACACATATTTTTTTTAATGTCTAACTCTTTCCGAAAGTAGATAATTATGAGCTCAAAAAGTGCAATTTCTCGAAAAAAATGTGAATGGGCCCTTAAGAAAGATGAGAATGTAGAATATTATTGTGTTTTAAGCTGTAAGGAAATGATTATTAAAGGTTATAGATTTTGAAAAATATAAAATTTATAACATATAATTTTATTGGCTTCTTTAGAAATCGTGCATATTTTTTCATGAAATTCAGTCGATTTCAGTTGATTAGTTTCTAGTCAGCCACATATTCTCTTATCTTGAACATTGATTCTTGGACAATCAGCCGCTAGATACAGTAACTGTACCTACTGTGTATGGTGGCAGGCAGCGGGTATCGTTTTCGGTGCCTGAACAAAAGAAAATATTGCAGGTTTCAGTAAAACCGTAGAATGAATATGCTTACCTATGTACAAATGAATGAGTAAAAGTCAACAAATCCAATATATGTCTATCTTGACTGTTAGTAGTATTTATCTCAAAGTTTCCATGCTTTGCAAGGCACATTAAGCCATTTGTGCCGGCTGCTATCACTAGATGGTAGTTGTTGAGCCATGTCAGATACCATATAGGCACCTTGAAAACTTCTGACACTGGGGTTGGCCACTAGGCTCACAAACTCCACAAATCCGGACTAGGCCCCCATGTGTGGAGTATGGCCTAACCTTCTCAATGTATAGGATGAGACCTGTGCTCCTGCAGTGGGGACAATATATGTTGTTAATAATAACTTTTTTACCAAATAGAAGTGAAGCTGATAGGTATGGTTTACATGGAAACGTAACAAATCAAATAAAAAAAACATTAAATAAAACAATACTGATATCTAAAATATACTTACCTAAGAAGAACTGATTCTTCATAGTACCAAAATTATCCTCTAAAACCTGACTAACAGCGGCGCTGGTGCTTGGTGCAGGTTCTGTTTCATTTTTGGTGTATGCAACAGATACGGCAGGTCCCAGAAGTCTCTTTCTTTAAAATCCAATACTAATGTTGTACGTCAAAAATGAGCTTCGCAAATTCGCATTTATTAATGCCAAAAAATAATCATTGCCTAGAAAAAAAAAATATTTTTGCATTAGTTGGATAATTATCCTATCTCTGATCTATACTGACTGGCAACTTGGTAGCTTAGTGGTTAATGCTGCTGACCATTAATGATTTAGGGTTTAAATGGAATGTGTTTTATCTTCATCTCAATCAAATTAGATAAGTAGGTAGGGATAGTGTTTTATTTGCTAATTTATGAAAGTTGGTAATGGCAATGTAACCAAATTCCACGGGACAAAACCAAGGGAGGAAGGAATGTTAGTGTCAGTATAAAGCAGGCCCTCTTTAATCCATACCTCTCTATAATCCGAACCATCCCTCTACAGTCGCTGCCGTTTCTCAGTAAGTCCCTGTGCCATGGGGCATTTCAGTACCGAGTTATACCTGGTTATACATTTGAAGTAGTGTGATAAAAGAATTGTATCTGACTGGCCCGAGTTATGTGTTTGCATAAATTAAGGGATATAGCTATACTGGAATTTGTTTCAATAATAAACACCTTTGTTTTCACCATCAGCTAAAAGACATCCACTGCTGGACAAAGGTCTTCCCCAAGGATTTCAGCACAGACTGGTTCTGCGCTGCCCGCATCCAGCGGCGTCCCGCAACCTTCAACAGGTCATCGGTCTACCAAGTGGAAGGCTGACCTTTGTTTTATTGCCAGAATTGCCTTTCAAAATGTGTACAACATACCGACTCCGAACCGATCAGAGCGCGAGGTACATTTTAAAGAGTATTGTAAATGATATTAAGTTTTACACTCCTACAAAAGTTGCTTGGAGAAATTTGGTTCACGCTCAGCGTGGCAGGCAATTGCAACGATAAAATCAAAAGAACCTATAACCTCCTCGGTACTCGCGTACCCTATAGGGTACATTTTCGGTAGGGCTTTCCCTGGCGATATTTTAAATAAAAAATATTGCAATGCATTGGAACTAGATACAAAAAAAGTGTTGCATAGAGGACAAACAAAATATATATTTTAGTTATATAAAAACCCCTTAGTACGTCGAAGTAATTTTTTTTGTGTTACAAACGAAATAATGCTTCAGGACTGAGGAGGATAGGTAGGTACTTACTCGAATTTCCACATGAGAAGGCGATCCTTGTCGAAGAAAACGGAGCAATGATACATGACATGTTCACTGCTGTTAGTGCACTATCTCACAGACACGATTTCGACTAAACGCTCTGATAGCAAAAAATCTCGTTGATCGTTCTCATTTCGTGTAAAAACGAGATATTTTGCTTTTAGATATTATATAGTATTAACCTATACATATAGCGACAATTCGTGCGTTCGAGCCGGAAACAAAACAAAACAACAAAACATGCCGATTGCTGACAGCAGGATAGCCTATTGGAATCTTTTAAGTCTGAAAGGGACAACAGATTCAAACTTGTCTCTGGAAGGAAGCAGCTTGCAGGTAGCGAAACTTTGTATGGTGTTGCCAATAATCATTTTTAGGGCGCCCACCAAACCCCGTCGTTGAATTGCTAGCCGTTTGCTAGGCTCTCAAATAAATAAGTCTTAAATCTTATCCGTTCCGTTCCGTTCCGTTCCGGTGGCTCACTGACCAGAAGTTCTTCTGCAGGGGCGTTGAGGTCAGAGCATAAGGGATCATGGGCGAAGTTGTAACACTCTAAGTGAGTGGCTCGAGCACCGAGACGGTGTTCAGCATCCAACCGGATCCTGAGGGTACGTGGATGACACAGCCTCAGGTTCCGAGGTCATTTACTGAATCCTGCCGGCAGCACAGGAGACCGTTCACCTGGGGACGTATCAACTCTCGTCCTTGTGCCTCTATGCAGCTGAGATCTACCCAAGACACCAGTGGCCACGTAGATAGGATCAGGAGTGTAGGTGGCTTTTGCAGTCGGGATGGGGGCGGGGGGACGGATAGGGCCAACAAGTATACCAGCAACGAGTCAGCATGTGGAAGATAGATACTATACTTGGTGTGTAACATTTACAGGGAGGAAAGTATGACTGCTTGTTTTGAAGTAGTTGCAGTAGAAGGGTGTCTTCAGATTCCATTGTACTGTCTTTTTATGTTCTATGCTTTATCAGTAGGAATTTTGCGGAGATGTTTCATGTATCAAGTTATCGGATGGATGAGCTGTGCTCTTTAATCCGTTGCGACTTGACGCTTTATTCTTTGTCCTGCATCGGTGTTACAGTTTATCCTTTTTTCGGAGTTGTATCTTCCGTGTTTCGTCGAATGTCTCGTAATTTTGATGTTATTAAATCGGGCCTAAAGCTTTTTTATCGTAGTTATACTATCCACTCTAATAGTTTCTTGGTTTTTGTTACAACTTTAACGTTATTACCAACCATGCTAGACCAGATGTGGCGATTCTTTTGAAAGCTGCACGCGGCGCAATATTATACAATTCAAAAGGCGCAGAAAGTGGTATTCAAATACTCATTTTTTACATCCTGTTTGCGTTCCTGGGAATCTCGTCGCCTAACTGTAACTTAAGGCTGTCTCATGTCTTTGTCTAAAATACAATACAGCACAGCAATTTATAAGAATAACAGCACAGTCCTGTAGTTGAACCTAACTATGTATTTATGATTTTTAGTGCACTAATTCGTATCACATAACATTGCATTATCTGTATACACTATACACTTCACTCTCAGTCTAGAGATGATATTTTAAAATGCACAGAAAATATTATTTCCACAAAAAAACTTATATGTCACACACACATAGCACTGCTTGTTATAAACGAAATAAAATAAACACATTCACACTTTTGAGTTTGTTTTT
Source organism: Coleophora deauratella (assembly GCA_958295455.1). Taxonomy (NCBI): domain Eukaryota; kingdom Metazoa; phylum Arthropoda; class Insecta; order Lepidoptera; family Coleophoridae; genus Coleophora; species Coleophora deauratella. The sequence continues at coordinate 2,167,040 of OY282391.1, read as the reverse complement.
TTGTTCGCATATCAACGTTCAGTGCCATTGGCCATTATTCTTATGGCCTACAGATGTTTCTTCCTCGTTGTTAGGAATTCTTGAGTAGGTAGCGAGGATTTTTTTGGGTTCTCAGAATCCGCAACTGATGTCCTGCTGTGTCGAAGCTTCTTGAAATTAAAACGAAACTTTTTTGAAAGGTGGACACTTATGGATTTTATAATCAGTTCGCGTTTAGCCTGCTTTAATGACACGAGAAAATCCATGGAGCACAGCAAGAGCACGTGAAACAAATAAAAAACACACCCATGACACTTGGCACGCACAAATAATCACAATCATATAAATTGTGTTAAGTGAACAATGTAAACAAGTACCTGTAATAGTGTAGTATCCCTACCTAGGTCTTCTATCTATAAAAGAACTCATAACAAACAGAGATAGATCATCTACGATGTAATTGCTTTCTACCATCATCATTCAAAAACTCTGATTGCATCATTAACCCAGGAGGTAATCGTATGTTTTCAAAAGTTTTACAGATTGAAAATGTTGTCAGTACAAATCATGCATTGCAAAATCAGAACGGTCTCACCGGGTTCCATATGGTTGTTTTCTTCTCCTCTGCAAAACACCTTTGAATTTTCGCGTATGCACTGCGGCGGTATTTGTACGATATTATCACAAGTTATTGTCAATAAATCTTAATTTTCACCTCGAACTTAATTTACGTCACACCGCGATTAGGATGCGCAAGCGCTCGGGCGCAAGGGCCATTGTCACAAGTTATTGTAAAGCAAGCGTTCGCAAGGGTCCAGCAATAAACGAAAACAAAGGAGCTTCTAAACAAAAGCGCACCCGCGCCGGACGGACCGCGCGGCGACAACGGCGCGGCTGCGTCCGCTCTCGACCGCTGCCCGAACAAGACTCCTCCTAAATAAGTCTTAAATCTTATCATAGAAAAAAATAATTATATCTTATCTCTGTCTTAATGTAGCGTCAAAGTAAAAAAAAACTATGCAATGTTTTTTATAGTTTTCATTCTGTTTTATTACACATTTCATATTATCTATGTTTATGTATTGTGCATTTGTAGTATATTACTTATTTATATTTAGACTAATTAAGTATGGTGACGATTCCATAAATTGTATGACTTTTAGTTTTGATTCTATTATATTAGTGTTTTTAAGACTGATTTGATGAAGAAATAAATGAATTCACCTTTTTAGGGCTCGCATGATATATATCGTAATATGGAAGAGCGAGCCCTCCTGTCACAGGTTTTTATAAAACCTAAAAGGAGGTCTCAATCATGATTAAGAGATGTTGTTATATTCAAGTGTCCCAATAAATATTTTATTTTTTATTTATTTTATTATATAGTATGAATGACTATGAAGTATCTAGTATTGCAATTTTGGCTATTTCGAAAAAAATATAAGGATAGGAAATTAATATGTAGGAAGTTAATACTAAAGCTATATGATATCGGATATTTACGAACCCTGCCTTTTGATACTATTGAAAAATGTGTCTCTTTGCTTATGATATTAATTTGAAAAAAGAACGAAACGGCACGCGCACGCTCTTGTCTGCGCTGCGTGAACACAAGTGCACGTAAAAGTCCCCTAAAACACGGTAATTACGTTACTTTGGCAACACTTAGCAAACACCTTTATTTTTTGTTAAAAGCGTCATCTAGCTTTTTCTCTGGTTTACTAAATACGTTTTGAAGTACAGCGCCATCTAGCATCAGACTTAACAAACAAATAATCGTCGCCACCTACCGTAATATTTTTTTACTAAAACAATGCTAGGTAAACTACCTCTCTACTGAAGATCGGTTCAAAAACCTCAGAACGTACGAAAATTAGTGAAATTGTTGAGGTTTGAGACTGGCAGCGACATCTGTTTTACCCGGCAGTACTAAAAAACGGCTCACGCAAATGAGCAAGGCGTGGCCGTTCTCGTTCTCCTTTTCTCTGGTAAGACAGTATAAAAATTGGGATGTGTAGGTGTTCCTTTACAATTATTTGTCACTATTATACGTCACTCAACGTCACCGACGCGTAGAAGTGTCTGCGCTACCAACATAATACTTCTGCGCCATATTAGCAAAAAATGGCGGCCTGACCTATACCCACCGAATTTATAATAATACCTGTATGTTATATCGGTATAATAATGTTTTTAAAATTCTATTGTAAGATTAATCAATGGATTAAAACAATGGCTTTGCCATTAATAATCATTATTATCAAAATGTTTTGTCTTATTAAGCATGATGGATTTGCATGTTATAAATCTGTTTATTTTCATTTTATCACACAGGTTATCACAAAAAATTCTTGTAATAATTAGGGTCCATATCATGAAACTAAACAGCTTTCTCTAAACCTTAGATATTTTTAAGAAAAACTAGAGTTTGTTGTTCAGTTCTCTGAGTATTGCTACACATTGTTATGGAAAGTTATGTTAAAAGTGATTCTTAGCCTCGATCATAGATTGCACACAGCTGCAGCTATATTGTAATTAAAATAATTAGTGATAATCGAGTAATTATAAATCTAATTATATTAATAAAATCAGATATAAAAAATAACCCCTTCAACCTAACAAGTTATCCAGCTGCCACTGCTGTTACAACTTCAAGCAACACAATTGTTTTTGACATATTTGCATGAAATTAAATCTGAAGATGGCATCAGTACTGGGCTACAATAGCAGCATCTCAGAATCAGAATTGTACCTTGAAGTAGTCTCACAAATGAACAGCATCAAAGTGCAAGATATTTGTTTTAAAAACTATGGGGGTTCTATAATACAAAGAGTATTTGTTACTCACAGGGGTGGGTCTGCTGCCCAGGAAGTTCAAGTCTGCGTTTTCTCCAAACAAATAGGCCTCAGGTTGAGGAGTGTCAAATCTCTCGCCGCCCATTATGAAGTGTGTCCCGAAGTAGTTCCCTGAAGATAGTAATGATAACTATAAAAACTCAAGGTTTTTCTAAACTTTACTATTAAAATTCGACAAATCCTGTTCGATTGTAAATATGGACTTTTTAAATGAAGTTATTTAAATAGCAGGAAGATTTAATCGCAAGGGATTATTGAATAGAGGGAAAAAGGTCGCAGCCTACCAGATCTTGGTGGGTATTTATAGGCGTGGTTCGAGACCACGTCGGCCTCCTCCACACCAGCGTTTTGTCGGCTCGTAATCGAACCCATATTCACTTTGAAGTGAGATTTATCTTCGAAAATGGCTATAATTCACGAAAAACTCGTCAAACACTGTCGAACGAAAAACATTTCACAAACACAAGAGCACCACAGATAAAAAAGCAGTCAGCTGTTACTGTCAAAAGAATCAAAAATACATACGTCACTTCCGGCAACTAAACCGGTTATGGCTTCGCCGGAGTCCAGTCGAGTGGCCGGACGCTTGGAGGAATTCCTCCAATGCCCGGACGGACGCGACAGTGTGGCAGGTACATGGTACACCAATCGACATTTGCGGCCATTCGCCTCGTCTCATGGCCATTTGTCGAATTATTCGCCAGATGCATCGACTCGCCACTCACGTGAGAGTATCGCAGAGGCATTAAAGCAAGGTTCGGAACCGGTTAACAAATGGTTAAACCCGGTTTCCAGATTAACCGGTAAAGAATAAAATATCGGTGAATCAGGGAGCGGTTTTCTAACCGAAATAAGAACGAAATTAACCGGTTAAAACCAAACTAAGTCAAGTTTGGGCGCGTCGTGCGGTTGCCATTGCTCGAGTTTTCTGCTCACTTTCTTGCACGCTTTCAATAGGGAGTTTTCAGATGACGTATGTCACATCGTTCATAAGATTCTCAATAGATGGCGTTTCTAAGCTTTGGCAATGTATTTTTAAAAGCAGCGTAGAAATTACGGTAGCAAAATAGATTTAATATTGTTAAATAAATATAAAAAGCCACATGAACATAGATTCTTATAAATTTAATTAGGTAACAGAAACGATTTTCCAACTTGGTCAAGTATGGATGACTTGGGTGCGTTCTGGTTTCTCTGATTATATGTACTTTCTTCTTCCCAACCAAAAATAAATTGATTTTAATAAATTTTTATGATTAAAATGCAATTTATATCACGGTATCATGTAAGAATTGTTTTAGGAAATACAAAAACAATACTGGCAAGCTTTGTGAATCAAAAGTTATGAAAAGTACTTTTGGGTCAAAATACAAAAAAAATATTCAATGAAAAGTAATCTTTGAAAGCTATTCATTATTATAATAATATTATACAGTAATATCAATCAGTTTTGACGATTTTTTAAGCGATTATCTTATTTCCAATGTTGATCAGCGCCATCTAGTTGAGTTAAGAGAAAGCCATGGAAAATTCCCTATTGATCGCACGCGGCAAACATACCTACAACGTCGCATATTCTTCAAATTAACCGGTTAATTCCGTTCGAACGAAAAAATATTAATATTCTGGTTAAACCAGTTAAATATACCGGTAACCGAAACCAGAACGAAACCTTAACTACAATTATTTCGATATCGGGGTCAATGACAGAAACCGGTTTTTCAAAAAACCGGTTTCCGAACCCTGTATTAAAGCAAAGGTAAAGTACACTGCAGTGGCACTGCAGCAGAGCAACGACGCGACAAGGCGCGGCCAAATATTATTTCTATTTCTATTCTATTTTATGGTACGATACGAGCTAATCCGTACTGTGTGATAGCAGAACATTGCGGTGACGCTGTTTTTTTTTTATAGAAAATACTTGGTCACGTCGCGTCGCGTGGTGCATTCTTACCTTTACTCTTTAACTTCTCTTCTCTCCTCTCATCTCTTCTCCCCCTTTTTCGACAAATAAAAAAGAAAAAATCTTTAAAATAGACTGAAACTTGCGTTATCTGTGAGCGCGAAGTTGGAAGCCTCATCATAGAATTTAGATAGCTCAAAGGAAAAAATATTGTTATCGTGGCGTAACGTTACTCATCTCTGTGACCCACATTGCTTCAATAAAATCCATGACAAAATCTGTATAAAACCGGTTTTAGTAAGATACATATGTTTTTAATAGCAACCCTGAAATTAAAAACGTCAAGCTATTTTCCGGTTGTCATTCTTCTTTGAGGTTACGGCGATACTGTTGTGAAGGTGCCTATAATTTTTCTAATAAAAATCGAATGTAATCGTGATATGTGCTAAATATTGTGCTGTGATATTCCAGATATTTTGCCTCCAATAATCACTAAGTATATTGTTTGATTTATTTCAGATCACAATGGGGCGCCGTCCGGCGAGATGGTAAATAAATTACAACCCTATTATCATGTTTTCCAAGTGTTTTACATGCATTGATTAGTGATTTTCTAACAATTCTGTAATTTTCAGTTATCGCTACTGCAAAAACAAACCTTACCCCAAATCGCGGTTCTGTCGTGGTGTCCCCGACCCCAAGATCCGTATCTTCGACTTGGGTAGGAAGAAGGCGGCCGTGGACGACTTCCCGCTATGCGTCCACCTGGTGTCCGACGAGTACGAGCAGCTGAGCTCTGAGGCCCTGGAGGCGGGCCGTATCTGCTGCAACAAGTACTTGGTGAAGAACTGCGGCAAAGACCAGTTCCACATCCGCATGAGGTTGCACCCATTCCACGTCATCCGCATCAACAAAATGTTATCGTGCGCTGGAGCTGATAGGTGAGTCCAATTAATTCTGCTCAGTGATGTCTTCATAATCGATTGATTTGACTTGACATGGTGAATGTAATGTGATGATCAGAAGTTGGAATTAGAGAAGAATTTTAGGTATTATTTCTAACATGGATATTATTAAAATATAAAAGCTATTGAAAACATGTTGTTATCCAAATAAGGGAACATAATTTTTAAATTGGTAAAAAGTTCCTGGTATAATGTCCATGGAAATACACAAATACATTGCTTACCATTAAATTCACTACCTAACCTATTACAATCACTTCTTATTGTGTGGCACATTTTTATCATGCTATCACAAGGGATAGACGGCAGTGCTGCACTTTGCTCAGAGGGTATCCTTAGGGGCGGGGGGCTGCTTAGCATCACAATTACAATCACTTAATAACTTTAAATACGGTATTTGACTACTAGTCATTTGAGTGACTTTTTATCAACTGCCAGAAACGATATTTTGTTCTGAAATTGTTCGCGTTACTGGCATGTGACGTCACAGTCTTTGACGAATTTATTTTCGGATTGTATTGAATATAAAATTTAAAATAAACAAAAATATCAGTCCAGTAATATTTTTCGCTATTCTAGGCCATATGCTATTTATTGAATAATATTTTTCAATTTAATTTTGATAGTGTCAAATACCCTATTAATTTGTAAATGGTTCTAACCTTATTTTGTCCACACTGTGATACTAAATCTTCAATATTCTGGAATCTTGTCTAGTTTTAATTAACTTTATGATTCAACTTTACGGACACCACACTATCATTAGTTAAAATTTTAAAAATTCTGACCCTTACAGTAACACTCAGATTGAGAAATCTAATATAAAGTGCATTTTTTCACATTGCAATAGCAATCAGTTTATAATTGGTATTATGAAATATTGGTAGAGAAAGTATTTGGAAAACTTATTTTCACATTAAAAATTTGGTAGAAGGATTAGTTAGGCTAGGTTGCATGCATATTTTCTTTTTCAAGATTGGATCAATAACTTTCTATACTTCATTCCAATAAAAAAAAAAGCAAAAGGTAAACAAAGGTAGTATACAGATGACATTGACATGTGTCAGTTCCATAGGTTGCGTTCCAATACCAAAGATTTCACTCGGGGTGATGCGAATTTTACCCTAAATCGTTCCAAAACCGAGCCGAGGGTAACCGAATGATCGCCTGACAGTTCTCCGTCGGGATTTTGGAACGCCTTCGTGAATGCGATTTTCACTCTGACAAGTGCGATTTTTAACGCTGTTTGATTACCGTTTAAATTCGCCTGACAGTTTATTCGGCGGGAAGTTCATAGTCAATGTCAAACAGACTAAGACATACAAACATTTTATCTTCGGAATTGTTTTGAAATACGATTGCTTGTATCTGCGAAGGTGTTAAAGCCATAAATAAGACAGAATACTACCCAAAAAAGCTAGAAACCTTTCTGAATTATTTTTGATGACGTTTGTTACCCTGTCACTCTGGAATCACTCGCAAGCGTTCCAAAATCATATTTTTTTCTCTTTCTCAAAATAGCTACGTCTCTTTCATTTCTCCGAGTTAAATTCTACCTCACCCTACCTTGGTTTTGGAACGACTTCATAGTAAGTTTGTTTACCTTTTGCTTTTTTTTGATTGGAATGAAGTATATCGATTAACACGTTACGTGCCATCTAAAACATTACTTATTGCCATACTATCTTGCTTATGAAGTATGCCGTACGACGCATATTTGCGGGCAAGTTATGCTCCTGTCTGTATGCCGTTCGACGCACCTGCGCGTTTCCGCGTCTATGCAGCGTGCCGCGCGACGCACCTGCGCGTTTGTAACTAAAATCACATACACGCACATACGCGTCGGGCGGCATACTACCTAGTAGCCATACAAATGTATGAAAACGCATATTTGCGTTGGAGGCATACACTTAAGGAGTTGTAAACGCACAGGTGCGCCCAATGGCAGTTAACGTGTTAATGCTCTGCAAAGCAGTATTTTCTCAGAAAATGTCTTTAAATCTATTTATTAAAAAATACAGGGGCAAATAAATATTTTTATGTGTTTGTTTTAGCATTTTTGATGACTATGATGTATGATAATAATAATGTTTATTGAATAAAAAGTGTACAAATTAAACATAAATTATGAATGAATCAATGTAAAATTTGCATGTCATCCATATTTGCAAAACTGTTATGAAAACTTAACTGGATAGTGAGTCACGTAGAGCTTTAGTTATTTATCAACAATAGGGTAGTTGACTGCATCAACAATTGATTAGGAAATATTGTTCACTAAATAAATAGTTATTTTTTTGGAAAAGTAGTAAACTTACTGACTTGGAATTTCATAACATGTGGTTTGTTTTATTATGTTTATGGGCGGCGGTAATCGCTTACCATCAGGTGATCCGTCTGCTCGTATGCCACCAATCACACAAAAAAAAAATATAAATTTTGTAATGAGTTTGGATTGGAAACAATTATATGACATCAGTTTACTATTTCAAACCCTTTTAGAACAAGTTGTAGTTATGACATTTGATTAAAAGTAACTAGATGACTAGCAGTCAACATCCCTATTCTTTTCTATAGCTCTATAAACCCTAAAGGGCAGAAAAAACAGGTCATAACATAGAAAATAATGATATGTCACCCATTGGAGGTAAAAATTTTGAATGTAGTCAATTGGTCAAAAATGAGCAGGCCTGCAAACTTAAACTTCATGCAAAGTCCTAGGTTCAGAAAACAAAAGGTTTCAACAATATTCTATAACAATCAGTGGTAGGGGATTCTTTTGAATTCATATGTAACAATCCAGTTTTCCGTTGACAGGCTCCAGACCGGGATGCGTGGTGCGTTCGGCAAGCCGCAAGGCACCGTGGCCCGCGTGCGCATCGGACAGCCCATCATGTCCGTGCGCTCCACCGACCGTTGGAAGGCGAATGTGATCGAGGCTCTGCGTCGTGCCAAGTTCAAGTTCCCCGGTCGTCAGAAGGTTAGTAAAGGTTTATGTTGTTACCATTTTATTATTATTATTATACACTAGCAGCTCTATGAGCTGATGCGTGTATATCACTGCACTTTTGTTCTTTAATTATTATTTAAATGTTTGTCAAGTTGTCAATTTCATGAGAGTTTTAAAAAAAAAAAAATTATCTTTAGCATCATCAGCTAGACCTAAGCTACACCTATCTGTCATGAATAAGATCCTGAATACTGGAAATTTGTAACGGATGGGAAGACTGGCTAACCTATTGGTTTAGAAATCTTTGCTATTTTGCCTATGAATCAGAAACTTTCTAATACCATATGTTGCTATGAAAAAGAGCTACAATCACATCAGGTCATGATAGAACCAGTAGTGTTGTCACCTATATTGTTTGTGCACTACGTTATAATGAAAATTCGCTCAATTTAACCTTAATTCTATGCTGTTTATATACTTTCCAATAGACATAACGTAAGCGACAAACGCAGCGCTATACATTTTTGTATAACAAACCTCTCCTTTTCTTTCATTTTTCATTTTGATACAGTTTGTGTTGACAAAAACATTCTACTTTCAGATCTACGTGTCCAAGAAGTGGGGCTTCACAAAGTACGAGCGCGACGAGTACGAGCGGCTGCGTGACGACAACCGCTTCGCCAACGACGGCTGCAACGTGAAGTACCGCCCCGAGCACGGGCCGCTCGAGTCCTGGCGCAAAGTGCAGGTCGAGTTGCACAACGTCTGAGCCGACTGCAATAAACTTGTAAATTAAGCCTTTTGAGTTTCATTTCAAAGTTCTAATTTGCAGTGTCCTTTGTAACCCAAAGTACGCACGAGTGTACTTTGGGTACCGATGTGCCGTTCCCGGGAATATTCCTGTAGAGATATCTCTGTATACATGGATTTGGCCGCCTCCGTTGCGTAGTGGATTGCCGCTCGCTTCACATAAGGAGGTCGCGGGTTCGATTCCCGGCGGGGTCCAACTTTGTGGACTCGGTTTGGTTGGCGGCAGGGCATTTTCTGAGCCCGCCTGGCTAGCTACCACAATCTTATCTAAGTTTTGCCGCCAAACATCAAATGTTAACAGCATTGATGTGTTCCGGTATGAAGATAAGATAGCCAGTTCCCCATTGCGTTGGGGAATCTTCGGCATCATCATCACTTACCACCAGGTGAGATGATGCTAAGGGCTTACCAATTGAGGGTAAAAAAAAAACATATCTACTATAGCGTTGTCTCTGTCTTACGGGAATATTTATACATTTTGCTGGACTATAAAATCAGTTGTAATGGATTTTTTGTAAGCTTGGGGTAACTAACTAACAAACGTTCCCGGCATCGGCACATAGCTATCCCCACCAAAACATCCTCGGTGATGATGTCAGTTTGTCGCGACGGACCTGTATCACGAGGGCGAAGTGTTGATGACATAAAAAATGGAGATCACGCCGCTGACTGAAAGGAGCTGGCTCATACAATAGGTAAAGATGTGCAACAGGAATAGATGAAACGATCAAGATTGATGATGATGCGGTAAAGATGTGCACCAGGAATAGATGAAACAATCAAGATTGATGATGATGCTTTATATCTCTTCTGCCTTGAAGGGGATTGAAGTGATAATTATCACCAATAACTATACCTTGATAATGTCGCTTTCGTTAATGAAATTATCGTTTTTGAAATCCTAATGGACCCACCAGTGGAACCAACAGTCCGAAAGGAAAAATTAAGTTATGATATGAATTAGCAGTAATCTAAGATAACTGACAACGCCGAACGCGTTAAAATCGTAACAACTACCATTTTGCTGTTTTTTTTTTAAGTTTTTGATGATTTTTTCAAAAAGCACAATCAATTTGGATAAAATTTATATGGGACCACCTCTGAAGTATTACCTACCAAACAAAAAAATAATCATCAAAATCAATTAATAATTGACGGAGTAATCGCGTAATATACATACAAAAAGAAAAAAACAGCATACAGTCGAATTGAGAACCTCCTCCTTTTTTTGAAGTCTGTTAAAAATAATGATCTTGATGAATTTTGAACCTGGCCATGTATCTGTCCAGAAGACTAGTGAATAATTGACCACGCTGAATAAAATAAAATACTAATGAATAAAAATAAATACGTTAAAAACAACCGACTTCAATCGCAACTACTCCAATTTTGATATGTTTTTGTTGATTTTCTCAAAAACATCTTAATCGATTTCGATAAAATTTATATGGGACCACCTGTGAAATATACCCTTTTAAACAAGAAAAGAATTTTCCAAATCGGTTCAGGCGTCTTCGAGTAATCGGTGAACATACAAGATTCCGACGAATTGAGAACCTCCTCTTTTTTTTGAAGTCGGTTAAAAAAATATGGTATTGTGGTAATCTGTATTAACTTGCTGCTGGAAAATAGCGAAGGATAAGTACAAAAAACGTTTTGCTTTCATTTAACTTGTAATCAATAAGCACTAGTTTTATGTAAATATTAGTATCACAATTTCATTGTACTGATCAAATTCAAAACATCGCTTAGTTACCTAAAGAACGAGTCAATGGATTTTGAATGACAAGGCAATTTGTTCTTCTTTACAGGAGAAGCTGTCTTCCGCTTCCTCTTCACACTGCTTCCCATTAAGTAACTTGGAGGCGACTTTTTGTTTATTTCTCTGCTCAACTTCTGTGCTTCGTGAAAATCTGAGTGCTCAGCAAATTTTTCAACGGGAATTCTTTTACCACATTCCGAACATGTTTCTGTTGGAATACTGTCATCTACTTTTACTAGGAAACTTGCGATTGACGCCGATTCTACCTTAGGTTCTTCGATTTTTCTTCTTTTATCTTCTGCTTTAGCAATTGGTTTTTTCTTAGTCTCTCTTTTATCTTTAATTTCTTGTCTTACCCTTTCTCTTTCTTCTTCACGCAGTTTTAGAGCCAAATGGTAATCTGAATGAGTTTCAAACATGTCTACAGCTATGGATTTCTTACATTCAGGGCATTCAAACATATCTGGTTCTTGTGGTGATGGAATTTTGGATCTATCTTCTGCAGCTTCTGATTGAATATCGTTTTCAGGGTCTCCCACTTTAGATTTGAGTAAATCTCTAATGGTGTCCACATGTGAAGTATCTTTGGGATCATCTTCAAATAACGCAATGCTTTTGTTGATTTCCATTTCAATGGTTGCACCTGAGTACTCTGTGTCGTTACTGTCATCACCACTGTTACTAATTTTACAAATGGGAGTAGTTGGACGGATGTTGTCTTTATGAAAAACAGTATTAGTTGGACTTGTTTCTGTTGATTTAGCTTCCTTTTTTATTCCCCCGTTCAAGAATTTTGCAAAGAAAGATTCCTGTTTATCTAATCCTGATTCTAGTAAAGGGCTTGGAGTGGCACTTTTTCTGTTTTCTGTCAAATCTTTTGTTGTATTTTCCTCTTTCACTTCAGTAATATTTCCTTTTGCACTACATTGCAAGAATTTCTTCATAATATAGTCTTTACCGTCATTATTTACGCATTTCTTTTTGTCATTTGTTTCATTTACTTGTGGTAAAGTTTCCTCTTTACCTTTCACTTGGTTTTTCTCTGTTTTTGCACCATCATGTAAGAATTTCTGCATAATATTATCTTTGCTTTCATTCTTTTTTTCATTAGTATCTTTTGTTTTAGTATCTTTTGTTTCTGTTTGTTTTACATTATCTTTAGGTTTTTTCTCTGAAACATTTGCTGAGCCAGCAGCAAAAAAGTCAACAATTTTCCTAGTTTTCTTGCTTTCCGAATGGTCTTCGAACTTTCCTACACTGATTCCTAGAAACTTGATGATGGCTTTGAGTTTTCTGTTAGCTTCGCCATCTGCAACCGTAATGTTTAAATTAGTAAATGATTATATGCAATGCCCAAAAAAGGCGATCAATCACCCTACTCTCTCTTTAGACTTGGAAATCTTAAAACTTGAACTCGGTGAATTGTGCGGGTGTCATATTTTATTATTTCATCATGCGCTATGAAGCGCGAGAAAGGTTCCTTTCCTCAGACAATACTTTCCTACAATTATCTTTGTTGTACATAGTGTAGTTATACTTATAACAGGGAATGGAACTTGATCGATCGCCTTATGCGTACAAGTTTATGTAACTAACGTTATTAAACCATTTCATTACCTTTCACCTTCGCTCCTTCAGAAGTATCCATAACCAGCTCCAACGCTTTACTTGCGAAGAAATCTCCACACAACTCATCATCAGCTACAAAATTATACGATCTCGAACTGCTAGTATCCCTCGCATTAGGCAGCTGCATGGTAAAACTGACTACCATCTGCTTCGGCGTCCTATTGTTCTCCAATGCGTCCTTCTCCAGTCTGTCCTCAATCTCGTCTCCGAGGTCTTTGAGCCACTTTCTCAAGCTCTCGAGGTCATGCAGGGCGCTTTTGCCGCGCAGCTGTTTGCAGCAGCCGATGCTCTTCGGGTTGAATCTCGCCTGGACTGGCTCTAAGTCGATACCGCGGGCTATGTTGTAAAGCCACGTTCTGGAATTCATGAAATGCGATAGGTATTGGAGATAGTTAGGTCTGGCAGGAATTAAATCCGGGATCAGTTTTTCGACCGTAGGCCTACCCTGGATCTATTGATACTGGTTCAGGACTGTATGGTCACAGATGGACATAAAACCGGTATTCAAAGAAGGTACAGCAATTAAGAGTCAAATTGGGTGGAGGCGGGGCAATATCGTCTCGTAACTTACAAACCTCGTCAATTAGCAATTGGAAATTGGAGAACGCTAATCAGTCTTCATCGCCAAAGGCTTAAGCCAGCTTAAACCTATGCCGAAACTAGCAAAAAGACCGTAAAGCTGGCTGTATATCATTATTTCGGACATAGAAGACTTTGTTTTAAAAACTTTGGTAACATTGTCTTCACGAACTGCAAACGTCTCAAGATCAAATCCAGTAACACAGACCCATGATCGCTTAAATAATCATGAACTAAATGACCGACTACCCACCCATTCTTTTCATCAAATCTTGCTTGCAGTTCTTTCTCAGAAAATCCTTGCAGTTCTCCCATTTTGCTGATTTTTAGTAATTCGCAAACCGTGTCACCAAACTTGCCTCCCAAATGTTTCACCTTCTTGACTGATAAAGTCCTGCAAACATTGTTAATGCACATTAAAAACAGAATCTGCTAAAGGAATAACAAATCAAGAATACACACAAAAAATACAGGAATGGAAAATCTCTCTCTTTGTCTATCCCCAAGGAATAAAGGGCAGTTGCCCGGTGTTGCACTTAGCATCACTCGCGGATATGTGTGGGGCATTTAAAAACACGTACAGTAATACACATTTAATAAGGCTTGCCGATGTACCTGCGCAGTAGACAATATTTTAATTACGCGGGAAACTGATGGTCCAATCAAGTAGCTTCATTGTCACCCGCTCTTACCCGTTCCGAAAATCTCTGCCGCTATTGGCTGATTGATTTCGCGCCTGATTCAATGAAATTGTCAGCTGTCAGAGAGCTGTCACCGTGCGTTGATTGTTTCGGGTGTTTCCGTCGATGTTTTGTTCTTGTCTGCGCGAACGAAGATTACCGACGCGCCTTATTTTTTGTGTACTACTGTACTACTATTTTCCTTCAAAATTAAAGCAATGTTGGTATGTTGTTTAAAAGACATAATTGCTACATTGGCCGGGATTCGAAAACAAAAATAACAATGTGATAAAAAATATGTTTGCTTTTAATTTTTTGGAGTATTTATCTTAAAATATACTTACTTGTAAAGTATATTGATGGAGTGTTTGGGCAAGATGGTCTGTTTATTTGGTTTGTTCATTCCACAAACGAGTTTGGCCAATATTTTGTTATGGGCTATGCCTGCTGAGCAGGTGTATCCTAAAATCGTAAAAAAAAATACAATAAATATGTCTGGCATTTTAAAAAGTTATGCGCGGATGAGTTCCTTGCGGAAAGTTGTTCAGTTTCAAGTAGAAGCCCCATATTATTATTATTATTATTTGAAAACAAGCAAATAAACAAAGTCTTTATTATCTTTTACTATCCATGTAATTTGTATGAAAGCCAAAGCCTTTATGTAGCCTCAATCGATCAAATTTTACCTGTTTCCTTAAACACAGCCGCTCTGATGTCACTGACGATGACTGCGCCGACCAGCAACCGCTTCGCATGTTCGTAGTCAAAGTCTATGGAGTCGCTACCGTAAGAGCGGACGTCTGATACAAAGTTCTCTATACTCTCATAGCCAAGTGCAAATGTGTGCGGGATCAAACTTGTGTTCACTGTGTTTATGTTTAATGTTCTGAGTCTCTCTTCGACCTGGAAGATGTCAATATAGAACTATATAGGGTGACTTTAAATTAGTTCTTGATACGAAAGGCTATGAATTTGGCCGGTCAGTTAATCGATTTGTATGGAGATACCAAAATTTTTTTGCGATTTGACTATAGGTTTCTTAGGGAAAGTTGTTTGTTATCATGAGCACATTCATAGCCTTTCGTATCAAGAACTAATTTAAAGTCACCCTATATAATATAATATAAAGTTGACAAATTGGATCTTTTTGGAGGAGACATATAATAGATTGTAAGAGCATCCAGAGAATTATACATATAGGGATGGTAATTTTCCATGGAAACATACTTTTTAAATCTGAGATACAAACATTTGATGTAGTCATGACATGACCAGACAACTACTACAAGGCGCGGATCCAGGATTTCGTTCAGGGGCGGGCAAAATTTCAGTTTGCCCTTATTTATGAAACGGTTAATGGTATTAAGGCTTTGCCACACCAAAAGCAGGTCAGTAGCAGCGCAGTTTAAATGCGGGCCCGCGCATGTTGTAATACAAGAAATTATATGAAGTACGTCACACCTAATTTGAACGCGGGCCCGCGCTCAAACTGCGCTGCGCCGCGCCGCTCTGCAAGTGCCGGACGACAAACCGGGCAGCGCGAGCGCGGGTCAGAAGCAGCGCAGGCGCGGCGCGGCGCAGTTTGAACGCGGGCCCGCGCTGCTGTATAACTATGGCAACCATGTTAGCATGCCACACCGGGGGCGGGGCGGTCGCCGTGCAGCGCAGCGCGGCGACGCGGTTACACAGCAGTTGTATTTTTTTACAACCGCTTGATGGATTTAAACGAAAAAAAAAATCGAATTAATGCGTGGGAACAAAAATATATACGATTTTCGAGACAAATATTATAGAAATGTAACATTCAAGTAAAATTCTCTTTTTTGACTTAGAGCCAAAAGCAGCAAGAATCCGTTCGACATCTTGCAGCCAACTAACCTCCACCCGTCAACGTCACACTGAACGCGGTTTTAACGCGGGCTCGCGTTAAAACCGCGTTGGAACTGCCGTCTGCATTCAGTGTGCCGTCTCCCGCGCTGCTACTGACCTGCTCCGCGTCTGACCTGCCTTTGGTGTGGCAAAGCCTTTAGATCGTTAATACATATAAAAAGTCGTGAGCGCAGCAAGCGCGAAATTTTATGAAGAGTTAAGAAATGCCTCTATTTATTTCATTTTACAGAAGTTTTAGTACTTCGGTCAGGCTTCAGGGGGGGAGGGGCAATTGCGCCCATTGCCCCCCCACCCTGGATCCGCGCCTGACTACTACCATCTAACTAAATGAAATTCATTGGTCATGACTACTTATGACGTGTCAACATACAATGCTAACGATAGCGAAGACGATTGTAATGAGCTCAAAACGATTAAATAATGAATAAAGTACAATAAACCCCAAAGAATAAGTAATAATAACGAAAGATTAAATAACACATATACTGCAAAATTACTAAATAATACTGTAATAATATCATTGGAGGTGCATAAATCCAAATTAAAAACTTACAGGTGCTGTGATGTCCAAGTAAGCTTCATCAATAGAAGCTCTTTCAAGTAAAGTTGTGAACTTTTGCAGAATCATCGCCACTTCCTTGCCAGCATCCCTGTATCTGAAAATATTAAGATTATTCAAATAAAAGTTTAGACAGAAGGTTAATAATCATAGCATCATACGATTGATAGAAAATAACTCAATATTTTTATACAGGGTGTTAGTTTCATGAGTAGAAGCCCAGGTTTAAATAGTATCAGCAAATGTTTTAACACCTTAATTAGTATGAAAAAGGCCTATGTAAAGGTTTATTTCGTTTTTTTTTTTTTTTTTTTTTTTTTTACAATATTTTCCCTTTATTCTATACTTGATTCTGAGTAACTACTTAAAATTTTAAACACACTTTTTTAACAACCTGTATTTTTTTATTTATTTATTTTGTAGAAATTTTGTAGAATACTCAGGTCTTCTGCAGTGTAAGTCTCATTATTATTTATTATATCTACTCACTTGGAGATATCAGCCTTCCCTCTCTGACACGGCACTGAGGGTAACACAATTTCTGGACACTTCTCCTTCGCTTCGTCGCCCCTCATGTGTCTGGTCACACCCATAGCACGGGCTACATAGTTTACTGCTATAATCCTACAACAATTCAACAATTGTCTATGAATGATTGTGTTTACATACGTGGAAGATGTTTGGAGTGCATTTAGAGGTGTCCACAAAAAAAAATATTTTTTTTGCCATACAAAGAGCAAAGTTTACATAGTAAGCATTCTACAATGCTCCTTAAGATTGCTGCCTGGTTAGATAAATTTATGAACAAAAAATCCAACAAGATCAGCAGTAAATAGATAAAAATGTACGTAAACAATATTGTAGGTTAGGTTATAATGATAAGCGAAAAATACTACGAAATTACTGTGCACTTGTACGGAACTTACCCTCCGCCTTTCCAAGGGTTGTATTGCACCACAGCAATTGGTTTGCCTTTCAAATCTGAGTCTAATTTCTCTTCGACTTGGCAATAAAAGCAGTCCATATCGATTAACACTACAACTCTGTTTTCTTGGTCCATAATGGACAAACAAAGCCACCGACAGCTTAAAAATTATCTGAACATTCGTTCCAACAATAAGGAATACGTTTTTTAATAAAAATTATCGGAATATTATTTAAATTTATTGAAAAAATATATTTGCCGTTCCCGCCGACAACAGTGTGAGAGTGTGACATTGACAAGTAAACATCCCAATCAGCTGTGAATAGCGATGTACACATGTACACAAACAGACATGTTTATATCGAGTCTATCGATTATAATGAAATAAATCTCGAAAGAATAAAGGTCTTTTATGAGCTGAAGTTAACCAAATCTAGTTCTATACCTTTTTTTCTTAAATGTTTAACTATGGTTTGAGGGTAACTTCACTCACTCCTGAAGAACACGAGACCGGGCTCTGTACATAATAAAAATATGGCTTGCTAGCTTGTCATAAAGTCCTGACTTACAAATTGAACTCGAAACCAATCGGCAATGCTATCATTTTAGTGATAGGAAGAGTTATTCCTGGATTATAGCATACACCTTCAAAAGGATAAACATACTTAAAAAACGTCGGGCTAAACGACGGAAGGAGGTTCGGGCTTCTCGAAGGAAAGATGGGTCCACTAAAGGAGATGCATACAGGCCACACCAGTAACGAACCCATTATTGGTACACCGACAGACAGATCGATGGTCAGATCGACCGCGTATCTTCTCGACGAACAAATTGGAATAAAAATGGATAAGCCAACTGTCAGACTTAACGCAAAAGGGGACCCAGGGAAGTAGAGGGATATGCAGATTACTGGACCAAGAGCTAAACCAAACAATTTTTTAAGTGGTAGGTCACTCTGAGCACCTAGCGACACAGTGTGACGAAAAGGTTTCAGCAGATACAGACAGTTACTATCATTACAAGTTGTATCGTTCATATTTGTAACTTTTCATATACAAATGTCTGGAGAAGCGATGCTGGGTACAGTTATTCCTTCCTTCTTTTCTATTTGGCATTCCACATCAATAAATTCTTTACACTCATTATTTTGCACGTGAAGATTGTATTTACCAAGGAGAAAGGTTCTTTTTTATGAACTTTGAGATTATATGTTGGATATTATGTTATCTGTAGTCTTCATTTTCTTGCGTCTTTTAATGATGTTTGTTTACAATTATGTTTTGTTTACCTGAAACATTGTGCTGCGTGTATAAAATCGTTAATAAACTACAGATATTTTGTAAGAACAATAACATTAAGTACATACTACCATTACTCTGTTGCATCTAAAAATATAAAACACAAACCTGGAATTTATATTTGAATAACAAAATAGGCGGAACTGACATTTCACTAGTGATGTGAACAGGATACATTATGGTCGACTAAGTTTAAAACTCTTTCACCAAACTCATGGAGATTACTGAAGGTTTTCTAAAGATATAAAACCGCCTCCGTAGCATAATGTCTATTCCGTTTTGGTAAATAGGAAAGCATTCTAAAAGCTCGCCTGGCGATGGTTCGGACGGCTTTCAGTTGTTCCTCATAACGTTGGTTCTGGAAGAACGGCTCAGCTCACGCTAGGACTCATCATTAGCGTTCAACCTTTTCATTTTCGATATCATCAAGATAATTAGTATCAGGAAAACTCATTGGTATCAGGCAGGTGATATTATCCAAAGGCTTACAAAAAATACCACCAAGTTTTATCAAAAAAGTTATTTTTATTATTTAAAACCCTTGTCCATAAGTGTTGTTCCATTTCACGTAGACTCCTAGATCGTCCTGCGACACGCTCGGACGCACTCGTTGGAGGGCGTTTTTGAAATCCTGCAGGTTGACTGGGCGGACCTGATAGGAGAAACAAGAAATCGTAACTGTAACAATCGTAATTTTTTTTAAGTGCTTGTAAGTTACTACAAATAAAATAATTTCTTTTCTATTCTTAATACAAAGTGTTAAGGCTTAAATCATTTACATCCTGCCCCAATCCAGACTTTTACAGGACTCTGTGATAGTGTACAAGTTCCGCGTGGTAGGAACTTTGTACTAGGTAGAAAAAAAAGACGATTTAAAAGTATGTGCAAAACATCTACTTAAATAAAAAACATTTTGAATTTTGTCAGACAAATCATAAAATGTTGAAACACGCGAAATTTCCCAGTCGGTCGTGAACGTGTCCATTACTGCAGCGGAATGTTGTAGCTAATAAGAATGTGAGTATAATAGGGAATTAGAGCATCATTAGGACTAATTGTGCGCCAGCAGCGGAATTTGTGCGTCTTATAATTTCGGAGATATTCATTAAAAACTGATTCCGCCAGGGTCACGTTCCCCCAGCGGCATGATTTGGAAAAAGACGGTCTAGCTCATAACAAAGTACATGACTGAGTAGCTTTCGTCGTGTTATAAATGTGCGCAAATAGCGGAATTTGTGCATCTTACGGTTTTCGAATTATTCAAGATTCCGCTGCAGTAACGTTTTTGGGTTTTCTGTATCTCGAAAACGGCTGATAGAAGAAATTTCGAAAAAAAACCACTAGTACACCTTAATTTGTGCGTAATTTGAGCAATGTTAGATTTTTGAAAATTATGATATTTTTTTAGTAATTAATTTGTTTAGAAAAATCAGGAAATTCTAATTTACAAGGAAACGAATGAAGTTGCAATCGAATAAAGAGCACTCAAATATTCCTCTAGTAGACCCTAATAATATCTGCAATTGTGGATTGTATTATCCAGTCAATTAGTGAGATATACCATTTAATTACGAAATTAATTTAGCGAAATTTTAAAGATTGAATTCAGTGCTTCTATAAGACTATGAAACATGAAATTTTACATAAAATTAGAGCGTCCTGCTAGCAAGCTTTCTTGTAAGTTTCAGCTTTGAATAACGTTGATTTAAAAAGATTTACCCAAAAGAAGAAAGAACGAACATTTTCCCTATAACCCGACCAAATTAGAATGTATACGCGAAAGCGGCCGCGCCATACAAAAGGATAACCTTCTTAAATGAAAGGTATATTGAAGGAAGCTTTGTAAGTACAGTTGCGTGCAAATGTTTTATTGACGATTGTTTTCTTAGTACCTACGTGCTCGTATAGCGGCTGGGACGAACTTATTATAAAAGATACTTGTAATAAGATTTCTAGATAGTAAGTATCTTATCTAAGTCTTGCCGCCAAACATAAATGTTAACAGCACGGATGTGTTCCGGCATGAAGATAGCCAGTTCCCCATTGCGTTAGGGATTCTTTGGTAAGCCCGCTTCCATCATCGGCATCATCATTACTCAGGTGAGATGATGCCAAGGGCTAAAAACAGGATTTAAAAAATCAACATTAAGTAGTGTTTAATTTGTAGCATATTGATTAATAGTTCGAGAAGGTTAAAATAAAAATTAAAAAGAAGAATGAAACAATGAAGAGTTCTGAGAGAAGAAGGAAGAGATCTGCTTAAATCTGCCACACTACGTGGAACCCTGATATTATGGATAATTATGTATATGGTTCACCTACATAAAATTAATAAACGGGAAATTCCCGTACTACCTTGCATGAAACAAAAGTTGCTAGCTCAGAACCTAATTAAAATTATTTTCTAGTTAGCAAGTCATAAAAAAAAATATAACTTTTCTATTGCTATTTAAAAAAAGTATTTCCTTGAAAACTGCCAAAAACTTTTTTAAATCGTCAGCTTATTTTGCCTGAGTTAAAATTTAGTAGCCAAATCTGCCCAAATGGCAGAAATCTGCCACATGGACGGGTGCACATCTGGACGGGTTTCAAAAACACGGGAACTTGCGCGACGGGGTGAGCTCATCACCTGTACCCGTGCCCCGGGGGCTACCTGTGTGAGGAGCGCAGCTCAGTTCAAAGCGATAAGATAAACACTTTGATCAGAAATTAACAAAGCATTGATTTGATTATATCTGCTTTGCGAGAAATATACCTCAACACATAGAGGTAATAAAGTACTAATTACTTCTATGCTATTCTATGGTATGGTATTTGTTCTATGGTACTAGGTAGAAAAAAAATATTGACGATTTAAAAGCATGTGCAAAGCATCTACTTAAACATTTTGAGTTTTATGCCGATACATCAAAAAGTTTGTTGTTCAATTGTCGATGTTACCCGATTTTAGTTAATTTAAATACGACGCCAAATAATAAAACATATATTAACATCATATCAAAAAATTTTCTGCTTAATTGTCAAATTAGTTCTGGTTGTATGCTACCAATTTAGGAAGGTTATCCTTTTGTATGGCGCGGCCGCTTTCTCGTATACATTCTAATTTGGTCGGGTTATAGGGAAAATGTTCGTTCTTTCTTCTTTTGGGTAAATCTTTTTAAATCAACGTTATTCAAAGCTGAAACTTACAGGAAAGCTTGCTAGCAGGACGCTCTAATTTTATGTAAAATTTCATGTTTTATAGTCTTATGGGAGCACTAAATTCAATCTTTAAAATGTCGCTAACTTTATTACGTAATTAAATGGTATATCTCACTAATTGACTGGATAATACAATCCACAATTGCAGATATTGTTAGGGTCTACTAGAGGAATATTTGAGTGCTCTTTATTCGATTGCAACTTCACTCGTTTCCTTGTAAATCAGAATTTCCTGATTTTCTAAACAAATTAATTACTAAAAAAATATCATAATTTTCAAAAAACTAACATTGCTCAAATTACGCACAAATTAAGGTGTACTAGTGGTGTTTTTTTTGAAATTTCTTCTATCAGCCGTTTTCGAGATACAGAAAACCCAAAAACGTTACTGCAGCGGAATCTTGAATAATTCGAAAACCGTAAGATGCACAAATTCCGCTATTTGCGCACATTTATAACACGACGAAAGCTACTCAGTCATGTACTTTGTTATGAGCTAGACCGTCTTTTTCCAAATCATGCCGCTGGGGGAACGTGACCCTGGCGGAATCGGTTTTTAATGAATATCTCCGAAATTATAAGACGCACAAATTCCGCTGCTGGCGCACAATTAGTCCTAATGATGCTCTAATTCCCTATTATACTCAAATTCTTCTTAGCTACAACATTCCGCTGGCGTAATGGACACGTCGTGAACAGAATTTTATAAGAAATCCATTCCCCGTTCTTTGTCAACTCTCTGACCTCATGTACAGCTCGCGTCACGTAAAAAGAGCGCTGGCGGGCGTTTCGAGGGCAGAACAGTTCACTCTGACAACAGGATAGCTTAATATAAATCACGTAAGTGTGAAAGAGAGGGTACTAAACAATTGCTGTCAGAGTGCATCCTCGGAACGCCAGCCAGCGCTCTTTTTACGTGACGCGAACTATACTGTTTTATGGACCTAGTATGAATTATTACTGTACTATACATGTATTAAAGGTCCGTGTAAAGTGGGCATGTTCTTTTTTTTATATAGGCACAACATGGCCAACGGCCTATCGGAAGGGTAATGGGTACCTTCGCTTGTTTTTACTCACATAATATTATTATTTTGTATTGGATAGCAAAAAGGCTGACGGTTCACGTGATGAATAGTGGTCACCGCCGCCTATGGGCGTTTGCAACACCAGGGGTGCTATCAATTCTTCAAAACCTTTCAAACCTATCTTGAAGAGTCTCATGCTGTAGACCTCAGGGAAAACCTCGGATGGAAGCTCATTACACAGCTTGAGGGTCTAGGTAGGTACACAGGTACAATCTTAATAAAATCGATTAAAACACTTTTAATGCCTTGTAATAAGAACGGAAAACACGTAGAATGAGACGAAATATGATAATTGTGGTGACTTCGTATACACCAGTCCTTTGTTCTCATAACATCAGAGTCTCAAAATAGCAGATTCTCAAAAAAGTCAAGTCAAAAGTCAAATGTTTGTTTTATTTAAATAGATGTGTTGTACACATACTTTTAAATCGTCTTTTTTTTTCTACCCAGTACAAAGTTCCTACCCCTCGGAACTTGTACACTCATAATATGATGTTCTCTTAATAGCTGAAATTGTACATTTATCTAATGAGTCATGTATGACTGACTCGGTGGCTAAGTGGTTAGCGATCCTGACCCCTGATCCGAGAGTCGCGGGTACGATCCCCACACAGGGCAAACTTTTCTGTGACGAGCAGAATTGTTTGCTCTGAGTCTGGGTGCATTATATCTATATATGTATGTATTTAAAAGTATATGTGTATGTATATCAGTCTCTGGTTCCCAAGATACAGGGAATCCTAGTTTGGGGCCAGATGACCGTGTGTGATTTGTCCCGGATATTATTATTATCTAGAGAAATGCAGTACCTGGTCCCTGGTTATAGCGGCGATGGCGGGCGGCGGCAGTGCTCGCACGGGCCCCATGGCCGCCTCCGCGCACAGAGAGCGCATGTCCGCGCCGCTGTAGCCCTCTGTCAGCGACGCCACCTCGCATATCTCTTGCTCGGTTAACTCGTTTGACTCGTTTTTGAGGAGGTTCGTTATGATTTGCTGGCGAGCCTGGGGGTAGATGATACAGTTGTATAGGGTAAAAAAAATATTCGATTCGCTCCCATTAACTTCTACTCATAAAACTGAACAAATTTCCCCGAGAAACCTCTGCAATCGGAGCAAAAAAGTTTGCAGCAGCAGCATCACTCTCATGCTAACATCATAGCAGGTTACAGTGAAACGATAATTTTACTTTAAGATCTGTATTTATATTTACCTGTAACTGCAATAAAGAATTTTGAATTTGAATTTGAATTTAAAAAAAAAAATTACGTTGCTTACCCAACTTTGTGTGAAAATGAAAATATTTTATTCGAAGTAGGTAGCAGTGTACACTTTTCGAACGTCATTCTTTTATCTACCTAAAACGAGGTTCCTACCACTCGAAACTCGTATACCCACCGTTTCGGGAAGTGTTTGCGGAGTGAGAAGAAACGGCGGGCCCTAAAGAAACTCCCTCCAACACATTTTTTTTTTTTTTTTTTTAAGTCTTATATTCTATTACATCTTAATGCTAGATCAATAAATGAATTATACAATGTCATGTCTGTGACGGATTTGAATAAGGGAACAACTTTACTAAATTTCATAAGATCCGGGAATACACCACTATCTATGCATATATTAAAAAGAGAAGCAAGATAAGGGGCTATAGTATCAATAACCGACTTTAACAAATTAACAGACATGCCCCATAAATCTTCAGTGTTTTTAAGTTTAAGTGACTTAAAGGTTTTTACAACTGTATAAGGGTAAATTTTTCTAAATTGAAAACATTCTTTACACTGATCTACATTTTCAGTCAGTAAACGTTGGGCGAGTACCGGCGACGAGTCAAGGCTTTCCGTTTTTTTGATGGGAATATCAGTAAAAAAAGTTTCAAATTCTTCTGTTACATCCGGTATTTTTGATATTAAGCCGCGATCTGTTTGAAGAATGTAGTCTTCCTTACGCGGTTTTGTTTTGTGTGAAGAGTTAAATTATTTTTATTCCGAAAGCATATGAAATTGTGTCAGTCTACAAGCTTCGAGCGACGACGGAAACAAAATATATGAAATTGAGTGTCAGTTCTCAAGTTTCGAGAGACGACGGAATCATAATAATATATGAAAGTTTGTGTAACTCCTAAAGTTTGCAGAGATGACATAAACAAAGTATGTGCTGTATTGTGTGTAAGTCCTCAAGTTTACAGAGATGATGTACGAAACAAACCCTTTTTTCAGCTTTATTTCCTACGTCATCTCTGTAAACTTGAGTACTAACACACTAACTGTGAATGAGTGGAGCGTCAGCAGTCCTCGAGTTTAGAGAGGCTTATTTATCGACAATTGAAAAAGTCCTCCGTTATGTAAGCAAGCAGACTAGCCGACGTAAACAAAATATATGAAATACGTATATCTCAGCTCTTAGTGCTTAGGGCCACTGCGCACCTGTGCATCCGGCAGCGGCACGTAGAGGCGCTTGACGAGGCGGCGGCGCGCGGCCTCGTCCAGCTCGTGCGGCCGGTTGGTGGCGCCCACCACCAGCAGCCGCTCCTCCTCGCCTGCCGCCACACAACATACTGCTTTACAGGTGCCCACGGGCCAAAGACAGCCCATTTTATAGGTGTCCATGGGCCAAGGACAGCCTGCTTTATAAGGACCCATGGGCCAAGGACAGCCTGCTTTATAAGGACCCATGGGCCAAGGACAGCCTGCTTTATAAGGACCCATGGGCCAAGGACAGCCTGCTTTATAAGGACCCATGGGCCAAGGACAGCCTGCTTTATAAGGACCCATGGGCCAAGGACAGCCTGCTTTATAAGGACCCATGGGCCAAGGACAGCCTGTTTTATAGGGACCCATGGGCCAAGGAAAGCCGTATTTGTAAGGACCCGTGGGCCAGACAGCCTGCTTTACAGATATCATGGAACTGAACAACTTTTGTAAAGAAAACAATAGCCAATTCGCCAAAAAATATAGTTGTCAGTTGATCGATCAGCTGATCCAAGTGTTAGAGAACATAGAAGGTCAAAATTCCACGTACAGTGGGGTGATATGGTTTTTTAATGTAATTGGATGAAAAGTGTGGTGAAGTTTATATGAAATATTAAATCTCTAACGGATTTGACGGACCATCTCGTTAGCAACCCGTATCGTTCTTATTCAGGGTCACGATCCTCGTCCCAAGGTTAAGCCACACCCCTCACACGGGGAAAAGTCCAGACTGGTGGAGGTTGTGGGGCTAGTGGACAATCCGTGTTAGAAGTTTTTCAAGTCGCTTATAAAGCGTCCGACATGGCTTAACCAATACCATCTACTGATTGCAGCCGGTAGCGACGGCTTAACGTGCCTTATATTGCCATCGATTAATTTAAATATAAATAATATTTCCTTATTTATCAGACAACATAGTGAACACTGCACAATGGTATTAGTATCAAAACGCCTACCAGTGGCCGCGCCGTCGAATTGCACCAGGAACTCAGTCTTGATCCTGCGAGTGGCTTCGTGTTCACTGTCGCTTCGCTGAGTCAGCAGCGAGTCTATCTCATCTATGAATATTACCTGTAAAAAGATATTTATGTACTGATGCAGAAGAAGCGTGTTGTCTAACAAATGTGTGTGATTTTTTGACTGAATTAAAGGCTTTGGTATTTTATGAACAGCTAAATTATTATCGTATTTATTAAGTAGGTGTACGGAAGTGGAACTAAAAGAGTATTTACAGATTAATTTTAAAAAAATATGTAAAAAAGACCATTCACAAAAATAAACATCTGGTATTTCCTTTTTTTTTGTTCTATTAAAATTATTTTGATCAGCTTATACATTTAATGAAGCGTCTGTGTTAATTGGTCATCATCTTTTGGTCTTTCTTGGTAAAGTTTCTAACACATAAAATTGAAACATAGGACTAACGGTCCATTGGATGGGCATACAGAAAACCAGGATTGTAGCAGCATCTGTCTGTTACAACTAATGCTGAGTGTGGGACACCTTTTTGGTGTCACTGCACTTACATTTATTTACTTTTTGCTTAGCTTACAAGTAATTTCCTTCGTAATTAGGTGTTGTGTTTGTGAAACTGAATAAATATGTTTTGAATTTAAATTTGTGTGGAGGCACTAGGCAACCACCGTGTCTATACCTTGTTGATAGGACGGTCAAATGTGCCACACGATAAGAGAGATAGAGAGAGAGAGAGAGAGAGAGAGAGAGAGGGTTAATGTGTGTCACTCACGGCGGGCTGACGGCACCGCGCCACGGCGAAGAGCGCACGCACCATCTTCTCGCCGTCGCCGATCCACTTGGAGGTGAGCGACGACGCCGAGATGCTGAAGAACGTGGCGTGGCACTGCGCCGCCACGCACTTGCCTGCCCGGTGACCGAACATTCATATCTCATTTATATTGTAAATGCGAAAGAATGCATGTTTGTTTATTTGTTCCGCTTTCACGAAAAGGCGACGATGTAATTGGCTAATTCAAGGATACGAACCTCAGCACTTGTCGATATCAAATTCAAGTTGAATCTATTTGAACCATTCTAACTTAAACTCTGCATTGCTAGAATAAACTAGTAGGGTCTTTGAATAGAAACGACAAAGTCAGTTTTAATAGATACAGATACAGATGTTTATTGATAACTCTTTGTTACACGTCATACTTATTGAACATTACAGATATTGTTAACTTATTTATTATTACTAATTTTCAATTTCATAAATTCATTAAGTTCGTAATACTGTTTTTCAAGTAACCAATTCTTTAATTTAATTTTGAAACTCGCGGCGGAAGGTGCATCTCTTACCGATTCCGGCAGTCTATTGTATACAGAAGGCCCCAGCATATAGACGGAGCTTTCTGATTTCGATTTGAATACTATACAATCTAATTATATGTTTCTAAACATTGTAAATGTTCACGCAATTCTTCTCTAATTAAATCGCCCACTCCACGTCCATACTAAACCTTCCAGCATAAGTTAGTCTTGCTTCGTAAGAAGTTTTCCTACTTGCATAGTTCAGTTAATAGTGGCAGTACGTACCTATGAGAGTCTTGCCGGTGCCAGGCGGTCCAAACAGCAGGATGCCTTTGGGCGGGCGCCGCAGCCCCGTGAACAGGTCTGGCCGCAGCAGTGGCCACACAACCGCCTCCTGGATAGTCGCTTTCGCCAGCTGTAGGCCTGCTATATCTTCCCAGCCTGGAGAAATACACATAAGGCTCTCACACACACTCCAACATGTACACAATCAGAACTTTTAGCAAGTACCACCCCCAAGACCACATACAGAATATGTATGCTAGTTTTTGTTCAAAAATATGAATAATTCCTCATCCAAAATTCATTTGCACCCACAATAATTATCATCAAAATTAAAAACAAATTCCAAAAATGATACTCAAACTTACCAATTGGTGCACCCTTATCAATGATTTCACTTTCAATCAACTCAATCATTTTTGGGTCAATGTGCTTCAGACTCTCATCAGTGTATGTTGGTTCTTGACTCTCTTGTTTTTCCCTGGTAAATAACAGAGCACAAAAAGGCAATTAACTAACTTTACCCAATCTCACTTAATAGGTATGTTTGTTTGTTTGTTCCACTTTCACACCAAAAAACATAGGATACTTTTTGTTCCAGACAACGCGACGGTTCCTGGAGGAATGGCTAAAACTGACATTTTTACTCTGTCACTAGGTTGAGCCGTTGGACCCAATTCTGAAGTCCACGCAGAAGTCGCGGGCGGAAGCTAGTTGTAGATAAATGTATCTTATATCAATCTGGAGATGAAGTCAAAACAATGATACCTCACTCTTCAAAATCTCTCAAGCCATTTTAGCTACAAATTATATGTGTTATGTACAATAATAGTAGGTGAAGGAATACATCATGAACAAATAGACATTATTCTACTTCATCTGTAATGTGTATGAAGAAGATACAGATGTGTATGAAGATTGCATTGCACAAGTCCATAAGAGTAAATTTAAATGCCTTATATATGCATATGCGCAACAGTGAATGCAATACCATGCAACTTATATCTATCCTTTGGGATAACAAAATCAAAAGGTTTTTTATTTAAGTAGATGTTTTGCACATACTTTTAAATCGTCTAAAAACATGGTTAATAATTGTGCCACAAAATAAAGGACCGAAGAAATCCACGACTACCTACAGGTGCCAACAGTAAAGGAAGAGGTGCTAAAACAAAAGAAAAGATACTCAGTAAGACTGGCCGTCCACCCAAATCCATTGGCTGCTGACTTGCTGGAAAGCTCTGGAGAGGCAACACGCCTCAAAAGATCCACTGTCCTATAGACGGACTAAAAGGAATGGGAAGAGGTGGCGCTGGCTCCTGCGCCCTTAACTCCAGGATCATACAAAGCAACTGCTTATGGTCAGAAAGACCGATTGCAGTTTAAAAAGGAAAAAAATAATAATAATAATTGTGCCACAAAATAAAGGTGGAAAATAAATTAGTTTCTGCTTTTCGCACCTTAATATAGGGTTTCAGCTCACAATGTCCTACAATACATATTAAATAAAAATACTACACAAGGAGTATACTCACTGGGCACCAATCATAGGCGACACGAACTTGTTACTAGCCTTCCTTGATGCTCCAAGAGTCCTCTTTGCCGCTGGATTGGTAGCCAAAAATGTCTCTTTTGCAGTTTTGAATGTTATCTTTGCAACATTACTTTTATGTGCCCTATTTTCTTCTTCTTCTCTATCTAGGTCCATCTCTTGTACTGTGACTGGTTTAGCAACAAGAGTATCTTGGTAACACGAAGGTTTGGTAACAGAAATTTCTTGAATTGTATTGGGTTTAGTTGACAAATGGTTTTTTGCTGCATGCCGTGGTCTACCGAATTTAGGTTTAAACTGGACTCTCTGCTCATCCCCAGATTTAGATTCTTGTGAGCTATCAAAGGTCATGTTTTTAACAAAACCAGTTTTAATATTATCCATCATCGGCCTGCTTTGTACCCTTGTTATGCCCAAATTACATTTGCATTCATTATCTAGAAATGAAGATGGGTTGCTTTCTCTGATAGTGGTACAGCATTGACTGCAGGGTGGTACTGATTGGTCAAATAGTACTTCTGGATCAGTGAACTTGCTGTAAGAGAAATAAATCAAATACAATGTACAATCAAAATACAATGTTTAAATTTAGCTCTGTGTAAAATACATAGCAAGAATGTGGAATATTCTTTAGCAATTCAATTTTGGATTAGAAAAAATACTTATTGTAGTAAATAGTAAATACTGTAGGTACATCTACAAATTGACTTAAAAGGACAAATTCAAAAACACACCTCAAAGAACTTCTCCATGTCTTAGTATTACTAGTATCACAGTTTGTTAGTAGCTTATTGGTGGAGCCCAGAATGCAGTTCACGGCTTTGTCCGAGAAAAGTTTGTCGTTCCTCTGCCAGACATCCTTATATAAGATGTGAGATATGTGGTTGGAGCATCTAAAAACATTACCAAATTATAATATCGCAAGAAGTTCATAATACGAAAAAAGTATTATAAATATAGCAAAACAATAATTAAATTTAGATTACCTTTCCAGGGAATGTTTGTACTGATTGAGGGAGGATTTGTTGAGGGTAGTCAAATGACTGCTGCAATCGTCTTCGAGTAAGAAACCTAAATTACTAGATTCGTACATAGCGTAATCGTTAATTAAATTTAATTTTCGATTAGTGTTTCGCAAATTCCAATTCCCGCTATGAGACCGTTCTGTCTGCGTTGTTTTGACATTTGTTTTTTTTTTTTTTTTTTTGTTTGGTTCTTTCCTGCTTTTGCAAGGAAAAGGCAAAGGCTTCTCTGGCCATACAGCCTATTCTTACGTAGTTTGCTCTTCTCTAAATATTTTTCTATTTCATTTGAGTTCTCATTTATCAATTACTGTCGTCTGTAACTTTTTCTCTATTCTTCAACAAAATGATAGCACTTTTGATGAAGATTTCATGGACTTCTTGAGAGCACTCGAAACACAGTCTACACACTTTTATTTCATTATCCTACATATTAGACACTTAAATGGCACTTTATTGAACAATACACTATCAATATTATGCATTAAAAACCACGATATCTATTTTTTCGGATAATAAAACAAAAATGACAAACTCTTGCCGCGAGTTCCCGCCAAAAAGTCCGACATTTGTTTTTTTTATAGGTTGCGTTCCAATACCAAAGATTTCACTCGGGATGATGCGAATTTTACCCTAAATCGTTCCAAAACCGAGCCGAGTGAAACCGAGGGTAACCGAATGATCGCCTAACAGTTCTCCGTCGGGATTTTGGAACTCCTTCGTGAATGCGATTTTCACTCTGACAAGTGCGATTTTTAAAGGCGGCAAACCAAAAGCAGGTCAGTTTGAACGCGGGCCCGCGCTCAAACTGCGCTGCGCCGGCGCCGCGCCGCTCTGCAACTGCCGGACGACAAACCAGGCAGCGCGAGCGCGGATCAGAAGCAGCGCAGTCGCAGCGCGGCGCAGTTTGAACGCGGGCCCACGCTGCTGTATAACTATGGCAACCATGTTAGCATGCCACACTGGGGGCGGGGCAGTCGCAGTGCAGCGCAGCGCATCGACGCGGTTACACAACAGTTGTATTTTTTTTACAACCGCTTGATGGATTTAAACGAAAAAAATATCGAATTAATGCGTGGGAACAAAAATATATACGATTTTCGAGACAAATATTATAGAAATGTAACATTCAAGTAAAATTCTCTTTTTCGACTTAGAGCCAAAAGCAACAAGAATCCGTTCGACATCTCGCAGCCAACTAACCTTCACCCGTCAACGTCACACTGAACGCGGTTTTAACGCGGGCCCGCGTTAAAACCGCGTTGGAACTGCCGCCGTCTGCATTCAGTGTGCCGTCTCCCGCGCTGCTACTGACCTGCCCCGCGTCTGACCTGCCTTTGGTGTGGCAAAGCCTTAACGCTGTTTGATTACCGTTAAAATTCGCCTGACAGTTTATTCGGCGGGAAGTTAGTAGTCAATGTTAAACAGACTAAGACAAACAAACATTTAATCTTCGGAATTGTTTTGAAATACGATTGCTTGTATCTGCTAAGGTGTTAAAGCCATAAATAAGACAGAAAACTACCCAAAAAAGCTAGAAACCTTTCTGAATTATTTTCGATGACGTTTGTTACCCTGTCACTCTGGAATCACTCGCAAGCGTTCCAAAATCATATTTTTTTCTCTTTCTCAAAATAGCTACGTCTCTTTCATTTCTCCGAGTTAAATTCTACCTCACCCTACCTTGGTTTTGGAACGACTTCTTGTTATAGACCAAAGAGGTTTATATACAAGAGCCGCAATCACCTATAACGCTTCCATGACAACGTGGAGTAAAGTAACAAAAAAACTAGGACGTAGCTTTGAAACATGAACTTATGTGAAAGTGACACTATATTTGTCTCACTCTTACTAAGCGAATCTATACAACTAAACGTCAAGTAAGAAAAAGAGGGCGATATGTTTTCAATGACACTTGAATAATGTTGCCAGTAGTAGTATCATATTCCCCCAATGAATGAATGAACGAATGAATGATAGATCGATATTTTTGTAACTGTAATGTAACACCGAGTGGATGATATCGTATTATATAATTACTAGTAATAATTTAAAAGCAAAAGTGAATAGGCGTAATGAAGCTTACAAAGGTTTTTAAATTAATAGAAACTTTTTATTCAGTTTTCTGTTTATTCAGTCAGAGTGTAATAAAATGTTAGTGATGAAACAATAACAATTAATTGTAATTGGCAATTATTGGCATTTTAACAATTAATTGTAATGAGAGGTTTTTAAGAAAAAAAAGTTGCCGAATCTCTTCAATAGGTGGCGTTGATGGAAAGTTAGGTATTAAATTAAACAGCTGGCAACCCGTACTCGGCCTATATTTCCATGGGAACTTTGTATGGAGTACACAATTTTTTTACAAAGATGTGGGACAAAAGTTTTTCAGTTTGATAAATATTATAGAATCTCTAAATCGCCCCTCAAAAAGTACCTAGTTCTAATTTTCTTAATACTCTGTATAAGGCTGCCGACCATTTTAATGGTATGAATATGTGCGTGTTGTATTTAATAATCTTCTTTAAATGTCCAATAAAGAATTGTAATTACCTATAAAAAGAATTACGTACAAACATGAAATATCATAATTATTTATGACATTAACGCTCGACTTCGGTGCAGCGCCATCTATTGTCACTGTTGAAAATCACTAAATTGCTTGAAAATGAAAACCCCTTATTGTTACGTTTACTGAAATGATTTAACAATTACTATTTCAACTTTTTAGTCAAATACTTGTTAGTAAAACATTCAGATGTGACTTCCGAAAGACTTTTCTCAATAGCAGGATTAATAAAAACTGAAAAACGAAAGAAAACCTAAAGAGCTGTTTTTTTAATTTTTAATGTTAAACGACATAAATCATATAACTTTTAGGTTTGACGGGTCATTTTGTGTCGTGTTTGAGAACTCGTACTTTAATTTTTAATTGATAGTCTTTGAAAAATCCACGAACTTTTATTAAAATTATCAGAACTCACTCGTAAATATTATCAGAACCAATTTTAAATTCAATTATTAGGTTGTTCCAAAATAAAACACTGAATATGGCTATTTCACAAAAAAGGACTCTCTTACATTTGAATTTACTGCATAAGATTTCACCTTAGCGGAGATTTATTTTTCGATAGCTTGTGAAAGAATCAGGCTTCTGAGCTACCGAAAAAAGGCAATAAAGTATTTTGAAAATTTTAAGGCTAAGGATTTTCTTTCAAATTTTGCTAATATAAAATTATCGAAATGGCGTATTCAGTATTTTATTTTGGAATAGCCGAATTGTAATTGTAATCGGCATTTACTTCAAGCAATAAGTGTAATTAATATAAAATACGAGAATTTAGTTTTATCAACTATTGTATTTATTGTCACGAACTTTCGCCCGCGACTTTTATTATTTATTACTATTTTTTTCTCCTCACGGGATCTTTGCGAATCCTAGTTTACGTTTTAAATTAATATAAAATACAAATATAGGGTAACATTTTTATTTATTGTTTCTTCTCTCTCTCTCTTATCGTTTATTTATAGTAGGTGTTAAAAAAGTGCGTTTTGGGGTTACTCAGAATCAAGTACAGAATACAGGAAAAATATTGAATAAGTCCACAATATATTTTTTTCAGTTTCTAATACTGAATCTGAATAATTAATTAAGATTTTGTGTGGAAAACTACAAAAAAGTTGTATATTGGATTTTTTAAATACTTTTTCCTGTATTCTATACTTGATTCTGAATAACCCTTTAAAATTTCATGCGCGCTTTTTTAACACCCTGTATATATTTTATACAAAAAATATACAGTTATAGTAATTTTACAATTTAAACAGTTATCGATAGACACACGTAATACGTCCTCATCATTCATTCATTTAAATTCCACCAAATTAGGGTATTTAGTATTTTTATTTTTAAGCAACACTGAACGATGGAAAATGGCGACAATTTGTGATGAATTTTTACGAAGTTATTTTTATTCAAAATCTTAACAAAATACTTATTGACCTGTGAAATGTGATACCGGTGTTCTTGTTATCTCTGGCGGAATGAGATTTACACGATTTTACTACGCAATTCGGCATGTTTTTGTGTAACAAGGAGTGAGTACGGAGGACGCGTTGTCGTGACCGTAGCTTGATACAGACTGAGTAACTCATAAGACTTTTAGCCATATATGCCGTTGGGGCATGTTTGCGATATAGAATAGTGTTCTGGAGATATGACATTTCACTGTTATAGACATATTTTTTGTTTTGTTTTACCCCGAATGTGGAAGGCAAAGGATCAGAGCCATACAGCCTATTCTGTTGAAAATCTTCTATCGTTTAAAGGCCAAAAGCCATTTCTTCCGTATTTCTTCGTCTTCATAGAAAAATTCAATTAAGGTCAAAGCCATTTCTTTTGTCTTTAAAACTATTGTTCAGCAAAATGATAGCACTTTTGATGAAGATTTCATGGACTTCTTGAGAGCACTCGAAACACAGTCTACACACTTTTATTTCATTATCCTACATAAGAGAACACTTAAATGGCACTTTATTGAATAATACATTATCAATATTATGCATTAAAAACCACGATATCTATTTTTTCGGATAATAAAAGAAAACTGACAAACTCTTGCTACAAGTTCCCGCCAAAAAGTCCTTGCTATACTTTGTTGCTATAGTCAAGATTTTTCGCGCTGTGGTTAGTTCACAATGCCGCGCCAATATACCGGTTTTAGTTTGGGCCAATAGACCGGACTCCGGACCTGGCCTGCAGTAGTAGCGTAAGAGCGTAACGGTACGGTACGTCCATCGTCCATGGTTGAGTGTGGACATCACTAATTGAATACAGCCGAAAAAAAAACTACTGTCAAACAAATGTTGTCAAAAGTGTGTCGAAATTAAAAGTTATTTTTCCTCTTTTTTCTAATAAATTGATACCTAGTTACCAACGATTTTCAATGATTCAGGGAAACTCATAATAACAGGAAGAATGCTGAATATTTTTTTTGCCTGAAAGAAACATATAACAATGGATATCGACGACGAGATGAATACTAAAACCCCAATTTACCACGAAAAGCAAGTTAGAGAGCTGTGTGCTTTGCACGCGCTTAATAATTTATTCCAGGTGAGTTGAGGCCACATTTATTATCATTGTTGTACGGTCGCCTTGGCCTCGAAATGCCTCCAATAGTTATAATAACCGTTTCGCGTTTGGTTACATGTTGGGGCCTCTGTTGACATCTTATCGTGACATTTCAGACGGAGGGCGCGTACTCTAAGTCGGAGCTGGACGCGATCTGCCGGCGGCTATCGCCGGACGTGTGGATCAACCCGCACAAGTCGCTGCTGGGCCTCGGCAACTACGACGTGAACGTCATCATGGCTGCCCTGCAGAAGAAGGGCTGCGAGGCCATCTGGTTTGATAAGAGGAAGTAAGTATGTTGTTATGCCTTCAATATTTTGAAGGTACGGCTATATGGTTATCGTAGATGTCAAAAACAGCGATTTAATTCGACGATGATAATGCCAAAAAGCTTGGTAATAAAACTAAATATAAATTATAAATAGATAATAAAAAATGGTGTAGAAACCATATAAAGAAAAAGTAAATTAGACATATAAGGAAGCTACTACATGGATGTGGTTAAACAGTATTTGAGTAAAAACGAAGATTTCGTTTGAAATGGTAATAGACAGATGGAGACACTTTCAGATTTATAGGTATATTGGTCAGGAGTTCAAAATAAAAATGTTGTGTTTAAATAACTTAAAGACTGACTCGGTGGCTAAGTGGTTAGCGATCCTGACCTCTGATCCGAGACTTGTGGGTTCGATCCCCACACAGGGCAAAACTTTTCTGTGATGAGCAGAATTGTTTGCTCTGAGTCTGGGTGTATTATATCTATATATGTATGTATTTTGGACGGTGTGTGATTTGTCCCAGATATTATTATTATTATTAGATATTATTATTATTATTAATAACTAAGTTATTGTATTATGAATTGGCAACAATGGTAATGATGTAAACTACTTTTTTCCTGTAACTGTTTAGATAACATTATTACTACCAAGGTCATTTTTATAATCAACAATCATTAGTCTGAAAGCATGTTTTTTGTCATTTACAACATGACTAGCGCTTCAAGTTCTTTGTGTAGGACCTTTAAACTGTAAGAATAATTGCTGATTAAAATTACTTTAAAATTTAAGTTTGTTTTCAAACATTTTAGTTGCCATATAAAATCTATGCTCTATTTGCCAATAGTAGTAAGGACGGACTGGTTTCCGCAACCAGGCGACGGCTGCGCCCATTTTGCATGAGTCCATCTCTGAGAAAAGGAAAAAAGTTGTAGATCGGATTTTTTCAATATTTTTCCTGTATCCTGTACTTGATTCGGACCCCTTAAAATCTCAAACATACTTTTTTAACACCCTGCATTGCCAGTTCAGACCAAATTTTTTTTTGTCAGATTCCCATACTTAATCTGAACAAGAATTTGTATGGAATAGGAAAAAAGTTGTAGATCGGATTTTTTCAATATTTTTCCTGTATTTCTATACTTGATTCGGACCCCTTAAAATCTCAAACACACTTTTTTAACCCTGCATTATCAGTTCAGTTGGTTTGAGTATACATAGATATATACAATCTTTTGACTTATATCAGTAACTAACTTCTGCCCGCGACTTCGTCTGCGTGGACTTTAGAATTGGGTCCAGAGAGAAATAAAATGTTAAGGCAGCGCCATCTAGTGATAAAGTAAAAATTTCAGTTTTTAGCCATTCCTGCGAGATCCCTCGAGTTTTCCGGGATAAACAGTATCCTATGTGTTAGCTGAGTGCTTTATCTATCTACCTATCAAATTTCATCCAAATCCGTTCAGTGGTTTCGGCGTGAAAGAGGAACAAACAAACAAACATCCATACTTTCGCATTTATAATATTGAGATTGAGATGAGATACACCATCTAGTGATGTTTTGTAGAAACTCAAAAAAAAATAATGTTTTTATTTTTCCAGAGACCCAAGTTGCCTGGACTTGTCAAATATCTGTGGTTTTATACTGAATGTGCCGTCGGACTACAAACTGGGCTTCGTGATGTTGCCGCTGCGCAGGAGACATTGGATCGCCATCCGACATATAAACGGCAACTATTATAACTTGGACTCTAAACTGGAATCACCACAGACTATTGGCAAGGTAATTTATTGTTATTCACTAAGCAACAGACAAATTAATTAGCATACTTATTAGGTAGAAAATGTTAAATATTTTTATAGAACACTTATTATTCTGAGTGAATGTTGTGTTGTTATTTAGTTAGAATATTTTTAATGAAGTAAATAGTATCTATTATTAATTCACACATTCTATGTCAGTCACATTAGAGCACATGAGCGTCATTCTGATAAAAAGTTGCCGTTTCCAAGGCCGAAATTGATTAATTAAAAAAAAATAACATCAGTATTTATTTGCAAAAACATAATTCTTACTATTTCTATTTCTGTTATTTTCAGAGTAATGAATTAATAGCATATCTCAGGGAGCAACTAGATAGCAGAGATAAAGAGCTTTTTGTGGTAGTTACCAAAGAGGTGGAAGAGAAGCAACTGTGGCTGCGACAGCCATACGGAGTCAGTATTACTCTCAACAACTGCCAAGACGCAGCAGACGACATCAAGCACTGTGACAGCTCCACAGACAGCCTTGCCTCGTACCCAATGTACGACTTCAACAACAGAGACGCAGAGTGCCTCAAAGTTACTGATGTAAGGAGCTGTTTAGTAAGTCAAAGGAATACTTAAGGTTAGTTTAAATTGTAGTTCTTAATTAGTTAATGTAAAAATGGACTGGCCGTATGCCGCAAAGCAATTTTGATGTGTTCAATTAATTTTTGGTGTACATGTGTGTGGAATAAAGTTGCCTTTTGTAAATAAGTTTGATCGGTCCAGCTAAATGCTACACTTAGTCTTTGGGTGATTTTGTAGTGATTTAATTCTAAATTATTTACAAAGAAATCTATTTATTATATATTTATTTTGATGTATAGGTATTTGCTTTTTAACAGTTAATGTCATAATTTACCTCATTACGTTTTATGGCCTAAGCACACCAAACAGACTTGTTACATCATTATCTACCTTGACAATAATGTAAGTGAAATAGCGAATCTTATCATTAAGTGATAAATAAATACTTTTGTATATAAATATGTGGTGTGGTAAAAAAAATATTCAGAATCTTCAAACAATCTTGGCTTCGTGAATTTTCTATTTATTATATTAGTATGAAACTTTGTAAACCAAACAAATGCCAAATATATATGTGAGTATGTAAACAATTTGATGTTGTAACCGTGTGATCGAGGTCGTTTCTTATTCACCGCCGAAATTAAAAGGGTTCTACTCAATACATTTGACAATTTTCTTCAAAATATCTTTAGGTAATTTAGAAAGGACATCCTCCGTTCCCAAATGTTTACTTCTTTCGGAGGCAATTTATGGTATCTTTTACATTTATTTCTACGGAATAAACCGATGTGTGAGCAAGATATCACAATCATAGATCGCATGTAATCATATTTCTTACTAACTTCTTGCAAACGGACTCCTTATGTTCCTTAAGTCATACTTACGCCTAAGTTCGGACTGGTATGGGTGTGTTTTTTGTAATCTAAAATGCTTGAGAATTTTTTAATACAGGATGTAACAAAATTGGTGTAGGACCCGATAACTGGGGATTCTACTCATCGTACTGAACAACTTTTGTTCTACGACTTTGCTCAAATCACAAAAAAAAAAAATCGACATTTCATACATATTGATCATCTGTTTTGCCGTTTTTGTACCTATGTAGAGTCGAAATTTTTTTTTGCGATTTGAGCAAAGTCGTAGAACAAAAGTTGTTCAGTACAATAAGTAGAATCCCCAGCTAATGGGTCCTAAACCAATTTTGTTACACCCTGTATAGGGGTAGTTTTATAATTTTCGTTTCCGTTAATGTCCAATGAATAATTTACCCTAATTCTCCATACAAAGCTGATTAATCAGCAGCGTAATCAGTTTGTATTTTAGAAGACTAAACTTTTTTTTCTTTCAATTGTGTGTTCAGTTTCCTTACTTTACCCTACAGTTAACGGTGATAAAATTTTACTCTGTGTACTGTAATGAGTAGAAGATGTTTATTAAGAAATATTAAAGGAGACGTTTCACGGGACTATGGAGCTTGGACCTGGTCTGTGTACTAAACATCATAAATAAGTCATTAGAAACATAGTCTTTTCTAATTGTACATTTCCTTCGATTTACTTTCGTTGCGAGGTTCATCTAGTTTCTCAGATTTAACAATCGCAACACATAAATCACCCAACATGGCGAAGCGAGCGCAATTTTGAGCATTTTACGTTCAGAAACTAGATTTTGTACATACCATTGAAATTAATAATTTAGTTGTCCGACAAGTAACTCGAAAACCAGCTGTTATGCCTGTAAAAGAGGCAAGGCATATCCGCAGATTTAAAAATCGTACACCAATGTCAGAAGTCAGAACAGAAGGGTGTTCAGTCAATCAGAGTCAGAGAAAGCATCTGAGGAATATATGGATGAAGCCGTAATTTCTGAACGTGACCTACTATTGCAAGCTTCAGTGTTACCATTTATATTGTAAAAAGTGCTGACAAAACATTATGCTTGAACCACGCAACCCTGCTTCTAATATTTTTTTCATTATTTTTCCTAGAAAGCCTATATTTTTCTATATTTTTCATACTACGTACACGTCCAGGCACAAAATGAAACGTGTCCTTTGACACTGATTTAGGAAGTAATGTAATTCTGTACAGCAATCTTTTTATAGCCTCTGTAAATTCAAGTTGAAATGGAGCGTTACCTTTTTAGTACTAAATCTGGCACTGAATTATCATAATATCCAATAGTTTATAGGTATATCAAATCAACTGATTAATAAGTTGTTTTTAATGTATTGTTTTACTGTGGCACAATCTTTTTGGTTTGTGCCAATGTCCATATTATGTTATGTTATTTTTAAGATGGTTGTTTTCGGTTTTATTTTTGTTAAATATTTGAGACTGGTTTTGCACAATCGCGGTCGAGTTGCGGTTTCCTTGCGGGGATCCCTCCGCGGCCGACCGTCGGTCTAGACTGACGACTGAAAAGTCGCGCTGTTCAAACGCGCCGTTTTCCTTCCTCGGCCGCGAATCTGTGAAACCAGCCTAAGAGTGGAAGTAAGCCATACAAATTTGTATGTACTTTAATTTATAACGTTTTCGTGCATTCCCGTGAATACAGGTTTTGGGTCGACATATTCACGAAAGACTTTATTACAGTTCTTTTATGAAAAATATTGTAAATACAAAACTATTTTTTGAAAAAAAATAGAAAGTGTGATGGAAAATAATGTATGCGTTTTCATTAACAGTTTTCCCATGAACTTGGTAAAAGAAAAAGAGGGTAGCTACTAGCTAGTGTATTCAACTAAATTTCAATAGCTGTTTCTTCTTCTGGCGGCATGCTCGTCATCGGATGTTGGCGACCATCGTCCGAAAGTACGAAACTCCTCGCTCTCTGCCGCCATTCTGTCAAGGGCGACTATATCATGTCCGGTCCACTTCAAGTTATCAGCAGTCCATGTTGTTCTTCATCTTCCTCTACCTTCTCTTTCCCTCAATTTTGCCCTGGATTATACTCTTAATAATTTTGTACTTTATGTTGTTTCTGTGTGACCGAAATAGTCTGTTTAAGAGACAATAAAATAAAATGTAAAATAGCCAACCAGATGACACTTTGAGTAAAAAAAAAGTTTAAAAAGTCTGTTATCTGACAGTTTAAAAAGTTCGGGAATAAGTGAATTAAAGAGTGGAATTTTGTGGACGTGTGGGTGTATATGTGTATGTATATAAACGTATATGTATGTATAACAGTCGCTAGTTTCCATAATACAGCTCGCGTCACGTAAAAAGAGCGCTGGCGGGCGTTCCGAGGGCACAACAGTTCATTCTGACAACATGATAGCATAATATAAATCGCGTAAGTGTGAAAGAGTGGGTACTAAACAGTTGCTGTCAGAGTACATCCTCGGAACGCCAGCCAGCGCTCTTTTTACGTGACGCGAACTATACTCTAGTTTGCGGCCAAATTGTGATTTACCCTGGATATATTTATCCCCTCCCTCTCTCTCTCTCGCTTTTAGTTTGTGGCGTGTCTTATAAGAATTATGTCAATGTCATGTCGTTCTGGGTAAACAGCGTTTACCTCCAATGGGTAAAACAGAGTTTCTGAGTAAAACTCCAAACAGTTATGATTAGAACTAGTTTATTGTGTTGTCCACGGGCGGGGGCGGGGGCTCGTCCGTGCAGTTGGTATTCTTGGAGACGATGAGCCGGTCGGGGTCCAGCCGCAGCTCCTCTAAGATGGCGTAGATCTGAGCGCGCAGCGGCGCCTCGAACTCGCGCTGTCGCCCCAGCACCCACATGCGGTCTGCAATATGCGACATGCTGTATACTGTGCAGTGGGCGTTGTGTAGATGATACCTCGACACACCTACTGACCATTTCTCTCGCTCACTAATAACTAGAAGGTGTAGAGAAGCATTGATGATGTATGTTTGTCTATTCATCTATAATAAAGTAGGTGAAATGGGTTCAAATAGGAGTCTAGATACGGAAATAGGAGTCCAATAAAATATTAATTACAAAGTTTTCTGTGGGAAATAGAAGAGAGACAAGTATACAGTCCATCGCAGACGATGACATAGCTTATCAACCGTAAAAAATCTCTATAATGAAGGATCTAAAAATTTAACCCGCAGCTATTGTCCCAAGTCTCCGTTAACTGGTCTGTTTGCCTGATGTTAAATTATCAATTATAGCTACTTGCGTGTTAAATACTAATAATGATTCGCTAAGACCACAACATTCTCTATTAACTAGTCGCATTGACTCCTGCAATTTATAGCATTAATGTCTATTGTCTATCCCATTTGGTCACATACAAGGCTGTCTCACCGGAATGCGCGATGCTGACACTGGTGCAGGACCAGACGATGGCGAACCGCTCGTAGTCCGTGAACAGCACGCTGTACTGGCCCGCGCCGGGGAGCATGCGCCCGATGATGTACGGCATCCGGTTGTTGAGCTTGTACCGGAACGTGGAGGAGCCGTTGTGGCTCGGGATGCCGATGCCCACTGTCGTTGATGGGTTGCCGGTCCTGCGAGGTTAAAAGAGAATGTGTAGATGCTGTTCCATTGACAGATGATTTATGATCAGGGTATCTAAAAATGGTTTGCCAGACTGCCGAAGCACGGGGTTAACGATTTTCAGGTTTATGTATGTAACTTTATCCAAGAAACCTGTAATCAATATTCAAAAAAGATTTGGGTTCCATACAATATTCATGAAACAGCTGATCGACAATATGTTTTAAATTAATATCGAGTTCAGCAAAGTTAGAACAAAAGCTATTCAGTATGATGAGTAAAGAGTAGAAGCACCAGTTTTAAGTCTATCATCTTTTGAAACCGATAGGAATAAGGAAGAAGAACTATGTGACTGAAACATCGACTGTTTCTACGTATATGTAGAACTGTATCAATGTGCAGATAGGCCTGCTTACTATCACGAGTCGGGTCACCATCGCAAGCTCACTGTGTAGGATCTAGAGCCATGCCAAAGACAGCCTACTTAATTCTCTATAGTGACCTACTGTTGTGAGCCTACAATGGCGGCGCGGCTCGCGCTACACGTATTGTCTTTCCCCGGATAATAATAATATAATAATATCTGGGACAAATCACACACGGTCATCTGGCCCCAAACTAGGATTCCCTGTTTCTTGGGAACCAGGGACTGATATACATACACATATACTTTTAAATACATACATATATAGATATAATACATCCAGACTCAGAGCAAACAATTCTGCTCATCACAGAAAAGTTTGCCCTGTGTGGGGATCGAACCCACGACTCTCGGATCAGAGGTCAGGTTCGCTAACCACTTAGTCAACGGATCTTCACGGTCGAACTAAAGGTTAGGTTACGTGCTCTCCTGTCGTGATTTTCTGAGAACTCACCATCTATTGACGAGGTGGACGGAGATGCGCAGGTAGCCGCGCTCGGTCAGCGCCACGTCGAACTGCGTGCAGCTCGCAGACATCTCCATCAGGTAGAAAGAGCGCTCCACTTCGTACCACCTGCCTTGCATCTGTCGACAGATGATCACTTTGTATTTAAGCCTAACAAAAGGAGATGACAAGGTTTTTTTAACCGAATTCAAAAAAAAGGAGGAGGTTCTCAATTCGTCGGAATCTTTTTTTTATGTATGTTCACCGATTACTCGAAGACGCCTGAACCGATTTGGAAAATTCTTTTTTTGTTTAAAAGGGTATACTTCACAGGTAGTCCCGATTCAGCGGTTATTGAGAAAATCAACAAAACATTGGAGTTGTTGCGATTGAAGTCGGTTGTTTTAACGTATTCAGCGTGGTCAATCATTCCATAATTTGTAAGCCCTTGGTGGTAATCGGTGATGATGCCGAGGATGGAAACGGGCTTACCAAGATTCCCCAACGCGATGGAGAACTGGCTATCGTATCTCCATGCCGTGCCAGTACACATCAGTCGTATTAACATTGATGTTTGGCGGCAAGATTTAGATAAGATGGTGGTATGTACTTAGCTAGCCAGGCGGGCTGAGAAAATGCCCTACAATAAACCGAGTCCTATAATCCAACTTTATCCGGCCGGCGCCGGGAATCGAACCTGCGACCTCCTGATGTGTGAAGCCAACAGTATCTTGACAAGCCCATTAGACCTAAGCATTTTACTAAGTATGCACCGTACCGTATTTTTTTCAACACGAGGTGACGGGGAAAAAGCTAATTAAAATTAAATTAGTAAACAGCAAACACGTGAGTCGGCAATTGGGCACCGAC
Source organism: Coleophora deauratella (assembly GCA_958295455.1). NCBI lineage: Eukaryota > Metazoa > Arthropoda > Insecta > Lepidoptera > Coleophoridae > Coleophora > Coleophora deauratella. The sequence continues at coordinate 2,122,427 of OY282391.1, read as the reverse complement.
AAAAGCGAGACGTCTACTCGGTTTGACCTCTGACTGCACTGAACTGAGATAGCGGAAGTGGTAAATATAATTAATTAAATATAAGTGGGAATCAAAATAAATAATCTGGAAGAGATCCCTTCCAGTTAAGTCCCCCTTTGTACAATCTATTACTTTTATAAGAAATATTGTTCTGTTTTATGTTTTTGTACAATAAAGAGATTACAAACAAACTATCAAATATAATAATATTTAAATTACCGCTGTTTCAACATTATGTTGCAATTAAGTAAATCTATTAAAGAAACTTTATTTCATAAAGAAATACTCCTATCCTATCCATTGTTTTAAACCCGATGACAGCTTCAAATAAGTATTTTGGGCCGTCTGTCTAGCTAGAGGTTTTGCGTTAATAATATGAAGAATACCTACTAATGCCAGAGAAAAGTATATTTGATTTGGTTCCCTTTTAAATTCTTAACTAAGACTGTGTTATGTGACGAGCCCGCCATGCAGCTTACGCCTAGGTGTTTCAGCGGACAAAAAAATATATGAAATCAACTTCCTAATGAACGTGCTGTTCGATTTGTAGTTTGTTTAGGAGTTTAAGGTCAATGACCAATTAAAATATGATTATACTACTTTCTACTGAATATGCATGAAAAGATTCTAGTGAAAGTAAGTTCGTCGCCCTGAAATAGCAACGTTACCAATCAAAAAATTGACTATCAGCATCGATATAGGAGAACATAGAACAGTTCTCCCATATCGATGACTATCGCCCTCTGACCTTGAAATACGTATGTATGTTCCTTTTTAACCGACTTCAAAAAAAAGGAGAAGGTTCTCAATTCGTCGGAATCTTTTTTTTTTGTTTTTTTTAATGTATGTTCACCGATTACTCGAAGACGCCTGAACCGATTTGGAAAATTCTTTTTTTGTTTAAAAGGGCATACTTCACAGGTGGCCCCATATAAATTTTATCGAAATCGATTCAGCGGTTTTTGAGAAAATCAACAAAACATTGGAGTTGTTGCGATTGAAGTCGGTTGTTTTAACGTATTCAGCATGGTCAATTATATTATTAATTTCACAATTGGTATTTAAGCCCTTGGCATCGTCTCACCTTGTGATAAGTGATGATGATACCGAATATGGAAGCGGGCTTACCAAGATTCCCCAACACAATGGGGAACTGGCTATCTTAATCTCCATGCCGGAAATCGACCCCGCGACCACCTGATGTGAAGCAAGCACTATGTACGAGCTCGCTATGTAGAACACACTAGACCACGAAGGCAGTTAAAACACTTTAAAAAAATCTATTCATAATTTAATGTTAAAAATATCTGGGACAAATCACACACGGTCATCTCGCCCCAAACTAGGATTCCCTGTATCTTGGGAACCAGAGACTGACATACACACGCATATACTTTTAAATACATACATATATAGATATAATACACCCAGACTCAGTTCAAACAATTCTGCTCATCACAGAAAAGTTTGCCCTGTGTGGGGATCGAACCCACGACTCTCGGATCAGAGGTCAGGATCGCTAACCACTTAGCCACGGAGTCAGTCATTCATATATCATGAATCTGAACACCAGACCTGTCCCTTAATAAAGTAAAAGTCTATCTATCTATCCATATATACCTACCTATCTGTTTATACTTTCCTACATATTTGTTATGTAATAATAAATTACTAATTACTACATGCCAACTAAAAGTGACCTCCTAGGGCTGTTTAAATAACTAACAAGCTACCTTAGTTAGCAAAATCATTGGATCACTTTGGCTCCACATGTTCCCCGTGGTATAACCGCTTGGTACAACCTCCAAGGGTAGGTACTAAATCAGTAGTATCAACATTGTACCGCCCTTATTTTGTTTTTAATAGCATAAATTAGAAAATGAGACCGTTTTTTGACGTATGTGTAGCCTGGGATTTCCAATGGGTTTTTAATGGAACGCAACGTTACGTAGGTATAGGTACCCACTCAAACGTAAGAACCCACCAATGCAGTTAAAAAAGACTAAGATAATAATATTTAATGTGGAAGTTTTGAAAATCCCCGACGACCAAACAATCCTACAACCAACTACAAAGTTGTTCCCGGCTGGGATTTGAACTTTTTTGAAGCAAGTGGAATAACTACTACGTTGCAAAAACAGTCTGCAAAAATACTCGTAAACCAGTAGGTATGGTTGTGGCTACTACCTAATAGGAAGGCATTCGTTCCTGTATCTGTATCTGTCCCACCAATATGGCTAGTTCCCAATACATAATAACAACATATAAAAACCTGATTACATAAAATATCAAGACGAATCTTAGAACACGCCTTTACCCTTTACCGCCTTTTAACCTTTACCGCCTCCGTGGTCTGGTGGTTAGTTCTCTCGCTTCACATCAGGAGTTTGCATGTTCATTTCTGGGCGGGGTCCAACTTTGTAGGACTCTGTATGGTTGTTGGTAGGGCAGTTGGCTAGCTTCCACCACCTTATCTATGTTTTGCTGCCAAACATCAATGTTGTGAGGTGTTCCTGCAGTTCTGGTATGGAGATAAGATAGCCGTTCCCTATTGCGCTTGGGAATCTTGGTAGGCCCGCATTTATCTTTCGGCATTACCATCGCTTACCAGATAATCCTTCTTACTTACTTAAAAAACCTTTAAGCCGTTCTAGCTCTAATCCAAGCGATAAATAACAATGACACGAATCTACATTAAAGACTCGTCCGAAAAAGTTACTTTCTGCTTGGGCATTCGGTTAAAATATACCCAAATAAACAAACAATACGTCGTGGCACCTTATTTTTATGTCAAAGAGACGTCCTTTGACACGCGGCGCTTTCTAAGAGTGAAACTATTTGAGCATATGAAGTTTAATAGCACTCAGGGTATAAGGACTCAATGACACCTCTCGCTCCAATACATTATATCCGAAACGTTGAGTGTACAAGTTCCGCGTGGTAGGAACTTTGTACTAGGTAGAAAAAAAGACGATTTAAAAGTATGCGTACAGCATCTACTTAAATAAAAAATATTTTGACTTTGACTTTGACTTTGACTTTTAGTCTACAATAGAGACTTATCCTTATAGACTGACATGCACCTGAAAATATTACCTTTACTCCAATGATTTATCGGTTAAAATCGACTTATAAAGATCACTCACCCTCTGCACATCGAAATTCGGCAACTGCGGGTAGACGGGACATTTCCCCAGTCCCGTGCACAGCACTGCCGTGATAACGGTGCAATATAGAACCACATAGACCCTCGTGTGGCTCGTTACTCTGAAGTCGCCCATGGCACTGCACACACAGCTCCGGTATGACTAGTTTCAGTTCCGAGTTGTTTTGTAAACACATAACATTATTTGTACAACAAGATGTGTGGAGTGTATAGTATTGTATCGGTGGCTGGGACGTCGGTCGCGGCGCGTCCACACTTTGCACTGAATCGTCGGGTTCCGATTGAATATTCATGCAGGTCCCGGATTTAAGGTCAACTTATACGTAAAGGGGCGTGGTCGGCGGTAAGGCCGGATTTACAGATATAGTTTATTGTTTCAGTGTGAAAATGAGTTTTGGATGGATTTCGCCAAGCTATAGTAAAAAATGAGCCCTGAATTCAAAGAGTTCCATATTTTGTATAATAAGTAATATAAATGCGAAAATGAGTTCATTTGTCTTTATTACATGTTGCAACGGATCAACGGACTGCCATGTTTTTTGCACACAGTTGACGGGATCGGAAGTGACATAGGATACATTTTATCCTGCAAAAGTACAGTACTCCCTTGAGAACCCTGAAATAATGCAATTTGAGAAAACAATCTATTTATTACTATAAACTGTCAAGCGATTTCACTGAAATTTAGCAAAGAGCTGACACAGAGGGCAGGGAACAACATAGGATAGTATGATCCCGAAAGAAAAACCGTGCAGTCTGCGCACCCTCAACAACAGTAACCGTAATCTCAACGACAGTTGTTTATTAAATAACACAACATTAGTCTTGCGCAGAAGAGATGTAAATGCAGTAATATTTTTCAGAAGAAGATGTGATGTTGAACGTAGATCGGTCTCCCTTTCTTTATTTTTAACCGACTTCAAAAAAAAGGAGGAGGTTCTCAATTCGTCGGAATCTTTTTTTTTAATGTATGTTCACCGATTACTCGAAGACGCCTGAACCGATTTGGAAAATTCTTTTAAAAGGTTTTTTTTTAAAGGATTTTTTTTAAAAGGGTATACTTCACAGGTGGTCCCATATAAATTTTATCGAAATCGATTCAGCGGTTTTTGAGAAAATCAACAAAAACATATCAAAATTGGAGTTGTTGCGACTGAAGTCGGTTGTTTTTAACGTATTCAGCGTGGTCAATTATACCATATCATTTTTTTCTATCGCTGTTCATAAATGATCATAATATTTGTTTTATTTATTTTCTAAGTGAGACTTCCAGAATCCCTCGTCGTTTTAGTACTAGAACGGCTGTGACCACATCCTAACCGTTGACCTCTACAGGCGCGCTGTGACGCCGCACCTACCTAGACGCTCGAACGCAGCTCAGCAGTGACAGTGCATATCACAACATTCGACATATCCAGTTTGATAATATTACCTAGCTAAGCTAGTATACTCAATATTAGTTGTTAATATATTGACGAAAGAAAATTGGCATGGAAACGTTTAGCACAACCGTTCGGTGACGAGTTCATTCATACCAGAGGCGATAAAACCTTATGACTTCGCGGCAATACGCCCCCATCCCCGAGAGTCCTCATGAAACATCGAAAAATATAGTTATTGAAGTCATATTTTAATTAAAATATTTAATTTTATTTTACAAAGCTGAAATCTGGTATAATTTAATGCCCCAACGGTCATCTGTTATACGAGCTATGTGCCCCGCCTACTGCCGATTAAGTGTCGATTACATTAGATAGAGTCGATTAAAATCTCCAAAACAATTTTGATTCTGATAGATCTATCGATGATGATGTTTTAGAAAACAACCGTTTATATTTTATACATATCTGGGCTAATGTTATAGATTCTCTTTTTACTTATAGGTAGTGAAACTTGTATAGTTAAACAATGTTTTAATAACTATGTTGTATTGTAATATTTATTTTGTAACTCTTATTTATGAAGGTATCAACAATAATTACAATTTACGTAAAACCAATATTTACAACGCTTGCTTTATAGCCAAGTAATTAGCATGTACGCTTACATAACACAAATAATATAAATCCTAATGGATTAGTACTATAATTAGTATTTCTAGAATCTTATGATAAAGGTAAAAAATATCTTTTTGATATTAGAAAACAAGTAACATTAAAATTATCTAAAATAAACATACATATATGGAATTTGAGTAACTCAAAATATGAAGAAATCTCGAAACAGTTTCAGATAATATAAGATATGGATTTGCGTAACTCAGTAAAGGCATTTTCATTTAAACCTTACAGTATTCATAAATGTATTTATTTACACGTCACGTTGCTATAATATCAATGAGAGAATATTGTGCATAAATAAACTGCTATCTATAACAACCACCGTTTGATTTAGAGTAATTAAATCTCTTACAGTTTGTGTAGGAAGAAATCACCTAAAATCACGACAAGTACACTGTACTATCTTATACATACCTGTTTACTTCGCGTAAACTCCCCTAAATCATTGAATAAATCTCACCACTTTATATTCAAGGCTATATCCGTCTTCTCCAAAGCGTGGTATCCCGTATGTAGCATCGCTTTCGCCTTGTCGGAATCTCGGCCGTCGAGCCACTCGGCATACAGCTTGCGAGCTAGCTTGTTATCGCTGGGTATAGCGAGCGGCAGTTGCGAGTACATCGCTTCGAGTTGGACGACGAGCTCGCGGCCAGACTCACCCATCGTGGGCCGGATTTGGGCACCGCCATTTAGGCAACCTGCGCAGTGAAAAGTACTGGTTAATATGGCGGCCAGGTAACAGTGATTGTTAGGTAAAAATTTTGAATCAGGTTGTATGTATTTTATAAAAAAAATATATACAGTCTCCGTTTATAAAACTGTATTATAGTACAGTTTTATAAACGGAGACATACTATGTAACACTCTCTGCTAGTTGGTCAATAACTTCTTACTAGACACATGTCACTTATCGCACGTAAGCATAACCCGGACACTCAATACAATTATTATAACCAACTACTAGATAAAAATATGACGCTTGTAATCGCGAGGGTCGAAAGTTCGGTCCCCACCCAGGGCAAATATTATTGTAATAAGCGTGAACACATTTGTTTATATCGTATATGTCTGTGTATTTAATATCCACATTAGTTGTTCCCATATAGTAAAATTTATCCTAGATTAGGGCCAGATGACCGTGTATGATTTGTTCCGGATTCCGGAATACTATTGTTATTTGTGATAAGTATTTTACCACCCACCTGAAGGACAAGCCATGACCTCTACGTAGTGGTATGGCGACTTCCCTCTCTTGAGCTTCTGAACCAGGTTCTGTATGTTCCTGAAGCCGTTAGCGATCGCAAATTTGAGCACTTCCTTGCCGTCCTTTTCCAATGTCACTTCTCTGAAGTCGGGATTCCTGTACGAAACAATAATTGAACAATCGATTTACAAACCTCATATGACACGTTAATTTAATTCAAGTATTCATAGACAACGTTCGTATAGAGCTGGTATACAGCAAGCTCTCCGATATGATGATTTAAAAGTAAAACGTATAATCGCATACTATGAGTGAGTCACAGCACTACTAAGGGAAAAAAAATACTTGAATGACGACCGCGAACCTTGTAATCACACACGGTTGATTTCTGTCGCCGTGTCAATTTTGTCGTTAATCGTTAACAACCTATATCTTTCTCACTACAGTGGCACGGACCTCTTCCCATTCCTCGGGAAGGTTAGGCCATTCTACACGTACGGGAGCCAACTCCGGATGGGACGGAGCGGAGTCCATTTTGTCACTCTTATCAAATGTAAGGATATGTATGGGGTTCGCACACGTTGCGCTGTGACGTGACAACGAGGTAACACACCGTACATTGATGAGAGTGACAAAATCCATAAAAAAAAACTAAAATAACCCGTGCTCAATTCTAAAGACATCGCATCATCTACAAGTTGCTCAAGTTGCTCTATATACGTATATTTTGGATACGTATATAACTCCTAAATAAGGCTTACGAGTATCTAATGTGTTTCTTTTGCTAAACCTGAAACCTCTCTTCTGAGTGTCCTATGTACTTTTTGGCAGTCAATTTTATTATAATTTGAAAGTGGATAGGCTGTCACTATGTTTCAGTACTAGCGTGCGCGGGAGTTGATTACGAAACAGCGCCCTTCGGTGGATCGCAGTGCGCTCGTACGAGCGGGTTGCAACAGCGCAGTAGCGCAACGGGTCACGGCGCATGAGTTTCACAAGCCACGCGCTCCTAACCCAGGGAGTATCGAAATTGATTACGTGTAATTTACCAGATGTTACGTACTAAAATAATCTTATAATTTTCCTCGACACCGTTTACGTTCGTAATTTTGACTATGATTATATGAGCGTAAAAGCATCTAGTTCTTTTCTTTATCTTAAAAGCTGTAGGCTCTTGACGGTGGAGTAACTATTTACTCATATACATAATTATTAAATAAAGCATATATGAGTTTGAGTTTAGTATAGAAATAGGAATTGGGCCTGCTATATTACAGCGAAGACGTGACATGGACTTTAAAACCCGCCACAGCCGCAGCGTGTCATCCGCCGCCGCCGCCGCGCCGCCGCGTGCGCTTTGCATAAATAAAACGCATTCAATTTGAGGCGGCACTAATTGTTTATTTATTTATAGACGTCGAGAACCAAATGGAAAGAATACGCGTTGGTAAAGTTGGACATGGCTACTTTTTGCTCAACTTATCAAAAAAGATGGGTATTTTTTTCGAGCAAAAGTATGTGGAAGATTTTGTAAGATTTTGTGGATTTTAGAGAACGTAGTATCGTTAGAATTATTAATTTGTTTGAAAACTGATGTGAGTCTGTGAGTCTGCTTGTGTCTGTCGGTGACATCACTGCTCTCAAACGGATGGACCCATTGGAATGCGTTTAAAAAAACGCTTCTTATATGGGCACACAATGGTGAAGAAAACTGACAAAGCTCGCCGATAGAGGCGCTGATATCGCTTGACTCATACTAACTGTCAAAACGTATAGAAAAAATTGTTTACGTGAACTAAACATAAGATTATTATGAAAATGCCGCGTTGTGTGGCGATTGGTTGCAATAATAATGGAAATCATTAATTTCCTAAAGATTCTCGGATGAAGAAGACGTGGGAAAAGTTACGTTTTCAATTAATGTACTTTTAAACTTCGCCTTTAATTGAGGAACAGTCCAAGTCGCATACATTTTCAATTTAACAATTTTACAGAAAAAAAACTAATTTATAACACCTGATAATAAAAAACGCGGAACTAATTGAAAGTTGTTATGAGTCAAGCGTCCGTAGCGCCATCTGCAAATAGCTTTGCGTTTTCTTCCCCATTTATTTTCCAAAAGTAATAACTAAGGCTCTATTCACACGTACCACCACCACACCACATCCCAGCGAGTGCGTAATTCAACTTCGAAATATAAATGCGCGATGAATTATGGTTCGAAAGATCGTATTTACGACTAATTGATGCTCGACAGATTGCATCTGCGACTAATACTAAAACGAAAGAATGGCAGAGCGATTATCTTTGTATCGATAGAATACTTCTTCGACGAACGCTAGTGCGAAAGAATGCTACTCCGGCGAACCATGCATCTACTGAACACTTCATCAGCGAACGCTAGTGCGAAAGAATAGTAGTGCTATGAACAATAGGTTGGATGATCATCCTTTCGACAAACTTAATTGCGAATTTCTAAACTATTATCTCCTTAGTAGTACGTACTCAACCTATTAATAAGTATTGACAGTTAAGGTATCATACATATGTCTTGTTTAAAAAAATATATTATGTCCGTCATTAGTAGAAGTGCTAAATTGTATTGTATTGTTTTATTTCAACCTTTAGGAACATAAAGTACACTAGGTTAGGTCTTAATATTAAATCAGTCTTAAAATAATATCCATAAATCATAAGTATTGTGTTAAAAAACATTATAGGTACAAACTTAATGTTATTACAGCTAATAATATATAATAGTTACTAGAAAAACTTAAAATATACATGCTGTACAGAGACAATGTCAAAATCAAAATAAGATTAAATTAAATTAAAGCTGCTGTAAAGGGGCATTGTCAATAAAAAAATAAAACCTACAAAGTAAATCACAAATAAATTATACTTCATTCCAATCAAAAAAAAGCAAAAGGTAAACAAACATAGTATGCAGATGACATTGACATGTGTCAGATCCATAGTAAGTTTGTTTACGTTTTGCTTTTTTTTGATTGGAATGAACCATACATATTAAAGTCGGTCGAAATTAAAATTATAAAGTAGATTATCTGCTGTAAAAGGGCATTGCCTCATATTATAATTTGATATGATAAAATAAGAAAATCATTAAAAAAACATCTCTAGGAAAAACAATACAATACTACAGTATAGTTAAATATCACAATCACTTATTGTAATTTTTTAAGTAGGTACTAATCGTGTATGTATATCAAATGAAGACATTTTTAAACACAATAAGACGTTGCAAAACTAATTTAATAAATTATTCATCCGATATCTTGTAGGATAAAACCATCATATCAAATATGTTAATAATAGATTGAGCACAGGCACATCCATGAATATTTCGCAATTTAGTTTATCGAAAGGATGGTCTTCCAACCTATTGTTCATAGCACTGCTATTCTTTCGCACTAGCGTTCGTCGATGAAATATTCAGTAGATGCATGGTTCGCCGGAGTAGCATTCTTTCGCACTAGCGTTCGTCGAAGAAGTATTCTATCGATGCAAAAGTAATCGCTCTGCCATTCTTTCGTACTAGTATTAGTCGCAGAAGCAATCTGTTGAACATCAATTAGTCGTAAGTACGATCTTTCGAACCATTATTCATCGCACGTTTATATTTCGAAGTTGAATTACGTACTCCATCCCAGCGACGAAATGTGGTTACGTGTGAATAGTTTCGCTTCAGCTCCTTGTGATTGGTCGTGTGGTCGGTATCATACACGTGGTTGATATTGACTGTGAATAAAACTATGCATTTTCATACAAATAAGCGCCCCGTGGTTCCCCTGTGGTGTGGTTATGGTACGTGTTTTCTTTGCCTTACGGCTCCACAAAATTACAAAAAAACTATTGAAAATTATAAAGCAAATGAACATGTTAATATATTCACAACAGCCATCTCCAGCTGTAAGTGTGGTATGCAGGTCGCGTTGTGTGCATTGTTCACCGCGTAATCGCCGCCTAATTACTCATACAAGGACCGTGTTTCTGACATGACCGGAACTAAACGTAAGGAATTTTATTTTGGAAAAGCATCTATGTACTTATTATGGCGTTTAATAATAATAATAATATCTGGGACAAATCACACACGGTCATCTGGCCCCAAACTAGGATTCCCTGTATCTTGGGAACCAGAGTTTAAATTTATGGAATATAAATATTTTTATAATGTGTCACAACATCTTATGGTACAGTTTAATGTTCGTGAGGAAACCTGCACATCTGATTTCTAGATGTGTATGATGGTCGCGTTGCACACGTCCGTAGGTGTAAATCTAAATGCCCTACACGTGACCGCGGGTGATGCTAAGTGCAACACTAGGCAACCGCCGTCTATACCTTGTGGATAGAACGGTTAAATGTGCCACACGATAAGAAGAAGACAGTTTAATATTTTATCAGGCAAAAATGGTCACTTATTAAGTTATTATAATAACATAATCGACAACGCTGAACGCGTTAAAAAACCGACTTCAATCGCGTAACATACGGGTCAAACTGAGAACCTCTTTTTTTGAAGTCGCTTAAAATACTAAAACCTTCTCCTACATGTAACAAATACTTTTCTGAAAACCGCATCAAAATCTGTTCAGCCAAACGAGAGATAATCGCGGACAAACATACATACATACATTCAGGTCAAAAAGAGAACATCCTCTTTTTTTGAAGTCGATTAAAAATTCGCCATAAGGTAACTTCGTAAAATAAAATTAAAATATTTTAAATGTTGTTTTTAGCGTAATAACATTTTATATAGAACCAACTAGGTTAGTTAAGGTACTAGGTAGCTAATTAGGACTTAGATACTGTAACCGACTCATTATCTGACTCTCAATTTACGTAATCAAATAATAAGAAAACTAAAATATGCATGAACATAGGAAGTTATTTAACTTCGAATTAATTATAAGTTCCAATGGATATTTGTTTCGTTCATCTGTAAGCTCATAAATTATAATCGCTTTTTAACTCAGCTCTAGCTTACTTTTTAATCCAGCTTACCTCAAGTTCTTATAGGTGAGCTGGGCATTACTCTCCCCAAACAGCTGTTCCGCTGCATGGAGGAAGATCAAGTCAGCATAGCCTCCGGAGCCCGAGCCCCGGTGTCGCCGCATGGCCGGCGCACCCTCGGGGCCCCACGGCCAGTCCAGGTCCAAGCCTGCCACCTCCGCGAGAGACTTCCCGCTGTTGTCCAGCATTTGCTCTAGCTCGACTGGGGGGAAATGATTTGGGGATATGAGTCTTTTACCTAACTGCTAATGGTAGGATGCGTCGTGGCTGATCCAGCCACCATAATTATTATGAAATGGCCGGTCTTACTATCGCGTAGCAGGGTAAAAAATTGTTAGTAATGTTGGTTGCGGATGAGATCGTAAAACACACCGTCGTCGGCTGTATTTTTTCGGAGCTCCGCTACGATATACCCACGGCAATATCAGTAATAAAATATACATTTTTTTTAATACTTGGATTATGTGGTTTCTTGTTATTTAAATAAATCTTTTTTATTCTACTATTCTATTGTAATTCTATTGCATTCCATTCCATTTCTTTTTATTCCATTTATTCATTCGATTCCATGGTCCTTTATTAAGTTATTATAATAACAAAAATCGATATAACTTTTATACTATTCAAGGTAACTTCGTAAAATAGAATAAAAATATTTCATTCCATTCCATTTCTTTCTATTCCATTCCATTCTATTCATACAACTGTACACTCACTAGCAGTGATAACGCAGTCCACATCATGGCAGTTCAACACGTCGCTGTAGAAATCCTCCCGCGAAGCCTCCAGTTTCTTGTCGTAGCAGGGCATGAAGGTCACGTGGTACACCTCGCTGGCTGCCACCCCCAGCTGCCGGGAGAGGTGCTGCTTCACCAGGGAACCCATGATTTGCTGGGGGGACTTGGTAGTGGATATGTAGGGGAGTATGAACTGGCCGTGGGTCTTCTCTGCGTAGCACACCCAGCCTGTGTGGGGAGAGGAACTTGGTTTAGTTTATTTCAGTTATAAACTCGAAACTCATTATTAAATACAGATAATTTTCAGCGTCGACTAATATTAACACGAGATTCGCTTAAAGATCAAGCTGAGCTATCTTGATAGCTGCCAATCGTAATATTTAATGGTGTTTTGCAAGATTTGTGTTACTGTGTTCTGGCAAATAAATGCTTTGGCTTTGACCACATATTATAGAATGTTCTAATATACAGGGTGTCCAAAAAGTGAAGGATAATCCTTCACCTGCGGATTGGTCGAATCATTTCCTACTACATACCAAAAAATTTTTCTAGTGAAAGTCCCACCATTTTTGTGACATCGGTATTTTAGTTCTTTTTCAAAAAAATTGACTTTCTTCAGTTTAATGCATGCCATTCCTACAAATTAAGACATTTTTTAGTCCTGTTTTTTTTTTAAATACTCGTGGATACATAATTCATCAAACACAATGGTGAATTATTTATTAAAGTGCTGTGCTGGTACTGTGATACTACATGTGATATTGTGATGTTATAATACACGCCTAATAATAATTACGACTTTATTGATTACTCGAATTTAAGTTGCAATATCTATTTTAAATTGGAAAGATTTTTTTTTAACTTTTGGATTTTAGTTGACGATTTAGGGCTGAGGCTGCCGCATATAAGCAAGCTGCACCATAAGTTGTAATCCCTAGTTGGCCTTGATATTGTGGACAAAATTCAAAATATTTTTTATTTAAGTAGATGCTGTACGCATACTTTGCGGGGTGGGGTGAGGTGCTTAATGAGTGAGGGTCTCTTGAAATATAAGCAAAAAAAATCTCGAACCTTCTGGAATAATTGAATTTCCACCAGATGGCGCTACTGCATAAGCTCCTGTTCATGAAATGATCCCTACTACGAACGAAAACATAGACGTATCCACGTCAAAAAAATATCTACCTGGAAAAGAGCTAGCGAGCATAGGCAGACTATTGGAGGCAGGGTCGTTACCAATATAGTACTGACCAACAAAATTTCCAAACGTCTCAATTACCTTCAATAAAAACTACCTGGGCAAGAGCTAGCGAGCATTGGCAGACTCTTGGAGGCGGGGTCGTGCTGCTGCTCCCGGTAGCGCTGCAGGAACTCCTGCTGCGCTTCCAGCAGCGCCAGGTCTTCAGCCACCGTCATGTCCAGCACCAGGTCCGCGCCCAGACTCTTTAAGTACCCTACGAAGAAAGTACAGAACTATATTGATTCTTATGTGCGTAACTGGGTAGTATTTTTTGCTGCAATTGTAGGAATTCCTTTGAGAAAGTTCCGGGGAGGAAAATAAAGTTTGAAGTTTCAGTTTTGACTCCTCTGGTGCTGCGGGTGTCTATGGGCGGCGGTAATCAGGGACTGACCTGTGTTTCTGTAGTGGTAGTAGGTAATTAATTCAATCGAGTCGTATGGAGTTTCCGTAGTTTGGTGTTACGTCTCACCTGCTAGCCTCCTCGCGGCCTCCTCAGGCGTGAGCTTGTAGCGCGCCGCGAGCGACAGGGCGGGCTGCGGCGACACAGATATCACCACTGTGCGCACGTCCTTAGCCACGCCCTTACTGTCTACGTAACGGCGCTCTGAGAATACTCTGTAAACGAACACTTTATTGTATAACTAAGCCACATTGGCTAACTTAATTTGACTTCTTTGCTAAGAGCTTTAAATTTTATGTTATACTAGCTTTTGCATGCGACTTGTGATTATCGTTTTTATGATTATTCTTCAGGGAGGTATTCTACAGAAAACATGCATCTATCTACCTACCAAACATCAAATCCGGTTACCATCTGGCATACGCATACACAGAATTGTCATTAGCACAATACAAATAAGTAATCAAAAGTATTCTATTCAAATCAATTTATTCAATTTTTTTATCCAACAACACTAAATCTCCTTTAATGTCCTTTAATAAGTCATAAGTATTTATTGGTAATAAACAAATTACAGTATTTCCTTTAAACCAATGTTAAAATAAATTTTACAGCCACTACTACTATCAAACAAACTATTTCTGTCTTTTAGTATGGCAGCAGAGCCGGTTGGACACATTTGTAGTTTTTGGGCTAAACAGTTGATCTCCATAAAAATCTCAAGTTCATTTTGTTGCCATGACAATATTGTGAAAAACCTATGATTATGATAATTATTTCTTTTAAAGCAGTCCAACTGATTCATTAATATCCAAATAACTACAAATGGGGATTGTGACAGTGGTTTGATGCATATATAAGATTATTGCTCTAAACCTGAGCAGTTCCTCCTGGCTCTGCCGTGTGACCAGCACACTCTCCGCTGAAGTGATGCAGCCGCTGCAAGCGAGACAATCGGCCAGTGTGATCTCCACCTTCTGTAGTTTCTGCTCCCGACCACTGGAGACGTCAAAATAGCCATCTTCGCCAATTTTGATCTTCGCACCCGTTTTAGCTTTTGACTTCTCGATTTTAACTGGTTTTATACATTCCTGTTTAAAGTTTTCAGGTTTTGAAAAAATAAAATTAAAATCTGATAAGTTCTTGTATTGTAAATGATACATCATAAATAGCAAAATTTACCTTAACCCTACACAAATGAAATCTTGTTAATTATGCATAATAAGGTGTTCTTTAAGGAATTACTCTTAAGTATATTTCTATGACTTGTATGTATTCGATATATTGACGATGACTAGGTATATTAAAACAAAATGTATATTACAGCTAACGTAGACAGCATTACTGTTTTTTTAGTAAAGCGAAAGATAAAACCTTGAGTTTGAGGTTATATTAACTATTAAGTTACTCACTGACCTGCGACGGCGTGATGAAGTCGTCCAAGTCTGTCAGCTGTAAAGCACCACTGAATCTCGAAGCCATTTGCTCGTTTTATTTAATAAATTATTAAAATCTAAGCAACTTCTCAATTTTTTAATATAAAAACTCGCAGCAAGCAAACAAAACAACAATGAACAGCTGTTTTTGACAAAATCAACTGACAGTTTAGAAAAGGGTTGCTAGGTGATGTAATGTTACTATTATTGCTAGGTTATGAACAAAAAAACTTCTATAAAGCGTGTGCGTTACCCCAGCCAAAAAATGTCGAATATCGTCATTCGAGTGTTATAGATAATTAGTTGTCCAGCTTCTGTAATTGTTGCGCATATTTTTGAATTTGTTCTGCTGATAGTTTTTTAGTTATTTGACAAAAACATATCTTGGCTGCGGTAACGTTACCCCAGCCAGACTATTTTTGATTTTTTGGGTATATTAAAATAAAAATTAGCTAAATAATTAGTAGTCTAGACGAAGTAAATGTTGCGATTTAATTTGTACTGATACATTTTACAGTTGCGAAGTTATTCAAATTCCGGCTGGGGTAACGTTTGCAGGTTTGCTGGATCTCTGAAATGGTCAAGCGCACATTTATAATTTTTCGTATACCACTTCTTATGAATTAGTTCTAATTTGTTCATCAATAAAAAAACAACAATAATGTACCGTTTAAGAGTTACATAAATAAATAGAATTTTCCTTTAAAAGGTCCTAGCACGACGAATGAGAGCTCTCAAGACTCACTCAAAACGTTATTTTGTAGCTTGAAGCTGCCTTTAAATGTTTATGAATTTTATAACTGTTGTAATTAATAAGTTATGATGAAATTTAATTCAGTTGGGGCCACGATACGCAGTGGAGTTGTTTGATCGCCAATTGACAGAGTTTCTTGTGGTTTTTTGAACTGAATGTTATGTCAACAATATGTTGCCTAGTTCAATTTCGTAACTTTAAAATTTCAGCGTTCTACATTGAATAATTAATGATATAATCGAAAAAGAGACATTGTGAAGTGCATGACCGTGGTAACCCGACCAAGTTAAGATGGTCACAGAAAAGCGGCCGCGCAGTACCTTATGCTTACCTTTTAAAATGTGTAGTATAATAATCTCACAAATAAGATACAGACGCGTACATTATCGTTTGAGTGAAAAATAAACTCCTACCCCGAGCTATAATAAACATTCTATGATTTTAATTCTTTTTCTTTATGTATCTAATTGTTAAGCGGACCAGACACTTTCAATAATACTGACAATGTTTTCAAGTGATGACAGTATATCACTACATAGTATAAAACAAAGCCGCTTCCCGCTGTCTGTCTGTCCCTATGTATGCTTAGATTTTTAAAACTACGCAACGGATTTTGATGCTGTTTTTTAAATCTTAGATAGAGTGATTCAAGAGGAAGGTTTATATGTATACAGGGGGTAACAGAAAGGTGTGATAATACTTCAAGGTGGGCTTTTACCCATCAAACTGAACAACTTTTGTTCTACAACTTTGTTCAAATCGCAAAATATTTTTTTTGTACTTTTCATATAAATCGATCAGCTGGCGAACCAAGATTGTATGAAAAGTCCAAAAAATAATTTGCGATTTGAACAAAGTTGTAGAACAAAAATTGTTCAGTTTGATGGGTAAAAGCCCACCTTGAAGTATTATCACACCTTTTTGTTACACCCTGTGTAATACATGCATAATATTAGCATTCACCCGTGCGAAGCCGGGGCGGGTCACGAGTTGACAATACATATATTGATACCGTCAAACACGGCATCTTTACCCTTCCATGTCATCTTTACCTACTACCGACTTGCATTAATAAAAATAATTTTTATTTACACTTGTGTACGCATCTGTATAAAACTCGTAACACTACCCTATAAATTACAAAATGCTAGAGTAATGTACTGCGCGGCCGCTTTTCTGTGACCATCTTAACTTGGTCGGGTTACCGCAGTCATGCACTTCACAATGTCTCTTGTTCGATTATCTCGTTAATTATTCAATGTAGAACGCTGAAATTTTAAAGTTACGAAATTGAACTAGGCAACTAATTGTTGACGTAACATTCAGTTTAAAAAACCACAAGAAACTCGTCAATCGGCGATCAAACAACTCCACTGCGTATCGTAGCCCCAACTGAATTTTTCTTTATAACTTATTAATTACTTACAGTATACTTATAAAAATTCACAAACATTTGAAGTCAGCTTTAAGCTACAAAATAACGTTTTGAGTGAGTCTTGAGAGCTCTTATTCGTCGTGCTAGGACCTTTTAAAGAAAAATTCTATTTATGTATATAACTTTTAAACAGTACATTATTGTTGTTTTTTTTATTGATGAACAAATTAGAACTAAATCATAAGAAGTTGTATACGAAAAATTATAAATGTGCGCTTAACCATTTCAGAGATCCAGCAAACCTGCAAACGTTACCCCAGCCGGAATTTGAATAACTTCGCAACCGTAAAACGTATCAGAACAAATTAAGTCGCAACTTTTACTTCGTCTAGACTACTAATTATTTAGCTAATTTTTATTTTAATATACCCAAAAAATCAAAAATAGTCTGGCTGGGGTAACGTTACCGCAGCCAGATATGTTTTTGTCAAATAACTAAAAAACTATCAGCAGAACAAATTCAAAAATATGCGCAACAATTACAGGAGCTGGACAACTAATTATCTGTTACACTCGAATGACGAAATTCGACATTTTCTGGCTGGGGTAACGTACACCTATAAAGCAATGCCTCTTATGATGTAGGGAACCAAGAGGCAAGGTCCTTTGGTGGTTGGGCATGATGTTTGATTGAAGGGTTGGATAATTTGGATTCGTGTGGCTTGGACCTTTTGCCTTTGCCACTTTTAATAAAAAAGGAAGTTAATTTTAACCGCGTCCGTGGTCTTCTAGCTAGTCTGCTTGCGGAGGTCGCGGGTTCGATTCCCGACGGGTTTCAACTTTACAGGTAGGACTCGGTTTGGATGGTTAGCAGGGCATTTTTGGTGCCCGCCTTGCAAGCTATCTTACCTTTATCTTATCTAATCTAAGTTTTGTCGCCAAACATTAATATTAATTAACGACGTGCTTCAGCATGGAGTTCGCGTTGGGGAATTTTGGTTAACCCGCTTCCATCTTCGGCATCATCATCACTTACCACCAGATGAGATGATGCCGAGGGCTCACCAATTGTAGATAAAAAAAGTTTGGATAACATCGTATGGCAAGCATCTTATTGGTTACAACTAGCTATACATTATAAATTGTTAAACCACTTTCAGCTAAGTAGGTATCACTGTTTTTATAGATGGTTTTAAGAATGACCATAACACTGTTCTGATTTATGAAGCAGATAAAGAGAAGAGAGAATTATTATAATTACAATAGGTAATTATCATCTGTGAAAACATAAAAGGCTAAGAAAAATTCATTGCGTATTGAATTTTACCAGGCACTCTTCAACTTTGCGCAGTGCAGCTACGAACGCAGTCAAATTGTCACGGTTACATCATCAGTACTGACCAAGTACCTACCTATTATCTTAATCATTGTCTAATTTGCTTTCAAACCTTAAACCAACGAAGGTCATAGTGCGATGACGTTATAACCTTTTTGTAGCCTTCCAGCTCCAATGCGTGGCTCCCACGCTCCAAGGTCGACCTACGTTCAAGTAAACAAATCCAAAGAGTCTGTATAATACGGCGGCACGAGCCGGACACTGGCCGCCGTCTATGCACAGTGAGTGCACATGTTATGAGAAAAATCAATCAGATCTTCCCGCCTCTGTCGGTTACCACGGCAACGCGTATACAGTGGGGCGACGCCGTTCGTACCGCGCGCTACGTTCTACGTTTTGTTTAGTTCTGTTTATTTTGAGCTAGAAAAGGCGGACGTAATCATTTTGTGCAGAAAGAGGAAGGATTGTGCAGTGAAATGGCTGAGGAAGCAGCAGCACCGGGGGCGACGGGAGCAGTGGCTGCTGAGAAACTTATTCACACGTATCCTCTTGTGAGGGTGGGTATCCAATCTACATTTTTAAACTCAAGGCCCTATGTAATTTGCCTCTAATCATAACATGCAATGATTGTAATATTATTACTGAAGGTCTGTGTTTATGCACAGTATATTAAATTGTACCTCATACAGTATGGACACTGCCTGCTCTCTGAAGGCACCTTCCCCCCCTCCACCCCCCTGCGGGGTAAGATCCGGTGGCAGTCCATACAGTCGTCTTGCCACCCAATTATCTCGTAGTAGGAAAATAACTGGACGATTTGTATGGAGTGTGGTCGGGGAGGTGATTTTTGCATGATGACACTCACTTGAACCTCCTACGATGACCCCCATGAGCCTAGCCCATAAAATCTATTTTTAACAATGCATCCAGCTCCATCGGCTTCCTGCAAATTACCTACTCTACTCCAGTGTTTTTCAACCTGGGGGTCGCGACCCCCCGGGGACATTAATATAATAACTAAATCATTTTCTAATTGAAGAAAATTATGCGCCAATATAAACGTAGTCTTTCAAATCACTAACATTTTGCATGTTTATGGCTCTAGGGGGGTCGCAAGAATGTTTTAACTTATACAGGAGTCGGGTATTAAAAAAGGTTGAAAAACACTGACCTACTCCAGTGTTTTTCAACCTGGGGGTCGCGACCCCCCGGGGACATTAATATAATAACGAAATCATTTTCTAATTGAAGAAAATTATGCGCCAATATAAACGTAGTCTTTCAAATCACTATCATTTTGCATGTTTATGGCTCTAGGGGGGTCGCAAGAATGTTTTAACTTATACAGTAGTCGGGTATTAAAAAAGGTTGAAAAACACTGACTTACTCTACCTGCCTTTGAGCCGTCTGACTAGATAGGTACTTAATTAAGATACATTTATTAAATTATTTTAATTGTGAAATAAGATATGGTTTCCATGAGACAAATCAAGGCCCGATGTCCGACGGAGAGCAACATCTGAGACCCATCAATCATAAACTGGTCAGGCATGACTTTGTATCGTGTTTCTGTACTATCACTAACATCTGTGAAAACTGTACATATCTATCTTATTGACGAATGTTGATTACTTGACAAGCGATCCAGAACGCCATACAAAGTTGACTCAGTTCATCGATTTGTATGAAGAGTCTAAAATTGTTTTTGCTCCGATTGAATTGGTTCTTTAAGAGAAACTTTTTTAATTTCACTAATAATTTACGTCTATTCCCGTTATCCTCCACTTTTTGTGGGGTAGGAAGGTAGCAGGAACGATATCGGATAATAGGAACAGAAATAGGTATGTAAGACCGCGAAATAGACCCAGAATATCTAGCTATAAAATCTTGAATTAATTAGGGCATTTCTTTAAGTATAATGACCACGCTGAATACGTTAAAAACAACCGACTTCAATCGCAACAACTCCAATTTTGCTATGTTTTTGAAGATTTTCTCAAAAACCGCTAAATCGATTTCGATACAATTTATATGGGACCACCTGTGAAGTATACCCTTTTAAACAAAAAAATAATTTTCCAAATCGGTTCAGGCGTCTTCGAGTATTCGGTGAACATACATAAAAAAAAAGATTCCGACGAATTGAGAACCTCCTCTTTTTTTGAAGTCGGTTAGTAAAAAGTAGTTTAGTCGCAATGCGTTAGTCGCCTACAACTCCAATGGAATATTGAATAATATTCCATGGTTAATTGGCAGTGTTAATGACAAGTCGGTCAATTTCTCTAGCTTTTAGTAGAAGTACAGAGAAAGGCAAACAAATCATAAATTCACCGAATCATTTTTCGGCCATTCGACCAACAAACGAGACGAGAGTGGAAGCCAAAACATTACTAATCTCACACCAACTCGCTCCTACAGTACGCGTACAAACATAAATACTGTCTTACTTATATTTGTTTTGCCAGGTGGATGCAACGTTTCCATACAAATGTTTTTGTAAGAGAAATCGAAGAAAAAACTACTTACGCACGCAGCTCTATTTGTTAGTGTTAGGGTTCCGTTTCGAAGCTACGATGCTCCGACTCAGTATTCCATCAAATTTTTTATTTAATCAACTTAAAAGAACGTCAATATAAATAAGACTGTATTAAACGTATCCTAATGTAAATCTGGCGATCAGGACGAATATTACCGCACCATCATCGCCACACGTTACATTTTAATGTCCAAAATATCTTATATTTTGGCTATAGGTGGTAATATGAAACGAATATCCATACACATACCTATAGACTCGAAAACATTACCCACCACTTTGTTAGTCGAGTATAGAGCTTCGAGTCTTAATGTTTTTAACCGAATTAAAAAAAAGGAGGTTCTCAGTTTGACCTGTATATATGTATGTTTGTCCGCGATCATCTCGCGTTTGGCTGAACCGATTTTAATGCGGTTTTCAGAAAAGTATTTGTTACATTTAGGAGAAGGTTTTAGTATTTAACGAATATCCATACACATACCTATAGACTCGAAAACATTACCCACCACTTTGTTAGTCGAGTATAGAGCTTCGAGTCTTAATATTTTTAACCGAATTAAAAAAGGAGGTTCTTAGTTTGACCTGTATGTATGTATGTTTGTCCGCGATCATCTCGCGTTTGGCTGAACCGATTTTATGCGGTTTTCAGAAAAGTATTTGCTACATTTAGGAGAAGGTTTTAGTATTTTAACAGACGTCAAAAAAGGAGGTTCTCAGTTTGACCTGTATGTTACGCGATTGAAGTCGTTTTTTGACGCTTTCAGCGTTGTCGATTTTATGGTACTGAACACTACTGAGTTTTGTACCTTTACATTATCACTGTGACATTATTGTGATTAGTAAAATTGGCTTGTTAGTTTTTCTGTAAAAAAGGATATTACTACTGATACAAAGAAAATCGAACTACTTAGTAATTATTAGATATAGCATCTCTTACGGAAAGCAAGGTCAGTGAGGAAAATCAATCACGGCAATAGCTCTAACTATCCATTCCTTAGTACTTAGATAATTAACTTCTTATCGAAGCCTTGGCGGCTGTCTGAATGCTGAGAGTGACTGTAATATCGTAAATAACATAACCATACCTACAAGAGATGTCGTTTGATTTGCCTTTGATCTCAAATTGACAATTGTTTACCTACATTTTCATTTATTAGTGCCCGATTAGTGTTTGGCCTCTTCATACAAATCGATCAGCCGAGCGACCAAATTAGTATGAAGAGTCCAAAAAGTTTTTTGCGATTTGACTATGGGTTCCTTGGGGAAAGTTGATCAGAATTAGGAGTAGAAGCACTGACTAAAATATCGGGAACTAATAAAGTAGCCCCTTATATAATGTTCAATAACCACCCAACAAAACTATGTTGTAGACCTTACGTTCAGATATGAAGCCAGTGAACCATACTTCCCACGCAATATTTTAAACTTAGCATGTAGATATAATTTCTGCTGTTTATATCTCTATCAACTATTCAGAAAATTAGATCCTCTAATCTCCGTACTTCTTCCTACTAGTGTAAGCTAAATCTTTCATCGCACCTGTTGCAGCACTCTGACATGCCGGAAGAGATGAAGGCAGAAGCTGTCGAGCTTTCCGTGACAGCCTGCGAGAAGTATTCGCAGAACAACGAGCTGGCCGCCAGGATGGTCAAGGAGGCTATGGACAAGAAGTTCGGACCCTCGTTCCACGTGGTGGTCGGCGAGAGCTACGGCTTCGAAGTGACGTACGAGTGCACGACTATTTGCTACATCTACTTTGGCGGTAACCAAGCTATTTGTATTTGGAAGTGTTCATAGTGTTTTTTCTAAGGTTTTTCTTTTTATTTTGTAGGTCTATAAAGTAGTGATAATGGTGCCTAATCGATAATGGTTTCGGGCCGGGGATACTGTTTGGTTTCCGTGGTCAGATGAGCTTAATAGATTAATCTAAAGCTAAGGAGGACACATACGAGCAACTGACTGAAAATACCTACTGTGGTTTTTTATAAACATTGTTCGTATCTAACAAACAGCTACTCTTTCACGAGAAGATAATTAATACATATTATACCTGTATTTACTTTACTGTACCTTTATTTATTTATATTAAAGTTATATATAATAAATCATGTCTTCGCTTTCTACAATTTAAATCTGAAATAAAACCAGACGGAAGCTGGCCTTATCCGTGCTGTTTTTTAATAAATACGTTGGTTTTCTCTGCCCCACTTCTTTACTCAAAGACAACAACACAATAAAAATCAAGCCGTGTTATGTATGTACATAAATATTGAAATGTTTAATTAAATGGTGACTTTATTCGATAATAAGCGGCAAATGACACTCATTCAGAACAAAGAAAATAGACTGATCATGATCAATATTGTCAATTTGTACTGATTATTAGTTACAATAGAAAGCGAAATTGTTAATAAATACAGGGGAATCATTAACTCCTGAAATACAGGTTTTTACCTAGTTTACGAGTTAAGGTCGAGGTTTTGTATCTTTCTTTGTTACATTAAAATATTTTTATTATTATTATTATCGTTTTTCAATTTTGTGATACTCGGCTTTAAGAAACCGGAAACATAAGTGCGCACGGGCCTAAGCCAAGTGAACACCAAAGTACTAAACTCTGTGGTATTATCCTGATCCTGGTCTGCCGGTTGATCCTTATCAGTCTGTAAAAATTTTCGAACTATGCGACACGTGTTGAGAATGGAGGCTTTCTGTAGGTGTGTATAGTTCGCGTCACGTAAAAAGAGCGCTGGCTGGCGTTCCGAGGATGCGCTCTGACAGCAACTGTTTAGTTCCCTCTCTTTCACACTTAAGCGATTTATATTATGCTATCCTGTTGTCAGAGTAAACTGTTGTGACCTCGGAACGCCCGCCAGCGCTCTTTTTACGTGACGCGAGCTGTAATGGTATATTTTGGTAGATTGTCTTAAGGGACTGTTTAAGCTGTGTTGGAATCACGCCTGTAGTTGAAAGGACTATTATGTACCAATGAAGTTTCCTTTCAGTGGAAATGGGAAGTCAAACCACTTTATTGCTCCCCTTGCATTGTATTGTATAGGTTCCTTGAAGAATTGTCCCGTTTCATTAGTACCATTCTATCAATACTATGGCACAGTGTATAGGGTGCTAAAAAAGTGCGTTTGAAATTTTAAGGGGTTACTCAGAATCAAGTACCGAAAACAGGAAAAATATTGAAAATATGGGATCTACTCGTTTAAGGGGTAACCCCTTAAAATTTCAAACGCCCTTTTGTAACACCCTGCTGTGTAAATTTGTACTACATACGGTTGCTTGACACAATCATTTACGCTTTTACTGGCGTCTATTTTTAATGTAGTAGTCGATAAATAATAACGAGACATTTATGTGGAGTGTCCCGAGTGTGGCTAGTGTCTGCAATGCTTTCATAGTATGCAAATGACCAAGTACCTAATAGTCGACATTTTTCAAACCAGATCTCATTACCATAATTATGGTAATGCATAGCTTATGCTAATGCAAATGTAAAATAACCGATTTCAGCTCACATGTAGTCGTTTTTCCTTTAAGAATTTTGAGAAATATAGAATTATTTAGGTTACACAGATAGGTGCTTATGTAATTTTCAGATCTGAATCTGGTATTTGTACTTGTATTAGAATTCTTTCTATAAGTTTAGTTCTTTCACAACGTAGTCTCCTCAAGACATTTAAACTTAAATAATAAATTAAATCTAATATCCGTCCAGAAGGTGTCCTTTCGCATTAAACACTAAACAATACAGCAATAGATCTCATTAGGAACACATAATTTCGAACTGACTGACTCGGTGGCGCATTGGTTAGTGATCCTGACTACTGATCCGAGAGTCGTGGGTTCGATCCCCACCCAGGGCAAACATTCTGTGACGAGCAGAATTGTTTGCACTGAGTCTGGGTGTATTATATCTATATATGTATGTATTTAAATGTATATGTGTCTCTGGATCCCAAGATACAGGGAATCCTAGTTTGGGGCCAGGTGACCGTGTGTGATTTTGTCCCACAATATTATTAAATTATATTAATTATATTAACTCAATCCTCCTTAAGACCCTAAGCGATATCAATATTTTGTTCTAAATTATTGTATAGTTAAAAACACGTAAAATACTAGATATTCATTAAAGTAAATAAACCTTGAAATAACATTTTTGTTGTCGACGAAACTAACTTTAATGATCCAGCTAGGAGGTCTCGCAGCAATTTTGATACTTATTACAATGTAATAATAGTTTTTAATCGTTGTAATTGTGCGAATTTTAATGTTTTTTTTTAAATAATAATCGAGGCGAGGAAATGTTTATAAAGATATTATGTACTTCTTATATTTGTAAATACGAAATAAAGTCTAGTTTTTTATATCATTAAACTTTTATTTAACTTTCTCTAAACCACAGTCTCACCACAGGATATTGACCCATATCGTCCCCACTGCAGGGTCTCTTTCCAGACATCGGAAGGGTTAGGCCATACAGTGCCGTGTCGTCAAGTTTCTCTGTCGATGTCGCCACCGTTTTAATAGCATTAAAAACGAACAAGATTACTGGTTTGCACAGTCAGATTGACCTTAAAAAAATACGCAAATGTAAAGTTAGTAATAGGTAAATTTATTGTATCACATAATTTAAAAAAATGCCATTACATATTATACATTCAAAAAAGTTCTGTATTCGTAAGTTATTTACTGAAAACGTTTCACAGCTTGTAAGTATCCTTCGTATTGTTTGTCCAAAAACGAACTATTGAACTCGTTTACAAAAAAAAAAACTATCTATCTAAGTATTAGTGTAACATTGGCACATTAAGTGATCACCGTAATACATTATCTGTTAAATAAAGTGTAAAATAAGTACGTTTGAAATCTAGTTTGAAATCTAAGAGAACTAAAATGCATTTTAAAAGCATTCCTTTCTGACGAACCAAATACTTGTACCTACCGTTAGTAAAGAAAAATAGTTGATCCGTTTTAGTTGATCGGTTTAGTTGGTCAGAGTGGAAAGACAGGAAAAACGTTTCAAAGTCGACTAGACATAAAAGAAGTTCAAAAGTATTAAAAAAAAAAAACAATCGCATCTTTTACGGACCTTTACGAATGAACGGTATTTTACTAATGAAATAATACCATAAAATTATGAAAAAAAGTATATTCAATTATACTTTTGCTCTTTTTCAAAGAATGAGTTATTTCAAACGTAGTTTTTTTACACACTTTAAAAATTATTAATATATTCAGTAATAAATTTCAATACAAATATAATAGGAGTAAGTATACGTATAATTTATTTTTTAAGTATATATGATATAACCAACATAAGAATATTACATATTTACGTAACTAAACAAATTTCTCACAAACCAACCAAATACGTTAACCATTATATGACAAACATTTTCTGAACTAAATACTGGATGTATATTTTTATATAGACATATTCATGATTTACATAATTATCACTTGTTCTAAGTATTACCTAATAATATGTATAAAATCTGCACACATACAACTTTTACATTCAAGAGTATAATATGTAAGCATAATATCTAGATTCTAACAAATATTAATAATGCTTTAGGCACATTTTTATTACGATAAGTTATATTTTTACTGGGAAGGTAAAAATAATGTAAAATGATTAAATGACACGTCCTATATAGAGTAGGCAGGCTCCGAGATCTATGAAATTTGCATAAATTTCAAGTGTTACCCCAAAAAATTTAATCAAAATTTGAACATATCCTCATTATGTTGTATTGTATGAAATAACTTGACTTTACTTATAAATAAGTGTTAAAGTATACATACAAAATTATATAAGCTACTTATTTCTAAAACAGCGAAAAAATAAATAACTGTAGCTTCTAATGGATCTTTAAAAAACTCCTATACTAAGATGTCGAACTATTTCTTCAGCTATTTCAGAATAACTCTGTACAGTAATACACATTTAATAAGGCTTGCCAATGTACCTGCGCAGTAGACAATATTTTAATTACGCGGGAAACTGATGGTCCAATCAAGTAGCTTCATTGTCACCCGCTCTTATCCGTTCCGAAAATCTCTGCCGCTATTGGCTGATTGATTTCGCGCCTGATTCAATGAAATTGTCAGCTGTCAGAGAGCTGTCACCGTGCGTTAATTGTTTCGGGTGTTTTCGTCGATGTTTTGCTCTTGTCTGCGCGAACGAAGATTACCGACGCGCCTTATTTTTTGTGTACTACTGTACCCTTTACACCAACATCTCCATAATCAAGAAGAGAACGAAATACACATTATGGAATGAAGTTTATAAGATAACAAAAAACTATATTCATGGACAAAAAAATCGACTCAAAGTTTCATGCACGACTTTCGGAAAATTAACTCAATCTAGCGAAATAAAACTAAACCAAAAGTTCAAAAACTGTGTGTTTACTGTTTATGATTTTAGTTTGATGGTTTTCTAGTTTTTTGCTTTTTGTGTTTAGCAGTTTTGTAGACTGAGTTATTTTTTCAAAAGTCGAGCAACAAATCTTGAGTCGATTTTTTAGGCTGCGGCCTGGACGCAAGCGACGACGAACGCGACAGCGACGGCGACAGCGACACGAGCGACTTGATCATTTCCATACATTTGTATGGAGCTGTTTTGGACGACAGCGACACGCGCGGCGACACACGAGCGACGAGCGACATTTCAAGGACGTCGCGCGTTTAGGGACGTTCTTTAATCGATAAATCAGTATAAACTATCGATAGTTTGAGAAGAAAAAATAGTTTCAGATAATAAAATGATAAAGTTTGATACTAGCTGGAGTGCCCGGCTTCGCTCAGGGAGTTGATATCCCCCCGCACCCTGCGCCTCACCCCCCTCACCCAACACATCACCCCCCGACTCACCCTCCCCCGCACCCCGCACCTCGCCCTTCCGCACCCCGCGACTCACCCTCCCTCGCACCCTGCTCCTCCCCCTCCCGCACCGTCTCCTCCTTATCCTCCCCCCGCTCCTCTCCCCCTGCACCCCACGCCTCCCCCCGCACTCCGCGTCTCGCCCTCACACCCCGCTCCTCACCCTACCCCGCATCCCGCTCCTCTCCCCCCCAACCCACGTCTCACCCCCCGCTCGCCGCTTATCATTCCCGCCACACCCCGCACCTTCCCCCCGCACCCCGCTGTTTCGGGACTGCTGTAGAGTGCTCTCAAATACTCTCGAAAGTTCTGGACTGTTCTATTCTAGAAAATTCTTAAGGGTGAAATTTCAACCCTTATATCTTCAAAAGCACGCCCTTTAGGCAAAAACGGAAACCTTCTTCATGGATGGGGGACAAGGGCTACCGCACCATATAACTCCCTTGATCGTATCTGAATTCGTTTCAGAGTTTTATCGGCACAAACATTTGTACACTTTCTTTTATAATATTGATTATGTAGAATATAATCTATTTCCACAGTCATCCTTTTGTATTATAAACTTTCGGATTTCGACTTTGATCTTCATAATTCTTCAGAAGTTGCCGAAATCGCCTTTTTGTTTTGTCTAAATGTACGTCTTCTTTAGCAAGTTAGTAGTAATATTAAAAAAACAGAAATATTTGCCCTGGGTGGGGATCGAACCCACGACTCTCGGATCAATAGTCAGGAGCGCAAACCTCTGAGTCAGTGTTAAGTGTTATTATATTAGTAAGAATAATTATGAAAATATCGAAATATCGACATCGCGATAGACAGACATCGACAGAGTCACGTCACTACATCGCCGCAAACCCAGTGACCTTGTCGCTTGCGTCGTGAACAGTTGTCGCTGTCGCTGTCGCTGTCGCCGTCGCTTGCGTCCAGGCCGCAGCCTTAGTCCTCAAGTGTAGTTGAAACTATTAAATTTGGGGTTTCTACTCATAAAACTAAACTACTTTTCCCAAGAAACAAAGAAAGATAAAAAAAACATGCATTAATTATGGGATCCTTGGGAAAAGGGTTCAGAGTAAATGAGGCCCAGTTTAAAAAGTTTCAGATGATTTTTTCTAAGCACCATTAGGTGACATCAACGAGTGTCATTTACTATTTTGTAATACATTTTCACTTAAAAAAAAAAGGAAACCACTGAGATTTGTTTTATTTTGACACACTATGAATTAAGTGTAGTGTACTAGCATCTTTTGAAATTGAAGAGAACAAGATATGAAAAATAACAAACCGCTTATTCAGAGATGCAAACAAACATAATATTTGTGACATTATTACCACTGAAAACATTTTTCAGATAGATCCTACTACATTAGCTTTGGTTACACCAATATTGAACATTGTGATAATTTATCCCTCACGGGGGCATGGCACTTCAGTTTACACAATAAATTTAATCACAATCATTATAACAACTATAGTTTATACTTTTTTTCTTATACGCTTAAAATATTCCAATATAGGTTTTTAAATAACATTTATAACTAGTAAATCATAATTTGCTAATAATAATTATACATTTTATGTCGGCTACAGCAAGTTATACACTCCCGAAATAAGCCCGAAGCAACTTTCCCCAAATAACCAATGGTCAATTCGCAAAAAAATTTTGGACATCTCCATACAAAATAGGCAGATCACGTGATCAAATAAGTATGAAAGGTCCAGAATTTTTTTTGCAAATTGACCATTGGTTACTTGGGGAAAGTTGCTCAGTTTCATAAGTAGAAGCCACTGTGAAGTTTTGGTGGGGGGTCCAAAAAT
This sequence comes from Coleophora deauratella, assembly GCA_958295455.1. Lineage (NCBI taxonomy): Eukaryota > Metazoa > Arthropoda > Insecta > Lepidoptera > Coleophoridae > Coleophora > Coleophora deauratella. Next base: position 2,092,407 of record OY282391.1, on the reverse strand, counting down.
AACCCTGTATGACCAATGTTCATCGAAGAGCCTTTTTGCGATACAACTTCATAACAGTTCATCAGTTTATTTTAATGGAGAGTCCACTTTTTTGTTTAATTGAGCAAATAAAAGTTTGTTCATGAATATAAGTTTTATGAAAACTGACACTGACCACTTTCCGATAATTTTTAAGCTCTATTTATTTAGTGTTGAAACTGTTGAACTCATTTCGAATCTGACGAAAAAATGGCAAGCGAAGGTTTTCCCGCAATAAAGTGATAAAATAGGAATTGATGATTTATGAATGAGATGGAGACAGAAAAATTAAAGGAACAAAATAATACGTCGAGGAAAAAGTATTTTTGTATTTTGTAGGTATAAAGCTATGAAGTCGTTCTCAAACATTTTTAGTTGTACTGTTTGTATCTGGCTGATATTGATACCATTATAGGCTGATACTTTTACAATACAAAAGAAAAAGACATCTTTCTTCTGCTATTTTTAAACTGGTTTTGTTTATCATGTATTAAATGCAGGTTTTGTTTATCATGTATTAAATGCAGAAGCATCGAAGAAATTCGGTACGTTTGAAAAAAAACCGAATCACGTTTCCGAAAAAAATGGCTATGTTCGGTGTCAGTAACAGCAGCACAAAGTTCGTTCAAGCGTTTCCAGTCTGGGAGTTTACCTTAAATATGGACACGCAAATCAAAGGAAATCTGCAAATTTGCATTCAACAGTGGTTTAATGTGTATCGCATTCATTGCCTCTGTTGCTGAAATGCGAGCAAAGTGCTATTAATACATTTAGAGAGAACTTCACCTACAGCAGAGGTCCAGCAGGTGCTGCAGAGGTCCTCCTCAGCACATCACGAAAAAATCTCAACGTTACGTTGTACTGAAAAGTCGAAGAGAGCACGCACGAAAAAAAAATCGAAAGACGCGACGAACGCAGCGGAGAGAGTGGAGTATTCATACTCCGACGGAAAAAGGATGTAACGAACGTCAGCTGCAGCGGGGGGAATGGAGACACCACATTCCGACGGTAAAAAAATGTAACAATACAAAAGATAGCCGCAGCGGGGTGAGGAGACGGAGATACCCCCCCCCCCCCGACTTAAAAATAAAACAAACGTCAGCCGCAGCGGGGTGAGTGGAGACACACACCCCGACGAAAAAAAAGATGTAACGAACGTCAACCACAGCGGGGGGAATGGAGACACCACATCCTGACGAAAAAAAAGAAGTAACGAACGTCAGCTGCAGCGGGGGGAATGGAGACACCACACTCCGACGGTAAAAAATGTAAATTGCTCGTTTGCCTTCCTTATCACATAAAAAAAAAAAAAAAAAAAAAAACAATAGGGTCAGTCAGCAAAATTTTTTTTTTGCGCCAACAGTTACTATTATACAATATATCCAGGCTATTATTAATAAATATTCCTAAACTCAAAGAAAAATCCCACTTTTTTACCTAGTTTTTATAATATTTTCATTCAAACATAGACAATGTCAACCTCCCTCTGGTAGTAATACGACAATGGCAACACTGTTTTATACGTTAATCAAATTGACAGCCCGCCGTTCTCAATTGTCAGTGATTGCAAGATAAGCTGTTTGCTGGCTGCGAAAAAACGGATTGTTTCAGGTAATTACCACAATGTTTTACTTACTATTAATGTTTGGCAAGTATTTTTGTAACGCCCGTCACAAAATACATAGATAAGTTAAGATTGCATTGTGTTATATCAGCTAAAATGTTGCGCCCTTTTGTGAAAGTAAGGCTATCCGAGGGGGCAACGGATGGAAATAGTTTTGGTATTTAAATAAAGGCTCCGCTTTGATATACAAGCTAGTATTTATCAGTAACGCCCGTCACGTGTCACACCCGTCACAAACTCTGGCATACTTTTTCATACATGATAATGTGTGGTTCAAAAATGAGATTCATTTTAATTTCATGTGCTTGTTACTATAATATATATTGGACATCTGTGGGTCATCCACGTGGACAAGCAAAGATCAGATCGCAATGTTTTGATGCTTTTATAAACAGACAATGATTTTTTCTTGCATTTATGCTTATCTTGTCGTGTGCTTGTGGTGTGCTTGCTTACATGTCAATATTTTATTATTGCAGTATGGATGCAGCTGCAAGAAAGAGGAAGAGTCGGGAAAAATTAAGGCGAAATCCAGAAAAGCTTGAATAGTTCTTAAAGAAGGAAAGAGAAAGAGATAGAGTTAGAAGAGCAAAACAAAGGGAAGTCATTAAAAAAAGCAAGAATAAATTGGAAAGTAGCAGATTAGCAAACAGAATAAGAATGCGTAAATTCAGAGAAAAAAAGAAACTTACTTTAATAGAAGAAAACTTGGCAATGTCACCATTAGGTTCATACAAATGTAAACAAACTCTTAGTAAAGCGGTAAAAAAGTCCCAGAAAGCATTGCCTTCGAGTCCCACAAAAAGTCAAGCTGTGATTCTTGAATTGGCAAAACGCAACTTACCACCAGGGGTAATAAATGAAAAATTACTAGTTGAGGTCCCGAAACGATCAGATTCCTTACCAGATGAAACGACTCAATTAGTACAATCCTTTTATGAATCTGATGAAGTGAGCCGTCAAACTCCGAACCGAAAAGATGTTATCAGGATTAAAAACATTGATGGTGTGCAAGAAACTAAACCCAAAAAACATTTAGTAATGACTGTCGCTGAAGTTTACGAACTGTTTAAAGCCAAATACCCTGATGTAAAAGTACAACGCACAAAGTTTTTCGAATTACGACCATTCCACGTGCGTGTGAGATCCGAAATGCCACACAATGTTTGCGTTTGTGTGTATCATGCAAATTTCGAATTTTTGATGGAATCTCTGAAAGACTCATTGGATCCAATAATTACAACATATTCTGAATTACTTAAAGAGGTATGTTGTGATACACACAATGAGAAATGTATGACAGGGGCATGCCACAAGTGCTTTGATGTTTCAGATGTTGTGACTCTGAAAGTGGATTTGACTGTCCCTATCCAGTGGAAACAGTGGGGGAAATCAACTGATGGATGGCTTCAGATCCACCCTGGCTTTTGTACCCTGAATAGTCTGGCTATTCAGGGTACAAAAAAGGAATTACTACAAGAAATTGAGCAGCAAATTCCAAAATTTAAAATTCGCTGTTTCATCAAAAAAGAACAGTCAAACTTTTTTGAAAAGGCGAGACTTGAATCTTCTGAAAAACAAGCAGTCATGCAAATAGATTTTGCAGAAAATTTTTCGATCATTTCTCAAGATGAGATTCAAAGTGCGCACTGGCGTCATCCACAAGTTACCTTGTTTACTTGTTGTGTGTGGTTCCAAAAAGGCCAAAAGGTAGCTAACTATGTTGTGTTAAGCGATGACCTATCCCATGATAAAATATCAGTTTGGGTTTATCTCAACAAAATTATTGAAGACATAAAGATGGCGCACCCAGACATAGAAGAACTTTTAATTTTTTCTGATGGCTGTGCTGCCCAATTCAAGAACAGATACACAATCTCCTGTGTATATTACAGTGTTCAAGACTGGGGAGTAAAGGTCGAATGGGCTTCTTTTGCAACAAGCCACGGCAAAGGCGCTGTGGATGGACTGGGCGCAGTGGCTAAAAGCAGGCTGTGGAATGCAATCAAAGCAAGACAGGTGACCATCAACACAGCCTGGGATTGTTACGGTTACTTAGCGGAAAGTTCGAGGGATGTCACATATTTATTCGTCAGCGTCGACGACTATTCTTCCTGCGACATCAGAGAAATGCTGATGCAACGATGGGAAGACCTAGATTTGCTTCTTGGTATACAAAAGCACCATTTCTTCAAGCACAACGCAGGAAAGGACATCACCTACAGCTTGACTGCAAGTTCAAAAGCATTAACCACCTCGCTGTTTAAAGACAAAGTTAATTATAACGAAATTTGTTCTGATAGCGACAAAGAGAGCAAGCAAAAAACAGAGGAAGATAATGAAAGGGAGAAAAAAGATGCCGATGCGGAGAACAATGTCGATGACAACGAAAAAAAATGAAAATGGACAAAATGATCCAAAGACAAAGACAAGGAAGAATAAGAATATAAAACAGAGAATCACAGAGAAAAAAACGTACCATAAAAAAGATAATAAACAAGATGATATGAAGAAGGAAAAGAAAAACAAGAAACTGATAACACACATGAATGAACAAGAGGATGAGGAGGAAAAGAAGGATAAGGAAGACACAAACACGCACGACAGTATCACAGCAGGAGTAAGTGGTTTTGCACTTGAACCCCAGTACAGCAGTGGTGAATTTGTCTTGGTGAAAATTCCTGAGAAAAAAGTTGAGTATCGTTATGTGGGTATTGTGAACGATATAGATAACGAAGAAGGTGAAATTAGAATCACATACCTTAGGCTAAATGACGACCGCGGAAAGCTTTTCAAGGTGGCCGAAAATGATATATCTGATGTAACATTTGACCAAATAATAGACAAGTTGGCGACACCAATGCTAGTCACTAAAGGCGATCGCATTTTCTATAAATTTAATGAGTCTATAGATGTTTTCGAACAATAGTTATAATAGTTAGCAGTTCAATTTGTCAGAGAGTATTAAAAGACATTGATTTAACATTATTTTTGTATTTTTATTCAATTTGTCACACCCGTCACAATGATGTGTAACGCCCGTCACAATGTTTGTCGAGAAATAACTAAATAAATTAACCAAGTACTCAACTGATTCTTTTTTGCCACAAAAGATAATTTATTGAGTATTTCAAAACTATTAATTATTTTTATTAAGTTAAATACTTTTGCTAAATCAGCGATATTTCCGACAGAGGTATCAAATCTTGCAATAGTTGAGGTAACACCCGTCACAGGCCTTTAAAAACGTATATCTTCATTTCCAATGGCCCTGTAAATTTCATTTTTGCAATGTTTATAGATAACATTAAGATCTATAGGATTATGGTATAACTACCGTAAAATGTAGTTTCATTTAAAAGTTATAACTCAAAGCAAATGTTGAAATGTAACACCCGTCACTGCGGACTGACCCAATACAAAAGATAGCCACAGCGGGGTGAGGGGAGAGGAGACGGAGATACCAACCCCCCCCCCCCCCGACGTAAAAATAAAACAAACGTCAGCCGCAGCGGGGTGGAGACACACACCCCGACGAAAAAAAAGATGTAACGAACGTCAAACACAGCGGGGGGAATGGAGACACCACACCCCGATGAAAAAAAAGAAGTAACGAATGTCAGCTGCAGCGGGGGGAATGGAGACACTACACCCCGACGGTAAAAAAATGTAACAATACAAAAGATAGCCGCAGCGGGGTGAGGGGAGAGGAGACGGAGATACCAAGCCCCCCCCCCTTCCCCCCACCCCCCGACGTAAAAATATAACAAACGTCAGCCGCAGCGGGGTGAGTGGAGACGGAGATATTACACCCCGAAGGAAAAAAAATATGTTACGAACGTCCGCAGCAACGGGGTGAGTGAAGACACCACACCCCGAAGGAAAAATATGTAACGAACGTCAGCAGCAGCGAGATGAGTAGAGATGGACACGCCACACCCCGACTGAAAAAAAATATAATGAACGTCAGCCGCAGCGGAGTGAGTGGAGACACCACATCCCGACGGAAAAAAAATATGTAAACGTCACCTGAGCAAGGTGAGATGAAAAATCGGAGATAATAAAATCCCAGTGGGAAAAAAAGATTTACTTAACGTTGCAGCCATCCAGCATGAGTTGAAAAATCCTTGCGGGGAAAAAAGTCGGTTGAGTTCAATCTACGGTGGCAAAATAAACTCAACGAAAGTCAGTTTGTTCAGCGGCATGAAATCAAACGTCGGATTCAGAAAGTCCTAGCGGAAAAAACAACCCAGCTGCAGCGAGATAAGTCGAAAATAATACACTCCGAAGAGAAAAAAAATCTCAACAAACATCAACGAACGTCTCTGTAGAGTGCGTGGGAGTTATGGCATAACTATGGGCAATTTGTGCCTGAAAACTTAGGGATAGGTCACGTAACGAGACAAAATATTATTAACAGAAATCTTATAATACCTGAAGGGCTCTTTGGAAACACCGAAGAAAGAGTACCGATTGTCATGGCCGATGGATACAAAAATTGTCGAATTACTTATTTCAAAAGAAAACGCATATCTTGCACAAATACCGCAACCTAGTGAAACCTTTTTTTACTAGTGGCCACTAATGGACATATTATTGATATTTTTGGTCCATAGTCCATACCCAGCAATTGAGTCTGATGCCGACATCATGAAGGCCCTGTTTCAAAATGAAGACGGAGAAATGAGAACCTTTTTAAGAGAAAATGATGTCTTCATATTAGATAGGAGCTTTCGTGATGCCATACCTCTTTTGGAATCCCTAGGTTATCATTCATAAACCTGAATCTTTGCAAGAGGGAGAGACTCAGTTGCCAACACGCAGAGCTCAAAAATCTACATGTGTTACATTATGCAGATGGGTGGAAGTGGTGAATGGCCGTTTCAAAAGAGATTTTAAATTATTTAGGCAAGAATATTTTAATGTCGCCTCCGCCCATCTTATGGACGACTTGCGGATTTGTGCTGCAATGTTAAATGCCTTCCATCCGGAAATTGTTGACAGAACTGATGCTGAAATAATCTTATATCGTACAATTGAAAGGCTAGATATGCCCAATATTTTGGCAGAACTTATAATATCAAACAGAATAAATCGTTACCGAGCCCAGTATTGGTTTTTGTATGGGAACCCTAAACTGTATATGGTATACCTTAAATATTAATTTTTGATATGACATCACTGTCTCTTTCCTTCTGAATTTGCTAATGGCCGGACGCAAAATAATGTATTTAATTTATTTAAATATCAATTAATACTAAGTACTTGTGAGAGTTTATTTTGGGAATAAATTACCCTCTGAATTTGCTAATGGCCGGACGCAAAATAATGTATTTAATTTATTTAAATATCAATTAATACTAAGTACTTGTGAGAGTTTATTTTGGGAATAAATATCGTTCACAAGAAATCCGTTTGCTGTACTCCTCAACGCTCTCCCAACCACCACTAGCTCTGCTGGCAAATTGAAGAGGTTATGCGCACAGACACGCATCAGGTTGGTGAGTCAATTGAGTTAATTTTTGAGCTAGCTTCAAGAGCAGCAATTCTTTGTTTTTGCGTCCGGTCCAACAACATTTCACATCGGAGATGCTCGAAACATAAAACAATGGAAATGCCACATTGTCGGGCAAACCCAGCCACGTGGTGGCCACACCCGGCATTGAGAAGTTGGACGGCCCTGCCAACTACCACACATGGAAATTTACCATGCAAAATATACTCATACCGAAAGGACTAGAGGAGACGAGGAGACGGAGATACCCCCTCCACCCCACCCCACCCCACCCCCCGAGGTAAAAATATAACAAACGTCAGCCGCAGCGGGGTGAGTGGAGACGGAGACATTACGCCACGAAGGAAAAAAAAAGTTACGAACGTCCGCAGCAACAGGGTGAGTAAAGTGAAGACACCACACCCCGAAGGAAAAATATGTAACGAACGTCGGCAGCGAGATGAGTAGAGATGGACACGCCACACCCCGACTGAAAAAAAAATAATGAACGTCAGCGAAGTGAGTGGAGACATCCCGACAGAAAAAATATGTAAATAGTCGGGGATTTAGTGCGATGAACCGTTTTATTTTGGATCCGGCGCTCAAACTTGGCACAGTTGTTCCCTAGGCCGTTTTGAGTGGATTAAGCCCGGGAGCCATCGGGAGCCATCCCCCGTTTGGCAGGGGGAGGGGGGGAAAGTTTGTTTCTGCCGCGCTCCATTTGTGGGCTTATATCTCCAAAACTATTGGTACTAGGGCAAGTAAGGTATCATTTTCGTATGATTCAAGGATAAGGAATTCATTTCTGTAACAAAAAAATGACTTCCCATATATAAAAAAATTAATATTTGATAAAACGTATAAAACACAACTACCTTTTTTCCGCATATGTGTCGATTAATTTTTAATGGTCTAAGATATTAGCATGAAAAAAATATATTCTGAAAGCCACACTTCCTAGCATTATAAAAATATTAATTTCATTAGAATATCATAACAAATACTAAGCGGAAAAAATTAAATTCAATGCGTGTCAGCGTGGCATAAAACGCGCGGTCCGCGCGGTTCTAAATTTCAGCAGTTATATTTCTTCTTTTTTTTCTATGAAACGTATTTTTTTTGTTGCCGAGATGAATTTGTCATCCTTGAAATATCCGAAAATGATATCGGACTTGCCCTAGTACCTATAGTTATGGAGATATAAGCTCCAAAAGAAGCGCTACCCAACAAGTAGATGATGAAGTGTGGATGGTTTTTTTCCACATATGTGTCGATTAATTTTTAATGGTCTAGGATATTAGCATGAAAAAAATATATTCTGAAAGTCACATTTCCTAGGATTATAAAAATATAAAATTCATTAGAATAGCACAATAAATACTTAGTGAAAAAAAAATATATAATTTGATGCTCGGCAGAGTAGCATAAAACGCGCGATTTTAGTATCTGTTGTTCGTAAGTAAATAAAATGAATAATCTAGCGCCCAAAAATTACTGTTAAGTAACATAATATAAATAGGTACATAATATTATTATTTAAATATTTCTCGCACGCACAAAATATTTGTCACGTAGAACAAAAAATATTTTTCAAATCCTTCGTCGTCCGTCCGAAATCGTCATTTCCTTAAAAAAACATATATGAGAAAATACGAATTATGGTGGTTTACTATCTATCAGCCGAAAGACGTCCACTGCTGGACAAAGGCCTCCCCCAAGGATTTCCACACCGACCGGTCCTGTGCGGCTTGCATTCAGCGGCTTCCCGCAACCTTCACCAGCTCGTCGGTCCACGGAGTCGGAGGCCTGCCCACACTGCGTCTTCCGGTGCGCGGTCGCCACTCGAGAACTTTACTGCACCAACGGCCATCTGTTCTACGAGCTATGTGCCCTGCTCACTGCCACTTAAGTCTAGCGATTTTAAGAGCTATGTCGGTAACTTTAGTTCTCCTACGTATCTCCTCATTTCTGATTCGATCACGTAGGGAAACACCAAGCATAGCACGCTCCATCGCCCTTTGGGTGACCTTGAGCCGGATCCATATGTCGTCTCATCACTGGCAACACACACTGGTCAAAACCTTTAGTCTTGAGACACTGCGGTATTTTGGACGTGAAGATATTGCGGAGCTTCCCGAAGGCTGCCCAGCCGAGTTGGATTCGACGATTGATCTCTTTCTGGAAGTTGGACCTACCTAACTGGACTGTTTGTCCCAGGTACACATATTCGTCAACAACTTCGAGTGTAGAGTCTCGAACCTTCAGAGGAGTGGGTGTAACACGGACGTTTGACATGATTTTCATCTTATCCATGTTCATTTTAAGACCCACTTGTTGGGAGACTCTACTGAGTCCATCGAGCATTGCGCCTAGGTCCTCCAAGGTCTCATCCATGATCACGATATCGTCAGCAAATCGTAGGTGAGTGATGTACTCGCCATTGATGTTGATGCCGAATCCTCTCCAGTCCAGAAGCTTGGAAACGTCTTCCAGTGCGGCGGTGAACAGTTTCGGAGATATAACGTCTCCCTTTCCCCCCACGATACAGCCGGATAGGTTTCGAATTCTGATCCTGGAGGTGGACCGACATGGTGGCGTTTTCCTACAAACACTTCAACACTTCCATGTGTATCGATAGTCAATTTGGCACCGTTGGAGAGACTGTAACACAGCCCAGGTCTCGATCGAACCAAAAGCTTTATCATAGTCCACAAACGCCATTATACTCTTCGGTCTTCTGTATAATCTGCTGCAACATATGTATGTGGTCTATGGTACAGAAGTCTTTTCGAAAACCAGCTTGTTCGGGAGGCTGGAAGTCGTCAAACCTGCGTGCGAGACGATTCGTAATGACTCTCGACATGGCTTGTAGACATGGCTCAGGAGTGAGATGGGTCTGTAATTCTTCAGCATAGTCTTATCACCCTTCTTGAAGAAGAGCACCACCACATTTCTGTGCCATGCTGTAGGTGTTTGTCCCTCGAGAATAACGGAAATGAATAGCTTCTGCAGAGCTATAAGTATCGGTTTTCCACCTGCTTTCAGAAGCTCAGCAGTAGTTCCGTCATCACCCGGTGCCTTCTTGTTCTTAAGCTGTTTGAGAGCCATTCTAATCTCGCACAGGCTGATGTATTTTTTTTTTATGTGATAAGGAAGGCAAACGAGCAAGTGGGTCACCTGATGGTGATCACCACTGCCCATAGACACCTGCAACCCCGGAGGGGATTGCAGATGCGTTGCCAACCTAGAGGGCTAAGATGAAATGCCTCTTGTGCCTGTAATTTCCTCGGCTGTCTTACTCTCCACACCGGAACACAACAGTGCAAGCACTGCTGCTTAGCGGCAGGATTAGCGAGTAAGATGGTGGTAGCGATCCGGACGGACCTCACACAAGGTCCTACCACCCTCACGTCTGGGATATCTTCGGTATAATGTCGGCTCAATCCGGCTCTCGGATCTTCAGTCAGATTACTAAGGTAAGGATGTAGTCGTGTATAATTGTCCGTAGAACTTTTCAACCTCTTTCAACAGCTCGGACTTGGACGACACGACTCTGCCATCCTCGATCTTCAGCTTTGACCAGCAGACAATACTTTTGACCTTTTATTGCGCTCAATAGCCTCTTTAATACGATTGGTTTTAAATTGGTGTATATCACGGGTCAAGGACTTGGAGATGTCTGTTTAGTCGCCATATTGACAAGCATCTTCAGAGGATTTCAGAATCAGGCTCCGTTTTTTCTCCATGAGCTTGCTGGTGAATTCCAAGATCCGATATGTTTTTTTAACGTCTTGTTTTGAAGGCCTTATTCCCAGCCGTTTGGACAATTCCCACAAACCTGTCATTGTATTCGTCTACATTTTCACATTCTCCAGGCATTCGAAGCGGTTGTGCAACTCGAGCTGAAAGCTTTCGGGGTTTTGGAGTTGTATAAGCGGTGGTCGCAGCTTCATCAGTTGTCATGAAAATAATTTGACGTGGCTTGCGAAGCACGGAAACGCTTACGAGATTAATACGCCAATGAGAGCCAAACTCATTATGGTTATGTATGACCTATTCTGAAGTCAGTTAACCTAGGTGATCAACGTGACCACGCAAGTTACATAGTAGACCACCATAATACAATGCAAGTTAGATAGTAAACCACCATAATTCGTATGAGAAATAGTCACGTTTTGCGGATTTTCTCAAATACGTTTTTAAGGAAAATATTTTTTTTGTTTTACGTGACAAATATTTTGTGCGTGCGTGTAATATTTAAATAATAATATTATGTACCTGTTTATACTTTGTTACTTAACAGTCATTTGGGCGCTAGATGATTCATTTTATTTACTTACGAATAACAGAAACTAAAACCGCACGTTTAATGCTACTCTGCCGAGAATCAAATTATATATTTTTTTCACTAAGTATTTATTATGCTATTCTAATGAAAGTTATATTTTTATAATCCTAAGAAGTGTGGCTGTCAGAATACATTTTTTTCATGCTAATATCAAAGACGATTAAAAATTAATCGACCCATATGTGGAAAAAAGGTAGCCATCTTTTATACGTTTTATCAAATATTTCTTTTTTTGTATATGGAAAGTCATTTTTTTTGTTACAGAAATGAATTCCTTATCCTTTAATCATACGAAAATGATATCTCGCTTACCCTAGTACCAATACTTTTGGAGATATAAACCCAAAAATGGAGCGCGGCAGAAACAAACTTTCCCCCCCTCCCCCTACCAAACGGGGGATGGCTCCCGATGGCTCCCGGGCTTAATCTACTCAGAACGGCCTAGGGAACAACTATGCCAAGTTTGAGCGCCGGATCCAAATTAAAACGGTTCCCATACTAGACGTTGCACTAAATTCCCCACTAAAACGTCACCTGAGCAAGGTAAGATGAAAAATCGGAGATAATAAAATCCCAGTGGGACTAAAAAAATACACTGAATGTTTCAGCCATCCAGCATGAGTTGAAAAATCCTTGCGGGGAAAAAAGTCGGTTGAGTTCAATCTACGGTGGCAAAATAAACTCAACGACAGTCAGTTTGTTAAGCGGCATGAAATCAAACTTCGGATTCAGAAAGTTCTAGCGGAAAAAACAACCCAGCTGCAGCGAGATGAGTCGAAAATAATACACTCCGAAGAGAAAAAAAAACTCAACAAACATCAACGAACATCTCTGTAGAGTGCGTGGGAGTTATGGCATAACTATGGCCAATTTGTGCCTGAAAACTTAGGGATAAGTCACGTAACGAGACAAAATATTATTAACAGAAATCTTATAATACCTGAAGGGCTCTTTGGAAACAACGAAGAAAGAGTACCGATTGTCATAGCCGATGGATCATATACGTAGTCGGTCCCATAATGAATTGGCCTGATATAGTTCTACGCGACATGTCGATACATGTTATGTTGCATTGAATAGTACGGTTCTCAGACACTTTATAAACGAACACGCATGGACTTGACGAGCGTAGTTCAGTTTAGCAGTTTGTTTGAACAACAAGTGTCGCGTATTTTTTCAAAATGTCGAAAACCGAGTATCGAAGCGTCATAAAGTTTCTATTTAAAGAAGGCTTATCCCCCGCCCAAATTAAAGAACGATTAGATGGTGTGTATAAGGAGTGTTCTCCCTTTTATAGCACAGTAAAAAATTGGGTGAAAGAGTTTCGCCTCGGGCGAGAAACCGTCGAAGATATCGGCCATGACGGTCGACCGGTAGAAGTGCTCACTCCCGATACTATTGCTCAAATCGAAGAAGAGGTTTTGAGTGACCGCCGTTTGAAGATTAGAGAAATGGCAGCTAGACTTGGGCTCTCTAAAAGTACCGTCCATCGTGCAATCGATGAACATCTTCATACTCGTATGAAAAAAGTCAGTGCAAGATGGGTCCCGAAACTTCTGTCAGCTGTGCAGAGACGGGAGCGAGTTCGCTGTGCTGCCGAGTTTTTAGATCTTTGTGGAGAAAACCCAAAGAACGTGATCGAGAGACTAGTGACTGGTGATGAAACTATGGTGTTATATTATGATCCAGAAAGCAAGCGCGAGTCAATGGAATGGCGTTATAAGGGTGAAAAGCCGCCTAGAAAGGCAAAGGTGCAACAATCTACCAAAAAAATCATGTAATAATAATAATAATAATAATATCTGGGACAAATCACACACGGTCATCTGGCCCCAAACTAGGATTCCCTGTATCTTGGGAACCAGAGACTGATATACATACACATATACTTTTAAATACATATATAGATATAATACACCCAGACTCAGAGCAAACAATTCTGCTCATCACAGAAAAGTTTACCCTGTGTGGGGATCGAACCCACGACTCTCGGATCAGAGGTCAGGATCGCTAACCACTTAGCCACCGAGTCAGTCAATGTGCACAATCTTTTGGGATTTTCAAGGTATTTTGATGGTTGATTTTAAAGAGCGCAATACAGTCGTAAACGGCGAATATTATGCTTCATTAATATATAAACTGTGAGATATTATAAAGGAGAAGCGCAGAGGCAAACTGAGTAAAGGCGTCCTGTTGCTTCACGACAACGCCCCCGTGCACACCGCCGGTGTTTCGAAGGATGCAGTGCGTCAATGCGGGTTCACGGAGCTGGACCATCCACCTTATAGTCCAGACATGGCTCCGTCCGACTATTACTTATTCCCAAATTTAAAGCAGGACTTAAGGGGAAGAAAATTTTCAAGCGATGAAGAGTTGCAGGCGGCCGTCTTCAGTCATTTTGAAAACAAAGATTGCGATTATTTTTATAAAGGATTAGAAATGTTATTTCACCGATGTCAGAAGTGTGTCAGTATTGATGGATACTATATTGAAAAATAAAAATGATTGCATTTAATTTTCTTTTTTATTTCATAGTTAGGCCAATTCATTATGGGACCGACTACGTATATATTTACAAAAACCGTAGAATTACTTATTTCAAAAGCAAACGCATAGCTTGCACAAATCCCACAACCTAGTGAAACCTTTTTTACTAGTGGCCACTGAGGGGAATGGAATAATATGTCCAATATTATTGATATTTTTGGTCCATTGGCCATACCCAGCAATTGAGTCTGATGCCGACATCATGAAGGCCCTATTTCAAAATGAAGACGGAGAAATGATAACTTTTTTTGGAGAAAATGATGTCTTCATATCAGATAGGGGCTTCCGTGATTCCATACCTCTATTGGAATCCCTAGGTTATCAATTCCATAAACCTGAATCTTTGCAAGAGACAGAGACTGAGTTGCCAACACGCAGGGCTCAAAAATCTACATGTGTTACATTATGCAGATGGGTGGAAGTGGTGAATGACCGTTTCAAAAGAGATTTTAAATTATTTAGGCAAGAATATTTTAATGTCGCCGCCACACATCTTATGGACGACTTGCGGATTTGTGCTGCAATGTTAAATGCCTTCCATCCGGAAATTGTTGACAGAACTGATGCTGTAATAATCTTATATCGTGCATTAGAAAGGCTAGATATGCCCAATATTTTGGCAGAACTTATAATATCAAATAGAATAAATCGTTACCGAGCCCAGTTCACATCAATTGATACTTAACTTCCAGAGTTAGACATTTTTCCTGAAATGGCCATGCATGATTTATGAATCATATCAAATTAAACAAACCAGAAGTTATTATGGGGAAGCATGGTACATTTCGGGTAGAAGTAGCTCTCTGGAAGTTGTGAATCAAACAACTCCATTCCACCTCCATACTATTTTAATTAGAGGCCGTATTAAGTCTCGCCATCAATTAGCCAGAGTCTAATACACATATAGATATGTATATTGCTGGCAAGACAAGGAATGAGTTGGGATGAGAGAATCATAAGCTATTATGGTAGTTGCATATCAGGGCAACGAACAGTTGGATGTTTTGCCCATACTATGACCATCGTCTGGTATTTGGGCTGGGCTCGGTATCAAGATAATATTGAAGGGCCCGTATCATTTCTGAATGACATATTGGTTAGAGATGATGTAGAAAATGAGGACGAATAAATAAAAAATGGAATATATTTACTGGAATGGAATTCATTTCGGGCCATGATAACCCGATCTTCTTTATATAAGCTTTAAATATGACAAAGCGAGAATTATATCTAATTGAACTAAGAAACAAACCACCAAACAAAATCTGTTGTTAACGAACTACTGAAAGAATACGGCCACGAAATTCTGCATCTGCCACCCTATAATTGGGATCTTAATCCAATCGAATATACATATATGGATTTTGGTGAAACAAAGGGTGGCAGACAAAAACATAAACCAGCCGGAAAAATAAATTGAAAAACTTACCTATGTTATATTACAGAATTGGAGGAACTGACTTTCTCATCAGTTGCTGGTAAGCTATTAACAATTTTACTAATAGAAAGGTAGTTACGATAGTACTTATACCTATCTTAGATGTTGTTTTTTTTTTTATAAATACTCTTGAGATTTCAAAACACCCGCCAACCCGCCATGTTGCCGTCCTGCAACAGAAACTGCACTAGCGACACAATTTTGCAAGGGTGGAGCGCGGCCGCTTGTAATTTCGTTTAGAAAAAAAAATAATTCACTGCAAGTACGCTGACACATCAAGCACGCAGTTGAAAGCCAAAAAACTCAAATGGATCCATGGGCCCTCGGTTAAAGAAACACCTTCTAATTTGAAGATATAAAAGAAAACTAATTGGGAAAAGACCCGAGTAAATGTTGTGGAGACTCCTGAAGAAAATTATGAAACTAGCCCTGATTTCTTTATTGGAGTGGTGACACAACAGGCAATGAGATCATACAAGATTTAATGATCAACAGGAAGAAGGTTTCTATTAAAATGGACCCGGGAGCAGCTTGTAACATTATAGGAAGTGAGGTATGTAAACTGCTAGTTGTAAAGAAATCAGAAATTAATTAATGCAATTCATTTTATACCAATAAAAAATTGCTTGTCTATGAGACGAACAATCTTAAACTACCAGCTTACTGAAAGTCAAGTAGTACCCTCAGGATCTTCGGAGATTTTAATGCTTATCTCAAAAAGCTATTAGTACCCACAGACAGAGTTGCACTCCGCTCCAGTAGCAACGATATAAAACTTCTATGTTAATATGTACCTATGTTTTAATTATAAATACTCTTGAGATTTCAAAACACCCGCCAAACCGCCGTGTTGCCGTCCTGCGGTCACAAAAATTGCAAAAATGGCGGAACGCGGCCGTTTGTAAGATCCATGGGCCCTCAAATAAAGAAACAATTTGAGAAGATATTAAAAAAAAAACACTTGCGAAAAGACCCGAAGGCGGCGGCGGTGAGTAAAAGAAACAATTTGATATTATCAAAGTATATTCTTGGACCTTATTCTTAAACCAGCGAAACGCGACATAAGAAATAAATAATCATTCCAATTATATTCAGATTCTAAAAAATGGAAAATAGAAACACAAGGCAAACATTCACATCATATACCGCTGACTCAGCAGTAAAATCACTGGAAAATTGTAAAAAAGACAATACTTTGATTGGTATCACCTCACCTCCATCTGAACACCAAGAAAACTGTCAGACGTCAACCAACGAGAAGGTCGAGCTCCGTTGCATTGCTCCCAAAATTTCATAAAAATGTCAAAAATTGCGTCGTAGGACCACCAGACGCGATTCCACGCAAATCAAAATACCTACAAAACCACAAAAAAATCTCCACAGTGGATGGCGAAAAGACACAGAATCCAGCGTCATAAAGAACAAGCCCGCGAGAGCAAAGGTGAACTTATCCCAAACAAACAAGCATTGAGACACTTTGTTCAATCTAAAAGGAAAAATATTTTTCCAATTGTTTTCATATTTTCATCACACATCCCCTGGATTTACTTGCCCTTGCCCTTGCGTTTTTTTTTCTGATTCACATAGACAGTATTGTTTGTTTGTGTTTTGTCTAGAGCCTAGACAAATGTAAGTATTGTTACTATCAATCAAATTAAATAAGAAGGAAAAACCTAAATTAATATTCTGAGTACTCCAGGGAAAAAACATCTAATAAAAGTACTGTTTCAAACCTGGACAGATTTGACACTGCCGATGCCACAATAATGAACAAAATAAACGATCTCTACTGTGTGCAACATGCTTTGTCGAAGACAGTTTACCTATTTTGTTAATTCCACCTACTTTCGGCAGTTTGCTCGTGGATTAAAGCGAATAGGGGTTTATTGGATGTAAAGAAACGCTGAGAAAAATTCTTCTTGAAAATGGTTAAGAGTTTAAAAAATAAAAAATAAGAGATTGTTGTTTATAGAACGATATGATATATCATCATAATTTTTTAAGAAAGAAGGGGACAATATGAACTTCACAACTATAAACCTAAGCTATCTTGGCAGGATTCGTCAAAAAATGGCCTAGTACCTAAAATAGATAAAAATACTAAATCCTACGAGTGCATGTATGGAAAATGTGATACCTGCAAAGGTGCAAAATTTAATCACGATAATAATGACCAAATAACATTGCGACAGTGGCAGCGAAAAGATCATGAATATTAAAAGAACGATGAAACTTTGAAAACGAAAATAGTCAAACTGATGACTAAGGTAGGAACAGTAGGAAAACTTTTAGAATCGTTTGAGAAAAACATTCAGCGTTTCAAGAAACATTATTATAATGTTATTCAACAACAAAACCAGTACCAAAAAGTACTGCAAAGCTTACAGCCGAACGAAGCACTCACAGTATGCGATTTCAGTCAGAATTACGAAACCAAAATAGCAACCGTTATTCAAAGTCTTCATTTTGGTGCTTCCAAAACTCAAGTATCTTTGCATACCAGCATGATATATTTTCATGATAAAGTACAATCATTTTGTTCCGTGTCGCCTGATAATTCTCATCAGCCCCCGGCTATATGGGCCCACCTTACACCTGTTACGGAACTAGTCAAGCGATTGTCACCTCAAGTTACGGTAATCCATATCTATCTTGATGGTCAAACCAGCCGATATAAACAAAAGATTCTTTTTAAATACTTTTACCGAAAGATTGCAATAGAATTACACTCATGGTCCTATTTCAAAAAAGGCCACGGAAAAGTGGTCGCTGATGGGATGGGTGGCTCGGTAAAAATAACATTATACAAACAAGTTTGTTTTGGAAACGACATTTCAAGTGCTTTAGATGTTTTCAACGAAGTCATGATTGAAAGTCGTCAAAATCTTTTACATCAACGAATGATATAAAATAAAAGGTTTCGAAGATGATACAAAAAAAGGTTTCTTCTTTTTTACCCCAAAATGTAACTCAAAGGCACTCTATAGGTGTATAAAAGAATTACATAAGAGCCTTACCAATACTTGAAATGGACGAAATTCTTAGGGAAAATAGGCATGAGGTGCTAAGATAAACCTCCATCCCGGTTTACAATGTCGCATGGGTGTCATTCGCGGTGTGCCAGTTGATTGGAGTATGGATGAACTTGTTGACTCAGTAGAGCTCCCGAACACGCCTCTTAAAAGCTAGGCGTGTCAACCGCAAAAAGTTTGTTGACATCAAGGCGACTTGGGTACCCACTTAACATTTGATGGACAAGTTCTCCCGAAATATGTATACAAATTCTACACATCTACGCCAGTGGAAACCTACCAGTTGCCAACAATCCAATGCCATAACTGCTGTAGGTTTACCCACACTGCTACAAACGTGCACAGAATCACACGGGAGATAGCTGTGAAGTGTCTTAACCTCGTACGAGCAGTTATCATCACAGATGGAATCGTTAACTGATATTTTCAATCTTTTGGAACAAAATAATCGTATGATAGAATCTGAAGAATTATCCACTGAGGATGAATTGGTGTTCAAAGACTTTAATACCACTTTAAAAGACAAAGGTTCAGGAAAAACCGAAAATAAATGATGTGAAGTTTGAACTGATCAAAAACTTGCAACATTTTGATAACAAAGAATGGTCTGACATTTCTTTCCTGGATACCCAAAAACCTATATTCTTGAGCTTGTGTCAGTTTGAACTTTTCATATGAAAAAGCTACGGAGATACTCTTGTACCAAAATAGCATCCTTTATAGGCCCGAATACGGTAATTCACGAAAAATCCCTCGTAATATTCATATTACAAAACACAAACCATTCAAGAAAACAAATAACAGCCCATATAAAAGATTTAAAAAAATCAATTAAAATAACAAACACGACCGCAGTACAACACTAGTGATAGCGAACGTACTTTAGCAGCAAACAAACAAAATAAACGCCATTTTATTTCAAAGTTGGAAAAAATAAAATAGGTCAAGCGGACATGCGGACCATGACTCGCGAAATTAAAATAAGCCAGGTAAAAATCATGAGCGAAGGCTTAATCTATGGATCTCAGTCCGAATCTAAGGATATTTTGAACCTAGGCGCCGAACGGGACCCTCGCTCAATGGAGGGAGCCGAAAGAAGAGGGGGCGTACGGGAAAAGAAAGCGGCGAACAGGACACCCGCTCAATGGAAGGAGCCGAAAGAAGAGGGGGGGCGCACGGCGCAAAGAGAGCGGCGAACAGGACCCCCGCTAAATGGAGGGAGCCGAAAGAAGAAGAGGGGCGCGCAAAGCAAAAGGACGCGGTCAACGAGACACCCGCTTAATGGAGAGAACCGCAGAGGCCTGGTTCATATGCCAAAACACAAAAGGCCCCTCGACGCCAAAATCTTCCCCACCCCTTGTTATATTGTAATTGATTGTTTTCTTAGTCAGCTTTTAATAGTCAGCTGTTCCTGTCTTTTACATTTTGGTTTAATATTACTGCGTTTTATTTTTTAAATGAGTAATAATATAAGTTTGGAGAAGAAGCATCGTATTGTTGCATTGCGCAATATAGGATATAATATATCAAAAATTATTAATGCGACTAATCTAAGCGTGAATGTGAGTATTTTAATTACTATTTTGTATAGCTACCTACTTATTTTATATGTTTTGTGTACTCATTTAACATTTTTTATTTATACCAATACCAATTTTAATCAGGTATTTATTCTTTTAGTGGAGGACTGTGAAACGTTGGATAACACGTTACAAACAGGAGGGTAACGTTATAACTCGACGGCGAAGTGGCCGCTCGCGTCTAATGTCTAATTAATGAAATCCAAGAGAGAGAGATGATTGAAGCTTATGAAGAAAATGGTTTCTTACGAATTAACGACCTTGCCGTAAGACTCGATACCTCGGTGGATACCGTTTGGGGAGCCCTAAATAAGCAAGGAATACAGAGAAACACAGATTAATCGATGAGCACAAACGGAATAGGCTAACATGTCCAGAGAATATTTATCGCACTGTCAACAAGTGAGGGAAGTATTAAGATATTTGTTCCAGTATCGTCAGGCCGCGGCGTTTATAATCTATTATAGAAAATAATGGTGGTTATATAAAATATTAGTTTTTTATGTAATATATTTTTGCTAAGTTTCAAACTATTTTCTGTCATCTTTCAATAGAATTATTTTACATTTATCGGAAAATTTACTTTAATAGTAGTTTTTTGTTTTAAAATTTTAAAGTGTTGTCAATACTAAGCATGTTAAATTTTGGTGTTCTTAAGGTTTAGCTTCAATACTCTTTTCATCACGAAAACGAATAATTAAGCTTAACCTTAAGACATTCATTGTAGTAATTAGTAAGTAATTGTATGATTATGATTATAAAATACTTAATGTTATCTTAAAAAACTTTAAATCAGGATAATAAATTAATATTTGTTCAACGTTTTGTTTTTATTTCGTTTATTATATTATATATAACTTAATTTATATATAATATAAATTATTATATCAGTGTTAAAATTATAAATGATATTTGCTAGCTGTTGTTTTACAAAAAAAAAAGTTAAAAATTCCGACACTAAGAGGATTCGAACTTAGCATCGCTGGCGCGAAAGCAGAAACTGTTACCACAAGGCTACAATCGCAGCTAACCTCTAAGATGAAATACTGCTACGGTTGGCTACGTTAGTGCCACATAAAGTTATATGCTTCGAAGACAGTGGCGCTAGTGGTCAAGGAAATTTTATGTTATCGGAGGGATTTTATGTTGTATCGCCAATCCAACCAGACAGTATTTGTTCACTTCAAAGCAGTTCTCTTTGTATAAAATAGAGATCGCTAAGCAAGTATTATATTCGACTTTGAGTTTAAACTCATTGATTGAAGGTAGAATTTTCCTAAACAGATAAGCATCCTTGTATGTGTGAGTAAATAAGAATAAATATGTGTAAGCGATTATAAGCCTTCTTGGCTGACCCCATTAATACAGGCGAGTGTACCTCGCGCTCTGATCGGTTCGGGGTCGGTATGTTGTACACATTTTGCAAGCCAATTCTGGCAATAAAACAAAGGTCGGCCTTCCACTTGGTAGACCGATGACCTGTTGAAGGTTGCGGGACACCGCTGGATGCGGGCAGCGCAGAACCAGTCTGTGCTGAAATCCTTGGGGAAGGCCTTTGTCCAGCAGTGGATGTCTTTTAGCTGATGGTGAAAACAAAGGTGTTTATTATTGAAACAAATTCCAGTATAGCTATATCCCTTAATTTATGCAAACACATAACTCGGGCCAGTCAGATACAATTCTTTTATCACACTGCTTCAAATGTATAACCAGGTATAACTCGGTACTGAAATGCCCCATGGCACAGGGACTTACTGAGAAACGGCAGCGACTGTAGAGGGATGGTTCGGATTATAGAGAGGTATGGATTAAAGAGGGCCTGCTTTATACTGACACTAACATTCCTTCCTCCCTTGGTTTTGTCCCGTGGAATTTGGTTACATTGCCATTACCAACTTTCATAAATTAGCAAATAAAACACTATCCCTACCTACTTATCTAATTTGATTGAGATGAAGATAAAACACATTCCATTTAAACCCAAAATCATTAATGGTCAGCAGCATTAACCACTAAGCTACCAAGTTGCCAGTCAGTATAGATCAGAGATAGGATAATTATTATAATTTTTTTTTTTTTCTAGGCAATGATTATTTGTTGGCATTAATAAATGCGAATTTGCGAAGCTCATTTTTGACGTACAACATCAGTATTGGATTTTAAAGAAAGAGACTTCTGGGACCTGCCGTATCTGTTGCATACACCAAAAATGAAACAGAACCTGCACCAAGCACCAGCGCTGCGCAGTGGTATATAAGTAACATAGTGGTATTTTAATTAAAGCATTTGTACTTCATTCCAATCAAAAAAAAGCAAAAGGTAAACAAACTTACTATGGAAATGACCAGGGTTCGAAAATATCCGATATTTATAATAAATATCAAAATATCAGATATTTTTGATATATATCCGATATTTTCGATATCTTTGATATTTTTGATATTTATCAAAATTACATACTAATTTCGATTTCTTACTTTAATACATGATTTTCGAAATAGCTTAATTTAAAATGTAGGTATATGTTTGATAATTTGAAGATTTTTATTAAAATAACATTCAAATTTTATACTCTGATATGTTTTTTCGAAATAATTGAATCTAAAATGTATATTTTATTTTTGCAAATTTGAAGATAGTTAATTAAACTAAACTCATTTATTGATTATTGTGATAATCATATCTTTATTCTTTGCATTTGGCACATTCATTCGTAAGAAGCAGCTCTTAGAAGCTAGGAAAATATAAATATCAATATTGATATATATCAAGCATAAATATCAATTGATATATATCATGATATATATCCGATATATATCAATTGATATATATCATGCGAACCCTGGAAATGACACATTTCAATGTCAGATGCATACTATCTTTGTTTACCTTTTGCTTTTTTTTGATTGGAATGAACCATATCCAAAAGTGTGCGCCACAGGCAAAAGCTATGTCCTATTGTCTGGAATAGGTATGCCAAAAAAAAAGGCAGGAAGGTACTACATTACATGGCACGACCACTGAAATTGGTTTTGTCCATCATTTGTTATAAAATAGATAGGTATCCTAAGTTCTTGATATGGTTCTTGTGTAAAAATAAAATAAACAATGATTCTGTTGAAGGACTGGAATCCAGGCCAAGAAATTTAAAAAAAAACACTGCACTGACCAACCGCGACAGCTCGAACAAGTTATAGGTACTTACATCTGCCTACATGAATGTACATGCAGAGATTACTGCAAATTGCAAATTCTAAGAGATTGAGGTATGTATTTTCTCTTTGACTACATATAATGTTTTTTTATTTCTGAAGTACGTACTGACCCGTAAAATAGTTAAAATTAATTCTATTGGTTGTTTGGTACGTCCTGAAAGTTATCGTCAGTGAAATTTTACTTTAAAACAACAACAAATTTTACTTTACAACCCGGCAGGGGCACCGCCGGCTCAACAAGTTATTTACTTGCCGGCGGCGACGGCGGCAACGGCTCTTCCGGTGCAGCCGGTGGTAGTGCTGCCACCACCGCCGACGCCAGCATCGCCAACACCACACATAGTAGAGATTCACGTTGTAAGTTTATTACTATAACCATTATGTATAACTAGCAATAGCCAAATCAACAGCCTCTACAGACAAAAAACTGCACTGCCTTCGAAGCAATGGTTTTAGTGAGTCACTAGTGGATAAACAAATAGGTCATTATCAATACATTAAGTAAAATTTGCCTGGTTTATTTAGTGATTGTAATCACAATTATTTTGTTGTTCATGGCGGTATTTAATCGTGGTGGTGCTGCACCATGTTATCTGATATTTTCCTGCTTGATTTAGGGCCTGTATTAATAAACAATTATTTTGTTGTACATGGTGGTACTTAATGGTAGTGGTGCCGCACCATGTTATCTGATATTTTCCTGGTTGATTTAGTGCCTGTGTACATGGTGGTACTTAATGGTGGTGGTGCCGCACCATGTTTTCTGATATTTTTCCTTTTAATTTAGTGCTTTTATTAATGAACAATTATTTTGTTTCAGATTGTAGGTGTGAAATAAACATAAAGGATATAAAATATTATAATAAAGAAGCTGATTCCGTAATAAATGTTCATGTTTTTTATTATATAGTAGTTTTATTTACAATAAGAAATGTTCAAAGAGCTGAATTACCTATGATAAAAATAATTTTAGGGTACAAACAAAACTAAAAGTTCTGTTTGTCCCCGTTCAGCAGGGACAGGCTCGTTGGGACAAACAGGAATAACCCTCGCTACGAATGCTAGGTATATGGCTATTTCAGGCATACTAAAGCCACGTGTTACAATATAAGGACTATAAAAAAACATTTTCTATTCTATCTATTATTTCATATTATTATATATATTATACAGGTGTCCAATTTTGGCTGGTGAAAATAACCTATCAAATTGTAACAAAACATGTTCAGAAAAAGTTAAAATATAAGGTGCCACTTTATTAGTGCCCGATATTTTAGTTAATGCTTCTACTCCTGCTTCTGCTCAACTTTCTCCAATGAACCCATAGTCAAATTGCAAAAAAAAATTTGAACTTCATACTATTCTATTCTATTTTTTTATTTGGCATTCCACTCTCATTCTGAGCGTGATTTTGCCAATGTCTAGTGAAAAATGGG
Organism: Coleophora deauratella; assembly: GCA_958295455.1. Taxonomy (NCBI): domain Eukaryota; kingdom Metazoa; phylum Arthropoda; class Insecta; order Lepidoptera; family Coleophoridae; genus Coleophora; species Coleophora deauratella. The sequence goes on along the minus strand of OY282391.1, from coordinate 2,067,675 downwards.
AGAATCTTCAATAAAAAAAAATGGCGAAACGCCAATGTCAAGTGAAAGTGACGCCTCTAAGGGTGATGGGCACTTAAAGACGCTCCACGTGGTGGTTTGCTGCTGGAACTCGGAAAACGGAGCTGTCTCCTGAGTTAATCCTCTTCTTATTATCGCTTATCTCAGATCGGGATCACAGCTATTTCTCCATCACAAAAATAACGTTGAAACTATTCTAAAACGGTAATAATTGTAAGATTAACTTAACAGACGTGTGCTCGGTTACAAGTTCCGGCAACCAACCGAACTTCATACTAATTTGGCCGCTTGTTGGATTTAAACGAAAAAAATATCGAATTAATGAGTGGGAACAAAAATATATACTATTTTCGAGAAAAATATTATAGAAATATAACATTCAAGTAAAATTTTCTTTTTCGACTTAGAGCCAAAAGCAGCAAGAGTCTGTTCGACATCTTGCAGCCAACTAACCTCCAGTCCTCCACCCGTCAACGTCACACTGAACGGGGGTTTAACGAGGGCCCGCGTTAAAACCGCGTTGGAACTGCCGTCTGCATTCAGTGTGCCGTCTCCCGCGCTGCTACTGACCTGCTCCGCGTCTGACCTGCCTTTGGTGTGCCGAAGCCTTAAGGGTAAATTAAATACCTACTGCCTCGCAAGAAATAGGTGAAATGAGTTTACGTTTTTTTGGGAGCAGATTTTAACAAATGCAAACACAGACTACGAAATGTTGATATGGGCTTTAAATATTTATTAAACAACCCCAGTTTAAAAAATATGGTATAAATCTTGTCTCTGGTTTACTAATGTACGGCGATATGTTTTGGAACGAAACCTAAGCTTTTAAAAAAATAGTCTTAACAGTAGCGCCATCTATACAAATTTCATCCAAAAGAGAAAGTAACAGAGCAAACTACCTGCCTCTTAGACTTAACTAGTACAAATCATCGTCACAAGAGGACGCTAAAGGCGAGGTTCATTCTGATCATTCGCACAGGGTTCCGAACCCCGTCATAGCGCCCTCTGAAGAAAACAAATGGAAACTTAACCAACTCAGTAACGCCATCTAAGTTTATTTCCAAAATTTCTGCATACGCACCTTAGTATGAACGTGAACAGTCTATATATAACTTGTCTCTGTTATTGATTACAAGGACAAAGGTGTCAACTTAACCGGAGCATGTGTCAACTTCAATCCTGGAGCGTTTAAGGGCAGCGATAAAAGAAAAAAGATGAGAGAAATTAACGAAAGGGGTTGTTGTTCGATATTTTGGCTCCCTAATGCATCCTACAGTCCTAGTCTCCGGCGATTATTGTTCCAAAAATGAAAAAGAAATGCAAGGGAAAAAAATATCACCGGTGAAGAAGTGAAGAACGCGGTTTAGACATATTTTGCCAGCAAAGAGATATCATATGATGGTATACATAAATTGATCGAAAGATGTGAAAAATTTATAAGGGTTAGCGGTGAATACATTGAGAAAGAGAAGTATTTTTGACTTTTTATTTACCCTTCTTGCCCTCCATTCCGCGTACTTAAAAACGCCCCCTCGTAACCGTTAAAACATTCAAATAATGCACCTCACAAGTTATTACAGAGCCAGTATGTAGATGATTACATACTGGCTCGTTAAATACCTCAATTACAAAGACATCTTCGAAGAAACACTGTCCTCAAAAACTGAGGTGAATCTCAAATTCACTCTCTCCACAGTTCACTTAGCTGGGATTTTAGAGCACTAGTATTAATTGAACCAGTTCTGTTGTACTCTCCACGAGAACGAGAAAAAAATGACCATGAACACACAGTAAAGTGTTCATGGACAGTAAGGAAACTCATGCCTTAAATTACTTCTACATGCTCTTAGGCATCTCAATCTTCCTCGCCACGAGAATAACACCCCGGCCTAAACGGTTGACGATGGCGTCGAGAAGAACTGCTCGCAATCTCCATTAACAGAGTTAGAAATGCTTCGCAAACCAACCACCAATAACGAGGTATTCGAAGCACAAGTCTCCAACACTCTCCATGTTAGAAAGACTTATAAACTTGGTCCTCACAGAAAAAATGCATCGATCGATGCCCGATGCCCTTCGAAGCGGAATCTGCTATCAAACAGAACATTAAAAAAATCGGACAATGTTGAAAACGAAGACTTCAATCAATCGATTCTCAGCCTTACGCACTTGTACTTCACCCGAAGAGGAAGAGTGGCATCCGCCTTCACTGAACTTACCTATGCCAGCTCTAAATATCACAGAACTCGACCATGAAGATAAATTGCTCAAGAATACAAATTTCTGATTCACAACGTGCAATCCTAAAATCTGTCCCTCAACGGCAGGCGATTAAATCTCCGAAATTTATGGACGGTCTGGTAAAAGATTTCTCACCCACTGAATCAGAACCAAATCTCACCAAAGTGGACCCCAGACTAGCAGAGCAAGGTGAAAAGTGCTAACGACTCGGATTTCCATGACATTATCATCGCCATCATCTGATGGCTGTAAAAGAACGTGAGGTACGCTGATGTGCAGAAAACATTTCATACAACTCCAGTGTTTCGTTCACTCAAAACAAATAGTCAGCTGCCAAGTGCAACACCAAATGACAAACTCTAACTCTCCTGGGGAAATTTATTTGAAAAAGTAGAAGAGGGAGTAATTTCTGTTTATTACATAGAAACTAACAATAAATTAGCAGATGTTCTAACAAAGCCATTGTCAGGGGAGAGGTTTAGTAAATTGTGTAATATGTTGAATTTGGAAAATGTTGGGCTGAGCGAACATTGAGGGAGAGTGTTGAGAGGCAATGTCCGCTCCACCCAAAGCCGTAAACTTTTATGATTAAAACTATAACTCTATTGTGTGTGTCGATGAAAACAGTCTATCTTGTCTGTGTGTAAGAAAATGGTGGTAATAAGTGTCTGTAAAATTATAAAGGAGATAAATAAAAGTGTTTTCTATGAAGAATATTGGTTTTATATTAAATCCTGGCCTCAACAAAAGGGCGTATACGCCTAAGTTCTGTTTAGCGTATACGCCCTTTGAGCCCAGAAGTATCGATATAATAACTCTGATATAACCTCAAAGAAGTATGAAGAGGTATTGGAGAAATTCGATCAATAATTTTTGCCAATAAGTAATGAGAGTATTAATAGAAACATCTTCTTTAGTGGGAAATAAAAGGAGAAACACTAGATGAGTACATCAATACATTGAGAACTTTAAGCAGATTGTAATTTTGGTTCGCTCAGAGACAGTTTAATAAAAGATCAAATAATAAGAGGCATAAAGAAGAAAAATATCGTGGAAAGACTTCTAAAAGAACCTGATCTAGACCTGCAGAAATGTATCAAGATTTGCAAATCCTATGAGTTAACGGAAAGTCAGATAAAATAATTTTCATTTTGAGGAACCATTGGCTCCGTAATCAGCTTTTAGAAAAACATCAGATGCTCTGCTATAATACACCTGTGGTAAACAAGCAGAGGTTATTCAACAAAGAAGAGGCATCTAAAAGCCACGGAACAAAACCTTAAATGAGTTGCTCCACGCCATCCGAAAATCATCAACCCCAATTCTCTGAACCAGTGAAGGATCAAGGGGGAGTATCAAAGCTTTTTCCTGGAAAGTTTCGAAAAGCAACAATCACATCGACCGCCACAAATCGAACGCCAATGCCAGCAAGACGACCAACAGCAAACACTGCAGCTGCAACATCCGATCCCTAGAAACTATAGAAACTCATCGAGAAAATCGGAGAAAGCTAGATTTCAAACAAAGCGGGGTCCCACAAAGAAACAATAAAAAAATCTAATTTTCGTGCTAAAGGCTATATTTTCCGTAGGAATGGAAAACAGGTCAGACCCGAAAATTGTAACAAATTATTGGATAGCCTAGCTGTGTATATTGATGATACAGGATAGGGCCAAGGCATTGGTAAAATTATATTACCATCAACTTGTTGCTAGTCCCCAGCATATGATGCAAAATTAGGATTCCATTGCAATTGTATGCAAATATAGTAAACCAGATTTATTTACAACATGAAACAACTTGAACGTTATTAAAAGTCTAATAATATACGCAAACCATCAAAAAGTTTTCCGCCACTAGCCTGGGTTCGCAGAACAGGATGCAAATGTGATGAGGTATGTAAATAACATGACGCGTGAATACGGAAAAGGCGTTTGCCTCTATAACTTTCGCCCTGCTACTCGTAAAACAAACGGATATATTAGAGAAAGAACTTCGCAACTTTTTAGCTTGGGCCAAGGACACCCAGAATTTAAAATATGAGGACGTTAATATGAAATGTAAGACATTTTTATTAATGACGATTTCTCAAAAATATAAAACCGATGCTCTACAAATAGTTTGCGGCCATGGGGAAGAGATAATACAACAAAGAAGAGAGACTATTCTCTCTTTACAAAAGATCTATACATAAAAGTATTTTCAGGAAAATTCCTCTTTATGTTATAACTTATTCGATGCAAATAAGTTCACTGATTTATTTATTTATTTATTTACTATTCGGAAGATTTACAGCAAAATAAACAAAGTAAATACAAAGAAATATACGGTCGTTCGAGGCAAGGTCACGCGGCAAAGTATCACAACAGTATCGTGATCAACTAGAAAAAGCGGGTGGACTAAGAAAAGCTTTCCGGCCTACGGAAAAAGATCGCGTTCCTGCATCGCAGAACGATCTAAATCATAGCGCAAGTACAGCTACACAACGCAACGCTCCAGCTTCGTTCAACCAACACTCGAGGCTATCAACCGAACTATATCTGCTCCTATTGTTACCAGCGCTTTAATAAAAGCGCTGGTAACAATAGATCCCTTCGAGGTGGTAACAGCAAGATAGGCCAACGAAGAGAAAATTAAGAGTTTTTTAAGCAATCTCGAAAACGATCGCCCTCATCCTACCTGTATAGGCGAGGAAAGTCCAGGAAATACTGACTCACCGAGTCATTTCCGTGCAGACCAACTAGCCACTTTTTACCGTGTATATCTGTAACTATGCCTAGTGGTACAGAGTTTGCACGATTCTTGGCTGATCTTTATCAAATCGATGGTTCGATGGTAGTATCTACTTTGTATGACCCTGAATCATCAGAGCGTCTTAATGGTCATCCTATTGTAAAACGAATGTTAAAATCGTTAGCAGCGAGTGTCACAAAAATACAAAACCACCAATATGGGACGTTGATTTAGTTATTAATCATATCTCAAAATAAGACTATGAAACAAGTAATTTGTATATGGTTTCTAAAATCACTGCGTCGCGTCGCGTCGATTCTACTTTTATGTTCTGGGCGCCGGATACACGAATTAACGTTGTCGCATATATGGTTCATTCCAATCAAAAAAAAGCAAAACGTAAACAAACTTACTATGGAACTGACACATGTCAATGTCATCTGCATACTACGTTTGTTTACCTTTTGCTTTTTTTTTATTGGAATGAAGTATAGATGATAATCACTGTATAAATGATGATGACCATATTATTCTGTACCGTATTTTTGGGTCTAAAACTGATAGTTTAATTTACCGGCAATCAGGCTGGAAATTAAAGCGTAATGATGATAGTAATAGCATAAAATAGACACAGAAGGTCCGCTCAATACAAACCACTAAAATCGTAAGCATATACATGCTTATAGAAATATACGGTCGATCGAGGCAAGGTCACGCGGCAAAGTATCACAACAGTATCGTGACCTTGCCTACAACGACCGCCTACGTCTATAAGCATGTATATGCTTAGGATTTTAGTGAGCGTATTGAGCGGACCTTCTGATCTGTGTATTTTGTGGCAATAGTCTTGATCCTGTGCACTGAATAAAACGCCTAATATCGGTAGGTAATGAAAGACGGGTTCCATTAAGGGTAATAATTTGTTTGTTTCGATTTGTGTACAGCCTAAACCTGCAACTCAATGTATCATTGCTGGATGGGTTAGGAAAATACTAAAGGAATATCTGCTTGCTCAAAAAGTACTCATTTACATGCTATTAAAATTGGCAAGCAATCATAGATAAGAAAGTTTTCTTTCTTTGTTTCACCTACACTTCGAAATCTTAAACTTCAACAGTTCAGTCATATATCCATCACTACACTTCAGCAGGAAACATTGCCCTGAGTTCATATTATAATATTTATATACCTTTTAATTGAAAAACACCCCTTAAACTTGCTGTAGCCGACGCAACATAAATTCACAACTGTAAAACTTCAACATTACTCGTAGTGCTAAATCAGTCACTATATCTATCACTCACTCACTGACTGAGCGCGGTACTACACGGTGATGTAAGTAGTAGTAGTGGCGATGACGTTGCTAGAAGCGCTAGAAGTGCGTCACCAGCGCCTTCGTGGCCTTCGATCAGTCACTATATCTATCACTCACTCACTGACTGAGGGCGGTACTACACGGTGGCGTGGCCTTATCATAGTGGCGTCACTATATCTATTACTCACTCACTCACTGACTGAGGGTGATACTACACGGTGGTGTAGTAGTACTGGCGCCGCTAGGAGGCCTGAAAGTGTGTCACTAGAGCCTTCGTAGCCTTCGCCAGGTCGTAGGCGGCGGCGCGCACCTCGTGAAGAGGGGACGGCGCGTTGCAAGCGAGGGTCACCTCTTCGGAGGCCGAGCGGAGCTCTGATAGGATGTGGGACAGTTCTTGGTCTGAACAGTTCTGCAAGAGGACATAAAGATTAAAAGTGTTAGCGAAGCTGTTGTGGCTAAGTGGTGTATTTATCTCTTTTGGCTTGTGGCGTCTCTTACTGTCGGAGGCTACATTTTCAATCTTGTTAGTTATTAATTTAGTTGTCCAGAATTTCTCATGAATCCCTGATTTATCCAATCCGGACTTGTGGCTCCCGTGTATTGAGTGTGCCCCTTACAGTGGAGACGATATGGGTTGTTAACATACACCCCTGATTACAAAATCTAAATATTTTTTATTTAAATAGATGCTGTAAAAGAATGTGTCTTTTAAATCTTCATTTTTTTTCTACCTACTACAAGTTCCTACCACTCGAATCTTGTACACTCAACGTTTCGAGAAGTGTTAGCAACAAATGTCCGAATGAAGCATCAATGTAAATGAAAGTGAGTTACCAGTGGAAACAAACACAGCAGCTGCGAGACGCGGTGCCGGATCGCGTCGCCTTTCTCTACGAGCTGCGGGTGCTGCTCGCGCGCATGCGCCCACAGCTCCTGCCGAACAAGACACACCGCCCTTGTACTTATGACCTATAAGCCCCTTCAATCACGTGAGGTTCGAACAGGGCCATAGGAGGGTCAAAAAAACACGATTACGGGGCCATCCATAATTTACGTCACACGTTATGTAGGAGGGGAGGGTCAAAGAAGTGTGACATTATGTGACAAACGGTGGGGGGAGTTATAAACGTTGTGACGTCACATAATAAATAAAAATATATACATTTATTAAATTCTGGGCGCAAAAATTGCAACATATGTGACGTCACACCAGGGAGGGGGTCCCTCAGTCCCTCAAATGTGATCATTTGTGACAAGGACGGGTGGGGGGTGAAAAAAATCATTAAATTCGTGTGACGTAATTTATGGATGGCCCCTAATCACAGTGGGGGGGAGGGCATAATGTGAACAACCACGTGTATTCTTTCGTGGGACAAATAATTACAATAAATAAATAATAAATATCAGGGACACAATGTCAGCCCAGAAATCTTTATCGTAGTGCTTAAAGCTTCACGTGCACAGTCATACCTATTAAATTCTCAATTTTATTAATCGGGAATCGGAAGTTCCGAAAATCGCCGTCGAGTAATAGAAGCACGCGTCAAAACGTGTTAATGAAGTCGATGATGCTTAATAGCTTTTTCACAGACTTAGAGAATAGTCGAAGTTTATTTTGTTTACTGTCAAGTTAAATGAAAAAGTATACTGCCGCTGCCTATAAGCACTTTAAAACACCACACTTCAATACTTTGCCTATTCATTTCATTCCCTTCTTAAACAATACCATACTGCAGGCCTCGGGAAATACCTTCAAGGGAAGATCCTTAGAGCCAGGTTACACGCTCAGTCTGGCGTCAGTCTGGTCCATAAATGATCGTGTAACCCACTGTCTGCCGTCAGTCTAGATTAACAGTGTACCGTGAAAATCATCCATCATTCTGGCGTCAGTAAGACTGATGGACCAGACTGACGCCAGACTGACTCTGAATCTTGCTCTTACCTGGATAGCACGCGTGACGTTCTCAGCGCGTCGATGGACCATCTCCGCGTTGGGAAGCACCTCCGCGTGGCTCGCGGCGACGTCAGCGCCCTCCAGCACGCTCTGGGTCAACGACCGGTCCAGCCCCGTGAGGGTAGTCAGCTGAAATAATGTCTTGGCATTGTTAACCGGGGAAGGGAGCGTTTAAAAACGAGAGTCAATAAAATACTAATTAAAATACCTTTATTTTACCTTTAGAAATTTAAGCTACTATGGAAAATTGATTACATTTTAATCTGTTAAGATCTACTTTCATTCAATTTGGTTAAGAACTACACTGAAGCATTTTTTGAAATCCAATTATTAAATTAACTGCTCTATCTGGTTTAGTAATGTTCTTTGATTAATTAAAAAGGGAAATCGAAGCATTTTACAATTTAATGGCTCTACTCAACCTCTGAAACCTCTTAGTAGATATTAAAAAATAAATCTACAAAGTTAAACCTCATTAAAACTACAATACTATGTGAAATTATTATGTGCAATGTAAAATATTTAATAACTGAATTCCAAGATCACGCCTTGAAAAATAAATTTCATTTATTTACCACATATTTTAACACCGAGACGGTCCAAAATAATAAATAATAGTTTTTTTTTTTTTTTTAATATATATATATGTTACATCGCATAAACCACACTACATTGCACAAAATTATCTGACTGGATAGCGAAAACTAAAAATGTCATCATGTCGTTTGCAGATGGTTAAATAATATTTATATTTTATTTAGGCTTCATTTAGGATCATTTCTAGAGGCTATATGGACGACACGACCGGCGGTCGTACGACAAAATAAAATATATTTTTGTTTTTTTATATTTTATTGTCAAATAATTTTGTGCCAGTGCAAAAAGTAAACAAATTAGTAAACAATTAGTACCTGGTGTTTAGTAACCTGCCAGCTCTTAGGCCCCTCCCTAGCCTCAAACATACTGACCGGCCGCTGAGCGCCCTTAGGCTTCACTTCCACCTCCGCTAGAGCCGCGTCCACACTCTTCCCACGCTCCTGCTTCTCCCCCCCGCTCTCGCTCATAGACAACTGTGACGTCACACTCTCGTCGTCTATGCTACTAGTCTTTAATACACTGTTCTCCTTAGTCAGCTGCTCTACAATGCTTTGTAGGTTTTTCAATTGGTTTTTCAGTTCGGTTATAGTGGAGTCTCGGCTGTCGAGCTCTTTCTTTAGGGTTTCTATTTCTGGGCCTGCGTTCTGAGTGGAACTAGAGGACTGGGTGGTGGTGATGTCTCCGGGAAGGCTTGGGTTGTACGTGGATGAAACTGTTTCGCCTTGACGTGGTATCACGCTGGACATCTAGATGAGAGAATTAGGAGGAAAATGATGGTAATCTGGATACACCAATAAAAACTCATGGTTGATTAAAAGATCACCTGAAACACTGCTATTGTTAATGTCCAGCTTATTACGACTTGACCTCAACTCTGCTAGTAAAATACAAACAATAATTTTCCAAAGTGTGGTGAATCATTGACTGTCTTGTAAAACAGTTTCATTAGGGGAATTATCTGAGAAATCCATAATAATTTGGAATTTCTACAAAGTTATAGGTGGAAGAAAATTGATCAGTCTTTAAAATATGTTCCTTTTTGCCCTAACATACTGAATGTATGTGACACTTTTTTAAGGTAAAGAACGGACACCCCGGAGTGCAGAATGATTGTCAAAATGTTTTATTAATAATTAGGTACTCACATGTAAATCAATAGGCGCCAACGCGGCGTAGTCGTCGTCGGACGCGACCGAGTCGTACAGCGGCTCGTCGTCCGACAAATGCGAGATGTGCCTCAGGTGGCTACCCGACATCAATCCTGGTCATATGTAGGACAAATAAATAACTTCAACAGTAACTGAAATCGGTCAACGGGCTACGGAGAGCTGTCAACATTGTCCAGACCTTCGGCCGGACCCAACTGTAACTTGTATTTATTGTTAAATAAAATTAAAAATATAACACATTGTTTAGCATTTGCTTAGGGTTTCTTTGCGTGATCGAATCTGGAGTTTTAGTAATTAAAGTAAAACAGTTAAATGTTAGCAGTAAATATCTTTTGACTGAAATTATGATATCTAAATAACGAACTACACACCTCGTGGCTGTAAAGTAGCTATATGTTGTCGCCTAGTGGCATCGACCAGTACATCCCGTAGTAAGGTGTTCATCTCAGCCGTGGACAGGCGGGCCAACTTCTGCCGCCCCTGGTTTCTTGGAGCTGACAGAGCGGGGTTCACAGGCAGGAACACCACACCGCATCGCTCGAGCCCCGTTGCGCTTGTTTGCCAAACTGTGAAGGAGTTCATATTTTATATAATAGGATTTCCATGATTGAAAAAAAAACGAAAACAGCTAGATCAATTTTATTTTATTGGTTATATTATGACATATATGGTTCATTCCAATCAAAAAAGCAAAACGTAAACAAACTTACTATGGAACTGACACATGTCAATGTCATCTGCATACTACGTTTGTTTACCTTTTGCTTTTTTTTGAATGGAACGAACTATACATATGGGAATGCCTAATACTGGCTTGGCAAAAAATGCATTTATAATATTTCCCCTCAAATTTAGTTCAATTCAGACTTACTTGCTTCAGTTTCACGCCTATCAATTTCATCGTAAATGTCCATAACCAACTCCTCGAATAGATGGTTGGGTAACTGGAAAGGAAATGTAAGTTAATATCATTGTTTAATAGCTGAGTAGCTGGGATTACGATGCCAGGTCACGGGTTCAACCCTTTCATACAAACAGCACATTGAAAAAAACCTTGGACCAAAGTTATAGACAGCACTCTATAGACACAGCACTTTAACACATTGACCGCTTCGCTACTCTTTGACAAATCGTACCCCCACCGCCAATGTCGGCTCCAGTCGACAAAATGTATGAAACTCTCATATCCTGGCGCATGCGGCACGGAAATCGGTAGTCGGCCCTAGCCGTCTGTGGCGCTCAAAGGGTTAAAACTATTTGGACCTAAGTTACAGATAGCTTATTGGTTGACCTAAAGACCAGCGGTACATTTTTCCATGCTTAGTTACCGTCGTCGGCTGTGTGCGATATTTATAGGGGTTAACTGTGATCTAAGTGGACAGAAGGTATCATATAATTAATATAAATGAGAAGAGCCTTCCACTGGTCTGATCTGACTTTTTCTCACTAACTATATGTGTCTTCTATACAATATAATTAAGGGGTTATCTGATATCTAAATGGACAGCAGGTATCAAATAATAAATTTATCTAGGGGGAGTGCCTTCCATTGTATTTGTTCTAGTCTTGCTTCTTGCTAGTAACTTTGAAACTATATAATACTATTTTAAGTTCTCGAGTGGCCACCGCGCACTGGAAACACCAGTGTAGGCAGGCCTCCCACTCGGTGGACCGATGACCTGGTAAAGCTTTCGGGAAGTCGCTGGATGCGGCCAGCACAAGACCGGTCAGTGTGGATTGTGGAAATCCTTAGGGGGAGGCATTTGTCCAGCAGTGGACGTCTTTCGGCTGATAATGATGATGAAAGGAATTTCACCAGTTGCAGCTTGCCCCGCGCCGCTTTAGCCACGTCGGTCATCTCGCTCATGTCGTGGGGGCGGGGGACTAGGAAGTGGCGCCCGCTGGTGTGGTCTGGTCTCTCGCCGGTCAGGAAGTAGATGAGGCGGTCGGTCGCTTCGTACGCCAGTTCCACCATGCGGTCTGCGAGCTCGATGTGACCTGCCTCTCTGTTGACGTAATGGAGATGATTAGAATTTAATGCGAGATCTTGCCGTCGCCGCGGCATCGCGGGCAAATCAATGGAGTCGTAATGATGGGCCCGCAATCCTTCCGTCTGCTTTGTTAATACTTTCTAATCTCTGTCTAACATTTTTACATTGCCAGCTATAGTTACGTCAAATTTTCAAGTTAATTTTGGTTTTTATAGAATGCCTGCATTACACAATATGCACAAAAAGTTTTTCAAAATTCCATAATTACTTCTAGAGCTAATTTAGGGCTGTGCCGCTCGAATGCCTAAGAAAACTTCTGTATAGGTAGCATGAGGCGTAACTGTTTTAGTTTGTAGCACTTGACGCGAGAAAACAGTATAGCTGTCACCTTAATTATTTCGGCGTTAGAACCTTTAAAAAATGCTTTATATCAGCAATCGTGCATAGGATCGCCCCGCTTTTTTGTGTCGGAGACTATGACTGAATATACTGTAATAGTTATTCTACAGGGTATTGTAATGTTCATTGTAAAGTGTATAGTGTATAGTGTAGTGTGTGCAGTGAGGCTGACCTGGCCAGGTCGGCGGGCGCGCGGCCGGCGTGGTCGGCGGCGAGCGGCGCGGCGCCCCACGCGCACAGCAGCTCGCACTGCGCCGCCTGCCCCGCGCGGCACGCCACGTGCAGGCAGCAACACCCCTTCTCCTGCATTGGGAAGGTGACCGCATGATAATAATAATAATATGTGGGACAAATCACACATGGTCATCTGGCCCCAAACTAATATTCCTGTATCTTGAGAACCAAATGATGATATACATACACATATACTTTTTTAAATACATACATATATAGATATAATACACCTAGACTCTCAGAGCAAATAATCCTGCTCATCGTGTGGATCGAACCCACGACTCTCGGATCAGAGGTCACGATCGCTAACCACTTAGCCACCGAGTCAGTCAGTGCTGAACAAAATTGTAACTGTTCACTAAATCGATGTCGCATTTAAACTTCTAAAAACCTTATCTGTTTTGTTTTTCATCCCATATTCAATTTTTTATCAACAAATATTATAAAATTCGTCGCTCAATGACGCCGAAAAACTAACGTCACGTCTAGGTAGGTTTTCAGAAAAGAATATCATTTCTAACAGATGTTAAAAAGTAATTTAAATGACTACTAGTTTTCTAGCCTTTTAAAATACATTTACCGCTCACTGTTTGAAATAATAATAAATAACAACACAAACAATTTTCTTAATAATTCTGCATGGGTTTCGTTTCATGGTAGACATTGTTCAGTTTAATGAGAAGTAGCCTCAGTTTACACAGAATAAGTAACATTGTCAAGATCCTGTACATACAAGTAATTATATACTTTGTTATTGGACTCCTCTAATATTGTGCAGTTAGCTTTTGCATGCGAATACAGAAAATCGTAGGAGCGGAAAAGTAAAGCAAACTCACAAAAACTGTGTCAATAAAACCCTTCCTTGATACGCTCAGATCACCCCTTTTAGATACCGCAAATAAGGTAATCATTGGTGCCGCAGCAGAAGTATATAAAAATAACGTAACTATCTATCCTGGCATAACCAAAGAGAAATAATCATTCATTACGTTTAGCGTAATTTACTCGAGATGACTTTTTCAAATTGAGATTGATTGAGATCTATGTTTTTCAAAGATCTATAAAGGTGGTGACCGACACGAGATGGCTCGCACCGAGGCAGCCTCGGGCGAGGCACGCTCGGCTCGCCCTATGGCCTCTAGTGCGTACGTGCGTCAGCCGGAGGCGTGCCTCGACCCGAGGCTGCCTCGGTGCGAGCCATCTCGTGTCGGTTTTTTGACTATGCTCAAAGGCGCCTCGCTGAGGCTGCCTCACAAGTGTGGACGTGCATTGAGCATGTTTTACTGAGGCAAGCATTTTGATTTAGCGCGGCTCGACCTGAGGCACGCTGCCTTGGCTTGTTGCCTCGGGTTGTTATACCGCGAGCCGTGCGTGCCGAGGTTGCCTCTAGTCCGTACGCACCTTAAAGAAACATGTGATGTTGATACGTCTTAGAAATGGCTCGCTCATATCAAGGAGGATTTTTACCTAGTTTTAACCAAACTGTACAAAAATAATAACATGTTCAATATTGTTCAATTATGTTAACCATCAACTTGCACATTGTACAAAACTCTTTTTACATACATAACTTATGACATCATTTACAGCAAGTATTCATGTTAATTGTGAAATATGATGTCATCTTGTGGCCTTAAAACATACAATTAGTTACGTAGATGACAATGAGTTGAGCAGCTAATTAGGACAAAACTGCTTTATGCATTGTACCTATTACTGTATCTTTTAATTTGTGAATCATCTTTCATATGAAAGCTTTTCCTGTTTCTCTCAAATAAAAATAGTATTTTACTCACCGAACTAGAAATAATTACTAAAAAATTGTTTTGAATTTAATTCATTATGAATTATTGTCAGAATTATATTTACTATTTACAATCAAAATCAATAAAATCAGAATATATTAACATCCATCCAGCCACACTCATTGTTATGATCTGACAATACTTGCAAGAAGCCATCAGATGCATATTAAATAAATATATCCAGAATCCACTAGTAGAACAATATTCAACATTATGATAACAATCACTCTGGCTAGGGCTGTCCTATAGTATTGAAATCTAATACAGGTCATGATCCTCCATCCACAAAGATCGACTCAAACTGTTATAGAACAAAGTAGCTTAAAATTAATAAACATACCTGATTATAATAGTTGGGGTCGGCACCCTGAGCCAGCAGTCTCATAGCGGTATCCAGGGAGGAGCTCCGCACAGCACTGTGCAGTTGTCGCCCGAGTTCGCTCGGAGGCTCGTCGCGTCGCGCTTTCAATACGTATGCCAGGCGGAGGTGTTTGGCCAGGATAAATTCAGTCTTTGTTGGGCTGCGACAAAGGTGTCTATGAAATTATTGTGAAACAGTCTTCAGTCTTCACACAAAGCAAAAGCACAAAATACCTACAAGTGTAATCAGATATACATATATTCTCCAACAAAAAAAATATGTTGACATATGAAACTGTTCTTTTCTATCTTGCAGGAGTCTCTAACTCTAGGGTGATTGAGCCAGTAACAGTTAACCTTCAAAATACACAGTTACTTTTGACGTATTTAGGCAAATAATAATGACAAAAAAATTATACTTGCTTGCTACTCATGAAACTGATCAACCTTCCTTAAATAACTTGAAAAAATTTGTATGATTGATAATTTTTTTTTTGTGAAGCAGGAGTTAACAGAAAGTTAAACTTCTTACTACTAATCTTTTTTCTACTGATCATTTTGGTCCCACTGGGAAGAGCTTTTACTGTTTTTAAATTTTATATTTTTGTAAATTCCCAAGTCGACTTACTGTAAAGGGTCCTTAGGTTGTGGTTTCTTTCTTAAATGTTTCGGGGCTGCTGCATCCAGCAGGGAATGCTCCCAAATGCTGTTCACATTCTGAGCAGTCAGGGCCTGCACCATCTGAACATAAAGAGTTACAATTATTTGAGTTGACAAACTAAAATATATTCAAATATTTATTCATCAGATATCAGTGACAACCGTGTTATCACAGATGTGTGATGTGGGGACATCCATCACCATTGTGTAGTATATGGCAGGGGTCGGCAACCTTTTAAGTCAAAAGAGTCAAAAATTACAATTTACAAAATTTCAAAGTTTTCAAAGAGCTACAATTTTTTTTCTTGACAACAATAAATACAGTAATACCCCGCTTAACGCGACCCCTTTTTACGCGGATTCGTTATAGTGCGATTTTTAAAATTCGCGCTAATTTACCCCGCTTTACGCGAATGCGTTGATTGGTTCATTTGCATGCTAAGTGGTGTGATTTCATTAACCAATAGCAACCCGTAACTGCTCATTAATTGAAAAACGATTGACGGTTAACTCGCCGGTAACTCCAAAGATAGGAAAATAGTTTTTAGAATTTTGCAAGAGCGCAAACAAAATGCGACACAAAAAACCTTAGACAGCTATTTTTCTAAAGTGCGAAAAAAAAGTGCAAGTGATTAATATTTTGTGTCAATTTTCTCTAACAAAAGTACATTGATTTATATTTTAGCTCGTTATTTGTTTGTGCCCCGTTATGCGCGAATTTCGCTTAACGCGATTTTGTCTGGAACGCATCACTCGCGTTAAGCGGGGTATTACTGAAGTATAGTATAATAATAGTTGCGTATGGAGCTTCACATCCAAAGAGCCGCATGTGGCTCGCGAGCTGTAGGTTGCCGACTCCTGGTATAGGGAGATCTTGAGGAAGTGAGACAATAATAAAAGCTTACCAAAACTCAAATAGGTCACATTCAGCATACATTTGCATAGATATTTATGTATTGATTGCCAAACTTTTTAATATGACCATGTCAAGCCAATTTTGAACAATGATATCATAATTAAAACTGCTAAGTAGTCAAAGGAGGATTTAATAAACAAAACCAATATCAAGAACTATATTTTCCTTGATTGAACCTGCATCAAATGAGTGCATATTTTTCCTCAATCAGGTAGTTTGGGCACACTAAAAGCATAACAGCCCACACATTTTTACAAAGAAAATTTTACATAGGTAAAAGGTCAAGTTACATACAGCTAATAGTGAAGGTGGCCAGTATCCTTGCCGCAAGGACTTGACGTGGGAGATGTGACGTCCCATACTGCGATGTACGCTACAGCATTCTGCGCACAGCAGCAGACCTCGGTTCACTGATGCCCATGAAGGATCTGCAAAAATAACATTTGAATTTCATTGCGCTAACATGGTATCAGATGGGATGTCTTAGTTATGCTAAGGTACAATGGCTCATGAATGCAGTGTTAGGACAGTAAATATCAGACAAAATAACACAAATGACAAAAAACAAGTAAAATGTAAGTTGCTAAATAGGGTTTGGGTGCACTTAAGAGGGTCAACCTCTATAATTAACTCCATTTTTATTTACTTGGAAACCAGGGAAAGGGCAATGTACCTGGCCCATAAATAGTCGCGGTGAAAAAATCGGTGGACGGCATTGATGTTTATTTGAATGTTCTGAGGACAGACCTCAGCACTTACAACCGCCGCCAACGGACACTTCCCTTGTGGTGGTTATCCTCCACCAAAGAAGACATAACAACTATGGGTTGGGGTGCACATAGGAGGGCTGCCGTACACCATTACAAGAGGAGAAAAGAAGAACTATGAACTTTTAAAACTAAATGAATAAGTACCTGATGCCCCGCAATCCGCGCATACTTCCAACGATGATCGGTGTTTAGACCTCGATATCAGCATTTTAACTTAACTATGGAAGACTTCGATTCACAAATAAGTTATTAATATAGGGCACCATTCAAAATTCAAATGTAGGACAAAAATTCACGGAAATAGAAGAAAGATACAAAAATATAACATTTTTCACGGAATCAACGGAATGTCAAACAAATTATTCCATCCATAGACATTTTTTTTTTACCCCGAGATGGGGAAGGCAAAGGTCAGAGCCATACAGCCTAGTCTGTTGAATATTCTATAGACAAAACCCAACCCAATCAAAGCCGGCCCACAACCAGACTAGCAACTCATAAGTCGTACAACTAAAAGTATTAACGTTTAGTTCAGAATCCGATGTAAACCACCAGCCCGAAATTAAAAGAGCTATTTCTCGCCGGCGCGGCGGGGGTGGGACAAGTACCTAATGAAGAATGTTAATGGGTCCGTTAAATCACTTGAAACTTTATGACCTTGTAGCCTAAGTGTCTAGAAATACACTTGTTTTTGTTTCATTTAAATCAAGCGAGTAGTTTTGAAGTTACGATAATTTTAGTTTTCGCCTTTTTCAAATACTTCACTCGGGCGCGCCAAGCGCGCGTGACGTCATACCACAACTCGCCGCTCTCACCGTACTGTGTTCTTCATACATTGCTATCGGATGGTCCCTACGTTCGCCCACAACAACATTTCTAACTGGAGTTTTTTTATGTGAATCGGTGTTACAGTAGTGTTACAAGTATAATTGATGACAGTTTTAAAAATTGATTGAAAAATCTAATGATTCCTTTTAAATAGACGAGTTAAGCTACTATTTCTCAAATAACTCCGATTTCTTTACCGCGGCCGCCGAGAAACAATGATTAAAAATACAAAAGTACTTACAACTTTTTTTTTCTTTCTTATCACAAATCTGTTGATCCCTATAAGAACCTACAAACCTATTTTTCATTACTAGTATTGAAAAATGTAGGTAATAATGATATTTATGAAATTGATATTTCGGAAATAAGGAGTGAGGGGCATGGTAAAGGTGATGGTGTCAAAATCACTTATGTCATCAACTGTAATATAATGACACAATAACGACACTGAAGCGGTCATGGTTCATCGCTGCTTACGTGGTCGCGTCGATCACGCAGGTTAACTGAATACAAACACGGTCACAGCTTGGATGGACTTGACTAGCAGTCCATCCAAGCTGCCTATAACGCCTCCGACATAGCTTGACGACTGCCATCTAGTGATAGTTACTGATATTTAAGCCCATCCAAGTTGTGACCGTGTCTGTAGTCAGTTAACTTGCGTGATCGACGCGACCACATAAGCAGCGCTGAGCCATGATCGCTCCAGTGTCATTATTGTGTCATTATATTACAGTTGATGACATAAGTGATTTTGACACCATCACCTTTACCATGCCCCTCACTCCTTATTTCCGAAAACTGGGCATAAAACTTAAACAAATATATATACAGAAAATAGATCTTCGCTTATAAATTACATCTCTCTAAGAAGTTATCTATATTATCTAACAAAATCTCTAAGAAGTTATCTATAAATCTTAAAATAAGTTGATAAAATTCAAAATATTGTTTGTTTGTAGGTGTGGACAAAGCCCTCTGCGCGAGAGTCAGACTCGCACTTGTCCGGTTTTTATTTTTTATGTGTATCGGTTAACTCATATCTATTTTATTTAAGATTGGCTAGAAATAGCTACGGCGACGACGTTACTGTTTATGCAAAAGTTATAAGATAAGGAGAAGGTGATAGACACAACTTTTGGCTTTGGGTCTGGGTGGATCATACTTTTCATCCATTTCTTTTGACTTTAAGGTTCAAAAATATAACAGTAAAAAATAACTTTTCGGGTATATTGGTAGTTGTATTTAAGCACTTTGACACGAGCACGATTTTCTAGTTTTTGGATTCGTCATTTTTAAAATTTTCAATGCAAACTTCATACATACACGTAGGGAGTAGACCTGTGCGCCGCCGCGCCGCGCCGCCGCCGCCGCGAGTTTGAACGCGCCGCCGCTACCGCCTAAATTCAAACGGCGCGCCGCCGGGTCATTTTTCTCCGCGCCGTACGTTCGGCCAATCACAAACAGCGGGCCGCGATTAAGGCTCTAGACCAGTGTTTTTCAACCTTTTTTAATACACGACCCCTTTATAGGTAAAAAAATTCTTGCGACCCCCCTGGGGCCATAAACATACAAAATGTTAGTGATTTGAAAGACTATGTTTATAATTTTAAAATGATTTAGTTATTAATGTCTCCAAAATAGAACCACCCATACAACTATTTCGGTCGCAGTGTAGACAATGCTACTTGCGTCGTAATAGAAGCAAGTAGCATTGTCTACACTGCGACCGAAATGGTTGTATGGGCACGTATTGACTAATTCTTAAAAAATAAACAGCCTTCCCACTGAAATCGTATTTTTTCATTGTAGTGTAGGACCTACAAATACTGACTTTTTCTTTTACTCGCGACCCCTTGAGAAAGGCTTCGCAACCCCCCGGGGGGTCGCGATCCACAGGTTGAAAACCACTGCTCTAGACAGACGGACTGCATCCCGATCCCGACTGCACGCCAGCTGCAAATTGGCAGTTAGGATGCAGTTTGCGTGCAGCTGGTGTGCAGTCGTAACAACTGCACACTGACTGTACACTAGCTGCGCAGTTGTGAAGCAGTCCTGATGCAGTTGAACCGACTGCAACAGAACTACATCGCAGCTGCGCAGCAAATTACCTTGTTTTGTTGCAGCTCTCTCGAATGCTCGGAAATAGTCTGGAACGTGGGGCTCAGGGGGTGAAGTGTGGGGTGCGGGAGGGTGAGATTCGACATGCAGTGGAAGGGTGCAGGGGAGTGAGGTGCGGGATGCGGGGCGAAATAGGTGCCCGGGGGGTGGGATGCGGGTCGAAGGGTGAGGTGAGGGTAGGACTCCCTTCTTTCTTCCGTGGCTGTGTAGTTCAAAAGCAGTTCTATTGCAGTCGGTTCAACTGCATCAGGATTGCTTTACAACCGCCGATTTTTTGCTTACAACTTTATGGCCGATTTTTTGCAAAACGAACACTGCACTGCTTTTGTAGTATTTCCCGACATTAAAGTACTCGAAGTAGAACTTTTGAAGTATTTGTAGTCTTCCTTCAGAAGTCGCATTGGCACACAGTTGGAAGTGAGGGATGACCCCGAGTTTTCTAGAGCCAGGATGAGCGGCTTGAAGTCTTCTGATAGACCAGCTAGCATAATGACTCCAAAAAGTTCGTCTTCCAGGCCTGAATTTATTACGAGCAGTTGTTGTTGCGTATCACGTATAAAACTAACATAGTTCTCCATGTTTGGATGGTCCACTAGTTTGGTACCAGATAGGTGCCGCAGTAGATTTAGTCTTCTATCTAGACTATTGTCAGCGTATTCATCACAAATTGTTTGCCATGTTTCTTTGGCAGTCTTGGCCGATTTTAGTAAGCTGTAAATTCGTGGGTCTACGCTAAGACAAATTTTAGCTCTCGCTTGTTCATCCAATCTTTTATGCAAAAAGATTGGATGAACAAGCAAGATGTACTGTTTTTGCAAATTCTTCTGGATTTTCCACGCATTTCCAGAGTCCACAATCTACGAGAAACATTTTCATACCGAAACTCCATGACCCGTAGTTGGAGCGTCCTTGTGACTTCAGGAACGGCGCTACACCGCTGGGTATGACTACCGGGTAGCCATCAGTAGACGCATTGCAATTATTGCCAGCGCTAGACTGACCATCAACGGGTGGTAGACTCATAGTTGTTTCTTGTTTTGCGCAAACACAGTTATTCCTCTTTAAAATAAAGCTTGCCCATAACCTGTAGTGGCTAGGTAGCCACTACACAGAGTGCGCGAATAAAGAAAAAGGAATAAAGTTATGAAATGTATATTTTAATGTGTTACGTAAGAGAAAGCAAGATGAAGTGACAAGTTCTTATAAAAAAAGTTAAACGCCAAATTGCTCTATAAATGGCCTATTATAAATCTAAAGGAGTTTCAACACAAACCACCAGGGGTCCCCTGCAATGCCCTCACCTCACCCCTCGACCCGCATCCCACCCCCCGTGCACCTATTTCACCCCGCAGCCCGCACCTCACTCCCCCGCCCCCTTCCACTGTATGTCGAATCTCACCCTCCCGCACCCCACACTTCACCCCCCGTTCGCTCCCGAGCCCCACATTCCAGCCTATTTCCGAGCATTCGAGAGAGCGGCAACTAAACAAGGTAATTTGCTGCGCAGCTGCGATGCAGTTCTGTTGCAGTCGGTTCAACTGCATCAGGACTGCTTCACAACCGTGCAGCTAGCGTACAGTCAGTGTGCAGTTGTTACGACTGCACACCAGCTGCACGCAAACTGCGTAGTCGGACGGTAGTTTCGATGCGGTAGGCTCAGCTGCAATTGAACTGTACGCAAACTGCATCCTAACTGCCAGTTTGCAGCTGGTGTGCAGTCAGGATGCAGTCTGTCTGTCTAGACTCTAATCGTCCGCGAATCGCGAACGACAAGTAGTGTGAGATTTGATCAACCGCGTACCCCGCTCGTTGTTTTACTCACGGTAAAACAGATCGATATAAAAACACAAACATTACGTATATGTTAAAGACTTACAATTTCCTTAAAATATATTTAAAAGTATGTGTAAGAAATCTACTTAAATAAAAAAGATTTCAACTTTGACTTTTTTGATCAATTATCTAATCAAAAAAAATATTAAAAATTAAAATTAATAATTATTTAAATTTTATATTGTTTGTTTTATAAAAACATGATAATTCCTTGATAAAAAACAAAGACGCCGCGCTGCGCCACGCCGCCGCCGCTTTTTTGTGGTGGCGCGGCGCGCCGGCGCACGCCGCCGCCGCCGCAGGTTTTGACCTCAGACGCCGCCGCCATGAAAAATATACCCGGCGCACAGGTCTAGTAGGGAGCGGTGCGCGCACTGAGCGACCGTTGTGGAGTGACGTCACAGCAGCGTGCGGTGACCCCGCGTCACTTGCCTACCTAAATAATTCAGTATCTCGGAAACTATCAAACGTACCAAAAAAAAATTTCACCATATTTTTTTATTTTTAATAGAGTATATTTTAAGATAAAAAACAAAAATTTGTGGTATTCTTCCGGTCGTTTCAAATCAGTAGGTCGCAGATTTTGATTTCAGTAGATAGAATAGAACACAGTCTGGGTGGTAGTAGGGCATTATCTGAGCCCACCTGGCTTGAACCTTGGACTATCTTCGCTTCGACTAGCTACCATCATCTTATCCAATAATCAAATAGGAGCCTGTCCACTGACTCGAACGATATAGTGAAGTCATGGAGTGGCATTAGTCTGAACAAAGACTAAACTGTATGGATCCTTTGGCCTTCTACATCATTTCGAGATAAAGCAAAACATAAAAGTCTATGATTTCATTACGTACACGTCATTGCAAAGGCAAGGGTATATTCGCCGACAAAATGAAGTTTTCTATAATTTTAGGAATAATAGCGTGTTTTTCTTTAGCTTTAGCGGATCAAGAAACTCTAGTGTTAGTGGACAATTTAAATATTAAAGAAACCCATTCTCAATTTTTCAAGTCTCTGCAAGGTAAGGGTAAATCGATAACGTGTCTCGGTGCTAAAGATGCCGGTGTTTTACTATTTATCTACTTTAAATTAAAACCAAAAATTCTACTACAGATCGCGGCTACACGCTGACATTCAAGTTGGCCGATGATGCGAACCTGGTGCTGTCTAAATATGGAGAATACTTGTACAAGAATCTGATCGTGTTTGCTCCTTCCGTGGTGGAGTTCGGCGGTCAGGTCGACACTGAGGCAATCACGAAGTTCATCGACGATGGCGGCAACCTGCTCATGGCCGGCAACTCAAATGCTGGAGACGTGTACAGGGAAATCGCTTCTGAGTGTGGTTTTGAGGTAAGTTCAGATTCAGTTTAGTATCGTCTATGGTTGTAGCAAAGAGCTTGTAGCCTCTCCCAGGCATAGTCAATTAGCACTACGATATTGCTTGGTCGCAGAAAACTCACCACCCCAACCTTTATTCATGTATGCTGGCTATGTAATTGTAAATTAAATCAGGTTGTCTTTGCTTTGTAAAAAACAGTCCTGGCTTGTTAGACTACATGGAAAAGGTATCAGTGTCATTTCCCATCCTTCAAAGATTTTTTTTTACTATACTCTTTTACCACAAGTGCTCAAAACTGTAGATCTGAAGTTTCTGAAACATGGTTACCTAAATACATCATCTCTTTCTGTTGAATTTTAACTCAAGGAGCTAAGAATTTGTTTTTTCTTTTTCTTTTAGATTATTTACTGCCATCCTTGATGTGTGTCTCTCAATCAAACTAATTGGTGCATTTTTAAGCCGTATAGCTGTATTTATTTATGAAAAAAATTTCTTTTACAGATGGATGAGGAATCAGCAGCAGTTATTGACCACTTCAACTATGATGCCTCAGATGACGGTGAACACACCAGAATTGTTGTGTCACCAAAGAACCTGATAGATGCTCCCACTATTGTCGGCGCTCAGAACACTCAGCCGCTCCTGTTTGAGGGAACTGGACTGATCCTAGACAAAGACAACAGTCTGGTGATGCCTATCCTTACCGCTGATAGTACGGCATACAGCTATAACCCTAAGAGTCAGGTATGAAATCCTTTTGTTTAGAAAAGAAATTGACATTTAGCAATTTAATCTAATTCTTTTGTCTGTTTGCTGTTATATTTTTAGATTTTAGATATTGAATGAAGACGTGACTAGGAACTTTAAAGATAGTAGATAAAAAAAATATATTAATTTGAGCTATATTTTAATCATAATTATTTTTGAGCAAAGCTTATATGCAATTGACTTATGTCCAATGCTTGTAGGTGAAGGAATACCCACACGCTGTTGGCCGCAAGACGGTCCTCATAGCTGCCCTGCAGGCCCGCAACAACGCCCGCATTGTGTTCAGTGGCTCCCTCTTTTTCTTCTCAGATGAAGCATTTGATTCACCAGTCTCTAAGGTTCATGTAAGTACAATTGTTTTCTTCTTTAGTAGCAGAAGTAGGGATGTATTTTGTTTGCAATGGTTATTTACCTTAACTGAGCTCTTTTTGAATAACTTTTACTGAACAACTGCTGACCGATAAAGTAACAGCACTTTTGTAGACCATGAGGTTTCATGCTCTCTCTCGTACTATGCACCTACTACCTAGCCATATCTCAGTAAGTGTTTTTCCAGTTATTCCTTTATAAAACAAACAAAATGGTCTATTGTTGTGCTATAGAGTCTGACCCTCTATACAATGCATAAAGGAAATACAGAGAAATTAGACAGCATTTTTATATATTTTCTATATACTATACCTATAAAGATTTTATTGTAGTTGTTTTTTTTACTCATAACTTCATTATTCTCACTACAGGGTGACAAACTAAAAGCAGACTTGTCAGGCAACAGAGCGCTGGCTCAACACCTGAGCTCGTGGGCGCTGGGCGAGCGCGGGCGGCTGCGCGTGCGCCGCGTGCACCACCACCGCCAGGGCGAGACCCACAGCTCCGACACCTACACTATTACTGACACTGTGGTGAGTGCGGACTGCCTCAGGGACCTATCACAGATGTAACAGAACTGACCTGTTAAGCAGGCCAGACACTGTCTCTAAAATAGACTCTATAATATTGTACATATTTTCAAGTATTTACAGTGTAGAGGTTGGAATGAAGGTCTGACAGTAAATAAACGATGGATTGACAGTAATATTAATGTAAAAATACTGTAAATATTATTGACAATGTCTGGTCTGCTTTACAATACATAAATGTTATGTATGTAACATAGATTACATAATGTTAAAGCTATCTTTATCAGTTTTCCATTGCCAGATTTGTGATTAAAATTATATTCTATAAATCAGCTACTTATGTAACAATTCAATTTCTTTCTTAGATCTACAGAATTGAAATTGAAGAGCTGAAAAACGGAAAGTGGCAGCCATTCGTTGCCAACGACGTCCAGCTGGAGTTTGTACGCATCGACCCCTTCATCCGCTCCACACTGCAGCACATAGGGAACGGGGTTTATGAGACTGTGTTCAAAGTCCCTGATGTGTGGGGAGTTTACAAGTTCAAGGTGGACTACGATAGGATTGGTTACACTAGGCTGTATCAGTCTACACAGGTTAGTTACTATAAAGCTTTTATGATGACATAACTATCAAATGTTATTTTGTAATAACTTAGTAGTCTCAGTGGGAAGGGTATGGATCATTTAATGAAAGACTGGCTGTTGTCAGAGATAATAAAAAAAAAGTTTACATATTTTTTACTAGTTCATTGTTGAAATTTGGCCTCATAAAGAGGTCTTGGCTATACCACTACTGTCCTGCAGGCTCCATTAGACTAGCCCACCTATTGGGGACCGTCATAATATGGAATAAAAAGTTTAAAATTAATTATGTTTTCTCCTCTAGGTATCAGTCCGTCCACTGCAGCACACACAGTACGAGCGGTTCATCCCCAGTGCATACCCGTACTATGTGAGCGCCTTCTCTATGATGGTGGGCGTATTCCTGTTTTCCTTTGTCTTCCTGTATTACAAGGACGACACCAAAACCAAGGCTGAATAGTCAAGTAGTTTCTACTTATGCATTTAAATCCTCCTTGGGCAATAGACTTAAGTTTTTATATATTTGAAAGAGCCTTAAAATATGGCATTAGAAAGAGATTGAATTGTGCAAACTATACACATGGTGTCTGATTTCTGAATAACATGTGAGCACATCTTGAATAGTGTTATGTTGAGTTTAATGTGGATGAATAAATAAATTGTTTAATTTGATTTTTGTGTTTTTTTTACTTGTAAAAATTCCAGTGAAAATTATAATTGTTAGTCGGAATCATGTTTTCTCCCCCTGGTATAATCTTGTAAATCAAACATCTACTGAGTAAATCAAAGTTCACTTTTGAAGTGAAACGTCGCCCATTAAGTAGCAACAAAGATAATTACGGCTAAGTAAAAATATTTTCTGCTGTCCATAATTAATAATTAATCAATTTTTCAGTCTACAAAGTTCCACTGAACTAACCGGATCGGACACATGTGTCTACCCCACACACACTGTCCGGTCCGGTTAGTTCATGTGATTATGGTGAGTTGCACACACACCAAAGCGAATATTGGTAATCACGAGCTGCACCTGAATTCCACCCAAGAAATTCCGAAAGATATCTTTCTTTAACCAAGAAGACCCAAATCAATTGCTGCCTGTCCGTCCAATGCCTGTCCAACTCAGTTTTTTTTTAAATGTGAACGCATCCGTACCGCAATTTCATTTTGTCATTTTTTTCGGAACGCATCGGTTCGGTTAGAAAAAAATGGCATGCATGTCATACTGGCTTTTGTAAAATTATTTTTTGTGAATATTCTCACAAATTACACATTCCTGATCACAGAAAATAGATAATTCGTCTTTATATTTTGATACAGTGCCAATTGATTGCTCAAAACCCTTAAAAAGTGCGATTATTGTGTACTTCCAATGTGATTTGTGTAGGCAGTGTATCCGTGTCTCCTTATTAACAGAATTTCGATAATTTATGTCGATTTTGCTGATTTTTAGTGCTAATCTGTGCCTGTATGTGTTATTCTCTAGTTTAGTGAGCAAGAAAAAGGTGCAGCACGTGTTGCAGTAATGTGTTTACATCAGTAAACTGCCCCCGTAAGTATGATGTCATTTTAGCGACTTCCATAAAAAATACATTGGCTTTGTGCCCATTAGTTTTCCTGGTAGTATTGTGATTCGCGTGTTGTCTCGGTGGGTCATCCACGCGGATGCGCGCCGCGACCCTGCGGGCGTTAGCCGACTTGTTCCAGATAAATATGTAAATTAGCCTAGCGATGGGCGTTTTAAAACGTAAATAGTTTCTGTAACTATGTATTGGTGCAATAACCGAAATACGGTATTCGGTATTACGAAAACTATGTATTTCCGAAACTATTTATTGGGAACATCTGAGAAGCATGTTTCAAATCTCAAGTTATTGCAAGTCATGCATTATTTGGCAAGAGTGTCCCTTTCTCACTTACGAGGTTTGCAAAAGACCGTCCTGCTATCAAGGAATAATTTCTCGTGCGGAAGTGTCTCAGAATACGCACGTGCAGCGAAAAAACACAGGTGTACGTTCCAAGTCTACGTTCTGACAGCAACGGTTCGGTCTGACAACAGGACGGACTATAGCAAATCTTGCAAGTGTGAAAGGGACACCAATATCACACAATACCATGTTTTACCACCATAACGCGATAACACCGACAACCACAGATAACTGGTAACGTAGAAATACCAACACCCTACAATACCAGTATCGTTTTCTCGGTCGCCGATACATAGTTATTAAAATAAATAGTTTCAAAACCCGTTATTGAGTACTGATAACTAGTTACGTTTCGGTATTGGAAAATCGCGTACCGACCCACCTCTAAATTAGCCTCTCAGTGTTACCCCGTAAGTCTCGCTTCGAACGGCGTTGTTGTCAACTATACATATATAATACAATATACAAAAAGAAAATAACCTAGTATTGCTCTGTGTAGTTGTAGCTAAAGAAAATGCATTAATTGCTACAATACCTACTTGTCTGATACAGGGTTGCGAGTATATATTTTTTGAGGCAGTGATTGTTGATGCCTAACATTCCAACAGCAACAGGCTGTAGAGTGAAGATAATTGACTGTTTGTTTACATGTTTTAAATACATACATATATTTCTTAAACTGTATTCTGTCTGTTCTTTTTATGATGTATTTCTTACTACTTTTGATAAAAATGACAAAAATGAAAGAATTCATCAATGATTATTGAATGTTTCTTTAGAATTATTCTAAATAACATATCGCATAATTATTTGCCCTACAAGTGTTAATTATAAACATTAATGTTTAAGGGTAGATAAGAAGATTAAACTGACTAGTTTCAATTTTCATTTTAAGAAAATACAAATTTCTCAGATAAATGCAGAATGCTTATAAGAGACTACACAAACTAAAGAGAATCTTTTCCAAAGTATGAGGTAGAAGAAAATACATGTATTATACAATACATTATACATAGTTTTAATTAGTCTCACTCAAAACTTGTTTCAATTAAAAGAATAAATTTTCCTGTAAATGTCTATTATTAACCTACACCAACAAAGGTGAAACAAGCAACAATTTGTCATACTAATTGATAAACTAGTTACCTTCATACCTATTGTTTCCAAAGGGAGAGTTTCTTGAAAGGGGAGGTCTTTGAAGTGATAAGGCACACACATATTGCTTACAATGAGGTTGCTCAAACAATTAATTCAAGGTTCATTTCCATAAAATGCTACTCTTACTTTCCTATACTCTTTATTAGTGTTGTAATTTCTTTTTAAGCTGTTCCATGTGTTACTATTGTCAATTTGTTAAAAATCACAACAATAACAGTGGAACATTCAATAATATTTTAAATTTAATAATTATCAATGCCGAAAAAGTTAATAACAAATGATTTCAATCGTAAAAACTAAAATTTTGCTATGTTTTTGTTAATTTTTTCAAATAGCATTGAATAAATTTTGATAAAATTTTTATGGGATCACCTCTGAAGTATGACCTACCAAAAAAAGAATCATCAAAATCAATTCATAATTGGTGGAGTAATTGTGTAACAAACATACAAAAAAAATTACATAGTGGAATTGAGAACCTCCTCCTTTTTTGAAGTCAGTTAAAAATCCTACATGTACTTTTTATTATTTCAAACATTTTTGATAGGACACTTCACCAGGTAAACAAAGTTGACTCTTGAAGGTCAGCCTTCTCATGAAACTGAATAAAAAGAACCCTCTGTTAATTTTCAGAAACACATCATAAAATTGAAATTTAACTTCATGCATCGATTTTTTGGAGAAAGTTATTCATTTCTTAGTTTCTCAATTCATGGAAAGCTTGAATGTTCTGACTCTATACATATATATGTATTGTAGCGACTTGGCAAATATATTGAAGCATTAGCGAGTTGGCGCAAAAAACTTTTTTTCTTCTTCATCATTACTCATAAGGTGCCATTGTCTGGTCACAGGTAAATCGGAGTGACAGATCAAGATGGATCCGTCACGTCGGCAGCGTACACAGATCAAGGCCAGTGCTGAGGAGATGGCTCTGGACCAGATCGCCAAAGAGGTCAGTAATTTTTTATGTCAACAATATCTAGTTATCCAGGAACTTACTTAATTTTTTAAGTGCTTTACCAATACAGACCTGGTGGGAACAGTGTGTAATGAGTCCACCCAGAGACTTGAACACCCGCTGTGCCCCCTAGGCGTCCCAACCTATAATAATAATACAGACCTGGTATTCCTGAGGTATGGGAAGGATCCTGCAAGACTCGGTCACTATAGGTATTAATGTAACTTCAAACATTATTTAAGCTACATGTTGGCGTTTAGTTAGCGGGAGAGGAAAATCTAAGATGTTGCAGAGGAATTTATCTTCTTTCTATACAGTCATATAAAACCATATTGTGACATACTGATTGATTGACTGACTGATAGACAATGCACATACCTACTAATAAACTGAAAATTGAAGCATACATTCTTTGGAGGGTTAAGAGGACACAGGCAGGATGTCTGTGCTGTGTGATATGTCACGGAATATTATTAATTATTAAGTATTTGTACACACTTTAATTACATGTAGATTTTTTAAATATCTTATAATATTAACATAACAAACCTGAATTTCACAGTAATGTACAACTGTACATTTCGAGAAAAGGAATAAGTACCTATTTACATTATAACAGCAGACACTGTATTCACTTTTTGAATTTGATATGTTATTTTTTTTCCTGGGAAATCCTTACGATTTCACCCACAGAAGGTAGGTCCTCAACTAATTGGTAGGTTCGTCTTGCTACTACTACATACTTCGGGCCACACAGTGGGTCAAACAAACTACACCTAGAGAACTAATTTCTCTACATTTTGCATAGCTGTTAGCTTAGAGTTATGTTTTCGAGTGGCTACCGCAGTACGAATGATGTAGCGTTGCACGGTGCATGCACTGGGCCCTGCCCTGTCAGGTGGACTGAGGATCTAGTCAGACTCTCTCAGACTTGGAGGGAGCCGTTGGAAGCACGTGCTTTAGGCCTGTGGTAAGTGGAAGGCCTATGTTCAACACTTAATGTCTTTCATGATATGATTTTGATTATCTTAGAAGGAATGTTTTGCTATACATGTTAAATGAAACTGGTTTTATAATCACATATTTTTACTGTGAAGGTGGCCAAAAGATGAATTTGCTTTGTTGATTATTTAAAAACCTCAGAGAGTTTTACATATTAAATCTTGTAACCTCTGCCTATATTTTTCTAAGTTGTCATAATTCTAAAGTAAACACAAATATACAGACAGAAGTGGAACATAACCGTAGGGCGCAAATAGTAATTGATTTCACACTTGTTTAGTTTATATTGTTTTGGACAGAACTTTTTGATAGTTGCACCTCAGTGCAACCCATCACCTGTAATGAAAGGCACACTAAAATAGCCGCATGCAAATAGATATCCGCGTTGTTGGGGACATTCTCATTGCCGCTGCTGGTGGGTGCATTAGTATCCTTGCTTGATTGTAAGATATATATTTATTAGTCAGTGAAGTGTTCATCTCACTAATATCGTATTATGAACGCCAAGTATGGATGTTTCTGGTTTTTTGTCGCTTTAGTCGATTTAGACGTTTATTACGTATAGGTAGCTAGATCAAGTACTGCCTGAACACATAGGCTATTTTTTATCCCGAAAAAATGCATATTTTCCGTAAGATACTATTTAAAGACGGTCGAAGCGAAAATGCGTTTGTACTTCTTTCATATTGCAATAGAGAAACGGGTGGATGTGATATTTTGCTCAGAGATAGCTGAGAAGCCCGAGAGAAGTATTGGGAAGAAACCCGTGCCCTTACAGTGGGGACGTTATGGGTTGTAAATATGTAGTTGAGAGGATGGGAAGTTATTTTTCTTAGCTTTTTATCCTGGAAGAACTGAGGGATTGTGGATAAAAAACTAAGGTATCGTTTCGTTTAGTTTAATGAGACTGTTTCAGTAACCGGCTTCAAAAATTACGGTTATTCTTAAACATTAGATGTGTCTATAGGGAGGCCTGTGTTCAAGAGTGGATTTTTACCGCTGATATAATTGATGATAGTGATGAAATGATATATGTAAAGTAAATCGCGAATATCTTGATCCGTTTCCCCTAAAACTGTGGTATAAGAATGTGAAAATTATCAGAAAACTCGGAAAAAAGTAATTTTGCTAAGTTAAATTCGCGAGCTATTTCTTTTAGAATTTTAATTTCGAACGTCCCAAATAAAGTTTACGTGTTTACGTGTTTACGTATTTATAAATATATAAGTGTCGCAATTGACAACCCTGTATCTAATTTTGCAGTTTTGCACAGTTATCCACATCGCGGCCCAACAAACAGTTTTCAGCTCAAAATAAAGCATCCCGAGTTGTGGAAACCGCTTGAATAAATTCCTGGGGAGCGTTTGTACCTTTACTATGTAACAACTTTGTCAAGTTTATGGCGGCTTTTTTTTAAATATCTGAAACAAATAAAATTATTTGCGGGGCGTCCAAGCAAAAAGGGTCCATCAGTGGTCGACATTTAGTTTCCGAGATATAGGTATCTCGGACATATTTTAAAACATATTGTACATGTTGCACACTAAAGTATTTTCTATCATTTTTAGTAATCAATAGTCCCAGTCCAAGGTAATAAAGGTTCTATTTAATATATGAATAAAATCCATTGTATATTAAAAAAATAAGAATCCAAGGCATAAAATACGTAATTTTCTACGTGTTCTAAGTGTTTAAACTAATCGATTCTAGTAGAAATAATCAATAATTCTACCTACTTCAACACGAAAGCTGACTTCGCTCGACTGACTGTTTCACAGCTGAAGCGATCGGCTAATCGTCGACGATGTTTATAGATTTATGAGGTGGAAACATTTTAATGGCGGGCAGTTTCATTGGATGGGATGTTGGTGATGCTTCGATGATGGCGGTGGAATTCCTTTTAAGGGTGGACACACACTTTGTTTTAGGGGAATACTGACAATACGATATAAATAAACCACTGTCAATACGACATAAATAAATAAACGATCAAATCAATTGAAACATACTATACTTCATTCCAATCAAAAAAAAGTATAACGTAAACAAACTTACTATGGAACTGACACATGTCAATGTCATCTGCATACTATGTTTGTTTACCTTTTGCTTTTTTTTGATTGGAATGAACCATAGACTCGTAATGTATACTCTTCCACTTCCAGCTCATATAAAAGTATTGAAGGAAGACAGAAATCGTAATAACACTTCGCTAAACGTTGAGTTTCACGTGGTATGAACTTTTACAGAAATATTAAAAATAAAACATTAATTTAGTTTGAACCATTGACCAAACCCAGTTAAGATCAGGATTCCGGCTGTTAAAAGACTCACTGTAATCCATCCAGCAGTTTTATAAATAAGAATAGAATAGATCGTTTTTTTTTTAATCTAAGCAAACAGTTTTAACTTCATGTGACAGCTATAAAACTCGTGGAGGTCATCAGCCTGGTTCTTGGGCGACCTCCATCGATCCAGTGTCCCAGTTTTAAACCTCTAGACCTCATCCCATTCCAGACCAGCCCTTTGTTCCAGTTATATTCCAATCCGAAAATTAGGGCTGAGGTTTATTGCTTAGGAAATTATTTCAGGGGGTGTTTTTATTTAATAGTGTGCGAACAGTTAAGTGAGGAACTGAACAACTTTTGTTCTAAAACTTGTTAGAAACCTTGAGCTTTCATTCAAAGAAGAGAAATTACTTTTCATTCAAAGACTGACTGAGCGATTTTTTTATTGTTTTGTTGTTTTTTATTTCATCAAATTTTTTTTATGATAGAACCTGCACACTATTGAAAAAAAACCTTATATTTATAGTATCGATTCACGCACAATTGATTTGCTTAGAAAAGTTCTTTTTGACAAGTTATTTTATTGCTGGCTGCATGCAGCGTGATTACTTCTATTTTAGAAACTTTATAGGAATGACGTCAATTATTAGAAACTAGCTTCTGCCCGTGACTTTGTCTGCGTGGACTTTCGAATTCTCATTTCCTGGGATAAAAAGTAGCCTTTGTTAATCCAGGTTATAAACTATCTATGTGCCAAATTGCATCCAAATCCGATCAGCCGTTCTTGCGTGATTGAGTAACAAACATCCAAACTTCCACTGTAAATATTGTCTACAATAACACGTAAAATTTTGCTCTCATTTTTCTTTAACAAAAATTGACATATCATTATAATAAATGGTTACGTATACAAATATTTAGGTGTTATCCAGAGAGGTCACCGACCCGCCGCCGCCAGGAGGCCGGCCCCTATCGATCCTGTGTCCTAGATTCTGGCCTCCAGGCCTCATCCCAGTTTGTGCCTCCGACTCCTACGCCCTGGCGTTCCAGTTTTACATGGTTAGTTAGGAAATAGGGCACCTGCACGAGATTGATTTTTAATTTTCCTTGTTTGGTAAAGGAACTTCGTAAGTCGTTCAACGGAAATCATTAACGAAATCTTTACATTCATGTACCTATGCATGTTTGCTAGGAGTTAGAAATTTAATTTGATAATTATTAATGCAGTTGCATTATGTTTAGAACTAGAACAGTCTTTGCTATACATATATGAATGACTTCTAGAAGCCGCCATTTCACCCGGCCAGACAGATTTTTCCATAATATCTTCACAGAAAATAGGTAATACATAACTGAGGTCTAGCTACCCTAGCTCTCAGACAACCCCCCCTAGTCTGGTTTGACGTCAGACCGAGCATTGATTCGCCTCCCCATTCCATCGCCCCCGGCTGATGCAACATTGCGATTTCAGCCGAAACATTATCTCCCTGAAGTACGAAACGAATCGCAGTTTTAGCATAATTTTATTGGAAATGATCAATTTTATGGGGATACAACAAATTTGGTTTATCTATCTACAATTCTACATGTACAATTAAGAATTTCAAAACCTAATCATCGTTTATCAAACTATTATTAAGACTATTTCTTAATATATATTCTATGGTGTAAGTTTTTAAAAGTTTTCTACTAGTATATAGTTTAGATTGCAGATACTTTTTTAGTCCGAGTTGCAGGATTTATTTTGTGACAATTATCAGAAACCGAAACAAATAAAAACTAGTTTTTGTGAAAGAAAAAAGGCTTAGCAACCTAGTGTTGACTCAGGAAGACTGCTTCCGCTTTTGTTATACCTACCTATGACGCTTACGAAATCGCGTTTTTTATGCAATCGTCACCGCATTGCGTATGCGCATAAAAAGAACAAAAGTTTATTAACAAGATGCGTAGAGTCTTGCGTAACGTTTCCGTCCTCCAGGTAGTAACTTTGTAACGTTGCACATTCGGCTGGTGAAAATCGTCTTTGACTGCCATAAATCTTTGATGTTTACAGCCTACTATTAATATCGGAAGTATAACACTCGGAAATTTTGCTAAATTGGTCATTTGGTTCCGACTTCAGAGAAAATTTTAGCTGAATAGCGTTTCGTGCTGCTGTGTGTTCTTGAGTTCCTGTAGCTTTAGTTTAACTTGTTTTCAGGGGTTGTAAGTGGGGCTTGGGCGGGCGGCTGGAGGGGCCCGGGCGGCCGGGGCTGGGGGAGGGGGAGGGTCTCCAGCGTCAACGACCGCCGCTCCACTCACTCGTCTGCGAGCTCGAGGGAACGTTGCAGCGCCCTTCGATTTATAAAAACTTAATAGTTTCAATTTAAAACAACGGTCATTCGTGCGTGAATTGTTAATAAGTTGATTGCAGTATCTGTTAGATATTAATTTGTAATTACAGACGATTTCATCGCAGTTTCTTAACAAGTGTCTAACTAACCGGTGGATAGGATACGGCACATGCCGATGACATGTGATTCAATTAACTAAGGATTAACACAGTAGCTTTTAGTGAACACGTGTTTGTTAGCAAATAGAATTCACGTTGCAGAAAGCCCACCGGTTTCCAGACTTCAGCGATCCGAATAATTTGTTGTCGTGACACACAGTGTGCGAGACTGCGACTGCACTGTACTAAAATAGACGCGTTTTTATCGAACAATGTGCTGAACTGACTTCCTAGTGAGTGACGCGACAGATATGTGCGCTTGAGCTGCTTGGCTGAGCATGATGGTGAAGCTAGGTCTGGCTATGGTGGTGGGGGTCGCGCCGGCGCTGGTCTCCTGGTGGCGCGGCAGCAGCCCGGTCCTGCCAATCCTGCCGCCGCCGCTGGTGGTGAGCCCCACGTCGGAGAAGAAGCTGTGGCCCCCGCGGCGCTCGCCGTCCCTCTCTGACTGCTTGGAGAGCAGCAGCGATGAGGAGTCCGCCCGATCGATCGTTTGCCATGTTCGACCCAAACTTGTGAGTATGCAGTCTGTAGTCCTGACTTGTTTCAGTGAGTTGACTCGTTCTGTTCTTTACCAGCTAATGGGATAATCAGCCTTGATTCAGGTCCGATTTACCATTTCGACTTTTCTTTTTTAATTTCATTGAGTTGAAAACCCTGCTCGATGTCTTAGGTAAAATATTCGTCGAAGCACGTTAAATAAGTTGCAAAGAAAATAAA
The DNA here is from genome assembly GCA_958295455.1 of Coleophora deauratella. Lineage (NCBI taxonomy): Eukaryota > Metazoa > Arthropoda > Insecta > Lepidoptera > Coleophoridae > Coleophora > Coleophora deauratella. The sequence goes on along the minus strand of OY282391.1, from coordinate 2,031,594 downwards.
ATGTCATATCATGAATGTTTCCAAATCGTACACAAAACGAGAAACGTGTTCGAAATTGCAAGTTTTAGCAGAGCCGAGGTGAAAGGCCGACTCGAACCATTTACGTCGAATGCTTGTGCAAAGTTTACGTTATAAAGAAACTAAGTAATGACCCTTTGTTGGGGTCCCCAATGCCAGAAAGTGTTATTAGCTGCCATTCTGACTTGGCTTTGGTACCGTGATTTAAAGATGAATCTTTTCAGATTGATTCGCGATAATCGCGATATTCTTTCACAACGCCTTCTCTCTTCCAAAGTTCTAGAAATAAAAGTAGCTTTATAAGATGAAGTAAAATTGCACAGAACTAGATTTCTTTTTGCTTTTGCTCGTTGATTAGAAAACTTTAAATTCGCCAAATATTCATTCCATCCATCCATGATGCGATAATTTTTTTTAATAAATGCTTTCTAATAATTAAAACAACGTAAAGACACAGCTGTTCTTTATGTTATAAAATAATAATTTGTCATATTTGCCCTTAGCCCTCCAGACGTTTCGATGTCCCTTCGTTCGAGTCACGAAGGACCAGCCAAAAATAGACCGACGTGTTCTTAACTCCCCTACGCCCGCTATCGTCACTCCATGATGATTTACATCAAAATAATCGTTATGGGCTTTTAACGACGCGTGTCTTGTATAATTTGGCTGTGGGGATTTTATTTTTATTTATGGAAGACTTGCATACCTATCATTGGAAGTAGGGAATACTTTTTCTTTTTATCATTTATTTATAAACTTTTTACTGTAGCGTTTTTCGTTGACATGTTATCTGTGCCTTCGCGTTGCTGATATGACGAAGATAGGGTTCCCGTATTTGCTATTGCTAAATATCTAGGGGTTCATTTATTTCACTGAGTTAGTATAAATAAAATATTTGTACATTTCGACCTGGCTGGTTTTTCCTGAATGTTCCCGGAAACGGAAGTAAAGACCTTTCTGACATATCACGTCACATATTAATTTACTCTTACATATGTTCTCAGCCTAAATGTTCCGCCGATAGATCATTCACCTTTGCTATTACGAAAGTGCAATATCCCACGTGCGCTGTTGCAGGCGCCAATGCGGTGCATCGCGTCGCAAATGTCATGATATTTGCGAGTAAACTAGTGATGGGACAGATAGTGTGGGCGGATACAAATCCGAAAGCTTGCCAGATAAGAATCTGGATGTTGAAAACAATAATTCTGTATAACTAACAGACCAGTTTCCATAAGTGGTCTCTCGAGTTTCATATGATAGCAATCTCCAAAGTGGCTTCCCGCGACCTTCACCAGGTTATCGGAGGTCGCAAACTAGGATTTCCTATTCTATGGAAATCCTGAGACTATGTTTTTTTATCTTCTATTGGTAAGCCCTTGGCATCATCTCACCTGGTGGTAAGTGATGATGATGCCGAAGATGGAAGCGGGCTTACCAAGATTCTCCAACGCAATGGGGAACTGGCTATCTTTATCTTCATACATAACATTGATGTTTGGTGGCAAGACTTACATTAGATGGTGGTAGTTAGCCAGGCTGGCTCAAAAATGTTCTACCACTAACCAAACCGAGTCCTACAACGTTGGTCCCCGCCGGGAATCAAACCCGCGACCTCCCGATGCGAAGCGAGCGGACAGCCACTAGGGTACGGAGGCGGCTAATGTTTATGTTATTGTTGTTTAAATACCTATATAAGATTATGTTTATGTTAACAACTCATGATGTCGTCCCCACTGCAGGGGCACGAGTCTCTTCCCATACCTGGGGAAGGTTAGGCCATACTTTACACACGAGGCCAACCCCAGTGTCAGAAGTTTTCAAACCGCCTATAAGCCTCCGGCTTAACGACTGCCAGCTAGTACCTAATAGTAGGTGGCACCAACGGCTTAAGGTGCCTTGCGAAGCACGGAAAAGGTTGCTACTAACAACAGTCAAACCCATCCAGGTAATGACCGTGCCTGTGGTCAGTGAACCTGCGTGAGCTTTATGTTTAGATGTATATTTATTAGTTACCAGCTTTCGCCCGCGACTTCATCTGCCTGGAATTCAGAATTGGGTCCAGAGAGAAACAAAACGTTAAGGTAGCGCCATCTAGAAACGAAGTGGAAATTGGTTTTTAAGCATTAGGGTTCCTCTGGGAACCCTTAAGTTTTCCGGGATAAAAAGTATCCTATGTGTGAGCCGAGTGCTTTATCTATCTACCTACCAAATTTTATCCAACCCCGTTGAGTAGTTTCGGCGTGAAAGCGTAACAAACAAATAAACAAAGAAACTGACAAACAAACAAACGAACATCCATACTTTCGCATTTATAATATTAATAATTAAGTGAGAAAGTGAGATGAGATGAGATGAGATTAGTTATAGGTAGTTATTATCGATAATAGTTATATATCGTTAGATATCGAACTGGTTACTTCCGAAGAATACATATTACCCTATTTCTTCTAAGGAAAAAAGGTATTTCTACGTAAGGTAGTTCTAGTATCGGACAAGAACAAATTATGTTTCGGAGGTAACTGGTACGAAGCTTCGGTTTCGTAGATGGCCGAAGGGATACTTTTTAATATCAGACTGATACAAATGGTAAGATATGTATGTATTGTATACATGGAAGACCGAGACAAGATGATCATTTTTTTTGTATTGTATTCATATTTTTTCCTTGAAGTACCTTTTACAAAAAAGAAACAAAAAATAATGAATTTTATAGTTATAGATTTTCTGCATTTTCTGTAAAAGTCAAAATTTTATTTGCCAGACATTTTCGGATAAGAGTCCGTACCCCGGTTCACCCATCTCTCCTGGTAGGAACCTCCCATTCGCGAGTCGCACCTTTCGCGATCGATCCCGTTTGATCGCCGATCAGTTTTTGCGGCAAATCGTGTCAGCCAACATCGGTCTGTCTTATCCACTCGCAAGCGTAACGCGTTGCGCCCGCACAGTTTTTCGCGCCACTTTTCTTCGTGTTCGTCAGGTGATCGACATTTTTATCGGATTCCGATTCGGTCCGATGAATTTACGATTGCGATCGTGAAAATCTTGTGGATTTTTTTGTTTGCTCGCTGCCGAAGATTACGTCAGGGATGCAATCTCAAGAAGTCAAGCAAGTTTGGCAGTTCCTGATTTAGAACCAAAATTATAATAAGGCGTCTGAAATGGCTTAACCCTGCCATATAGTTAAAATAAAAACTAACACCAACGGTTTAACGTGCTTTGCTAAGAAATGAAACGTCGAAATAAATGCCACTAACAGTCGAATGAATCAAAAAGGACCGTTTTTGTAGTCAGTTATCTTCGGTGATCGGTGGATATCCCAACTCCCAATCCCATAATCGCTTCTTAAATTTAATATCTATGCGTGTAAATGTATACTTTATATAAGTCTGTATAAACTCCTGTAGCACTTCACACAGATAATCTTAGTTAAGGGCCAGATGATCGTGTATGATAGATCTCACATATTTATGTGACTGTTCAAACTCGTATATCTGTATGCAGTATCTAATGAAGGTGATTCCTGCATTATGTACAACAGAACAGGTTGGCCGTGTCCTTGTGTCGTGCCTGGCTGAGGCAGGCCTATTGTACGCACTGGTAGGTAGACGTCAGCCTGTCTGTTGACGTACTATATATACTATAGTTCTGATCTGTGCACTACATATAGTACAGTACATATATAGTTGTAGGAGTTTTAGAAACTATTAACATCATACAGTACATGGCGCTAAAGCTCAGTTATAACTGTTGCAGGATTACCTAACATACCCAGCTTCTGAAAAAATGTCAAAATCTATAAATTCTGTTACTAAACAAATGTTATTATTTCTGTCTGTGAATCATTTTCTCACAGCAAAATGAAACAAACTTCTTACCAGTCGAGCTAGACTTTTACAAGATTTGTTGAAAAACTAGGTCAAGTTTTGTCAGAAACAAGACATTTTATTTTCCATCTTTCAATGGTTGTATGCAACAACGTATCGACATGTAGAGAAACACAACATGTATTCTCACTAGGTCGTGATAAAACTGGGACATTTGGGTAGGACGTAAACTCAGTAGAATAAAGGCGAATGCGAGGTTGGTCGATGATTAGGTCTCTGTTTGCTAACGAAGATTTACTTCTTCCTTCGCGCGCGTATGTAATATCTAATAATAATATAATAATATCTGAGAAAAATCACACACGGTCATCTGGCCCCAAACTAGGATTCCCTGTATCTTGGGAACCAGAGACTGATATACATACACACATACTTTTTTAAATACGTACATATACTCGTATAGACATAATACACCCAGACTCAAAGCAAACAATTCTGCTCATCACAGAAAAGTTTGCCCTGTGTGGGGATCGAACCCACGACTCTCGGATCAGAGGTCAGGATCGCTAACCACTTAGCCACCGAGTCAGTCATACATAACTTGCTCTTGGTAGTAGAGGTATAAGGTACTGATCCGGACTCAGCCTCAACTTGATATGGCCGAACCTTGACAAAACATTGGAAGACACACGGGCCTTGTTTTGCTAAAGAATATTCAGTCCTTCATCACTAATTACTTGGCCTAAGATGCCTAACCTACCAATCCGCATTAAATTCCCAAGTATGGCCTCACCTTCCCGAGGGAAGGTGCGAACACGGGGAAAGATGCGAACGGAACGTGGGGAAAGATGCGAGCTTCAGTACTGCGGCCGCGTATGGGCTACATTTGGTGAATTTTAAATCCAATACAGGTTTCCAACGACACTCTTGATGTATAGACGATATACAAATAAATGTCAACAACTTATTGCAATGACCTCAATGAAGGCGGGTTTGATACATGATTAATAAAGTAATAAATATTAAACCAATGTTAAATATCAACATTACACTGACAAACAGGCCAGTTAAACATTCGTCACAGACTCAGTTGGTTATTAATGAATCTTAGCAGTATTTTAACTAGGGATGCATCCGATACCGATACCGATACCGATATATCGGCGATACTTCGGAGTTGCCGATATATCGGCATCGGCGATATTTTTATTCCCGATACAACGATACTTTTAAAGAGTCCGATGAAGATGAGCCGCTGTCCACTCTGAGCTGTAATTCTCTCAAAGAAGAAGTCGAAAACCTAAGGCCTCCTATATATCGAGAGATGCAGATCCGCTTGTTTTCTGGCGCAATGACGTCTTTTAATCCAAACTTGAAAAAATGGTGCAGAAGTACTTTAGTTTCCAAATGAGTTCTGTCGCATCAGCTGAGAGACTATTTTCACTGCAGGTCTTATCAGGGGCGTTGACTTCATAAAAATATTGGGGGGGCTAGGGCGGAAAACAATTGTTGTTTTATTTTCCTAACTAGCTTTTCCCACAGCTTCGCCGCGTGGGTACAGTTTTTGAAATTATTGTTGAGCGTGCGCATGGAAATGAGCTTTTTGGAATAAAATATTGGAGAAAAAAGAGCAAACACCAGTTATAAAATATTGGGGCGGCTCAGCCCCGTTGATAATATCATTAGGGGGGCTCGGCGTCGGCCTATGAAGTCGGCCCCAGTGGTTCTTATTCAAACAGACCTGCGAAATCACCTGTCTCCACAATACTTGAGAATACGACTTTTGTATTTTAAACAAAAATCTTATTCGTGTTTATTTAAATTATTTAACTATTATTAATTTCAGTAACTAATAATCTCATTCTAAATCTGTGTGTTAACAACCCATTACGTCCCCACTGCAGGGGCACGGGTCTAAATCTGTATTTTTTCACATTTATTAAAAAACAACCCAACTCGAATTTTATTTATAATATTTAACCTTAATTTAAATTCAACAAATGTATCGGTATCGGCATCGGTATCGCCGATATTTTTATAAGAATATCGGTATCGGTATCGTATCGGCAAAAAGGCGTATCGATGCATCCCTAATTTTAACATATTGTAGCCAGATGTCAATATCGCCCTTATTCGCCATATCGCCCGCTATGGATCAATTACTAGTTGTCCGAAATAAACATTTTTTTTATATTGTTTACATCGACGTAGAAACAAATGGACGACGGGTCTAGTACATAATTCACGAATAAAGCGTCCGCAGTTAACCTATACACACGTAGTTTTATGCATAGAAACAACACATTTGAATTTAGAGCGTGTGTCATTGCATTACGGTTGATTTTTGTTTGCAACAATTTATCACCATACGAAGCTTTGACTGGAACGTACTTCACCTTACGCAGCTTCGAGTGAAGACAGAGAAGTAATGGAGTAGCTTTTACTTATAATGTTTTTTGTTGGCTATGTTTTATAAGTATTTTTTATTTTTGCAGAATCTTGTTTATTTTTTTTATAACAAACACAGAAACACGCTTAAATATGAATTATACAGGGTGAAAATGATTCGACAAACAAAGTGGATTTTTTTCGGAACAAAGTATTCCTCTCGTCTCGATTCGGCTATAATGTTTTTCCATAGTGCACAACGTATAGGATCGGGGAAAGCTAAAATAAATTAAATATTTCATGTAATAAAAACAATAGAAAAATTAACAAAATATTTTAATTAAAAAACTGTATACTAAAAAGCGACTCTATAAAATTTTTGTTCCAAAGTTGTGATGTTCGATTTTTCGCTCATCAAACTAAATGCGTAATTCAAATTAAAATAAACTACTGTGTTTCTTAGCTAAACAATACTTTATGACCACGCTGAATACGTTAAAAACAACCGACTTCAATCGCAACAACTCCAATTTTGCAATGTTTTTGTTGATTTTCTCGAAAACCGCTGAATCGATTTCGATAAAATTTATATGGGACCACCTGTGAAGTATACCCTCTTGAACAAAAAAAGAATTTTCCAAATCGGTTCAGGCGTCTTCGAGTAATCGGTAAACATACATAAAAAAAAGATTCCGACCAATTGAGAACCTCCTCCTTGTTTTGAAGTTGGTTAAAAATGATAAAGCAAGAGTTTACTTACCGGAAATATGATACTCCATCCTGTTTTTTCACTTTACTTGAATAGTTTTTACAACTTTTCACGACGCAGTACGCCATTTTGGACGCGCAGTCAGCCGGCCGACCAAATGAAGACTGGCGCGAAATTACAACTCTTTTTGCGTTTTACTACTCTTTTAGAAAAAAAGACGATTTAAAAGTATGCGTACAGCATCTACTTAAATAAAAAATATTTTGTATTTTGGTTCGGACACTTTTGAGCGCTGACCCGAAGTCCATTTGTTTCTACGTCAATAATTGTTTATCAACCTTTCCATTCAGACGACGCGACGACGCGAACTCGGTGCAGCAAGCAATTTATTTGAAAGACACGTCGGCTCAGCAAAAAGCTGTTTATTTTCTAACTGCTTTTTGCCTATCAAGCTAGTCTACAATTAGGCTTGCCAACTACTACAGACTTTGCTGTTAAAGAAGCTTGCGCACTTACAGTTCACGAGAGACCTGTATCCGACTAGGTAGTTTGTTTATGTTTATCATGCATTACGATAAATATGTTTTTGGCCAACCAAGATTATCTACAAACGAAATGTATTCGTTGGCATTTATGAAAATAAAACATAAATATTAGTTCAAAAAACCAAAATAAAATCATTTTGACAAATGACATCAGCGTTATGCATGAGAAAAGTAGTTGATAGCGACGTCACTGCCGAGCAACAGGTCTTGCTTTAGTCTCCAGAACGCAAAAGAGTATTCTGCACCAGGAAGAAATCAGTGTCTAGAAACCTTATGACGAGTCCTGATATAAATAAGCCTTCAATTGTGCAGTCTTCTTTACTTTAGCCCGACGAGGTGTCGAGGTTTCGCGAATCGGCGCGAGATTCATTAGTGTCATACTGGGCTCTTTTATAGATGTAGGTACAGGCAGGCTGTGTGTGCGCATGTCTACCGTTAACAACCCATATCGTCCCCACTGCAGGGGCACGGGTCTCTTTCTATACCCCGGGAAGGTGAAGTCATACTCCACACACGGGGGTCAAGTCTGGATTGGTGGAGGAGCATGTCTATATCTCGCCTTTATAATATTTTTTCAAGTATGTTTGATATGTTACAGAGATAATTGATTTGAAAAGATTTCTGAATTGTTAAATATAGATGATAAAATCGAGTGCCCGCCGGCGTATACGATATAATGAGTCCCCAAAAATTATGTCGTATAAAAATGGTTTTTCTCCAAAGGCAATCGGGTAACCATTACGTGGTTAACAGCCTCTGACGTCTCCAGTGCTGGGCACGGGAATCTTTTCGCATACCTTGACGAGGGCACACATCCAGATGTGTGCCCTTGACCAGTCAAGTACCAATACCATTGCATGCGTTCTTTCGTCTGTGCGTTTCTCTAAAACCGGGTAACACCCGCGTCCATCCAATGAAGGTTGTTACTGTATTTCTACACATGTCCTAGTTCTATAAATAGCAGTGACATCACATCCTCCTGTTATCATCTGTTGTTTTGATTCAGCTGTTTGGTCACTACCGCTCGCTCCTCCTGTTATCATTCAATGTCATATTGCGGCTCTTTGCCATTTTGTAGTAATGTTGCAAGAATACTAGTGATTCAGCTTTAATATACTCTCAGAAATTAATAATAGACAGAAGATATATCGTTTCCACATTAATTCACTTTACACATTTATTGGCCATATTATTTTCTGGCTTTTCCTTTTTAACGTGTTTAAAAATGAAAAACATATCATTGTCTTCTTAATCTAAGATTTTTAATTTGGGGAATTATTCAATCACCGTTAGTTAGCGTATTTTATTTGGAGAGGTGACAAATATGCATGAATCAAATGTTTGTATTTGTATGTCAAATCCAAATTATTTACCATATATAATTGTCTGTTTATTGACCCAAATAGTTCTCAACCTGCTTCAATAACTATTACAATTATTTTCAAATTAACTGCAGTCGACCTAAATGTTATCGGCTGTAACTATTAACATAAATGGCACCTGATTGCTAGTTAACAAATCTACATGTTCCAATAATCGTTTGCACCGGATCCCGGAATGCCATTTGATTTTGTTGATTGCTTGTTAGAAGATCATTTTATTAGGGTGTGTATTAGGGTGTGCGAATTCACCAATAGTTTGCTGAAATCAGTAGGTAATTGCCTCTAACAGTATCGTCGCTAACTGACAGCCTAAACCATTGAAGATACTTAGATACTTAGAATAACTAAAGAACATAAAAGGTGTGGAGATAATTGACCACGCTGAATACGTTAAAAACAACAGACTTCAATCGCAACAACTCAAATTTTGCTATGTTTTTGTTGATTTTCTCAAAAACCGCTGAATCGATTTCGATAAAATTTATATGGGACCACCTGTGAAGTATATATACCCTTTTAAACAAAAAAAGAATTTTCCAAATCGGTTCAGGCGTCTTCGAGTAATCAGTGAACATACATAAAAAAAAGATTCCGACCAATTGAGAACCTCCTCCTTTTTTTGAAGTCGGTTAAAAATGATAAAGCAAGAGTTTACTTACCGGAAATATGATACTCCATCCTGTTTTTTCACTTTACTTGAATAGTTTTTACAACTTTTCACGACGCAGTACGCCATTTTGGACGCGCAGTCAGCCGGCCGACCAAATGAAGACTTCCAAATCGGTTCAGGCGTCTTCGAGTAATCGGTGAACATACATAAAAAAAAAGATTCCGATGAATTGAGAACCTCCTCCTTTTTTTGAAGTCAGTTTAAAATATTTTTTAAATATCGATCCCTAAGTATGTGAAATGAGTCGTTAAAGTATGGAAAATTGAATTTCTAATCTGAAGAAGTAGCAAGCACTAACTAACTACCCAGATAATTACTATAACAGGTTTAGGGGGCGAGTTTTAAATTTCGTTTTCTTTTGGAGGCTCTTAAAGTTAATTAATTTCCATCTACCTCAAAATGAGTAGCACCAAAACAATAGTCAATCAATCAATCAGTCATTAGCGGCCACTGCGCCGTCTAAAGTTACGGCCATTCGGGAATCCGAACACGTCGGATGGACGGAAGAAGCTGCCATACAATGCGCACGCGTCTTTATTGAATCATAGACCCTGCGCGAGATTGGGCGATGTGCAGACCAAGAGGCGAGTGCTCAGCGGTTTGGTCATACAATACACGTGATACACGATTTCTGATGATATCTTATTAAAAACTCAACTTTTTTAAATATTCTATCCAATGACACTAACAAATCATCTCACTCCACAGTTTATTTAATCGTTTACCCTAATAACATCATCAGCCAAAATCCAGTCTTTATTAACCGACTTCAAAAAAAAACGGAGGAGGTTCTCAATTCGTCGGAATCTTTTTTTTTTATTATGTATTTTTAGGGTTCCGTAGCCAAATGGCAAAAAACGGAACCCTTATGGATTCGTCATGTCAGTCTGTCTGTCTGTCTGTCTGTCCGTCCGTCCGTATGTCACAGCCACTTTTTTCCGAAACTATAAGAAGTATACTGTTGAAACTTGGTAAGTAGATGTATTCTGTGAACCGCTTTAAGATTTTCACACAAAAATAGAAAAAAAAACAAGAAATTTTGGGGGTTCCCCATACTTAGAACTGAAACTCAAATTTTTTTTTTCATCAAACCCATACGTGTGGGGTATCTATGGATAGGTCTTCAAAAATGATATTGAGGTTTCTAATATATTTTTTTTCTAAACTGAATAGTTTGCGCGAGAGACACTTTCAAAGTTGTAAAATTTGTGTCCCCCCCCCCTGTAACTTCTAAATTAAGAGAATGATAAAACTAAAAAAAATATATGATGTACATTACCATGCAAACTTCCACCGAAAATTGGTTTGAACGAGATCTAGTAAGTAGTTTTTTTTAATACGTCATAAATCGTAAACCGCAATTTACCTACAACGAACTACAAGAACTTTTATATTATGTTACTTGCTGCTACGGAACCCTTCATGGGCGAGTCCGACTCGCACTTGGCCGCTTTTTTTATGTATGTTCACCGATTACTCGAAGACGCCTGAACCGATTAGGAAAATTCTTTTTTTGTTTAAAAGGGTATACTTCACAGGTGGTCCCATATAAATTTTATCGAAATCGATTCAGCGGTTTTTGAGAAAATCGACAAAAACATATCAAAATTGGAGTTGTTGCGATTGAAGGCGGTTGTTTTTAACGTATTCAGCGTGGTCAATTATTTTTTATTATAAAGTCAGTGTAAATTAGAAATTACATAGTCGATTCTAGAGAATAGCACAGTAACATTTAAACATTGCACAATTTATTTAATCTCTGAAACTTTTTTGCATGTAGGTAAGTGTACTGTTTATATTTTTCTGTTTTCTATTGTGCAATAAAGTGTTATCATTCATTCATAAAATAAAGTGGGCCGGTGTCAATTAAGAAGACATACAATATATTTTCGTATTAAATTCAGTTCAAAAATTTGGTTATCTCAAGAACCAAAATATGTATTTTTGTCAATCAAGCTCAATTAATTTACTAGTAAGTAAATTGTCTTTATTTCCTGTAGAGTAAATTATGTGTTTGTGTATGAAATAAACATGCATATAATTTTATGCGTATGAATATTCAATTTCCACAACCAGTCACTCGCATACCGATAGCTCGTTACTACCACTCGGTTTATGCTAACACTTTCCTAACTCGGAATTCCTAATCACTTATCTAACTGGATTGTGTTGCCCTTTCTCTAATCACCGCTCCCGCTTATGCGCGTCTCTAGTATCTACCTTATTGTATACGTGTAACGGTGCGATACCATTACGAAAGCGATACGCAGCCTACGGACTGGCTCCACAAGGCAAGCGCGAGCCGCGAGCCGAGCACGAGGCGCGTGAGTCGCAAAGTCGCAGTCAACCGCATAGGCCGTGTGCGAGCCCACCTCTTTGAAACCTTTTCGAAATACAACACGATGCAAAATTTGCGATCTCTGTAACAATACGTATGACGTAACCTCATCCGTCAGAAAGTGATTATATCGTACTTGCAAATAATAACAAGTGTCTCGATGTGACAAATACAAAAGAATACCTCTGTTGTTTATGTCAATAAAAACAGTATAAATGCGAGCATGATGAAGTGTGTTGGTCAAGAAGTGAATTTTTCAAGTGGTTATTTTATTAGCGATAAGATAAAAATCGACAAAGCGTATTATTTGCGTATCAGTCAATAGAATTGCAGTGTAGTTGTGTGCAAAAACCTGTGTCCTTCCTTTCTATTACGATATATTCACTGCAACGAAGCCGCAAAATCATACGCAATAGGTCGGGAATTGTTTACCGAATGCGGGAATGCAAAAACATTTGACTTCACCGAATGAGACAATAGCTCTCTGACGCTCGGTGATGGGCAAACGAATCAAGATGTCGACACCTGACATCAGTGACGAAGAAAGTGGCGAAGCCTTCACCGATGGGGATTTCGAGGATTCCGACGAGGAACCCATCGTTGAACTCCAAGAGAGTGATCCTAATAATTCTTTTCCAGTTAATGAAACACTTAACATGGATGTTAAAGCAGACCTTAGTAATGGACTAAACGGAGATCATTCTAAAGTCAACGGACTCAAAAATGGAACTCGATCAGATTCAAGTTACACCAGTGGCGATCCACCAATGTTAGCTTTCAGAAGAGATTCGCACGGAGAACAAATTGTAAACCCGTCTATTGTTGGGATACTTGGTGATCAGCAGAATCATGTATGTATTATTTTTTAACCTGTGTACATTTTATGATGTCATTGCCGTTTTAGTCCTCTTTATCGCCTCTTTGACCCTTTGAGTCACGTTGTAAACCTTTTCAACGTCCTTCCCAATTCACTGTTGAATCATACGGATTTTTGTAAGTTCCTTTTAAGTTCCAACATCTTCTCTCCGAAACTCAATTTTAAGTAAAATTTACTCAGTTTAAATAAAAACCACATCTCGCATGCCATAATTATAACAGCCAAGGTCCTTTTTATCTTATCTCTCATAAAATTTTACTATAACATGTATTTAACGTTAGAGGCCTCGATTTTACTATTACAGTATATTCTGATGACATTTCAATGGTATAGAATACTCACCTTGTTTTTTATATTTTTATATTTTCTACATCGCATGACGAATATTACTAACATTGGCGCTAACGACAGACGTGACTGTTTAATTTGTTGGAATTGAGAACATTTCGACTATTCCGCGACTGGTTCAGTAAAGCGCAGGTGTGCTGAATGATTACACGCTTGTTAGTGACCGGTCCTGTGATGATTATCATCGGTAGCCTTGAGCAATGACACTGTCCGAGAGTCTGCTTGGATTGGCGAGTAGAGTTCTGCTTCTCTATGTAAGTTTATGTCTAAGCTTTGTTATCTTTGCTGATTCTTTGGTTTTTGATTTAACTTCAAATTCGGGTTATGTCCTAGATAAGTAAATGTTTTATTACTATATCTTTTTCCGTTTATTTCTGCTTGAGTTTATTAAGGTTATAAATTGTAGTACATATCTTCAATGACTAATGCTCACGATAAGTTAAGAATAGTATTCATGTTCACTTTGTTGCAGTGTCCTATTGATAATAATTGATACAATCTAGGTTTTGCGCGTAATTATGTTTGTATGACACGCCTAAATCAAAAGCTTTTATTTTTGGTCTGCTATTCAAGACCAAACTTTAATTCTTATTCATAATTATTATTATTTTCCTAAACGCAGATAAAGAGTTTTAATATCTAGTCCACCAGACAGTTCACTCCAGACGCGAGTAGGAAACACTTGTATTGTATCGGGCACATGTGACCTTCATGGTCACTGAAGTCGCTTGGAGCGTCATCCTAGGAACTCTACCTGCGAGCTGCGGTTTCTTGGCAGAACCGTACTGGTTTATGTAAGCCACTTCTTGTCGTGCGATATTTTGTAATGAGTGCTCTAATTGAGCTCTTATGTTGTTGCAATGATTATGTGATGGATGTGGCATTGTTTAGTTCTCCTTGAACGAGTGTAGCAAACGATAATTCTCATTACAACTAGGCGCTGTAATTCTGTAGTCCTCATGTTTTTAACGTGTTTTTGTAAAACATTTGAGACTGTTATCAACAGGAAAAAGGTTAGTTAAGAACTCGTGCTTTGATCACAATTTCAAAATGAATACAGTTATGCATACTTTATTTTATAGACCGTGGAAACCGAATGCCTCATTTGTGCCATAGCTATCTGTAATTTGAAGGGAACATCAATTCAGTAGACGTGGTGGCTATAACAGAATCCGTCACATTCCATCAGTCCGACTGTGTCGTTACGTTAGCCGCGGGTTTGTGCGTCCACGCAGTGAATACTAATGTTAATGACTGACTGTCAAAATCTATAAAAGTCACACTATGTTTAGACATCTTATGCACAGCGGACAACGGAGTTATGCAGAAGAAAACAATTATTTTAGCCTTATCCTCGTTCTTTCTTTCCTTTGTTCTCTACCTCTCATCGTGGGGACAATGATCCGTACTGTCCCTTTCATGGAGGTCGCCTTTTTACATACATTTAGATATTACATTATACTTCCCACTCCGCGACAGGTCGCTGGGTGTGGGCAGTGCAAGACCCTAGGAATTCCTTGGGGGATCTTTGTTCAGTAGCATGACGTCTTTTGGCTGATGATTATGATGATGATGGCATATTAGGAACAATGAAGGAGTCCGAATATTTTTTTATTCGTTGCATTAAGTTGACATAGTTATGTCATATCTGCTGTCGTTCAACCAATATGAGTTACTTGAATGCAAAGCAGATTAAGGAACAAACTTACCTATCATTATCATTTCAGATTCAGATTCAAATATTTATTCGACACACACACAGAAAAAATACCGTAAGACAAATATTTTAATAGGCTGTTTCGGCAACAGAATACACTGTAAAAGTTATTCTCTATCCAGGGTCAACCTGTATAAGAGTCTATTTGATTCTTGTAAAATCCGATATAATACAATAGTTTTTGTTCATGACAAAATGATGCAGTAATTTGGCTACCTTGTGTAGTCTAGCTTGACTGGTTTCGCGGTTTATGCTCGACTGATGTTTGGATATCCATTTCACGCTTCTAATGCCGTGTTTGTTGATCAATAGAACCTTGACCTTTTGAACTTTTTTAATTTTGGTATAGATTCTTTGTGTAAATTGTAATTGTATTGTTATCATTGTTCTGTAGTATTCTCTGTCTCCAAGCAGTTGTTTCTTATACAATTCATTAGAATTCATTAGCCTGTTCGTTTTTGAAAAAAATTAATTACATAAAAAGTTTGTATTGGAGACGACATTTGGCATTGACATTTGATGATTTATTTTTTTGCGTATTTTTTGTAAGATTATTCATTGCATCACCATGTTTCCATTAGTATTGATTGGCAAACTGTTGCTTTATAATATTCACAGTATAATACATATAATGTTGCTGTCACTCTCATGAAGTGAACTCATCTTTGTATGATTGATCACCCATCTATTTCTTATGCAAGAGTAATTGACTTTATCTGTATTATAAATGTATAATAATTTACGTAACTAGTTCCTCATTTCTTAAAGATTATCCGTTAATACCGCTGATGGTTTCAATTTATTTCATAAAAAACGTCTAACGAACGATCATACTAAATTATGACGTCGTACGTTGTTATTTTATAAACATTTTTTAAAACAAATTGTCGTTTTTGACATTTGATAAAACGTAACTCAGATGACTAGCGGTCAACTAAACCTATTATTTAATCTGTTCTAAAAGTATAGTTATCGGGTAACAACCGTTACTCATGTCCTTCACACTTGGCTTTAGGACAAGCGTGACATCACCCAGTATCCTTTAAACTAGCCTAAGCAGGACATGCTAAAATGATCACTGAGCTATTGGTATAAGGAAACATTTTGCACAAATATTTAGATGTTTGCTGTTGACAGAACATCACCAGAGTTAAGTTAATGGTAGTTTCGTTTTAAACTCTAACGTAACAGCCTATGCTGCATAATCCCGTGGAATCTTTGTTTAGTCTGTGTCATGACCAAATGCCTTTCTGGGAATGTTTTTGACAATCTTGGTTACATTTTTCGTGCTCCAAATAAGTACTTGAAGACAGAAGACCGGTCACAAGTCTTGCTGTCTCGGTTTGTGGTGGTTTGAGTTTCTGTTCGTACATATTTGATCTGTATTCAGTGGCTTCATTGAAGTAACTAGCTTTCTCTCTATTTTCTTTATTTAATTAGTCATTCATAAGAGTGTAGAAATATTAGTCTATCACGTATCGCCTTATTTATCTCTCTTGATTTTTTACACAAAATGTTTTCTTTGTCATCATCATTTTCTACTAGCCCGACATTTACTCTGTGGTATAGATTTTGTTAAAGTTATTTTAATCATTACCAAACTATTCATTTAAATATCAATTTCGTAACCACTAAGCTGTGAGAATACAGAATACAGATCGGTTTTTAACGCAAAAATCAAAGTTCACGTGAAGCTCCTCTCCTCCCAGTGGCCTGGAGGTGGAATCCTGGGCCGGCCAGTATTCAATGTATGTATGTATCTATGAAGTTCTCGAGACTTACCTAAAGTTATGAAAATATTGCATTAGAAGTGAAGAAAAACATTGTGCGGAAATCTGT
This sequence comes from Coleophora deauratella, assembly GCA_958295455.1. NCBI lineage: Eukaryota > Metazoa > Arthropoda > Insecta > Lepidoptera > Coleophoridae > Coleophora > Coleophora deauratella. The sequence continues at coordinate 2,014,936 of OY282391.1, read as the reverse complement.
ACATCTGAGTATTTGATGTCCATGAAGTTGTATAGGTGAAAATCGACATGTACGCAGATGCACAATGCAACAACAAGCAATTTCAGTGTATCCTTTGTGGATAGCACCGTTTTAGAGCCGCCTCATAAGAGAAATTAGAATTTGGTCATGTGTTTTAAATTTACATATTTAATGTTTTTATTTCATTCTCTAAAAATGCTTTAGAATTAGATTCGGTCTCCGTTAGCTAAGTAGACTGGGCGTACCGACATTATAGAGAAAATCGTTAAGCAATTTCCTTTCTCCTCTAAGCATAGTAACTATCGTAATCACGTACTTTTCATAACAAGTTTCACAAATGGGTTACTGAGAGCAAAAATACTTTTTTTTTCTTATTAACGTCACTTTCGAAGGTAACCGTTTTCATGACTCCTTGAATTCAACCGTAATACTTGTACGCTTATTGGTATAAGCAGGAACAGCCTTGGTTTGAAACTCTGTGTATTATAAACTTAAAGGTACCTTAATTAGATAACGATTTAAAATATGTACTATTTTTATTTAGAAATATTCATTGAGTTGTTTCATAAAATACGGATTTATTCCAAATTGTTGTCATTCTACTTACTTATAAAACTGAACAACATTTGTACAGTAACTTGCTAAAATCGAAAAAATATTTTGGACTTTATAAGGTAACTTAGCTCATAAGCACCAGCTTATGCGGTTTGTATGAAACGTCCAATTACTTTTATTGTGATTTCAGCAGTTTTTTTTAAACCAAAAGTTGACCAATACAACCAGAATCACCACCACAAAAAAAAAACAATAACCACATCAGCTATAATATGAGGGACATATTTGAATAAGAAACAAAAATTTTCGCTTTTATAATTAGTGGGACTGATTTATGCTTCTTATAATTTATACTTCAATTGATCATATTATTTAAGTTCTTTATCCATTTCTTCATCTATAGAGCCACCACGTGCGTTCGTTTTAACATCGTAGTGCATTCAATGGTTGCAGGAATTTCCTCTTTGTTATTCCACAAAACTATGGCTACAATATGTAGCGAATGACTAATATCTCAAACAATATTAAATATATTTTTATCGCATACTTGCGCTATCGCAGGTAATCGGTCCTTGCATTAACCTATAGCTATATCTGTTTCGGTATTTCGTCACGGATGCCATGTTTGGACTATTTTTTTATATATTTTGAGTAGAAAGTTTCTCCGTTTGTTAACAGCAGCGGTTACCTATCTAAATTTGGAAGTTTTAATATCCGTATTTTTAATTCAAAACTAAGGTATCCCCTTTCTTATCACAATTAGTAAGACTTCGGCTCATCTCTATCTTACCTGATACTGAGACAAACAATACGGACATATAAATAATTGAAACGTTCACAGAAAATTAATATTGGAGAATTCAAACTTCTGAACTGTGCTTCTGAATTAAGATAGATACTACAACACAAAAGTAAACGCTTACCTCATATTTAGTAGCTCCACACACCAGACGCGGCGGATACTTCAGTTTTGAAGGCTTATTTTATTGCGTATAACCCCTACACGTAAGAGGATCTTCTATATCTATAAAACAGTATTGTGACTGACTGTCTGCCTTAGATATTGACTGACTGACAACGCGAAGGTTAAACTATTGAAGGCAGAAGTCAAACATACGTATCTTACAGAGGATAACATTAGTTCTATACGATAAGGTTGTTTCAAGTATTGTCGTATACGTGAATAAGACGGAGTGCTTTGTGAATTTTTTTATTGCCAACGGAATCCACGGCTGGCTGTTTTGTTTATATTATGCCAATTCTTCGCGGACGAACTCGCGGGCTCCAAAGTTGAGCTAGTGCTAGATATAATGATATCTATTATCTTATTATCGGCCACTTACCGGCATTATGGTTTACAAGGATTTCTCAGCTATTTAAATATTTAGTTATGCTGACAGTTACATGTTTTGCAAGTTGCGCTCCTATTTCATGTTTCGTCATTCTTATTATAATAATTGTAGGTGCCCAAGATCACGAATTTGTCTCCGAAGAACAAACGTGTTGACCGTGGAAATCTATCTTAAGAATCAGTACTAACTAAGAAAACCATAGACAACACGCTAAAAAGTTTTGGACTCCTCTCAGCTTCCCATACAAAACTGGCCACTCAGCTGTTCGACTTTTAATTGAGAAGACAAATACGAATGTTACAAATTGACTATGGATTTTGGAGCAGAGATGAACAGTTTCATGTCATATAGCCCTAGTTCAGTGTTTTTCAACCTTTTTTTATACCCGACCTCTTTACAAGTAAATAAATTCTTGCGACCCCCTAGGGTCATAAATATACATAATGTTAGTGATTTGAAAGACTGCGCTTATAATTTTCTTCATTCAGAAAATGATTTAAGGTGTCCAAAATAGAACCACATTTTTACAAATTGTTAAAAAATAAACAGGTCCAGCCTTCTCACTGAAATCGTATTTTTGTATTGCAGTGTAGGACACTTTTTCTTTTACCCGCCCGTGACCCCCTGAGGAAGGCTTCGCGTTCCCCCTGGGGGTCGCGATCCACAGGTTGAAAAGCACTGCCCTAGTTAATGCAAATAGCGAACACCATTTAGTACGGGTCGGTTATGTATGTATGACATTATTAATCAAAGGTTATCAACTTTGTTATGTCATATTGCATTGCGAACGTTTCCCGTCGCCCGCATGTGTTACTTGTTTAACTTTGTTGCCCCTATATTAATATCAGTTACTAGCAAAAATTCGCTTTAACACCGACACCTTATCTGCTTCCGTTATTCGCTAGTGTTCGCGTTAACACTTTAGTAAAATAATTAAACTTCTGCTCATACATAACTTTTAAAAACTTACTGCTCGGGAAATAGTGGTATTTTTTGCATTCAGTAACAGTATTACTTGAACTTTAAATCTAACGAGCCATATCTTTAATGTCTTTCACCTTTCGATTTACGTCTTAATAGTCTTCAAGGCCTCTAAACAGACTTAACTCTTGAATGAAGATCCACGCCTGCGCTGTAATAAATAATATGGGATAGCCACCCACGCTTCACATCTTATTGCACTTTACTTCTTAAGGCGCTAAGTATAGCCAAATCGCAATATTCAATTCAAATTCTTGAAATAATGGTTAAAGCTATCACCATGGAAAAAATATATAACATACTTGAAACAATAAAAACCAAATTGTATTGAACAGAATCATTAAAATCACAGAAACTTTGATGAAAAAAAATATCCTGTAAACCCTGTATTTTGCATTAATTGCAAATTCTCTCGGAAACACAATATTTGTTTATGTGGAAACCAACACACAAAAATCGGCCAATTTAATACCTTCAATTTGTATTGAACGGATTTTTTTTTAAATTATTTGAAAGCCAAGAAAAGTAATAAAAACATCAGAATCTCGAGAATTTTGCGTTCGGCCTTGACGTAACCGCCGCGACGGTACCCACGTTGATCTGAACTTAAAATGATTGGCGTTACGGTCGATTTTAAATTATCATGCATCAACCTGCTCAGATTGAGTGCACTTCCCGCCTTAAGCATTGTTCTTTATATGGTACATAAATCGTTCATTACAAAAACACATTGATATCGACGGGTTTATGGAATTAAGAGAATCCTCAAAAAAATATAATTTCAATATAAAAAGAAGAAGAATGCTATAGAAAGGCATTATTTATGAACGATTATGAAAAGTTTTGGTGAACTTTTGAAGATTTTAGTTGAACAGATTCTCAGAGCAGAGCAGAACAGACTGCCGTCATCATTAGGCAGTCGCGCCTGCGCAACGCATTGGCAATAGTTGCAGTCAGACTATTGTCGAGAATATTAATCTCTGAGACGGGAGGAGAACGTAGCGACAATGCACAGTTTCAATGTTATTTCGGGATGGACCACTTTGATATTGAGTGTTGTGCCAGATGAACAACTTTCTTTTGATTTTAACACGTTTGTTTCCTTCGCTGTGGATTTAAATCATAAAGCCTTTTTGTGACTATAGATTTCAAAAATATTATGATCTTCTTAGAAAGATAATAGCTCTGCTGTTGTGTCTTTACCCATGTAGCAATATTTTTTAAGTTTTGAGGCAGATCTATGTGTGAATTTGTCTCTTAATGTGCTTAATATACGATGATAATTATTATTATTAATGAACTTACAATATAACTGTGCTATAAAGTTCAATCAGTTCAGCAATATTAGCTCATCAGTAGCCGTTTAACGTCGACTGTTAGTCATAGGTCCCAACCCAATCAATGCAATTCTAAGCCTTACCGTGCTATAAGTAAGTTCAGACCTACTTAACCCCCAAAATACAGCACCTTCGCTACTTCAGAATGAGGATTAACACGTGGTTCTTTGGTTACAGGCAGAACAGCGGCTGGCGGCGCGGCGGGCGGCGCGGGCGGAGGCGCGCGAGATACGCATGCGCGAGCTGGAGCGGCAGCAGCGCGAGCAGGAGAACAACGCCGACAAGGCCTACGACATGTACTCGGGTGAGCCCCATTCCCTTATTCCCAATAGATGGCCGTTGTTGGGGCATCAAAGTTCTCGAGTGGCGACCGGAACACGTAGCGTAGATAGGCCTCCCACTCGGTGGACCGATGACCTGGAAGCCACTGGATGCGGGCAGCGCAGGACCGATAGGCGTGGAAATCTTTGGGGGAGGCCTTTTCCAGCAGTGGACGCCTTTCGGCTGATGATGAGTCTCACACAACAGTTAACTCGAAAGAGGAGTACGGGATAAGATTAAGGAATACAATATACTCTACATACATATGTAAATTAACAATAATATAATAATTATTCCCACTAATAAAAAAATCAATAGGAGCTTCATCGTTTGCTTGCATACTGGGTATCCAGAAGTTATAGGCTAATACGGGAGCGACAGAAGTGGGCTCGGAATTTCAATGCGCGCCGATACGGATATATAGGGTGACCCTAAATTAGTTCTTGATACGAAAGTCTATGAATGTGCTCATGATAACAAACAACTTTCCCTAAGAAACCCATAGTCAAATCGCAAAAAAAAATTTTGAGTCTCCATACAAATCGATGAACTGACCGGCCAAATTAGTATGAAGAGTCCAAATTTTTTTTGCGATTTGACTATGGGTTCTTTAGGGAAAGTTGTTCGTTATCATGAGCACATGCATAGCCTTTCGTATCAAGAACTAATTTAGGGTCACCCTATATAGTTAGGTTCAGAAGGCTATGATGTTTAGGCGAGCTTCGGCTAGGTAGTCCTCGTTGCATTGGTTTGATATAAGAACCACAAATAAGGGCTCAGACTCGGAGGAATTAAATTCCTCGGAGGGCTCGAATGAAACAGTTATGATATACTATGATTAAAAAATATAGTGTCCTCAACCAGAATGGAAAATCAACAATCCCTACTTCCCTCAACACTTTAAATGTCAACACGATATCAATAGTCATGTCATGAAATGTGATGAAATTAGGATTGAAATATTTAATCACTGTATTGCATAACTCTATAATAAATTCTACCAAGTCAGACAAACGAAGATATTTCTCATTAATTCAATACAAAACAAATGTTTATTATTTTGCGATAACAATAAAAAAATAAACAGCTTATAATAACCAACATAAACAGTAGTAGAAGTATTGTCTCAAAACAATGAGACGTGCATTGTTAGTATGCGAAGTGACCCACCGAGCGGCGGTCATGGCGGCCACTCAGTCAGTCGGTGATGTTCCTTCTGGGACTATGTTTTCTGGTCGTGATCCTGAGGAGAATGCTGGGCGGTCTGTGGGAGTTGACGATATGGTTGTGTGCCAGTTAGTGATTGTTCAGCGTTTTTATTTATTCTTCTTCTTATCGAGTGGCTCAAGTCGTCGGGTGTTGCACTTAGCATCACCCGCGGTCATATTGAGATTTACACCTACGTGTTAAAAATTAGAAGGCTGAGTTTTCCTTGAGATGGAACGCGGTTATCAACGCCGATTGGAATTTAATACAACCAGACAGATGATTACTGCCTTAACGATCTTTTAGGGCTAAGACGGAATGTCTCGTATGGCGGTAATCGCTCTGACTGGCTCACCTTACCCGCCGCAAACGTGTTATATTAGGTCCTATTACTATTATACTTCTTATCCTATTACTATTATACTTCTTAGATATTATTATTACTAATATTTTTAAATACAAAAGGATGGGACGGTTAGTTGGGCGTATAAGCATTGTAGGTATTTTTTTGCCGACTGTGGATCATAGAATATATTTCAAGTAAGGAATTTAAAATTTTGAATATATTGGTTAATTATTGTAGGCTTCTTCTACTCATTGTCATTCTCGAAATCTGGTGATCAAAAGGAATTATTGAAGTATCCAACCATAGGCCAATATTACACAATATCTTAGAGAATAGTTGTATCTCAGGTATACACATACCTGAGATCCAATTATTCTCTAAGTTAGCAGGGTTAGTTAATTGTGCTACACGCACCATAAAAAGAAAGTGCCCAGCTTATATCTGTCATAGCTTTCTAGTCCGTCAGAAGGATGTAGACTATCAAGGCATAGTTACCTAGAAAACATTGTCATATCCCCTTCGTATCTTCACAGGCAATTTAAAACAAGTCTGCCTAGTCGTATTAATGGTTATAATGGATGTCTCGTTTGCAGAGACGGTGGTGCGCGGCGGTCGCACGAGACTGGCCGGGCTGAGCCCCGCTACAGGACTACACTCGCCGAGGCGGAGCTCCGAGGACTCCGCCGATGACGTGTTTAGCATCAAGGATCTTAGGGTGAGTTAATATCTGCTTTCTTTTATGGGAGAACTACGATATTAACTTGAAGTCTAGTTATGCTCTGAAGATTTGGTTTAAGATTTGTTGTATGAACAGAAAAGCCTTGATGTTTGCTAAATGCATTCCCCGAGCTTTTAAGCGAATGTCTCTGTTAGACGGGCATTAGGCTGTTTCGCCTTATGCGTATTCACATCTACCTCTACACTTGGTATCGGTTTCAAAACCTTTAGCATGAGCTAATGTCCCTGTTATTTGGGCTAACGATGCGCCTAATACTTATTCGCCATTTACGAAACCTACAATATTTGTGGGTTCACAGCACGAGCTGAAGGAAGTGCAGGAGAAGTTCCGCAAGGCGATGATCCTGAACGCGCAGCTGGATAACGACAAGGCGGCGCTGGGATACCAGCTCGAGCTGCTCAAGGACCGGATAGAGGAGCTGCACGAAGAGTATGCTCAGCTACAGGTGAACACTCACTGTTTTATTACAATAATATATTGTTTAGTGCGGTATGTTGAAGTGGCAATTGGCCAGCTTGAACAAGTGATAAACCGATGGAGAAATGTTGTACTTGATGGATGACTGATGGCCTGGCTACGCTTGCAATGAGCCGCTGGATAGGATGCATGTAGTTCAGAATCGTGCCAAGTGGAATATAGTCTTTCGAGTGAAATGGGAAATTATGCGAAGAACAAATTTTACAATTTTCCCTCTATTATTCAGTCAGTAAATCACTTATTAATTATTTAAAGCCATATAACCATGTCATCAATCTAAATACACCAAAAATATTGTAATACTTGGAAGCAGCCACTGGCTAGATGCATGTAAGATGTCAATACGGGAAAGTAGACGTAAAAAGCATTGATTTATAAATTCTCTCCCACGGTTTTTCTGCAGCATAATCAGAATTATTTTGTATAAACCACCAAGATACTTATCAAATTTTCTTCGTTTACAGCGGGAACACAAAGAGAAATGCTCAGCGCACGAGCGTTTAAAACGGGAGCATGCTACGTTAGAACACGAGTTGACTGGCGCGCGGGACTCCGTCCGAGCGCGGGACGCGGCCGCCGCCGCCGCGGGGTTCGCCTTCGTGGAGGCCGCCATGAGCGGGGCGAGGGATGGGGAGGGGGAGGAGGGGCAGGGTGTTGTGGTGGGGGAGGGGTTCGGCTCCGTGCCGCCCCTGGCGCTAGTGTCGCATGCCAGTGAGCAGATGCTCAACGAAGCGGGGGAAGGAACGCTAGGTGAGTGTTGTCTTGGTTTTTATGTAGATGGTGCGTTGCTACGGGCAAGGAAGAGTGTGCGGAAGTGGGGTTGATCGGCTGCGTGCCGCCGCTAGCGCTAGTGTTCATATCAATAAACAGATGCTGCACAAAACGATGAATAAAGAGGACTTAATCTACGCTATGTTAACAGCTCAAATCTCTTGATTTAATCTAAACCCCAGAGGACACTTTCTTAAGGAATTTTATCGCTGTTAATTTTTAAGGCGTTCATAGAAACGTTAGATTAATTTGAAACATGCAGGAGTAGTCAATCCTTACTTTTCTGGCCTAGCGACGAAAAATGGTACTTACCCTCCTATATAAAGAAGTCATTGCGCTGTATCTTGCCTATCGGACGTTTAGATTGGATTGCGAAAGTCTTTGGGCTGAAGGGGGAAGCTACCACTTTAAGATATAACTAGATACATAGATGAAGCGAGAAAAATCTATTCAGTTTGCAATCTCATTTAACATTTCCAGATGTGCGATTACAAAAGCTGGTGTCGTCGAAGCAGGCGCTGGAGTCGGAGGTGCGGCGGCTGAAGCTGACGCTGAACGAGGAGCGCGCCGCGCGGCAGAACGGCGCGGCCAGCCACCACGACCAGGAGTTCGAGAGCGAGTGTGAGTGCCGAGATGAGCCATGTTTACTAGTAAACATGGCTCATCTCGGATCAATATAAGAGTCTATTACCACTGAGTCAATCGGGGTGAGCTAAGCCCCCATTGATTACTAAATCAATGGGGGCTTAGCTCACCCCGATTGACTCAGTGGTAATAGACTCTTATATTGATCCGTGTATACACATATAACCCCGATTGATTCATTGTTAATACACTGTTATATTGATCAGTGTTTATACAGACAACCCCAATCGGTTCAGTGGTAATGTTTTGTTATATTGATCGGTGTTTACGCAGACAACCCCGCTTGATTCAGTGGTATTATACTTTTATATTGATCCGTGTTTACACAGATAACCCCGATTGATTCAGTGGTAATACACTCTTATATTGAACCGCCAACCCCAGTGTCAGAAATTTTCAACCGTACAGTATAGTGAAGGTTTATTTTCGCAGCCACTGGATTGGCAAGTGTAGCACTGATGTTTGTATTGTTTCTATTACTTCCGCAGTGGAGGCGCTCCGCAAGAGCACCGCGGAGGCGAAGGCGCGGGCGGCGCGCGCGGAGGCGGAGGCGGCGCTGCAGGCGGCGGCGGCGGCGCGCCTGGACGCGCAGCTGGCCCGCCTGCGCGCGCGCTCCGACCACCAGGACGAGCAGGAGGAGCTGCTCAAGCAGGAGCGCCGCCGGCTGCAGCGGGAGGTGAGCCCCCCCAGCCCCCCAGCCCCCCAGCCCCCCAGCTGCCGCCTGCGCGCGCGCTCCGACCACCAGGACGAGCAGGAGGAGCTGCTCAAGCAGGAGCGCCGCCGGCTGCAGCGGGAGGTGAGCCCCCCCAGCCCCCCAGCCCCCCAGCCCCCCAGCTGCCGCCTGCGCGCGCGCTCCGACCACCAGGACGAGCAGGAGGAGCTGCTCAAGCAGGAGCGCCGCCGGCTGCAGCGGGAGGTGAGCCCCCCCAGCCCCCCAGCCCCCCAGCCCCCCAGCTGCCGCCTGCGCGCGCGCTCCGACCACCAGGACGAGCAGGAGGAGCTGCTCAAGCAGGAGCGCCGCCGGCTGCAGCGGGAGGTGAGCCCCCCCAGCCCCCCAGCCCCCCAGCCCCCCAGCTGCCGCCTGCGCGCGCGCTCCGACCACCAGGACGAGCAGGAGGAGCTGCTCAAGCAGGAGCGCCGCCGGCTGCAGCGGGAGGTGAGCCCCCCCAGCCCCCCAGCCCCCCAGCCCCCCAGCTGCCGCCTGCGCGCGCGCTCCGACCACCAGGACGAGCAGGAGGAGCTGCTCAAGCAGGAGCGCCGCCGGCTGCAGCGGGAGGTGAGCCCCCCCAGCCCCCCAGCCCCCCAGCCCCCCAGCCCCCCAGCTGCCGCCTGCGCGCGCGCTCCGACCACCAGGACGAGCAGGAGGAGCTGCTCAAGCAGGAGCGCCGCCGGCTGCAGCGGGAGGTGAGCCCCCCCAGCCCCCCAGCCCCCCAGCCCCCCAGCTGCCGCCTGCGCGCGCGCTCCGACCACCAGGACGAGCAGGAGGAGCTGCTCAAGCAGGAGCGCCGCCGGCTGCAGCGGGAGGTGAGCCCCCCCAGCCCCCCAGCCCCCCAGCCCCCCAGCTGCCGCCTGCGCGCGCGCTCCGACCACCAGGACGAGCAGGAGGAGCTGCTCAAGCAGGAGCGCCGCCGGCTGCAGCGGGAGGTGAGCCCCCCCAGCCCCCCAGCCCCCCAGCCCCCCAGCTGCCGCCTGCGCGCGCGCTCCGACCACCAGGACGAGCAGGAGGAGCTGCTCAAGCAGGAGCGCCGCCGGCTGCAGCGGGAGGTGAGCCCCCCCAGCCCCCCAGCCCCCCAGCCCCCCAGCTGCCGCCTGCGCGCGCGCTCCGACCACCAGGACGAGCAGGAGGAGCTGCTCAAGCAGGAGCGCCGCCGGCTGCAGCGGGAGGTGAGCCCCCCCAGCCCCCCAGCCCCCCAGCCCCCCAGCTGCCGCCTGCGCGCGCGCTCCGACCACCAGGACGAGCAGGAGGAGCTGCTCAAGCAGGAGCGCCGCCGGCTGCAGCGGGAGGTGAAAACGATTCCTCTAGCGTTGGGTTTAAACCCAAGCAGAAATGGACATTCTTTGGGCACATTCAATCTGCCCAAAATCTAGAGCAGAAACCCATCTGTACTCCTTCGCACCAATTCATACTACTCCCCGAGAGGAGCAGGGAGTTGCCCTACTGTATAACCATATTTACGTACATACTGTTAGGGCTGGACCCTAGTGTAACATGTTGGCGGATCAATGACCGCTGCTCGCTCTACAGTGTCTTTTAAACTAAGACAGTATGGAGATATTTGAAACTAAAGTGTATCTCTATCTCAAACTGTCTTATTTAATATTAGTCCATTTGGTCACATAAAATTTTATGGCTAAGTTTGAAGTTTATCCCAGTAATTATTTATAAAACAAAAATGCTGGAGTGTCATATTTTTTGCTATATAAAAAATTTCATATCGCCACAAAAATATATGCTGTAATTGTTTTCAGGAAGTCGTAGACTTTTGGGCGGTTATCAATAATGGCGATAGTTAACGGTACAGCTGTGAGCGTTTCCGAGTGCCCCCGCCAATAACTGAGATATGACTCCTCGCACTAAACAGAGCCATGAGCTACGTGTCAATAATATCTTTAATACGATGCTGAATAAAGTGAAATCCCCGAATATATTTTTAAAAAATGTGTAATGTTTTTTTCTCAGTGTCTTTTGAATACGTTTTTAACCTACTGTTTATTGACTACATACCAGAGAGACCCCCTCTTAAGGCATTAAGAGTTGCGAAAGTGTTGCTACTTTAGACAATGAACTTTTTAGTCTGGTCATTTAACTATTTTTAAATAGAAAATTTTTCATAAATAACGTGTAAGTATTTGTAGTTTAAAAAATTTAGTGCTAAAAGCCGTTGTACAAAAGTTAAAATTTCAGTTCTCTGAAGACATTGTTTCAATTGTGTGCTATTTGAAAACAGTTCAATGGTACTTACAGAGACTAAACTGTTTATACTTTTAATAATTATTTTGATCTGAAATGTTTATTCCTAAAGTTGTAGTTAGCAGCACTTACAACTCTAAAGCCTGTAATTACACTTTAAAAATTAAAACAACCTGTAAATAACATGGCATGATAACTGCATCCACAGGCCATAAGTCCTGTACCCTTGTAAATAGATTTTTCCCTTTATACTTGTACGTGTCGGGTTCTGCTGAAATAGATAAAAAAAATATTTTCAATACTTTCTCCAAGGAACGTAGTCAGTTGCATGAAACGCAAACCGATCAGGAGCATTTTGATTTTAAAAAGCCTATAATAAAACTGTAAGACTTTGCGCTTTATGCAAGGGAGACTCAATTTAGACTTTTGGTAAATCAGGCACCTGACAATGCGGTGGTCGATAGAAACCAATATCTCCACCTCTTAGCATTGACAGATTTATCACACAAGTGTGAGAGGTACCTACTTGTAAAGAAAATTGCGAATTGACAATAGGTTCCTTAGAGAAAGCTGTTTTACAGCATAAGCAGAAACTCACTTATTTTATCCACTCCTAAATGAAATGAAACTGTTGATTATGAATTTAAAAATGTGATTTCTAAAATGAAGTTTACATTTGCAGGCGAGAGAAGCGCTGAACCGAGTAGAAGAACTGGAAACTGAGAATAGTCACCTCACGAAACGGCTCGACAAACTCAAGAACGCCAAGTCGGCTCTTCTCAAAGACCTGTGACGGAACTAACCCCATGCTACATTGCCGGGTTTGAACATGTGTGATAATGTAGCAGGCGTATGGTAGCAGCGATGTATAGAAAACAACATGTTTTTGTAGCGAGTGATTGTTTGTATATTGGACGTGGCCCTTTATGAATATGGTATTTGACGACTAGTCACTTGATATACTTTTTATTAACTGACAAAGGGCGCTTTTATTGTCATGCGGATTTCTACCCGCATGCGTGCCGCCCGCAACCTATTGTTTCAGTACATTTTTAGGGACATTTTATTATCATGCGTGTCACTCGCACGCGGGTCGCTTTGGAAACGCCGCTCGCATGCGAGCAGAAACCCGCATGACAATAAAAGCGCCCAAACTGTTCTTCATTTCATTTCATTGTAGACATTTTCTATAAGAAATGCTGTTTAGTGAATAAATATTTAAATATGTATACTTAGATTTGTTTTCTGATATTACTAAATTCGTCTGATCGTCTCCATGGCTGACTTTTCATTTGTCAGAATAAGCTTTGTATTGTACACGACTTCATACGCGAATGCGAATTCATAAAGCGCCATGTCGTATCGCAAATAGTTTGTAAATAACATGTTTTGTAGCACGAGTCATTTGTGATGAAATTAATTAACTAATTAAGTTCACTCAAACTCCAGATGTTTTTATGTATCGTCATTTGTTTCAACCTATTAGCTGCACCTAAGGTACGACGTTCCTACCACCGGAACTTGTACACTCAATATTTAGTGAAGTGTCATCAGAGCCAGAATAAACGTCGAGCCCAAAGCAAATTCACTTAGAACATTTTTCAAAAAATATTGGTTTCTAATTATAGTCAATTGACATAACCCAAAAAAGGGCCTACGCCAGAATAACCTATACATTGTTGTTTGAAGTCATTTACGAAATAATGCGTGCGGTACACTAGCGGCGATGGATGCTCATATATTCGAATACCTAATGGAACGTGTGTTGTTGAAATTACATATAAATAGACATGTGACTAATAAAAAAAGTTATTTACGCTGTATTTGTGGGATGTTTGTTTATTCACCTGATATGGTCTTGAGTTTGGTACGGGGCGAAGTTTTAGTCTACGAAAATCGGTGAAAAGAAGATGCTATTTATAAGGTTAAACAACTTTCCCAAAGGAACCGAAAAAATCTGAGCAAATAGTTAATATTATTAATTCAAAGCTGCGAATTGTTCAGTTCGATGAGTAGTTAAAGAAGCATCTACTATAATTATGTTACACCCGCTAAAACTCGCCTTGTATAAGCAAATGGCGTCGCATTTATAAACAATATTAACCTTCCTCATCATAAAAGAACATTTTAGCTGTAAAGATACCTACTAATTTAAAAATAATTTGTGACCCCAAAATGTATTAAAGCATTTGAATTTATTATTTTAGCGGCTAGGATCTAGGTAGGCCACGAAACGAACAAATTTTTAAACCATAGACATTATAAAATGCTGGCATTTTCCGCTTTTCAATTGTTTGTCAATATCACAAGAATGACGTAATATTATTCGATAATAAAAATAAAACAAAATTTAATCGGAGTTGTAATTCCAAATTGATATTTAAACAAATAATAATGTACCTAGAGAACATGTAGAGTTAGAGTCGGGTATGGTTTCATAGAAGGGCTGGATACTCACCTCAGAAATGCAATTAATGTGGTTGTATTTTGTATAACTGCATAATTAATATAAATCGCTTAATAATAACGAAGAAATGTGTAAAATAATAATGTGTATAATTAATTATTTGTTTAATAATTATAAATGATTATTTATTTGTTATTATTATTATGTTACTTATAAATAAATAGGATTATGATTAATTTCTGTATGTATAGGTTTTGATAAGATTTTTAGCTTGCCGATTATTTTCGCTTTTTACTAATTAATAAATGGATTGCTAGTGATTCGATGTAATTAATATTTTGACTTGCCATTGGTCTCAGAAATTCGTTTTTAGCATATTTTATAACGACTATAAGACAGCAAATCATATAAGCTTCCTACAGTTGCTCAAAATTTAAACCTTGTTAGCGATGAGATGGAACGAATGGACGTCCATTAGAATTAATGTTCAAGTTTGCGTGGTTTCACTTCGCATTTTGCCTAAATATGTATAAAAATATACTGAAGCACTGACGGCGATAATAAGGCGATCATGTAAAGGCAATTTGACTGATGTGACTCGCCCTGTACTAAATATTTAAACAATATAAAGGTACGTACGGAAATGAATATTACGTCGATGTCACATGTTTTGAATATAGAGGAGACGGCGACAGCACGGCACGCGCTGTGTCGGTGTTTGCACAGGGCGAGCTGCTATTTGGGCGAACAGACTTTACGTTTTTGCTTAGGTCGTTCGCGTTTGAGATTGATTAGAACACTGAAGTTACCACTAATTTGATTAACTTCGTTTCAGATTACATATGTATATTTTTGTAACGCTACTTATTTGTCAACATTAATCTTGTGATTGTATTATAAAATTGTTTAGACTCGTTTTTTAAAGAACCGAATTTATATGGTGAATAAGATTAATTTAATCATTGGCCAAGCAATTATTAACTTTATCGCTTATGTAATATAGTCGTTTAGTCATGCTCACGCGGTAAGTGCCATCGAGCACCAAATTGTATTACCTAGCTAGAAGTTTAAATGTAAATTAAGTAGTCCGGATATCGGGTGGCTGGTAAGCGCCACGTCTATGATATTAGCTGGAAGAGTACTTGTAATAAACACAAATTACATAGGTAACTGAAAGGTTGAAGTCATTAAAAGTATTATTAGGCACTGCGACACAGGGTGTAACAAAACACGTGAAGACCTCCTAACCGTTACTTTTTTAAAATACTGAATAACCTTCTTCCAGAGACACATTGTATGTTATTTTATTAGTAGAACCTCTAATCAACAGGTTGTACGCCTTTTTACACACTGTAGACTGTAGATGTTCGGTTATTTGAAAAATTCTATCGAACAACAAGAAAACAGCGACTAGATTACACAGACTGTTCACAATAAGAGACTCGGTTTACTTTACAGGACAATTCTAATTTATTTAGTAGGTACCCTTTCTGCAGAATCACATCCAACGAAATAATAATATCACGGAATGTAAATCAATGTCGCAGTACTAAGATTGAAATGCTATTTAAACAGATACAGCGAATGCGCTCGCCAATCGCTGGGAAGTATTTTATATCAAAATTTATTGTTAGAAGATAGGTAATCCAGGTCCTGTCGCTCGGGCATTTGGCCAACGCAGTCGCTGAATATGTGGACTATGTAAAATTTAAGCAGCAAAAAAAAACTGTAGAGTAGGTACTTATGATGTATTATGTAGGTATTTGGTGCTGCACTACTACTAATTTATTTTTGTGTCTCTAACTAGTAATGACCCGTCTTTTTATACGAAGCGAAACTGACTAAATAAATGTATAAATTTGGATACTTTGAATAAATTTCGCTCCGAAATGTTTGTTTTATTTATACGTTTATCTGAGCTCCTGCATTACCGCTTCTCCTTTTTCTTGTTCATGGATGCAACTAAATTTTCAGCCGCCATTTTGAATCCGCCATCTTGTGGATTTTTATTAAGTCGGGCAGTTGTCCCCTATATTCTCAATGACTTGTTCAAACCCCCCCCCCCCCCCCCTATCAATCTCAAATACTTTTGGAGATGTTGCACATTGAATTTTGTATGGCGGCCATCTTGTTTTCCGCCAGTTGTCGATCGGCTATAATGTCTTTCAATTTTGAACCTTATGCATGGGATATTGCAACGTAAATCTTAATCGCTGTTTTCTCGTGGACCCACTATTTTGTCCCACTGGTGGTTCCACGAGGGAGACTTGTTTCTCGTGGTCCCACTACATTGTATATTGTGAACTAAGTATATCTTAATTGGACAAAACATGGTGAATAAATTTTCCTCATCATATACGTTCAATCTCTTTGTACTGATAGTATGGGTTTTCTAACTATTCTGTGTCGTCGTGAGTTCGTGACACATAATAGATAAATTAATAAATGACAGTAGCAATTGTTTTTTTTCCATTCTGCATTACAAACGTATTTGTACTGCCGAATTAAATTAATAAATGACAGTAGCAATTGTTTTTTTTTTGCAATGCGCACCTATGGACCCCTTCTACTAGGCCACGGAGGAGATCGGGGTTGGAGGGATTTCAGCAATATCCTATAAAAATATAATGCCACCTACTAGGTTTTCTAATAGAGGGGACACATAGGCGTGTAATCTCTACTCTGCCGGTACTGTCTACCTTCTGTTCGGTCATGCTCTCCTGGTACTTTAGAACACGACAGGCATGTCTTTGTGCTCCTACCAGTATGCGTTAAACGATCATTATGAATTTCATTTGTATGTTTTTCATTGTTAAGTTTTAGTTGTAATTCAATATTGTTTTAATATTCAAAATACAGTTATATTAAAAATAAAATCCGTTATGATTTGTCCTTTAATGTCACATAACAAATTGTTATTTTTTGCACCAAACGTAGTAGTGGGACCACGAGAAACAAGTATCCCTCGTGGAACCACCAGTGGGACAAAATAGTGGGTCCACGAGAAAACAGGGATCTTAATTATTATAATTTTCCTGAAAGAAAACGGCTGTTTTCGGAATTTTCCTCTACTCACTGGAGAATTCTGAACAAATTTGCATCCAAAGGCTTCCCTCTCGACTACACTATCTCAGTTTGAACTCGTGGCTTTCCACCCTTTGAACTATTGCCTATTCATATTTCATATTTTCCTCACCAATGCAATGATTCGTATAATTACGGACGACTTGTACCACTAGAGATATAGAAGCCAATTAGTATTAGATTCTAACATAGTTAAATGTTCGTTAGCAACCCATATCGTCCCCACTGCAGGGGCACGGGTCTCTTCCCAAACCTCGGGAAGGCTAGGCCATACTCTACACACGGGGGCCAAGTCCGGATTGGTGGAGGTTGTGGGGCAAGTGGCCAACCCCAGTGTCAGAAGTTTCAAGCCGCCTAAAAGGCCTCTGACATGGCTTAACGACTGCCATCTAGTGATAGCAGCCTGCATCAACGGCTTACCGTGGCTTGCGAATAACGGAAACTGTCAAGATAAGTGCCACAACAGTCAAACCCATCCAGGTTATGACCGTATCTGTAGTCAGTTAACCTGCGTGATCGACCTACATTTCGATGAGCTACCTACATTTCTCTTGATATTGTTTCTTACGCTGTTACAAATTAATTAAAACTACCTACATAATAAATATGATCAGCCAAAAATATCAATATTCATCAGTTATACTAGAGACTAGAAAGATAAACGTTCTTTTTCTTGGAAAACAGATTGTTTCCCCTTTTGTTTTTGTCTGAATTTACTGATCATGGTAAGTAGTATATTTCGCACAATATTGTTAATTGTTTTGCCCATAATCAAACAAATATTTCACCAAATTAAAGTTTTGGCAAAAAACAGTAACAGCCAACGACAACTTTTTTACTGTTGCCTTGTAAAAACTTTTCAGAAAATTCCAGGTTACGCTTTCTAATTCAAAGTCAAAAGTCAAAGTCAAAATATGTTTATTCGAAGTAGGTAGTATTGTACACTTTTCGCAGGTCTTTTTTTAATCTACCTAATACGAAGTTTCCTATACTTCATTCCAATACAAAAAAAGCAAAACGTAAACAAACTTACTATGGAACTGACACATGTCAATGTCATCTGCATACTATGTTTGTTTACCTTTTGCTTTTTTTGATTGGAATGAAGTATACCACTCGGAACTCGTATACCCAACGTTTCGGGAAGTGTTTGCGGAGAGAGAAGAAACGTCGGGTCCTAAAGAAACTCCCTCCAACACATTTTTTTAGTGAAATTTTTACATGCTATTACAAAATTCGGGTAAACAACAAAGTTATAGTTAGTTTCATGGCATACTATTACAAAAGAATGTGAAAGGATCAACAAAAACATACAGGTACAATGTGCAAACAGGTAATTATTATGGCCAAACACCAATGACAAGAGCAGGCCAGTTCACACGGACAGCATCCGATCACGAATATATAACGCGAGAGTCAGCCATCGCTCCCTTCAACCATATTTGAGGGAAAGGGAACGACCCGGCTCCCGAATCTCCCGATACGCCACCATCCGCACGAACATTTAAGCGAGCATGCACCGCTCCGGTCAATGGGAAAAGATATTAGTTAATGAATCTTCATTATCTTCAATCCTTCCAGGCTCTCCACAATATGTATACAACTACTTAAAATCTAAATTACTAAATATTAAGTATACATAATTTTTACATGTCTAATCAATCAATCATAATAATCACAAAAAATAAGAAGTATTTTACACGTCATTTAATGTCATTGTACATTGTCATTTAGTTGCAGAAACACTTTTATCCACACCTTCTTATCATCTAGGTATTCGGAAGTCTTATAATAGGCTTTACTGCACAGTGTCTTTTTATCATACATTTTGGATTTATTTTCTGTGAGGTTTAGGATGTCTTCCGGTATTTTATTATACATTCGAACACATTGCTCTAGAAATGACTTGCTGACTTTACTGAGCCTAGTATACAAGTTTATTTCTACTTCTGAGATTAAGATTATACCTGTCAGAGTTCAGCAAAAAAAGATGCAAGTTTTTCCGGACATACTTACATTATGTTTTCATAGATTTTATGACAGGGAAAATCCAAAATATTCATTTCTTTGAATTTATCTCGAAGTGACTCTCGAGAACGCATTCCGTAAATCGCACGGACAGCTCTTTTGCAACACAAAATTGTATTACGATACGACATAACGCTGTGGAAGTAACTAAAGTACACTACCCTAGCTGTGCTTATGTTTGTTAAAAGCGTAATTTTTTACAGCATATGCAGCAGAGCTTAATTTTTCTGCTAGAGTTTCTATGTGAGGATCCCATTGTAGTTTCGAATCTACAGTTATGCCTAGGAAAACTGTGTTCGGTACAAATTCTAAAATACTACCAGCTAGTGATACATTATTGTTTACATGTTTAATGTTTGGCAACGTAAAATTTATTCATTTCGTTTTTTTCGCATTCAAAACTAAATTGTTCACGATGAACCAATTGTGCACTTTAGAAAGAGTGTCGTTTACTTCGTCAGTCATGTCAGTTTTTCGGTCAATTTTAAAAAGAAAAGATGTATCATCTGCAAACAACACGGTTATCGATAATGATTCAACCATGAATCGTTTATATACACTAGAAAAAGGAAAAGCCCTAAAATAGATCCTTGAGGCACACCTATTTTATTGTAACTCGTGACCCTGATGATTTTGTACCATCGATCTGTTCCTTTGGGTTCTATATTTACGAGATATTATTTTAATAGACTTAAAGCGTTATCTTTAATACCGTAATATTCTAACTTGAAAAGTAAGGTCTTGTGTTCAACGCAGTCGAAAGCCTTTGACAAATCGCAGAAGACTCCTATAGCATTTTGAGAATTTTCGAACGCATCTTATATGTTTCTTATCAGTTCGACTCCAGCTTCGGTTGTGGAATGCCCTTTAGTGAAGCCAAACTGCAGACTATGAAGCAGTTTATTAACATTGAAGTGACTCAACATTTGATTACGAATTATCTTATCAAAAATTTTGCTTAGTACTGGCAGCACTGGAATTCTCCAGACTTAAATAAGGGAACAACTTTACTGAATTTCATAAGGTCCGGAAATACACCACTCTATAGGCAAATATTAAAAAGATGAGCAAGATAAGGAGCTACAGTATCAATGAGGGACTTTAACAAAGTAACTGACATGCTTTAGTGTTTTTTAGTTTAATAATCTTAAAGGTTTTGATAACTATACGGGGATTGATTTCAATAAACTCAAATGCTTCTTGACTGTTCTACATTCTCAATAAGAAGTCTTTTAGCGAAAGTAGGCGATTAGTCAAAACTCTCGGTTGTTTTAATTGGAATATTTGTGAAAAAAGATTCAATTCTTCTGCAATTTCTGAAATTTTTGATATTAGACCACGATCAGTTTGAAGAGCATATTCTTTATCACGTGGTTTGATTTTCCCCGTTCCTTTGTTTATAATATTCCATACGGTTTTTTTTCGAATTTCGAATTTCGATAGACAGGAAGTTTGACTTAGCTGCTATACAAACATTTAAAAAAAATTGAGTACATTTTTACGTATTCAATAAAATGAAAATTGAAATTAAATGTCTTTTGTTCGTAAAGAGAGAACAATGTTTCACTGCTTTTATAGATACCTACAGTAGCCCAATAACTGAACAAAAATTTTTCGTTTATAGGTACTATCAAATACACATAATTCCGAAAAACGTAATAAAGAAAACATTTGTTTCGTCTGTGTCAAAATTTGTTTCTGACAGTTTTGCACTAACGAATTTTCGTACATCTCTTTTCTCTGAACAGTGACAGATCTGGTTTGAATTTTATGAAATGGAAACTGGAACTTAACTTCTCTAATTTTCTGAAATGGAAACTGTACTATTAACCAATATGATCAGATTTTAGGCAATTCATTAGGGCGTCCGCTGCGTTGAGCGGGTGCACGGCGCGGGCGTCGCTCCGGGTGCTGTTTCATGTCATTTGATAGAGCAGCGCTGCGTGAGGCGGGTCTCCCGTCGCACGCGGCGCGGGCGGCGGAGCCCGCCTTACGGACGACGGGGTACGCTCGTGTATCCGTGCTACGGAGCACACGAGCGGAGCTGTTTCTAGAAAATCAGTGAGCGCCGCTGCGATATCCGTGTCGCGGGCGCCCGCGACGGGTTAAATTTGTCCGCGACGGAGCACGGCGCGGGTCCCCGCGGCGGACATCCGCACCGTGCACCTGCTTAACGCAGCGGACGCCCTAATACTACATTGACTATATTCACAGTTACAAAAAATTTTATCAATACAAGTAGCCGATGTTGCCGTTATTCTAGTTGGCTCATTAAATATAGGTTCTTTATCAAACGACTTAAATTAACTTAGAAGTCTCGTGGAATTACTTTTCAAGAATATCGCCGTTGAAATCCCCGCTTACAATAATTGACTTGTTACTACTGCTCAGCGTGCTTAAGGCATCTTCTAAGATATTCTCAAAAACAGTAAAGTTGTCATCGCACGGGGGCCTGTACACGTAAAGTATAATGTGCTTCTCCAATTCAACACAAGATAGTTTTGCAGTTCTGTCAATCGAAAGACCGACGATATCTTTACGTTCCTTGGCTTTTATGTTATTTCGAATAAATACAATTGCCAATTTTCATTTGCCAAGCTCTAATCTAATTATTAGGTAAACCTCAAAATAATATACGAAGCTAATTTGACCTTATTTGATCATACGTAGTGCGGTCCAAGAGTTCCCGGCCTAACATAGAAGGATACATGCAAATTAAAAATTCTAATATTTATTTTTCAATATACTCTCCCTGTATTGCAACACATTTTTCAAAACGTTTGATTAATGCTTGTATGCCTCTATACAAATATGCTGAACCCTCACTGTCAAAATGGGCATAAACAGACTGTTTGATCTCATCATAGTTGTTGAATCTTTTTCTTCTCAGATCCGATTTCAATTTTGAAAACTAAAAATAATCTGAGGGGGCCAGGTTTACACTATAAGGGGGCTGATTAATTTCTATGAAGCCGCATTCCTTAACCGTTAACTTCGAAATCACAGCTGTGTGGACTGGAGAATTGTCGTGTAGCAATCGCACAACTCAATTTATTTTCCCTTGTCTTTTTTCAAAAAAGTTTTGACGTAACAGTCGTAGTAGTAAGTCACTACAATAAGCTGCGTTTACAACTGTGTTACGTTATTTAAAATCGATCAGAAGGATTCCTTCAAACACCAAAAAAATTGTAGCTTTGAGCTTCTTAACGCTTAGGGTTACCTCAGCTTTTTTGGTATCGGTTCTCCCTTTTTATGCCATTCCATTGAATCCCTTCTGTATGTCAGTTGATAGAATCATAGTTTCATCACCTGTCACAATCGATTGGATAATTTATTCCTGGTCCTCACGGCAGAGCTCTAAATATTCTTCACAACATTCAACGCGTCGCTGATTTTGAACTGCACTAAGAATCCGCGGTACCCATCTGCACTATTTTTTCTATCTATCTATCAGCCGAAAGACGTCCACTGCTGGACAAAGGCCTCCCCCAAGGATTTCCACACCGACCGGTCCTGTGCGGCTCGCATCCAGCGGCTTCCTGCAACCTTTACCAGGTCGTCGGTCCACCGAGTCGGAGGCCTGCCCACACTGCGCCTTCCGGTGCGCGGTCGCCATTCGAGAACTTTACTGCCCCAACGGCCATCTGTTCTACGAGCTATGTGCCCTGCCCACTGCCACTTAAGTCTAGCGATTCTGATAGCTATGTCGGTAACTTTAGTTCTCCTACGTATCTCCTCATTTCTGATTCGATCACGTAGGGAAACACCAAGCATAGCACGCTCCATCGCCCTTTGGGTAACTTTGAGCCTTCTTATAAGGCCCATAGTAAGCGACCATGTCTCGGATCCATATGTCATCACTGGCAACACACACTGGTCAAAGACTTTAGTCTTGAGGGACTGCGGTATTTTGGACGTAAGGATATTGCGAAGCTTCCCGAACGCTGCCCAGCCGAGTTGGATTCGACGATTGATCTCTTTCTCGAAGTTGGACCTACCTAACTGGACTGTTTGTCCCAGGTATACATATTCGTCAACAACTTCGAGTGTAGAGTCTCCAACCTTCAGAGGAGTGGGTGTAACACGGACGTTTGACATGATTTTCGTCTTATCCATGTTCATTTTAAGACCCACTTGTTGGGAGACTCTACTAAGTCCTTCGAGCATTGCGCCTATTTTTTATCATGTTTAAATGCTCATGAAGGATCCTAAGAATACTTGTTTTAGAAACTCCAGTCTGTGCTGCAATTTATTTCGTTTTTAGTATACGATCACTTAGAACAATATTTTCCACAAATTAATATTTTCAGGAGTAACCACTTTTGCAGGGCATTCTTCACGTGGGTTAACTTCAGATGATTCCCCGCTCCAACGAAACAGCTTAGACCAGTTTTTACCGTGGCATATGAAGGGCAAGAGTTACCGTAAATAACAGTCATTTTTTCTTTTATTTGCGTTAGCGTTAGACCTTCTTTAGTTAAAAACTTGATTACGGCACGATATTCAGTTTGACATTTTTTTTTTGAAACTACTCGACTGCACGTATTTAAATCGCTCTCAAAAATAAAGTAGCAAATGGAACAGGCTGAAATGCAACACAGTGCAGTTTCAGACTTGTAAATATTTTATTAAGGAATAATCTGATTACTTTGTATCTATTTTCTATGTGAGGCCGGGAACTCATGGACTGCACTACGCATAGTGTTGCTATTGTTGAATCTCACAGTGAAGTTGGTACATCAAAACGAAGATCAATCAAACGAAATGCACTGTGCCAAACGTTAGCATTTGTAAATAGCTATGTATAATGTGGCGAACACAGACTAGGCCCAGGCTCCATAGTATTCTGAAAAGTCTCTTTTTCATTAAGTAATTAAATTAATAATGAGTAGATATAAATTTTATACATGAAAATGCGATCAATACATACAGAAAAAGTTAACAAAGAAGTGCACAGCTAACAAACATAAACTGACAAGAGCCCCACAAACCACACCAAGTAACCTTGATTTTACTTACAATTTTGATGGGGCCAGAGCCATATAATATGTATTTTCTTACTACCTATTAGAAATTTCCTACCACTCAGACTTTGTGTTCAATCACCTGCCGCCTCCAGTGCTATTAGCGGCGTATAAATACCCTGCACAAGTAGGCACGCTGATAATATGGAACTATAACATAAACAACTCACGTTAAACTAGCGGGAAGCTAAGTTACCACGGGGTTGGGGAAGACCGCAATAAACACACACACACACGCACACGCACACGCGCACACACACACACACACACACACACACACACACACACACACACACAAACAAACACACTCATTCAAATTTTTTATTCTATCGTTCATACCAGTTCCAAGTTCCTTCCACTCGGAACTTGTACACTCAACGTTTCGCGGGAAGAGTTGAAGCCTAGACCAACGGCTTAAAGTGTCTTCCGCAGCACGGATTCATCTTACTTTCAGACAATCAGGTGGTTCAATCAGCCTGCAATGTCCTAACCAAACTGGGGAAAACTCACAAATCGAGACAGAAATGAAGAAAAAAAGGAAAGAATCGAACACAAAAGAAAAAAAGATGAAGGACTTAGGGTTCGGTGTGGAAGGCTTGGAAACAGTTTTCTAAGCAGAGAGGCATTTCACATTGCTCGCATTCGTAGGTCGTTTTTTTGTCTCGCCGATTGCGGGTGCACCACACACATCTGGCCCGGCCAATGAAGCGATGTGACGCAGCATCGCGCATTTCCTGCGTGACTGGAATGCGCCGTATAAAATGCCTCTCTGTTAGACGGCTCAGTGGGAAACCAGGGTGCCTGGAATTACTCACAGATGCCGGAGGTCGAGGAGAATTTGAGAGGTGCCTGTCAATAATTTCTTGCACCAGAGCCAATCTAAATGCAAGAGAGTCCAGCTTTTGATTGGTACTCTTCTCCACAAGAATGCGCGCATTTTGGATAGACACATTCAATAGACGTTTAAAGAGCTTCTTCGTCCAATTGAGGCATTGCTTGCGCTCTAACAAATATGCCTCCAACATTTGGTCCAGAAGGTCCACGCCACCCATCCCTCGATTATAGTCTTGTACGAGTTTCAGCTTGTACTGCTGCGGCCGCCCCGGCTTAGGCTCCGTTTGGACTTGTTCGAGGTCGTGGTATGTCGAAAGACATGAGACTCGCTTCCGATCTTGCATGGACACGACCATGACTTCTTCCGAACAACGGGCTATAAACTGTCCCTCGGCTAGCGGGCATCTTGCGATTTCTAACGGGACATGTTTTCGGCTTACACGAAGTGTGCCGACACAATCCGTGTGTCTCCGTTTGAGCCACCTCGCTAGCGTCGGGGAGTTGAACCAGTTGTCCAAGAATAAGGTATGACCCAAACCCAAAATGGGTCGGATCAGCCTCAGAACTGTGGAAGCACTCGAGGGAACTGCAGTAGTACCTGATCGGCCACAATATATAAAAAAGGACCAGAGATATCCTGTTGCCGATTCGCAAAGCTGATAAGACTTTATGCCCCAACGAGCAGCTTTGGTTTTTATATACTGTCTAATTCCAAGTGGACCCTTCCAGAGGGTCAGTGACTCGTCAATGCACACTTCTTGCTCCATGCGGTACAGCTCTTTGAACTTCCTGTTCAAGTGATCAATCAGTGGACCCATGGCGTGAAGTGGGTTTGAACGGTCACTGCCCTCCGAAAAGTGGAACGCTCTGTTGAGGTTCCAATACCTTGTTTCGGTAAACAGAACCCGAAACACCTCCGTCCTCAACAAAGGCATTTTGGTGAAGCATGATTTGATGCTCGGCATTTTGATTATGCCAAGCATCATCCAAAATGCGAATAAGCACCAAATTTCAGAGACATTGGTAGGAAACCAATCTCTATGAAATCTGGGGCTGGAAATTGTTTCAGCGTACGCGTTTGATCGCGCAGCTATGTGGGACACAATATCATCATCCCATATGCTGTGCAATGCATCATACGCATTTGTGATCAAACGCGTAGGCCCACGCTGTTGGGGGACGAATTCTTCTCGCGCACCCTGAAACTCACTCGCCGGTCTCCAAACAAATTCCTCCTCGCAGTCAAAGAACTCGTCATCCACAACCTCATTCGCATCCTCATTCACATCCTCATCTGCATCCACATTCGCGACATGCACGCCAGGCCTACGACTTCTTACATTTCTACGAAGGGCCAACACGCGCCGGATATCCTCACGCAACTGTGGAGGCAAATCCTCGTCGGAGACAAACCGCTCACAAAAACGTTGCCCTCGTTCCCAGTCATCCATCCTTCTTGCAACCCTATGGCCTCCCCGCCCTCGACCACGACCTCCTCGCCCCGTTCTTCTCACCGCTGGAGCACCGCGCCTTACCGGAGCACCACACCTCGCAGGAGCATCATGCCTCGCCGCAGCACCACGCACCGCTGGAGCAGCAGAATCCTCTACATCTACCTCTATGTGGAAGCGCGGAGAAGATGGCTGACTCCGATTAGGAGAAGTCCTACGTAAATAGATAAGTTATTCAGATGAATTAATCAAAATTACTGAAATCACACCCAATCATCCACCAAAGACTACATTTATACTTACAGTGGGCTTATCTGCGCCTGTGATCGGCGGTAAGCCTCTTGCACCTCAGCATCATCCTCAGACACGCTCCTGAGAAAAAGACAGCTTTTATATGATTACGAACTGACAAAACTTAATATAGAAGATAAAATTAAACAAAACAATTACATAGAAGCATCCCCACGGTCGCCTCGGGGGTGGATCGAAGGCATGGGCTGTAGACTCCCGTCCTCCATTTTCAGAACAAAGGGCATATCCTGAAAAATAAAACTATTCGAAAAAAAACATCCCGGTGAAAAGACAAAATAATGACAGCAAAACTTATGACTAAATTGAGATCTTCGAATTGATCATTCTGTAAATAACGAAAAATTAAAGCAATCAGAGACAAAAAACAATAAATACATAAAAATTTTTCAAACACGAAAGATCAAACTCATTATGCAAATATTAGCCTTGGATAGAAATCAAAGTTGGGTCATCTAATTGAACAATGGCTATCACTGCGTCAAACAACTTGAAATAAAGTAAAATAAAATGTTATTTAGTACTATGTTATGTATGATTTATAATTATTATTTATACTATTTGTGATTATATGATATACCACCTCATCCATCACGAGTTCGATCTCGCGTTCCTGCAAAAATAAATAAACATGATTAGACATAGGCAGGTACTTATTTTATGTCTAATGTCTCTTGAATTTTACCTGCATCGCATCTAGGGTTGCCAGACCCAAAAATAGAAAAGCCGGATACAGGTCCATATTTAGCCGGACATTTTGCCCTGAAAGCCTGACACACTAGTTTTTAAAAGAAAAAAGCGGTCAAGTGCGTGTCGGGCCATGCGCAAAGTAGGGTTCCAACTTCGACAGACACTGCTTCAAGGGGTTGACGAAAAACCTAACAAAAGCCGGACAGGCTGGACTTGCTTAGATTTGGCCGGACACGACTGTAAAAAGGCGAACATGTCCGGCTAAATCCGGACCTGGCAACCCTAATCGCATCAGATAATTACTATAACTGCACTAAACAACTTGCGATAAAGTTAAATAAACGTTATTTATGCCAGCTGACCAGATTTATTGAGAAAGCTCATTTTTTTTTTTCAGATTTCTTGCTCATATTCATGAGTAAAAGCCACTGTGATATTTTCGGTAAGGGTTCAAAAATAATCCTGTATTATTTTTACCTCATTAATACATGATTATTATATTTACCTCATTTTCCATCAGTCCGTTTTCGGAACCCTGCAAAAATAATGGGACGGAAGTAAATAAACATGATTAGAAATAGGTTCTACTTGTTTTATGTCAAATACCTATAGTATCCTGATTTTTACTTACATCCAATTCACTTTCGTCATCGTCCTCCAGCAAATCGACGAAGTGTGCTGGAATAGGGTCATCGCGGCCTGGTCCCCAATTTTGCATTATCTACAAACAAAGAAAAAATATTATTTTATACTACACCTACTTAGAAAGTACCTTAATACTTTATTGAATTTAAGGCAGAATGTACGTTATTGCTATCGTACAAATAGGTATGCGAGAAGAAAACGCGCTGAGCGGGAGGGAAAAGTGTATCGCCTTGATGATACTATTTCCGCATAAAACTATCAGGGATAGCTATACCGGGTGATAAAAAAAATGTTTGGAAAAATTTTAACTGTGGCTTCTACCCGTGAAACTGAACAACTTTTTCTACGAACCAAAATAGTTTATTCGCGAAAAATATTTCAACTTCTCATACAAAGTTGCCCAATCAGCTAATCAATTTTGTATGAGAAGTCCAAAAAAAATTTACAAATTCACCATAGGTTTCTTGGGGAGTTGTTCAGTTTCATGAGTAGAAGAAGGTATAAACTAGCAAAGTCTGATGGTGCGTTTACACGCGTGGCAGGCAGCCCGGCATGCAGCCCGCGCCCCAAGCGGGCCCAAGCAAGCTATTCACTCACACGCTTGCGGACATGCTAGTCAGTGCAAGCATGGCAGATAGGGTTTCGGGATTCCCAGGTTATTTTCATTCCCGGGATTCGGGAATGATTTTTTTTGCGTTCCCGGGAATTCCCGGGAATTCGTCAATACAGAATTTTTATTAAATATGAAATTGTTGGTTCATGTTGCAAAGCGCCGATTCCTTTAAATCAAATCCTATACAGGTGTTAAAAAAGTGCGTTTGAAAATTGAAAGGGTTATTCAAACTCAAAATTAAGTAATTATTAATTTTTCTAATTTTAATCTAAAAACCGATCTTTTTTTTTAAGTGTCTCATACTAAATCGAATAGTGAATCAAAAGTTTTATGGGAAATTAAAAAAAAATCCTTTAATTTTTTTTTAAATTTTAAATTAAAAGGTTCCTTGGGGAAAGTTGTTCAGTTTCATGAGTCGAGGCTGTGGTTTATTTTTTTAAAGGTATTTCATAAGGATTATTCTGAGTAACCACTTTAAATTTCTAACTCACTTTTTTACATCCCGTATAATAAAATATGATTGCGTTTATTAAAACTATTATGTTATTTTATATAAAACATGATAGCGTTTATTAAAATTATTATGTTAATTTATTTCCCATTTTGTGCAAACAATTGTATTTCTCAGTAAGACAATGTCTAGGTGTAAAGGAGGAATTTCCTGACATAAAGGCCACTACCCGGCTGTATGAGGTCTGAATATTAAACTAAACATCAAGGTATATGCATATGCACACACACAGTTTTCGTGTAGTAGAGCGTCAATCGAGCCTCTTCGAATTATTTTTTATACAAATAATAATTTCCTGGATCCCGGCCTCCCATTCCCGGGATCAAGAACGGCCAAATTCCCGGAAATTCCCGTTACCGGGATCCCGGGACCGAAACCCTAATGGCAGACAACGCGGACGTAATCTCGTGGGAGCAACTGCTTTGAGGCTGATTTATTTTTATTAAAAAAAAACTAACACTAAGACCACTGGACGGATGTGGATGAAATTTGGGTTAGGGTTATATTTTGTTAATATGTCCAGCGGTTTCTTATTTTTCTAATAAAGATATTTTTTAGGGTTGCCGCCATAGTAAAAAAAACACTTTTATTTTTTTTTCTCAAAAATGGCTCTAAGGATTTTGATGAAACTTTGTACAATACCATATTTTTATACAACCTAGTACTCTGGGAAAAATCTGGTTCTGACACCTTCCTTACAAAAATAAGACTTGTTATTTTTTTCTCAAAAATGGCTCTAATGATTTCGATGAAACTTTGTACAATACCATATTTTTATACAACCTCGTACATTAGATAGTTGGTTACTCTGGGGAAAATCTGGTTCTGATACCTTCCATACAAAAATAAGTTTGTTATTTTTTCTCGACAATAGCTATCCTCGTAAGGCCCAACGTCCTATTTTTAGGACAAAGGTTTAGTAGTAGTTCAGACACATCTACCTAAAATTTGAACTATTTTAGGTCTTAGGGCCGTAATGACTACCTGCCTAAATTTTGCTTGGACCTTACGAGGCTATACCTAATGATTTTAATGGAACTTTGTACCTTTTAATAACTTTGATAAAAATGTACACTTGTAATTTTGCATGTGAGCTACTTAGGCAGCAGGGGTGGAAACTGTATTCTTGGCTAAAAATACTGATTTTACTGACATCTGAACTCAAAATTATTGACCTTTTACTGACCAGTACTAATTGAGATTGTAGGGACCCCCTGGATGATTACAAAGGTTTTATGTGTTTTCAACTAACCAAAATAGCCACTTATCATCAGGTGAGATGATGCCAAGGGCTTACCAATTGTAGGTAAAAAAAGCGGCCAAGTGCGAGTCGGACTCGCCCATGAAGGGTTCCGTAGCAGCAAGTAACATATAGGGCATGCAAATATTCGAAAATTTTGGTATTCGAATATTCGAATATTTTTGCCTGAGATATTCGAATATTCGAATATTATTCGAAAAGTTATAAAGTCAAATAAAACAGGGTTTTAAGTGGTAAGAACACTATTTTGCAATTAAATAAAATAGACTCATTAAAATTTCTAAAATCAATCATATTTATTTGCGACAACATGTTAAAAATTATAAAATCAAACAATTACCTACTTCAAAAAAGAAACAAGGTAATTATTATTATGTTAATAAACCCCATATCTTCCCGTGGGTGTCATAAAAGGCGACTAAGGGATCCATAAACCGGAAGATGGGCAGCAGCGTCTTTTCCGCATACCATCTCGGCTCACGCCACACTGCGATCGCCAACCTGCATGCCAAGCGTGGCGATTACGGCAACTCCCCCCCATGGATATAAACCCTAAAAAACGGCCCCTAGTCCCCGGCAGCCCCGCTATTCCTGACTCCGGTAGCGGTCACGGTAACGGCGGGGCATGGGGTGCGAAGAATGTCCGGCAGAGGCCAGGCTACCAGAAACGAAGACCTTTGGCCCTGGCAACATACAACACGCGCACACTGCGAACAGACGAGAAACTCGCTGAACTGGAGGAGGAATTGAGCAGGCTACGGTGGGACATTGTAGGATTATGTGAAGTCCGAAGAAAGGGAGAGGACACCATGATCCTTAAGTCCGGAAACCTGCTCTATTTCCGGGAGGGCGACCATCTGTCCCAGGGTGGTGTCGGGTTTATTGTCCACAAGTCCCTCGTTAACAACGTGGTCCAGGTCGAGAGTGTTTACCTTATACTCAGAATCACCAAACGGTATTCGCTGAAGGTCATACAGGTATATGCACCGACCGCGAACACCCCGACGACGAGGTGGAGGCTATGTATGAGGATATCTCCAGAGCCATACATAGCTCCAGGACCCATTACACCGTTGTGATGGGGGACTTCAACGCGAAACTAGGCAAACGAAGTGACAACGAGCTGAGAGTGGGTAAATTTAGATACGGAGAGAGGAATGCGCGGGGTCAGCTGCTGGCAGGCTTTATGGAGAAGAAGGGCTTTATGATGAACTCTTTCTTTGAAAAGCCAAAACAGCGCAAGTGGACATGGCTGCATCCCAATGGTGTAGTAAAAAATGAGATTGACTTCATCTTGTCGACAAAAAGGCAAATATTCAATGATGTCTCTGTGATCAACTCGCTGAAGACAGAAAGCGATCACCGAATGGTAAGAGGCACATTGAACCTAAAAACAAAGCTGGAAAGATGTCGACTGATAAAGTCCACGCTCCGACCAGCGCCTATCCAACTCCAAAACCCCGAAAGCTTTCAGCTCGAGTTGCACAACCGCTTCGAATGCCTAGGAGAATGCGAAAATGTGGACAATTACAACGACAAGTTCGTGGAAACGGCTGGGAATAAGGCTTTCAAAACCAGACGTTCAAAAAGAACATCTCGTATCTCAAACCCCACCAGCAAGCTCATGGAGGAAAGACGAAGCCTGATTCTAAAATCCTCTGAAGATCCTTGTCAGTATCGGCGACTAAACAGACAGATCTCCAAGTCCTTGACCCGCGATATACGTCAATTTAATACAAATCGTATTAAAGAGACTATCGAGCGTAATAAAGGGTCAAAAGTATTCGCAAGGGATCTGTCTGCTGGTCAAAGCCAACTGACAAAGCTTAAGACCGAGGATGGCAGAGTCGTGTCGTCCAAGCTCGAGCTGTTGGAAGAGGTTGAGAAGTTCTACGGACAATTATACACGACTACACGCTTACCTGTCAGTAATCTGGCTGAAGACCCGAGAGCCAGATTGACCCGACACTATACCGAAGATATCCCAGATGTCAGCCTGTGCGAGATAAGAATGGCTCTCAAACAACTTAAGAACAACAAGGCACCGGGTGATGTTTGAATTACAGCTGAGCTTCTGAAAGCAGGTGGAGAACCGGTACTTATAGCTCTTCAGAAGCTATTCAATTCCGTCATGCTCGAGGGACGAACGCCTACAGCATGGCACAGGAGTGTAGTGGTGCTCTTCTTCAAGAAGGGTGATAAGACTCTGCTGAAGAATTACAGACCCATCTCACTCCTGAGCCATGTCTACAAGCTGTTTTCGAGAGGCAATACGAATCGTCTCGCACGCAGATTTGACGACTTCCAGCCTCCCGAACAAGCCGGTTTCCGAAAAGGCTTCAGTACCATAGACCACATACATACGCTGCGGCAGATTATACAGAAGACCGAAGAGTATAATCGGTCACTATGCTTGGCGTTTGTGGACTATGAGAAAGCTTTTGATTCGATCGAGACCTGGGCTGTGTTGCAGTCTCTCCAACGGTGCCAAATCGATTATCGATACATCGAAGTATTGAAGTATTGGTATGAAAATGCCACCATGTCGGTCCACCTCCAGGATCAGAATTCAAATCCTATCCGGCTGCAGTGTGGGGTGAGGACAGGGAGATGTTATATCTCCGAAACTGTTCACCGCTGCACTGGAAGATGTTTTCAAGCTTCTGGACTGGAGAAGACTCGGCATTAACATCAATGGCGAGTACATCACTCACCTTCGATTTGCTGACGATATCGTGATCATGGCTGAGACCTTGGAGGACCTAGCCGCGATGCTCGAAGGACTCAGTAAAGCCTCCCAACAAGTGGGTCTTAAAATGAACATGGATAAGACGAAAATCATGTTAAACGTCCGTGTTACACCCACTCCTCTGAAGGTTGGAGACTCTACACTTGAAGTTGTTGACGAGTATGTATACCTGGGACAAACAGTCCAGTTAGGTAGGTCCAACTTCGAGAAAGAGATCAATCGCCGAATCCAACTCGGCTGGGCAGCGTTCGGAAAGCTTCGCAATATCTTCACGTCCAAAATACCGCAGTGTCTCAAGACTAAAGTCTTTGACCAGTGTGTGTTGCCAGTGATGACATATGGATCCGAGACATGGTCGCTTACTATGGGACTCATAAGAAGGCTCAAAGTCACCCAAAGGGCGTGATCGAATCAGAAATGAGGCGATATGTAGGAGAACTAAAGTTACCGACATAGCTCTCAGAATCGCTAGACTTAAGTGGCAGTGGGCAGGGCACATAGCTCGTAGAACAGATGGCCGTTGGGGCAGTAAAGTTCTCGAGTGGCGACCGCGCACCGGAAGACGCAGTGTGGGCAGGCCTCCGACTCGGTGGACCGACGATCTGGTGAAGGTTGCGGGAAGCCGCTGGATGCAAGCCGCACAGGACCGGTCAGTGTGGAAATCCTTGGGGACGGCCTTTGTCCAATAGTGGACGTCTTTCGGCTGATAGATAGATAGATAGATAATAAACCTATCATAAATGAGATCATCAATTATCATTGATTATCTAAAATAAAGTAAGGAAAACAAAATTAAACAATTTCTGTTAACTTGGCAGTAACCTAAATAGAAACAATCACTCTCTGAGATCACATGCATAAAAATTGTCCTTATTGAAAAATATAACAAATGAAAATACTTTAACAAATTTAATCCAGGTAAATTAATATATGGCAGTTTGCCATTCTTCTTTCCGAATAACGGCGAGCGCTCACGCAGGAATCGCATGATCCTTCTTTTGGGTGCGTTCACGCAAGATGTGTTAGATGAAATATGTTAAAACCATTTTTTTTTATTTTTTTTTAAATAATTGTAATACTGTCTTTTAATATTTAATGTGATGAAATAAATAAACCCGTTACCACTATGGATCAAATATTGTATAAAATTCGTTTACAAGTCAGTTCAAATGTCTTTAAAAATAATCGAATATTCGAAAACATT
This sequence comes from Coleophora deauratella, assembly GCA_958295455.1. NCBI lineage: Eukaryota > Metazoa > Arthropoda > Insecta > Lepidoptera > Coleophoridae > Coleophora > Coleophora deauratella. The sequence continues at coordinate 1,980,485 of OY282391.1, read as the reverse complement.
ATTCGAATATTCGATTGCAGGCCCTAGTAACATAATATAAAAGTTTTTGTAGTTCGTTGTAACTTGAATGAAAGGTAAAAAACTACTTACTAGATATCGTTCAAACCAATTTTCGCTGGAAGTTTGCATGGTAATGTACATCATATATTTTTTTTAGTTTTATTATTCTCTTATTTTAGAAGTTACGGGGGGGGGGGGACACACATTTTACAACTTTGGAAGTGTCTCTCGCGCAAACTATTCAGTTTAGAAGAAAATGATATTAGAAACCTCAATATCATTTTTGAAGACCTATCCATAGATACCCCACACGTATGGGTTTGATGTAAAACAATTTTTTGAGTTTCAGTTCTAAGTATGGGGAGCCCCCAAAATTTATTGTTTTTTTTCTATTTTTGTGTGAAAATCTTAATGCAGTTCACAAAATACATCTACTTACCAAGTTTCAACAGTATAGTTCTTATAGTTTCGGAAAAAAAGTGGCTGTGACATACGGACAGACAGACAGACAGACATGACGAATCCATAAGGGTTCCGTTTTTTGCCACTTGGCTACGGAACCCTAAAAACTGACCAAGGATTTTTGAGCAGTGGAAAGTTTATACTTGGATGTTTAAAAATATATATATTATTTTTTAGATGTGTGTAATGCATCTATATTAAAAGATATATGTTTTTGCTTCTACTTTAAAAATAACTGATTTAGTATTAGGTACCATTCTTGTTTTTTTGCACGCAAATAGAGTTTTTATGGCAGAAAAATCTTAAAATGGCTAGGAAATACTGACTTTACTGACCATTTTCTGGAAAATACTGACTCTACTGACCATTTTCTGAAAACACTGACTTTTACTGATCAAAACCAAAAAACGGACTTTTACTGACTTTACTGACTAGCTTCCACCCCTGAGGCAGAGACCTTTCACCAAAAAAACGACCATTCCCATGACATATTTGTAATTTGGTCGTCGTCTGCACAACGCAATGCACCATGAAAAGTTGACTCATGTGATGGGCCCTACTGTATTCAACTGACTTCCCGCCGACATCACTGTTGCACCGAGTCTGTTTACTTTTAAACGCAAACTGAAGCAGTGGCTGATCAAACAGGCGTTTAATGACTTTAAATGAATTTTTGTGTAGTACAAAAAAATAATTATTTTCATTTAATTAAAATTTATACATAAGTAAATATTTAAGATATAAAATATATTTCTTTTACAGTTGTTAACAACCCATTACGTCCCCACTGGCAGGGGCAGGGGTCTCTTCCCATAACTCGGGAAGGTTTAGGCCATACTCCACACATGGAGGCCAAGTCCGGATTGGATTATTTTACAGTATGTAAAAGTACTTGTATGTAAGTATGTAAATGACTTATTGTATTGGTATTATTATATTTTTTATTTTTACTTGCAATTTGTGTTTATCTATTACCAATAAATACTTATTATGACTTAAAATTTTACTATACACATTTTTTTACCACCTGGTATATTTCAGTTTTCAAATATTATAACGAATAAAAATACATTACTTACATGATAGTTTGTTTTTCCTACGATTTCAATGAAAAAACTACGAATATAGGTACAACGACAATCACACACAGCACCAACGCAACGGCACAGACAGAGTGTACCTTTACACCAACGGTCAAAGAGAATATAACACGGAGTGATTATATTCTCTTTGAATATAACCTAATCACGTTTACCAACGGTCGTGGTTATTATCCGACCGAAGAGAGAATTTCCACCAGTGTTGCCGGCACAGAAAATGAAAAAAGGCCAAAACCACTCGTGAAAAGTTCCGTTTTGATTTGGAAAGTTCCGTTCACAAGCCACAGTAAAACGTTTTCGCCACAGCGTGCGTGCGTCGCCGTCGCCACAACGTTATTCGTAACTAGGTACAGAGATACCTAGTTACGAATAGTGGCGTAGCGTGGGGGGGCCGGGGGGGCCATGGCCCCGGGCGGCACATGGATAGGGGCGGCGCGGCGGGCGGCACATGGATAAGGGCGGCGAGCGCCGCATTTGTTTACCTAGTGTTATTTGGCGTCGATGAACGCCACTTAGGCCTCGTTTATGGAGACGCGGCGCGTCAGGCGGCTAGGGATGGGTAAGGGAGTAAAAACTCAGTCAGAGTAAATACTGAGTTTGAGTAAATACTGAGTATTTACTATATTAACTGAGTATTTACTCTCTAGAGACAGTAAAAACTTTTTATCGGTTATTTTTGCATGACATGGTAATCATGGTATACATATAATAAAATCACGACCAATGCAATGTGAGGAAAATATATATTAAAAAAACATGCGAATTTTTTTTGGGTCTTCGTGTTGGAGTTTATTTTAACCTTTCGCTTGCCTTCCATATTTGAATATCGCTTTAAAGCATCTTGTGCGCACTATGTTTAAATTCTTCAACCACTAACTGGGCAATTTTTTTTCTTCTTGAGACCCGTCTAGCTGTGCGGCATCAATATCAGAGGTAATCTGTCAGGCAATGGAATATTACATCCCGTTCTCTGACATTCCTCTTGAGAATCAAGCTCGCCCGTGGTTCAATGCCGAATACTCAGCTGCCGAGGCAGTAAAACATTCGGCGTACCAAGCTTGGGCTGATGCTCGCAGTCGCAAAGCTCCGGGTACGCAAGATAAGAAAAGAACCTTTAATAGAGCCGCAAAGTCCTACAAAAAGACGCTACGCAGGGCACGCCTCGACCACATACGCCGCATCGGATCACAACTTGCCTCCTATCCCTCTGGGAGTAAGGCTTTTTGGTCCCTGGCTAAATCGGTCGAGGCGAATTTCTGTCGTGCCGTCTCTGCCTCCACTGATGAAACCTGATGGAGCACTGGCTCACATAGCAACTGATAAGGCAAACTTGTTGCTGAAAATATTCGCGTTTGGATTCTACGAATAGTACACCACCCCACTTACCTCCTTGCGGTACTACAATGACTCCAATCTGTATCCACCAAAAGGTTCTTAATACACTTCACAATCTAGACGTGAACAAAGCCAGTGTACCTGATGGTATACCAGCCATAGTTCTCAAGAACTGCGCTCCTGAGTTGTCTCCTGTTCTGACACGTCTGTACCGTCTCTCTCTTAAGACAGGTGTAGTCCCAAAGTCCAGGAAGCTTGCCAACGAGAAACCTGTGCCCAGAAAAGGTAGCCGTGTGGATCCTGCCAACTACCGCCCCATAGCAATCACTTCCACAATCCAAGATTATGGAACGTGTACTGAACAACCTCATTCTTGCATATCTCGAAGACAATGACCTTCTTAGCGATCGACAATACGGGTTTCGCCGAGGAGATCTTCCTGTGTATGCTACGCATGATTGGGCGAGGCCATTGAGAAACATGGTGAAGCACTCGTTGTGTCTCTCGACATCTCAAAGGCTTTTGATAGGGTCTGGTACGCCAGCCTTATTGGCAAGCTTCCATCTTACGGGCTCCCTGTGAGCTTGTGCAACTGAGTATCCAATTTCCTGAGGGAACGGTTGATTAAGGTAGTCGTTGATGGCTGCTTGTCTGACCTATTGGCTATCGATGCCGGGGTACCACAGGGTTCGGTTCTTTGTGCAACTCTATTCCTGCTTCATATAAGGCCGTGGCCTGGACGCAAGTGACTGCGAAAGTGACAGCGACGGCAACAGCAACAACGACAGCGACAGCGATGACTGTTCACGACGCAAGCGACAAGGTCACTGGGTTTGCGGCAACGTAGTGACGTGACTCTGTCGATGTCTGTCTGTCGCGATGTCGATATTTCGATATTTTCATAATTATTCTTACTAATAACACCTAACACTGACTCAGCGGTTTCCGCTTCTGACTATTGATCCGAGAGTCGTGGGTTCGATCCCCACCCAGGGCAAATATATCTGTTTCTATTTTTTTTAATATTATACTACTAATTTGCTAAAGAGGACGTAGATTTATACAACAAACAAAACAAAAAGGCGATGAGCGGGGTTCAGGGGGAGGAGGAGGAGGTGCGGGGTGCAGGTGGGGGAGGAGCGGGTGCGGGGGAGGGTGAGTTGCGGGGTGCGAGAGGAGGAGCAGGGTGCGGGGGTGAGGCGCGGGGTGTAGGGGAGGATGGGTGGGTGCGGGCGGAAGGCGCGGGGAGCGGGGAGATCGGGTGTGAGGGGAGGAGCGGGGTGCGTGGGGGAGGAGCAGGGTGCGGGATTGAGGCTCGGGTTGCGGGGGAGAGGAGAGGGGTGCGGGGGACGGTGAGGAGTGGGGTTTGGGGGAGCGGGGTGCGGGGGAGCGGGTGCGGGGTTGAGGCGGGGATTGCAGAGGACAGGAGCGGGGTGCGGGGGACGGTGAGGAGTGCGGTGCGGGGGTGCGGGGTGCGGGGGGAGATGCGGCGTGCGGGGGGGGGCAGGCGCGGGGGGAGGCGCGGGGTGCGGGGGGAGGAGTGTGATGCGGAGGTGAGGCGCGGTTTGCGGGGGGAGAGCCTTTAGGGCCCGCCGTTTCTTCTCACTCCGCAAACACTTCCCAAAACGGTGGGTATACGAGTTCCGAGTGGTAGGAACCTCGTTTTAGGTAGATAAAACAATGACGCTCGAAAAGTGTACACTGCTACCTACTTCGAATAAAATATTTTCATTTCATTTCAACAACCTCGTTAGGTTCAATGTCTCTAAAATACAGGCGTGTCTTTTTTTCTGCCAAAAGGAGTCCTTTCACCTTGACTCCTACTCTCCGAGATGAAACGATTCCGATAACTGACCACCTTGAGCGCCTAGACGTGACTATAACATCTAACTTGAATTTCGGACAATACATAGAGTCCAAGGCTAAAGTAGCTGCAATGGACCTACGTATCCTATATAAGGTGAGACGGTACTTCACACCTGGACAGCTTCTTACATTATATCAGGCACAAGTCCTGATATAATGTAGGAAGCCCGCTACCAGCTTGAAGCCTTGGATGCTATCGACCGACGCGTCAGGAGACTAATAGGTGATGACGAGTTTATTTTAAATAAGCTCCAAAGCCTTGAGCATCGCCGCAAAGCCGCCTCTTTATCGTTTTTTATCGAATTCATTTCGGAGAGTGTGCTCAAGAACTTCATGACCTCATTCCCCTAGCTCCATTCCACCTTTGGTTCACTAGGCGCAGGGAGGCGTTTCATCCCTTCGTAGTTGATATACCACCTATTCGCACGAAGCGATATGCTTGTGCATTTATTATGCGGGAGTGGACTTTCATTCCATAAAAACACTATCCACATAGTGCCAATACTCACCGAGTAAAATGGCTATGATAGACGGACGGACAGGGCGAAATTATACGGGTTCCTTTTTTGCCATTTTGGCTACGGAACCCTAAAACAAAACAAGTTTCACGCATTAGTGGTACATAAAAGTTTCCCGTGTACGCGGAGCCTAAAGTGTTTTTTTTTTTAGTTGGTAACACTACGAATAACAACTCTATTGATAAAGATTTTAAGGGGAATCCCCTAAATAAAATGTTAATAATGTTATATCGTCAGACTACTTAGAACTTAGAAAACTTAAAGAACTTAGAAAAACGTAAAAAAGTGTCATACAGATAAATATTAGATAAAATATAATAGCTTATTAAGTTTTTGTTAGTAAAACATAAATACTCAGTAAAAAGTAAAAAAGAGTACTTATAATAGTTTTTACTGAGTATTTACTCTGGCATGAGTAAATACTGCAGTACTTACCCATCCCTACAGGCGGCGCGTCGCGCGGTCAAATCAAACATATGGTAATCTATGAGAGCGTTCATGTAGAAGCGTCAACGCGCGCTCATGAACGCTCTCATAGATTGACGCACCGCGTCTCCATGAAGGAACCCTTAGATCAAGCTCCTCAAGATAGAGAGAAGATTTCAAACTTGAGCGTGTACCTACGTCTTCGTACTTTTGTAGCTGCAACAGATCCAGACTTTAAAAAAAGAGCTATATAATTATATCTGGCTCATGGGGCTTCCTATAATATATGATAAACGTGAAGAGGGTTTACAAAATATTATCATAATGTTAAGAATATTTTTAACAGCTGCAAATTAGCAATCCCAGTTTTGAAAGAAGCTTCTCTATACTGAATTTAATTAACCATTACCTAAGGTTGAGGCACGTCCAGGAGGACGGCTTAAGCAGTCAAAATATATGATAAAATATATGATATGTACTTTTCAACTTCGCCTTTAATTGAGGAATACATACATTTTCCATTTAACAATTTAACAGAAAAAATAACTTATTTATAATACCTCGATAATAAAAAACGCGGAAAGTTGTTATGAGTCAAGCGTCCGTTGCGCCATCTGCAAATAGCTTTGCGTTTTCTTCTCCATTGAAAGTTGTCATGAGTCAAGCGTCCGTAGCGCCATCTGCAAATAGCTTTGCGTTTTCTTCCACAGTTCATTCATCAGGGTTGTCGTTGATACGGCAATTACCGTGTTTTACGGAAATTGGATGATGAAATGGAGGGATTGGATGTAAACTACGGCCTACGGCAACTAATCCATTGGCGTAGCAAAATCTACGGCAATTTGCAAAGGGCTCATTTCAAAACCTGCCAAGGCTGCCAAAGCCAAAAATAAAATTATAAGTGCGTGTGAGCGACCCCAGCAAGCACTTTTTTCCTGGGGCTCCTAGGATAATCCTACCTATCTCAAATTTTAGAGCATAATTAGAGCAATCATCATGCCAAGGGAAAAAATTAGAGCAATCATACTTTTCGAGATATGAGCGCCTAAAGGTGTGCTTGCTGGATGGCAGTCCACCCAGCAAGCACAACTGGTGCACAAAAACTACGAAGACTTGGGAAAAAAAATTGATGCACAAATTTAGAGCATCATAAAGTGAGTCGGACTGCAAAGTTTCATGAATGTCATGTCAATAGTTATCTCGCTAGAACGCAAAACCTGCTTCACGTTCTTTTCACGAATCTTTCTAGCAGTCACATCAGATCTCAGCAATTACAGCATCTTGGTTCAAAATTTTTATGCCAGGATTTAGAGCAACACTAAAAACCTATGCTGAATTATTTTTGAATCCCAAAAATCAGTACTTTTTGTGCTACGAGCCAATGTTTTTTCCTTGCTGGGTGGACATAACAAAAGTGACAAAGGTGTATAGCTTTGCAACTAATATGAATACAAGACTGGTTCTTATGCTCAGATTTAGAGCAAAATTAGAGCGTTCTGCTCAAAAAAAACTAGAATCCCAAACGTTATAGTTACAGCGGTAGACGCTAAAAACTGATTTTTCCCGCCAATTTTTTGAATAATTACGGCGACTCGCGGCAGATTGCGACGTTGCCGCTCTAATTTATTTCTAGTTCAAGCAATAACTGACTTTGTGCTGTGAGTATAAGGTACATTTCAGTTTCAAACTATCGATTGTCATTTACACTGATAGACAAGAAACAAGCGGGACAAATATAAATGGAAGTGTTGGTGATCTTACAATACGTAAGGGTTTAATATGACAGGAATTGGTATTATTGTATCGAGCCGGACGACGTACTGCCGTTTTAGTTGACAGCTGATATTATATCTTTATATTTTATAGCTTAAAAGACATGTCACGAGGTCACTGAGTGTTAATAAAAAAATAACTCTTGAAAAGCCTAAAAGTAAGAGGAAGGGTCTTATTGATGTCGGCTATCGTTGTTTAGACTTCAGGGATCAGTGTCACAAATTAAACGCATTTAGGGCTTTCACATTTTTTTTAATAATCAGTCTTACGCAGCAAAATATATGTAGAATCTTTTTATTTACCTAATAAATAAACTGTGTGTAAAAAAGTACCATGCCAAACCAACTCCATAATCAGTAAATGTGTCATCAATTCTTTAACCTTTATACTAGTAAAAATATAGATATTAAAAAATATATATTTTAGAAACAGACATCCATAATTTTTACAGGGTTTTAGTCAAGCTGAGCTTCTCTTGTTTTGTTTTGTTGCTTATAATTTTTTTTATATTTCATTCTGTGTGTTACCAACGCAATAAACTAATGACAAATAAACTTTACCCTACATCCACACATTCGGCCAATGCAACAATGAAGACCGATAGTAATAAAAATCGGTCACCACAGCCAAAGTCCAGTGTGACTTGCACTCTTACTTTTTCGCGTCAATAACGTAGGTTAACTGAATAAAAGTTAGATAATTATCTGGATAAGTTTTTCTGTTAGTGACATTTAACTCGACGGTTTTCGCGTTTTTCAAGACACTCTGACACATTCGTGCCAATTAATATCTTTAGATGGTAGTCGTAAAGTTATTTCAGGTGTCTGACAGTGGGGTTCAGTTCACCACTAGCCCTATAATCACCATACAAATAAAAATATTTTTATTTGAAAAAAAACTGACTTTTATGTAGGTACAGTGGTTTTGAACGCGGCACTAGGTATACCTTGTTTCAATCCAATTTAAAAAAGGCAAACAATCTTATTAGGGAACTGAAAACGTCAAAAATTTCGTACCTGCTTCATATTTTCATTGATTACTTTGATGAAGTTGTACCACGGAACCCTACACTGCGCGTGGCCCAACACTCAACACGCACTTGACCGCTTTTTATTCAGTCGAATTTATAGGATTTAGTACGGAATATGAATATGACTAATGTGTTGGTCGAATGTGTGGATGTAGGGCGTTTTGCGTTTTGTTTTTGTACTGCTATATAGGGTGACTTTAAATTAGTTCTTGATATCAAAGGGTGTGCATGTGCTCATGATAACAAACAACTTTCCCTGAGGAACCCATAGTCAAATCGCAAAAAAAAAATTTGGACTCATACTAATTTGGCCGGTCAGTTGATCGATTTGTATGGAGAGTCCAAAATTTTTTTTGCGATTTGACTATGGGTTCCTTAGGGAAAGTTGTTTGTTATCATGAGTACATTCATAGCTTTCTGTATCAAGAACTAATTTAAAGTCACCCTATATACAAATATTGGAGCATGGCTGAAATCGGAACGATGCCGCCGCCGGCCGCCACCACCAGCAAGATGCAATGATGAACCACAAGCGTTCCGTATTATAGGTATTCCGCTATCGTATGATTCACATGTATTTATTCCTATAGAAATATATAAAATCGTCCTTGTTTCTAGTCTATATCAATGTAAGTGACAATCGATAGTTTGAAACTGAAATGTACTTTATACTCACAGCACAAAGTCAGTTACTGCTTGAACTAAAAAAATCAAGAGCGGCAACGTCGCAATCTGCCGCGAGTCACCGTAATTATTCAAAAAATTGGCGGGAAAAATCAGTTTTTAGCGTCTACCGCTGTAACTATAACGTTTGGGATTCTAGTTTTTTTTTGAGCAGAATGCTCTAATTTTGCTCTAAATCTGAGCATAAGAACCAGTCTTGTATTCATATTAGTTGCAAAGCTATACACCTTTGTCACTTTTGTTATGTCCACCCAGCAAGGAAAAAACATTGGCTCGTAGCACAAAAAGTACTGATTTTTGGGATTCAAAAATAATTCAGCATAGGTTTTTCGTGTTGCTCTAAATCCTGGCATAAAAAGAGACGTTTCACGGGACTATGGAGCTTGGACCTGGTCTGTATACTAAACATCATGAATAAGTCATTAGAAACATAGACTTTTCTAATTGTACATTTCCTTAGATTTACCTTCGTTGCGAGGTTCATCTAGTTTCTCAGATTTAACAATCGCAACACATAAAGGCGAAGCGAGCGAAATTTTGAGCATTTTACGTTCAGAAACTAGATTTTGTACATACCATTGAAATTAATAATTTAGTTGTTCGACAAGTAACTCAAAAACCAGCTGTTATGCCTGTAAAAGAGGCAAGGCATATCTGCAGATTTTAAAAAACGTTCACCAATGTCAGAAGTCAGAACAGAAGGGTGTTCAGTCAGTCAGAGTCAGAGAAAGCATCTGAGGAATATGTGGACGAAGCCGTAATTTCTGAACGTGACCTATTATTGCAAGCTTCAGTGTTACCATTTATATTGTAAAAAGTGCTGACTAAACATTATGCTTGAACCACGCAACCCTGCTTCTAATATTATTTTCATTATTTTTCCTAGAAAGCCTATATTTTTCAATATTTTTCGTAATACGTACATGTCCAGGCACAAAATGAAACGTGTCCTTTTGAACCAAGATGCTGTAATTGCTGAGATCTGATGTGACTGCTAGAAAGATTCGTGAAAAGAACGTGAAGCAGGTTTTGCGTTCTAGCGAGATAACTATTGACATGACATTCATGAAACTTTGCAGTCCGACTCACTTTATGATGCTCTAAATCTGTGCATCAAAATTTTTTCCCAAGTCTTCGTAGTTTTTGTGCACCAGTTGTGCTTGCTGGGTGGACTGCCATCCAGCAAGCACACCTTTAGGCGCTCGTATCTCGAAAAGTATGATTGCTCTAATTTTTTCCCTTGGCATGATGATTGCTCTAATTATGCTCTAAAATTTGAGATGGTTGGATTCTCGTAGGAGCCCTAGGAAAAAAGTGCTTGCTGGGGTCACTGACACTATAAATGCGGAATCTCTGCCTGGGGAAGGGGAATCCCCATGGTTGGTACAAATTTAGCTTACAGTTACAGGTGGCGCTAGTTTTTTTTAAATTAATTAATCTAATAATAAAAACTAAAGCCAACCATGTTGCATTTTTTATTTATTTGCTACGGCGCAGCCGAAGATCGCTTTTCCTTAGGAACACGGCAATTTCTCCGACCAAACATGACAGTCAAAAATTTGTCACTGGCAACCAAAAGCTATACTTACAGTTTTTCACTTTTGTCATGTCCACCCAGCAAGGAAAAAAAACATTGGTATATCGCACAAAAAGTACTGATTTTTGCAAAGAACTAGGATGTAAAAAAAAACAGGGCCGGCCTTAGCAGTTTGAGCGTCCTGTGCCAAATATTTTTCGGCGCCTTTTACAATTATTATTTTGTTTTTAAATCACATACAAGTAACACATTTTTAACCGTGAAGTCACAAATTATTTAGGTTTATAAGTTTTAACCCAGACGAGGTTCTCTGTCTTATTTAAGGCACAATAGTGTCAAACGGGTAGACGGACACTTATCTATTGAAAACTTGTTTATAAAGCATGCTACTTCATTAGTGCCTGATATTTTAGTCAGTGCTTGTACTCCTCATTTCGATCAACTTTCCCAAAGGAACCCATAAGTCAAATCGCAAAATAAAATGTTGAACTCTTCATACAAATCGATCAGCTGAAAAGTGTGAAGTTTTGTGATTTGACTATGGGTTCCCTAGGGAAAGTTGATCAGAATCAGGAGTACAAGCACTGAAAAAATATCGAAATGATTATATTTTTTTATACTTACAGCGTTATTTTTGGAACCCCCACCAAAACTTCACAGTGGCTTCTATTCATGAAACTGAACAACTTTTCCAAAGAACGAATAGTCAATTCGCAAAAAAATTTTTGGACCTCACATACTAATTTGATCACGTGATCGGCCTACTTTGTATGGAGATGCCCAATTTTTTTTGCGAATTGACTATTGGTTATTTGGGGAAAGTTGCTCAGTTTCATGAGTAGAAGCTACTGCGAAGTTTTGGTGGGGGGGATACAAAAATAACCCTGTATGTATTAGGCACCAGGATGGAAATGAACTAATGTGGAGGACACATTTTACAAGGATCCATTTTAGGCCCTTTCCTTTTTCTGACGTACATCAATGACTTGCCATTCATGGTGCAAAACCTTTCAAATATTGTGTTGTTTGCTGATGATACTTCCCTTCTTTTTAAGGTGAGTAGAAAGACAATTGAAATTGACGAAGTGAAACCACTCTCTCTAAGTTACTAGACTGGTTTACTGCTAATAATCTGTTACTAAATGCGAAAAAAACAAAATGCATCAAGTTTTCTTTGCCAAATGTTAAACAGACTCATAATAAAGTAATATTAAATGGTAACGAATTAGATTTTGTTCCTAGTACAATTTTTCTCGGCATAATTATAGATAACACATATTGCAACTCTAGCGGGGAGTCTTAGTTCGGCTGCCTACGCCGCCGTCAAGAAAATAAGGCAATTGACGGATGTAACAACTGCCTGATTAGTATATTTCAGTTACTCTCACAGTATAATGTCTTATGGCATTTTACTGTGGGGACACGCAGCAGACATTGAAACCATTTTCATTCTACAAAAAAGAGCAGTCCGAGCTATATACCAACTTTGATGCCGAGAATCACTTCGAGATAGATTTAAGGAAATAAATATACTAACAGTTGCCGGTCAGTTTATTTACGAAAATATCATGTACGTTGTACGTTCGTAAAAATCTAAACTTCTTCTTAAAAAATAGTGACAGACATAACCGTAATTTGAGAAGTAAAAATAATCTTGAAATAGCTTTCTTGAGGCTTAGTAAGGTGAAAAAATCATTTGTGGGGCAGTGTGTACGCTTTTATAACGAAATTCCGAATGACGTGTGTGAACTACCAGAATGTAAATTTAAGAAACATATAAAACGCTGTATTTGTTCAAGAGGATACTATAAGACTGTAGATTATTTTAATGATAATGACATTTGGAATATTCCTCCAGCAAAATGATATGACATTTACATATAAGAGTGCTTAATGTACCTACTGTAATGTACAGAAATAAATGATTTTGAATTTTGTGAGAAGAAAAATATGAATAAAAAAAAATACCTATTTAGGACTAAACTATAAACATCGAAACACATGAATCGATTTTATACAAGCTGCGCTGCGGTGAAAGAGAAGTAGCAATTTTTTTTTACTTATATAAAAAATATCTCCATTTTATTAAATCTACTACCAACCAGACCCCGCCGGAAATTGAACCCACGAAAACGCTATCCAGTTGGCCACGAAGGCAGTTGACTGACTCGGTGGCTAAGTGGTTAGCGATCCTGACCTCTGATCCGAAAGTCGTGGGTTCGATCCCCACACAGGGAAAACTTTTCTGCGATGAGCAGAATTGTTTGCTCTGAGTCTGGGTGTATTATATCTATACAGGTTGTATTAAGGGACGTTTCCGAAAACTTTAAGGGCTTGCTCAGTAGACTAAACTGAACAACTTTTTACAAGAATTTTTTCAGGAAACGAAAACAAAAATCGGCTTCTCCATACAAATTGTCCAATCCAAGTTAATAATTTTGTATGGAGAAGCCGATTTTTTTTTCGTTTCCTGAAAAAAATTCTTGTGGAAAGTTGTTCAGTTTCGTCTACTGAGCAAGCCCTTAAAGTTTTCGGAAACCTAGCTGTCCCTTACACCCTGTATATGTATATATTTAAAAGTATATGTGTATGTATATCAGTCTCTGGTTCCCAAGATACAGGGAATCCTAGTTAGGGGCCAGATGACCGTGTGTGATTTGTCCCAGATATTATTATTATTAGTTACAAGTTTTCTTCCCTTGGCGAGCTTTAGATAATCTCGGAGCCCTTGCTAAATTTATATAAAAAGCGCGGGCTAAACGAGCGCGAAACCTTTTATGTATTTGAAAATATGTTTGCAAGGGTATGTAGAAACCAATAAACCCATCTACCTGGGGCGCTTTCTGCCTTGAAAACACCTACGCTACGGTGTTCGGGAATAAAACAGATGTTCAGAGTTCTTGTCCGGCATTGACACTTTTAGGTGATGGCAGTTACTAAGAGTACATATGTGACTGCATGAAGGTGTCTCCTTATTTTGAGTTAGGAGTTCAAAGGGGGGGGGGGGGGGGGTACACGTTAGATAACCCGCCCCGGGTGTCAACCCATGCTACGCCACCACTGCTCCTACCCCATCTACGCGACCCATGTCCAACTATACAAGGCCATTTGACGCCCTCCTCAGCTCTGCGCCCTGTGCCTGGGCACGGGTGGCTCGACCCAAAGGCCGGCCCTGCTGAGGTCAGAGACACTAATAAAAGTTCTTTGGATAAAACATACTTACATAAGTAATTTTAAACAATGTTAAATTGAAATCGCGGCTCAATATTTAAATGTTCATTAACAAATTGTAACCATAAAACAGATATATTGAAGTCATATGAAATAAAATAAAATTTCAACATTCCCAGGTTTATTCTATGAATGTTTCGAAGAAAAAAAATGTGTATTTACAAATGGACATGGAAAAACAGTTTAAAATATAAAACGGTAAAAACAATATTACACGTTATGAAACAGTATTACACATTATTACTTTCTTATACTTACATTCTATACTATTTTTATTATTTAAATATTAAATTATTTTTCAAGCCCAAAGAGAATTTCTAGTAGGTATTTAGAAATATATAATTAATTAAATATTTATTTTCATTTCTGCCTGCAGATAGTTAACAAACAAAAAACACTGAAAGTACAGTAAAATGTCTGATAACTGATATAACATTAATAATCTGAATATTTATCAATTAACTCATTTGCCAATAAAAACTGCATTTGGAAAATTAATCAGAATTAGGGTAGTTTGGGCACAAAGTATACATAACAGAGTATCCGCTCAATACAAACCACTAAAATCCTAAGCATATACATGCTTATAGACGTATATGGTCGTTCTAGACAAGGTCACGATAGCACAGTCAGGGTTGTCACTCTGTTACTCTGTGGTTTGGGTTAATGTTTTTTAGATATAGTATATGATAGTTTTTTTCAAGTAATTTGTTCAGTTTCATGAGTAAATCTCTGAAATAATGGGTCCCACACCTATGTACAGTCACCACGAAAATTTTATTGCAAAAATTAAAAAGTATTTAACAGCTGTTCACATCCTGCTGGGCACTGTATAACAAAGGACCATACATACGTTATACAAACACCTGAAAATCATCAACAAACTATCATTGCTGAACCTATCATACCCTTACCACTGGTTGGCTAAAAACCACCCTGCGTCAATGCACAAGGTCAGAACGCAACCGGTATTGGACAGAACTGGAGATCTGTAGACAGGCTAGACAAGCACTACCGACGACCAACCCTAGCCTGTCCAGAAAACTCCTGAGCTTAGGGAGACTCCAGCTCCGGAAGGTAACAGCAGTCATCACTGGCCACGGTTACTTTAACAAACACCTGTTCACTCTAGGTATCACCGACAGTCCCCTATGCCGAACGTAGATGGAGACCGAAGAGACAGCTGCTTACATTCTTTTGAAATGCAAAGAGGTAGCTTCATACAGGGTCAAACACCTCAAGGACCCGAGGATACTCCCGGAAGTCATCGGCAACCTGCGGGGGCTACTGGGCTTCCTGGAGGAGCTGGGCTGGCAGTGAGGCCAGCCGTATCACGCAAAATGGGCGCACCTGTCGCCTGGCCACGGAAACCAGCCCGTCCTTATTATTATTTGTGGTAAGGTCACTGGTCCGATTTACCTGGACCAGAGGTGATGTACCCTTAGCTTGTAGCTGCATTAACTATCAAGTGTCATCTGCTTCACACTAAAATATATCACGTACACTTCAACTCAACTTCAGTTTTCAGATCATAATAATGTTCATTATATTTTTTCTTGTACATTAACATTGGCCTTAACATGATAGAGCCAAAACATAATGAGCAAGAGATTCAAAACCAATCCTCTTTGGGCCCAAACTTAGCATCTTAAACTTACAGGCTACCAGATACATAGCTCAGTAGCCTAGGGCACAGGGTGCTGGCTGGGGGTGAGGCCGCCATGCTCTGGACTGTGCTTCTGTTTCTTTCGCTTTTTCTCCTTTTTCCGCTTTTTGCGTTCCTTGTCGTCATCATGCCGTTTCTGCTTTTTGTGCTTCTTCTCATATGTGTCGGGGTTTGATGAATCTGCAAGTAAGGTAAGCCGGTGTTTGGTAAGTTTACTATTCAAAGTGCAATGTGCTTGCTAGACTGTTTCTATTTTCAAAATTGAGTAGTAACTCTTTGTCAGAGAGTTGCCAATTTCTATTTTTGAAAGTGCTTTGCCAGACTATAAAAGATTTAAACTGGAATTTGATACTAGTATAATAGTAATGGGTGTATGCATTAATTTTAAAGGATTGCTAAGAGATGGCGTATTATACGTATCCAACCATACTACATATAACTGCGTCATATTAAAGCTACGTCATCTAGCTTTAGCTTCAAGTATGTATCCATTAGTCAATGTGTAAACAACATACTTTTTTGATCTGCGAAAATGTCGAAATACGTGCCAACGAAAGATCATTAGCGGGAAGTTTTACTGTACTTCTTTAATTCGAAAAAAAGTGCTGCTGAAAGTCACCGGTTGCTATTGGAAACTTATGGTGATCATACTTTATCGATTTCGACCTGTGAGTACTGGTTTCGTCGCTTTCAAGTGGTGATTTTGACACGGAAGACAAGCAACGTCTAGGACAACCAAAAAGTTCGAAGATGAGGAATTAGAAGCGTTACTCGACGAAGATCCGTGTCAGACACAAGAAGAACTCATTAAATGTTGACCAGGCAACCATTTCCAGACGATTGAAAGCATTGGGAATTATTCAAAAGCAAGGGAATTGGGTACCATACGAGTTAAAGCCGAGAGACGTCGAAAGGCAACTTTCTATGGCCGAAATGCTGCTTTATCGCCATAAACAAGTCTTTTTTGCATCGCATTATTACTGGCGACAAAAAGTGGATTTATTATGATAATTCCAAGCACAGGAAATCATATGTCAAAGCCGGCCAACCAGCCAAATCGACTGCAAAGCCAAATATCCATGCTGCCAAGGTAATGTTGTGTATTTGGTGGGACCAGAAAGGAGTGGTCTATTATGAGCTGCTGAAAAGTGGTCAGACAATCAATGGATCTCTTTACCAACAGCAATTGATGCGTTTGAACGAAGAAATAAAGAAGAAAAGGCCGGAATGGGAGACTAGGCACGACAAATTGATTTTTTATCATGACAATGCTCGACCAGATATTGTGAAACCTGTTAAAAATTACTTGGAAAATATCGGATCGGAAGTTTGCCCCACCCGCCATACAGTCCAGATCTTGCCCCATCCGATTATTACTTGTTTTGATCCATGCAAAAAGCCCTTTCTGGAAAACGGTTCACTTCAGTCGAAGGTATTAAAAATTGGCTCTACACGTTCTTGAGCTCAAAAAGTAAGGATTTTTTTTGGGCTGGAATCCATGAATTGCCAGAAAGATGAGAAAAGGTTGTAACTAGTGATGGACAATACTTTTAATGAATTATTTTGTAGCAAGCTGTTTTCTGTTCCATTACAACAATGCATGGTTTTTAAGAGCTTAATGATATAATGACAAGTGAGAAGTAGTCAAACGCACTCAAATTCTAAATAGAAAAAAGTTGCTAATGTACTTATAAATAAGGCACAAACCTTGTAAAGGAGTGTCTTGTCCTGGTGGTACACCATCTTTGTGTTTATGTTTCTTATGTTTGCTCTTATGCCTCTTTGGTGGTGTCGCACTCACGTAGCGGTACTGCTCGGGCAGAGGGCCGGGATGTAACCGGAATCCAGCCAGCTGAGCACTGGTGAGTGGCAGCAACTCTTTACCACCAATAGGTCTTTTAGCTATAACCGAGCCAAGTGTGCTGTTATCTTCTTGTCCTGGCCCATCCACAATGCCAGGAAGATTTGGCAGGAATGACGAAAGAGATTCTTTCAGTTTTTTACCATTAAATTTGCTATACGAATGCTCTAGTCCATAGTATGCCATTAAATTTGTAGCTCCGGTTAGCTCACATTCTGCTGTGAAAGAATAATAATATTTTTGATTATCACATTCTAACGACGGAAAAACGAACATCTAAACTTCTATGCTGTATTTTTATGTAATACTTACCTGGGGGCTCTTTCATCAAATAAAATGGTCCACTATGCAGTATTGAGGGGTTCTTGCCCAACGAGATGGTGGTTTTGAGGGTCCCAGAAGAGTCCTGGCGAGAGACTACTGGTGACCTCGCTCCTCGGGGCGATGACTTCGGCGAATAGGGCTCTACCTTCCTGAACTGATCAGACATCATCTTGAATCAGCATTGTCTAAACAACCAACACAAATAAATTAATGTAACTAAATAAAATTTTTGGAAAATAAAACGACACACTCCCTCTGAGGCTTTTTGACAAATCTGCAAGAAATATTGCCAGTGTTGCATACTTATAGGACAATATTACCCAGCAAGCAAGACTTGTTTGTCTGTTTGTTTACGAACACAGCACCATAATAACCAGCCTATTTTACCTACCACTTAACGCATATAGATATAAACATGTTAGAGGTTTGAACTTTGAACAATCTACCTCCCATGTAATAATAACGTGTTGTATGAACGTGAACGCTGCAAATCGAATCGACCCAAAAAACCAAGCAAAAAAATGTTCATGTTATGGTAACACCATTAATAAAGCATTTCTTGAATGTTCGGATACGCGTATTATTTCGTGTACGATTCTGTTATTTCTTATTTATTTATTGTACAGGAACTTTGACATCTTTATACTATTTCAGTATATTTGTTATTTATCTAATTTAAATGAAAACTACAGTTCCAATTCCAACAGGAATTCTCAAAAAATGTACCGAATGTTGTCTATGGAAATAAGAAACCACGTGTTTTCAAACTACGCAAGCCTAAAAAAAAAAAGAAATTACGAGCAAAAAATATTGTCTATGGTTCATGAGTAGTTTCTTGTCGCTGTAATTTTTCGATATTGTGTTTGGAAATAAACATTACAAACAGGTTAAATTAGAATTCTTGGTGATTATATAAATTTTATACAAACATAAAAATGATAAAGCACCGTAAGAAGTTAAACGCAGGCGAAAAGCGCCGTTTCTGATAGCACCTTCCTCGCTCAGCGAAGTGACGCCATTTTACGGGAATGACCAGCCCGCGGCTGCCTCACAGTGAACCTGATGTAAAAAGCGCTCTGGCCAAACGGATGCATGGAAATAAATCTATACAGCTGTTCTCGTACTGGACGTACGATTTCAGAGGTAAGTTCCCACTATAGTTGTTATCACTGCGACGATTATTCAAATCGTTTCGATTTCCTCTTGTCTGAATGTCTTTTGTTTCTTACCAGTCACATTAGCACGTGTTATTTGTTTTCCAGAAAACTATGGAAGATGGTAATAACGTCAACACGAGAGACGAAAAAACCGTTCCAACGTCGTTGACGAATTTGTACGGTGAGCGTCCCGCCAAATTGACGACCAATGGCCACGACTTCAGTGGGGAGCACTCTAGTCCATCCTCGGAGTCCTACGAGCAGTACCGCCTGCCGCCCGACGCCTCGCACGATGACAAGAGCAGGAAACGGATCAACCCCCTGCGCATACACCTTGGAAAGAGGCCGTTTGTTGACAGTTCACCACCATTCTGTGGTCCATATAAAAAACAGAAGACATCTGTGAATAAACCTAGTGACCGTAGTGCTATTGTCCCACGAGTACCCAAACTAATTCCCAAGCGTAATAAATTTCACAATGTTGCATCACAAGGGGACAATTTGCATGACAATGAAAGTGATAAACCAGTCCCTCGGCTTGTGCCTAAAAGCCAACTACTTCAGTTCAAGAAAGGTAAGGCTGAAAAGGGGCCACACTTGAAAGAATATGTCCAAAATCTTGGTATGCAGCCCATGGTAAAATTCAAGTGTCGAAAATGTTGCTCTATGTCATTCAAGACCTTAGCCATGTTGAAAGAACACCAACTAGTGTGCCGAGCACAGACTAAAGAGCCCACATTGAGCCCAGAGACTACACCTGCTGCCGAGCCAGCCAGCGGACCCTCAAGAGTCACTAGAAAAGTGTTTCTCTGTTCTGCCTGTGGCACATACTATGAGAACTGGAATCTTTTCCTACATATGAGGGAAGTGCACAACAGACACATCTGCTTGTTTTGCTTGGGAATGTTTTCAAAAGCAGAAAAGTTATCATCACATTTAACAAATAAACATAATGTAAAAGAATTCAATTATGATAGCAAAGAGGACTTTTTGAGTGTATATAATGGAACACTATATCTAATGTGCTGTGTTTGTGACGAGATCTGCAGTGAGCAAGATGACTTTTTCAATCACGATTGTAACAATGTGAAGCCAAAACCTGTGCCTGTGCTTATTAGTAAGAATGCAGTGAAACCTAATAATGCAAAACAAACAAAACCTAGTAATGAACTTTCAACAAATTGTACCACTAATATAAAAGAACAGGCAAAGCCTGCTAGTGATAGGAAAGATATAAGTGAAATAAAAGTAGATGCTTCAGTGTCAGAGCCACATAAAACTGCAGCTGAAGCAATTCTATCTGAGCCTCTAAATAGTGATCTAAGTCCAGCGTTAGATCAATGTTCAACAACAACCAGGAGAGATGTTAGCAACAAAGATGAAAACATAGACTCTGGTATGGAAATAGATAATTCTGTTGCAAAATCAGAACCAAGCCCAGATTCAGTTGCACTCAGTCCAACGAGTAAAGATTTGCCTAATGGTGCCGACAGTATAGAACATTCTGATGGAAATGAATCACCGGAATCAGATGATCTCCACATAGATGAAGATCCTCCAAACCAAGAAGTACCTGATTATCCTCCTGTGGAAAAAGTAGAGAAATGTGGTATAAAATTAAAGCTAAGCTTGAATAATGCTAATTCACCAGTCATAATTAACTCTACTGTTGATCCCACAGTTGGAAGAAAACATTTACAAAAACCACCTAGCAGAAACCGCCGACCACCTAAAAGGTTTGAGAAAGACGCATCATCAGAACCAGTAAGCTCTCCTCTTCAGCCAAGGACTCCTACAATTAAAATGACTATTTGTGATAAACCAGATAATCCGTTTGTAAAAACTACAATATATGAAAATAATCAAGAGACTATTCTTAAAACTCTATTAAACAATAATGTTGAGACTGTTCCTAAAACTCCAGAATGTAAACCTGACAACTCCATAAAATCCACTATATATGATAACAAAACAGAAGATAATAACTCTTTGAACAGGGTTCCTAAGTTAACTGTAAGAGTTCCTAAAGAGCTGTTGGATAGAGATTCATCTAGTGATTCCTCTTCAGAAAGTGATGTCAGCGAGAAATTGACTGTTGATGAAAATAAAGCTGCTGTAGCAGAAAATATACCTCAGGAAAAAATAAGACCTGAAACAATACCAGAAATGCCAGCACTACAAACTGAAACACCCAAGGTAGAAACTCCATTACCGCCACCAGAAGAAGAAAAAGTACAGACTTCAGATGCTAGACCTATGGAAATTAAACTTGAAGCCAAAACTGAACCTATGGAACAAGATTCAGCAGCAGTCACAGTGGAAACAATAGCACCAGAGGAGGAACCACCGCCACCGGCAGATGAAGTCCCAGTGGTTGAACTTACACTAAATAAACCACTTGATAAATATCCCCTCAAAGATGTAATGAAGGTATTTCTATCTTCAACAATTTTCAACTGTATCTATTGTAATCATGTTCGTAAGATAGCTGTTAACTGCGAGCAGTTATCATTGCACATGGTCACTGAGCACCGATTCTCTGCCACAGTGGACAGCATCACTGCAGAGGAACTTATGCCAGAAACTATAACAACTAAAGTAAAAGCGCGAGCTGAAGAAGCTAGAACCGTTTTTATCAATTTGGACTCGTATGATAGTGAAGAAAAAATTGACGAAATTCCAAAGTATGACAATTTGTTTGAATGTTTTCAGTGTTATTTTAAGACTACACTCCACAAAGATCTCTGTTTTCACAATAGAAAAATGCATCCGAAATCTATGTTACTGTGTGTTATGTGTAAAACAAATTTTTATAACTATAGTGAGTTATTATGTCACTTATGTCCTGGAACATATGATTCTGAATATGAAATTAAGTTTAGATGCTATTTATGTAATATAGATGCATTACCGTCATCATTTAGGCTAATGGTTCACCTTAGAAAGACCCACCACACTTGTGAAGTCTGTCTGGAGTTCTGCCTCAACCAGGTACGGCTCTCCAACCACGTGTGGAAGCATAAGTTGCACCACTTTTGTTATCGCTGTGGAATCGCTTACAGAAATAAACCAGACATTACAAATCATTTGTTTTGGAAACATGGTACAGAAAGTGTTCTTTGCAAGAGATGCCTACAAAAGAAATGGCCACACGTGTACCACTTTTGCGCACCTCCAGCTGTATTTGTATGCGACGAATGCAGTTTACAATTCACAAGAGCAGTTAGTCTAAAAGTGCATAAAAGATTTCATGCTAATGAGTTTCCTCACACATGTGGAGAATTTGAGTGCACAGAAAAATTTGTTTCAAAGAAATTGCTAGCTAAACATCTTGATGATCATAGAAAAAAGCTGATGATGGAAGATCTGGGAGAAGGCAAGCCCCCAATAATTGATATTACAACAGAGCCGCCAAAAGAACCCATTCCTATAATTGATTTAGTTGATGAGAAACCTATAGTGGAAGCTGGTTCTTCCGAGATAAAAGCTGAGGCTGGAACTGAGCAATTATCTAAAAAAGCTAAGAAAAAGAAACTAAAAGACAAAGATGCTTTACTTTTAGATGTAAATCTACCAGAGTTGAATTTATCAGAAAGTGACAGTAGCGATGAATCAGATAGCTGTGAACCTTCGGCAACTAAAGAAGATAAAACTGACGAAAAGCCCTGTGAAATTGATGAAAAGCCAACAATTCCAGAAGAAATTGCTGGAACTAAGCCTGATAATAACCCAGAAACTGATACGAAACCTGAAATTGAAATTAAACCCGAAACCACAACAGATCCCGAAGATGAAAAATCGGAACCTCTTTCAAAGACAAAAGAAAAACCTGATATCCCAGAAGAAGAAAAAACAAGTGAGCAGAAAGCTTTGGAGATATGGGATAATTTTAAGAAATATCAAGAGAATCAAGAGAAAGTGGAGAAAATCGAGAGAACAGAAAAGCCGAAGGAGAAAACACCCCCATTGGTTCCGATAAGAAAACACGTGTGCGAGTCTGATCACGATTATTGCTTGATACCAACAGATTACAATGGTGATGATGATCCATACAATTTAGACAAGAAGAAAAGCAAAAAGACTCCTAAAAAGAAACATGGCGGAGGAGGTGGATTGTCTTCGTCTAGTAGCAGCAGCAGCGATAGTGACTCGAGCTGCTCTTGTGGGTCCAACTGCAGTTGTTCCTCTAGCAGTGGATCTTCTTCATCGAGCTCTTCTGACTCTGATACTTCTGACGAATCAGGCAGTGACAAGAAAAAGAACAAGCAATTGAAAAAGAAGATAACTAATAGACGAGTTAGCAATGGATCTAATGTGGATGTTATGGGAGCAGCAGAAACGCCCATTTTAATACCTGAAAAATTAGAACCTCCGATCGCCGAATCAGATTTGGAAACAGAAGAAAGTGAAACAGACGAGGAGTTTTACGATGAGAATCCTCAGAAAATTGCAAATAAATTATTTGAGGAAAAGCGAAATCAGATAATGCTTCTGGCATCTGCAGCACCGTCTGAAGGTGGGTCTGTGTCAGGCGAAGCCAGCCGGCCTGCTACACCACCGCCTGTAAAGGAAGAAAAACAAGAAGCAGTGATAAAGGAAAAAACATCTAGTTCTAAAAAGAAAAGTAAAAAGAAAAAGAAGTCCAGAAGCTCCAAAAAACATGGCCCTATAAAAATTAACATTCCTAAAGATGTAATTACTAACTCCGAAGTAGATTCGCCTTTTACTCAATATGTACCTAACAAAATAACGATATCCTTGCAGTCCAATACAGTTCATATGCCGGAAAATTCAGTACCCGCTCAAATGCCAGTGAACTCTACGAACCCAAATATAAACACTCCCAATACAGAAAACAAGCGAGCTTCAAAGAGAAGACGAGTTCCAAACAAATTTTATGGGTACTCTAGTGACGAGGAAGGCGCACAGTCGACAGCCGTAGCCGCTTTGAAGCCTCAGCAGCCACCAAAACTGGAATGGAGAAAGGAGGACTTGCCATCGCCCGTCACGCATAAAGCAAAGAAGGAAATTCCGTCAACGGTGGTCCCAAATAGATATAGCTACTCAGATTCCATAAGATTGACTGCTCCGGTCCCAGATCCCGAGCCACCGCGAATATTAATGAACACCGAATCTATGGAATCCAGTGACTCTGATTCCAGTGATGGAGGCGGACTGGAGATTTATCAGCCCTCGCAGCAGGCCCCCGCCCCGATCCCGCCGCCTAGCTACATCACGTCGGGCACGTCCAGCCTGCCCTACCCCTTCGTGCGGCCGGCCGTGCGGCAGGCACGCGAGGGCGAGAGCGTGTACTGCTACTGCCGCTGCCCCTACGACGAGGTCTCCGAGATGATCGCGTGCGACGCCGAGGGCTGCCCCATCGAATGGTTCCACTTCGAGTGCGTCGGTATCATGGTACCGCCTAAAGGCAAATGGTACTGTCCCGAATGTAGGAAAAATCAAAGTTTCTCAGGTTACAGATAAGTCTTCAAAATAATTACTTGTATATATCCAAACTGTATTTTTATTTGTATATAACTTATTGATTATTGTAGAAAATTAGCTTTACCTTGTATATCTCTGTAGGTAGTTCGTGTAAGTTTTAGGTTAGTAGGTCCAAAGGAATGTATCATTGTTGAAAAGTACATGTTACATGCTTGATTATCGGCTGTGCGGCCACTCTGTAACCTGGCAAATTGTTAAAAAATATTGATTGACATTAACCTATACAGCTAAACGGAAATATAAATCCGATTTTTGATACCAACATGATCGTTTTATTTCTTGTAGCTCCGTTCTGGGTCATCTGGACCAGGCCTTATTGGATTTGATTCCCTGTTTCAAACTTTTTGAACAACTTTTTTACTTGACGTACCATAGTCGATGTCTCTTTTAAATACACGTCTTTTCATAACTGTGTAAAGGTGTCAGTTTCTCAAAATAACCATTGAAACGGGACTATTTATTATTTTTACATGTCGAAAAAACAACATTTAGTGCCGCCTAAAAAACCTCGTAAGTACGTTTATCGTGTATCGATAAAAAGTATAGTTTTTTTTAGTAAGTAATACAGACCTACAAAAATTTTGTCGCTGATAAAATTTACGAGGAATCCGAGTAAGAGGGCAGTGCGGCTGATGGCGAACACTGACTTGGGCGTCTACTGTATCAACAGGGCTGAATGTAACAAGTTTGGTGAGTTGCCTTCTTTTCAGTTTTGATACGGGGGGGGGGGGCTGTTTCCAAACGGTCTTCCTTCTAATATCCAACTTCTGTGCTCCTGCCTACTGCATAGTTAGATCATTAGATGTTATACTTTTCATTACACATTACAATAGTACAATAATAAAGATGCGGTGGTTATACCGTGGCCACTGGGCAGTGTTATTTCTCAAAGCGATTTCTTCCACACAACCTAGTGTTTAGATAAGTAGATAGCGCTTGTGTTAACAAATCACAAAAATAATAATTGTATAGTAATAATAATAATATTCGGGACAAATCACACACGGTCATCTGCCCCAAACTAGGATTCCCTGTAGTATGGGAACCAGAGACTGATATACATACATATATGTATACATTTAAATACATACATATATAGATATAATACACTCGGACACAGAGCAAACAAATCTGCTCATCACAGAAATGTTTGCCCTGGGTGGGGATCGAACCCACGACTCTCGGATCAGTAGTCAGGATCGCTAACCACTGAGCCACCGAGTCAGTCTTTATTAAACGTTAACTGCCTAGAACACCAATGTCACTGAACATTTTATAGACAGGCAGGTAGCGAGATGTTGCTTGTGAATCTCTCATGTAACTTAATTAAAAACTACTTTAACATAGGCAAAACCTATACTTCACTCCAATCAAAAAAAAGCAAAAGGTAAACAAAGATAGTATGCAGATGACATTGACATGTGTCAGTTCCATAGTAAGTTTGTTTACGTTTTGCTTTTTTTTGATTGGAATGAACCATACGTAATATGTATGGTATGCCCTACGCAGTCAGTGGGTGGTGCTGGTGAACGGCGTATCGCTCGGCCGGAACTGCGCGCGAGATGATAGGTGCTTGATTAGTCACTAGCTTTTATCACCAGTTGCAATTTGAGTACGCATACTCGGTCAATATATAGGGTGACTATATCCCCGACAAGCGACAAATGGTAGAACTACTCACAAATAATCTATAGCCTATCGGCGGAGACTTATTAATAGCATTGCGTACCGTCTCTATTCAAACGTATCACTACTAATGTAAACATTTAGATTCAAGTCTTCCTAAAATTAATAAAATAAAATAGTATATAGGTAAATAGTAATAGTATATAGTCTGGCAAGATTTCGCCGCTCGTCCGTCATTGAGGAGTGCGATAGTACATAATATTATTATTTTGATGATGCCAGAGTGATTCGCAAAGGAATAGTGGATGAACGTGCAAACTACTTTTATTTTCCATCAGATTCACATTTTTTGACAAAAACAATATCCTATGTTGTTCATAGCCCCAAAACCTCCTCGCTGGCGTAGTAGTTAGTCCACTCGTTTTACAGGAGGTCGCGTGTTCGATTCCTGAGGCGGGGCCAACTGTGTAGGTCTCGGTTTGGTTAGTGGTAGGGGATTTTCTGAGCCCATCTAGCCCACTACCACAGTAATAAAACAATATCCAGGACAAATCACATACGGTCATCTGGCCCCAAACTAGGATTTTCCCTGTATTATGGGAATTAGAGACATAATCATCTAATACGTTACGAAATGGACATAACCAGTACTCCATTGCGTTGGGGTTTCTTGATAAGCCCGTTTCCATCTGCGGCCTCATCATCACTTATGACCAGGCACCAAGGGCTAACCAATTGTGGATGAAACAATCCAAAATAAGTAATATCTCCTCAGGAGGAGTACATTCGGAGAATGTGCCCATCGGCGCTTTACGCGGCCAACACTCGGGCGCAGCCACAGAGCGCATTCCGGTGATTGCGGACGGTAAGTCAGTAAAGTAAACCAATAATTAAGTAATATCTTTTTATTAATCACTCTTGGTTACAGACTTAGAACTAAGGTCTTAAAAACTTTGCGCGATATCAGTAATTATGTCCGTACTTTATACTTATTTGATCCTCAGTTTATCAGTCAGTCATATATTACTTTATTTATAACTACTATAAGCATAACATTGAAAAGAAACTCAAACTTTTGTACCTACACATTTAAAAACTGAGACGTTTCCTTTGATTGAAAATTTAGGACCGTGCTTTAAAGCCGTCCATTAATCACGTGATGTTTTTCAGCAACTTTTTAGACCTCCCCCTGGTGATACGTGGTGAGGTTTTAGACAACCCCCCTTCCCCTACCCAAAATCACGTGTATTTTTTTGGTACAAAATAATTATCTTTAAATACAGGTATAATGTAATTTAATTGTGGAAAATTAAGCACCGTGATAAAAATTTCCAGACAGACGTTAAGGTTGCAGGTTGTTTCGGACTGCTTGAAGCCGTTTCAAACCTTAGGAAGAGTTAAAAACAACATAACAACAACAGTCCGACGTTTGGAAATTATCAAAATCGTGCGTTCAACAAAAAAATAAAGACACGTGATATCTCCCTCCTTGTGATATTTCGTGATATTTTCTGAACCCCCTGCCCCCTTTTGAGCCTCCCGTGATTAATGGATGACCCCTTAGACTTTACAGCAGTAACAACGATGCACGGTCACAGATTAGGTACACTAGCACACTGCACAAAGAAGCAGGTAACGTCTCAGTAAAAACTTTAGGTATAACAATGATACATGTAATCAGTATAAGTAAGCAGTATAAGTAAATATAAAATTAAAAATATCGTATAAAACGCTAGATAGACCTTTACCAAGGCAATTCAGTTCCATCATACTGCAAGAACTTCCCAGAGTCTGCTTCCCCCAGCTTTACCACAGTCTCAATGATGCCAGATACACTGGTCTCGACGTCAAGAGGCGCGTTCTTGCCCCCCATGTCGGTCTTCACCCAACCGGGGTGCATGCAGGCGACGACTATGTTGTCCTTCTTCAAGTCTACGCTCATTGACTTGGTGGCTGCGTTTAAGGCTGCCTGGAGGGAGATAGGAAACTTGATTATAATTGTAAGAATAAACATTTGTGACTGCCGAGTCAAGTTAATGCAGTACGGTAATAAAACAAGCTGTCAGATTTCCAATTGCACCAACAGTTTTTCAAGGGTTAAAAAGTGTAGAACACCTCAGAAGTTAACCTTACAAAACCACGGGCAGTGCACGGGTAGAAGTGTTTCCTGAATATTCGGCTCGAAGGACCAGAGAAAATATTTTTTGAAAAGGATAACTTGCAGGTATGTATTATGATACCTCAAAGCAATTTAAGACAGCCCGAAGTAACAGCTAATCTGAATTCGCTTGGATTTGACTTTTTCGGCTTTTTACAGTCTCCTGCCAAGTCCTGATTCAAGTTTGAAGACACTAAACAATTCGACGTGAATCAGAAGATCTTCTACGTGGATGAGAAGACCTTCCCGAGGTATGGGTACCTATAGAGACCCGTGCCCCTGCAGTGGTGACAATATAGGTTGTTAAGAACAGAAGATGTGACCTTGGAGCAGCGGTAGGGATAGAAGCCGCCCTGGTCGTTCTGCGCGATGGAGCCCAGCACCGAGCTCATGTTGAGCACTAGCGCACGGGAGGCGCCGGCGGGGGCGGCGCTGTTGGCGTCCGCCGCTTGCTTCAGCAGGGGCAGCAGGGCCTGACAATGAAATATACGTACATTGGTGGACTAAAAAATCGACTCTCTCTCTGTTGCCAGACTTTTTAAAAAATAACCCTGCCTGCAAAACTATTAAATAAAAAAAACTAGAAAACCACCAAACTAAAATCATAAAGAGTAAACATGCAGTTTTTGAACTTTTGGTTTAGGTGTTTTTTTGCTAGATTGAGTTATTTTTGCAAAAGTCGTGCAACAAACCTTGAGTCGATTTTTTGTCCATGAGTATATTTTATTGTATTATTAATACTGCCCCCATAAGACAGAAGGCCGCAAAGTATGGGGCCGTCCATTAATCACGTGATGTTTTTTAGCAATTTTTTAGACCCCCTCCCTCCCCATTGGTGATACTTGTTGAGGTTTAAAGGCTTTGCCACACCAAAAGCAGGTCAGTAGCAGCGCAGTTTAAATGCGGGGCCGCGCATGTTGTAATACAAGAAATTATATGAAGTACGTCACACCTAATTTAAACGCGGGCCCGCGCTCAAACTGCGCTGCGCCGCGCCGCTCTGCAACTGCCGGACGACAAACCGGGCAGCTCGAGCGCGGGTCAGAAGCAGCGCAGGCGCGGCGCGGCGCAGTTTGAACGCGGGCCCGCGCTGCTGTATAACTATGGCAACCATGTTAGCATGCCACACCGGGGGCGGGGCGGTCGCAGTGCAGCGCAGCGCGGCGACGCGGTTACACAGCAGTTGTATTTTTTTACAACCGTTTGATGGATTTAAACGAAAAAATATCGAATTAATGCGTGGGAACAAAAATATATACGATTTTCGAGACAAATATTATAGAAATGTAACATTCAAGTAAAATTCTCTTTT
Source organism: Coleophora deauratella (assembly GCA_958295455.1). Lineage (NCBI taxonomy): Eukaryota > Metazoa > Arthropoda > Insecta > Lepidoptera > Coleophoridae > Coleophora > Coleophora deauratella. The sequence continues at coordinate 1,950,914 of OY282391.1, read as the reverse complement.
TTGACTTAGAGCCAAAAGCAGCAAGAATCCGTTCGACATCTTGCAGCCAACTAACCTCCACCCGTCAACGTCACACTGAACGCGGTTTTAACGCGGGCCCGCGTTAAAACCGCGTTGGAACTGCCGTCTGCATTCAGTGTGCCGTCTCCCGCGCTGCTACTGACCTGCTCCGCGTCTGACCTGCCTTTGGTGTGGCAAAGCCTTTAGACTACCCCCCACCCCCTACCCAAAATTACGTGTATTTTTTGGTACAAAATGTTATCTTTATATACGAGTATAATGTAATTTATTTCTGGAAAATCAAGCACCGTGATAAAAATTTCCAGATATTAAGGTTGCAGGTTGTTTCTGACCTTGGGAAAGAGTTAAAAACAACATAAGAGTTAAAAACAACATAACAACAACAGTCCGACGTTTGGAAATTACTCTTGAAATCGCGCGTTCAACGAAAAAATCAATACACATGATATCTCAGTACACCCCCCCCGCCCCTTGTGATATTTCATGATTTTTTCTGAACCCCCTCCCCCCATTTTGAGCCTCACGTGATTAATGGACGACCCCTATACGGACCCTCCATATAGGTACTTTGCGGTCTTCTTTGTTATGAGGGCAGAATACTGGTTATCCACCTGCGAGAGGAGATCATAGCAAAACGATTATAAGTTGTCTAAAGATTGAGGGGTGTGAAGGCAGCACGGAAGGGTAACACGTTCAGTACTTTTAAGAGGCCCTGTGCACATTCTTTTTGTAAGCCCTACGCTCACCAAAATCGTAAGCATATACATGCTTATAGAAGTATACGGTCGTTCGAGGCAAGGTCGTATGTATTCTTAAAATGTATGGTCGTAGGTATTGTGTTTTGTATTGAGCGGACCTTCTGTGTCTATGTATTTTGTGCCTTTGCCTATGACTCAGATGCATGTAGCTATCAGCTGACCAAGTATGGAACGTTTGTTCGCGATTTGACCAAATATTTCTATGAGGAAAGTTATTCAGTTTCGAATAAAAAGCATCTTGAAACATTTTTAGTACTTATTAACAATTTTTATAAAATTCATCAGTTTCTGAGTGGAACCCACGCTTCAGATTGTTTCAAAATTAAAAAAATTATTCAACAAGAATTTGCATTGTAATATAGATGTCAAACTGTACATTACCATTATTAAATAAAAATCTCAGCTGGAAGTATGTTTTCTCTGTTTTATTTACCTATTTATTAACTTGCTCGCGCTCGCGTTATGGCCCTGTCAACAAGGAGTTTATTTGTATGGAGACCCTATCTTTAATTCCTCTTTCAACATCCTCAATGACATGACTGGACTAGTGATTGCGCTCCTTTATACGTCTGTGTTATTGCGTCTCTAGATATATTAAAACTCTTTGTATTCGCTTCGCTACACTAAATACTCCTTTGATGAGTATTACCTTGGTGAACATGATGGGCGCGACCGCGTTGACGGTGAGGTTGGCCAGCAGCTGATCGGCCTTCACCAGGTTGATTTTGGTGAACTTGGTGGCCACGCCGGCGTTGTTGATGAGCACGTTGAGGCCCCGCTCGCCCACCGCCTGGGTCACCTGCTGGGCTATCTGACCGTAGCTATCCATGTTTGTTACGTCTGAAACATATACATACACATATTTTAATTATTTATTCACATAAGGTTACATCAGGGTTCCATGATATACATATATCCGTGATATATGTATATCATGAATTCATGATATTTATGCTTGGATATCTATCAATGATTCATATTACTAATACACACATAAAAACTAGTTTTTTCATATTTTGCGAAACGCTGACGATGTTAACTGAAACTTAATGAGCCAGCTGTCAATGACAGCGTTCGTTATGGTGAGATATGATGATGACTCCAATGAATTTTTTCCCTATCTCTGTTGACAAAAAAACTAAATATTCATATTTGTTTATTTTTTATTTTATAAATGATAAATGGTATTTTTATTTAATTTCCATTCCAATTATTTTTTACATATAAATTTACGATGAATTTACAAGTATTAGTCAGATTAATTGATATACAGGGTGTAACAGAAGTGTGTGACATTACTTCAAGGTTGGCTTTTACCCATCAAACTGAACAACTTTTGTTCTACAACTTTGTTGAAATCGCAAAATTTTTTTTGGACTTTTATACAAATCGATCAGCTGGCGAACCAAGTTTGTATGAAAAGTCAAAAAAATTTTTTGCGATTTCAACAAAGTTGTAGAACAAAAGTTGTTCAGTTTGATGGGTAAAAGCCAACCTTGAAGTATTGTCACACGCTTCTGTTACATCCTGTATATCTCGTATATCAAAAATAGATATATATCCGATATATATCACAAATATCGGATATTTTGATATTTATTATAAATATCCAATATTTTGATATTTATTATAAATATCCGATATTTTGATATTTATTATAAATATCCGATATTTTGATATTTATTATAAATATCCGATATTTTGATATTTATTATAAATATCCGATATTTTCGAACCCTGTATAGGTTTAATTTCTAGTTAGTTCTAGCACGTAGCTCGTAGACTAGGTAGCCGTTGTAGTGGCAACCACGCACCGGAAGACGTAGTGTAGGCAGGTCTAGCACTTGGTGGACCGATGACCTGGTGCAGGTCGTGAGAAGCTGCTAAATGCGGGCAATGCAAGACCGGTCGGCGTGGAAATCCTTCGGAAAGGCCTTTGTTCAGCAATGGACGTCTTTTGGTTGATGATGAGGTTCCTAGTCCTAGATGACACCAGCACAGTTTTATGTTTTTCTGATCGCATGAGTAAATGCTTTTTAAAACCAGTGTTCTTAATTTTATGGACGGTTAAAACAGTAATAAAAAGTGTTAAATAAACTATATCTTACCCAAATGCAAAATGTGAACATTTTTATTTTCCTGTGATATTTGCTGTAGTTCCTGGAAATAAAAGTATAAACTTTTAACCAACTTTTAAGTTTAAAAATACCGCGCTTGTGCAGGAGCAATAAACGCCATCTAGCGAGCTCATCGCGAGCTACTCTTGTAGTGATGGTAGTGATGTAGGTAATTATTTCCACTCGATTATGATAAGATTACATGATTACAAAATTATTATTGCTTTTTAGCAATTTTTTTCTTCGAGTGCTGTTTTATTCTTTAACATTATTTGGGTGTTTCAAGAATTTGTGTAAAGTAAAAGAGAAGATTCAAAAACTATCGATTGTATGAGATCATTGCAAAATGAATACGTCATGCCATGCCTGCGTCATGCACTACAATTTTTTTCAAGGGCGGTGACGTCAGCTGACAGCAAGCAATCTTGCTGTCTCTCTTACTCGTCTTAGTTTCATTAGTACAAAAAGCACTTTGCGATTGTTCTGTATCTATTTGATCGTCATATTTTGTGATTTCGTGTCTATTGAAGTCGTGTTGTGTGTGATACCTATATAGTTTTAATTTAGTGAATTATAAAACAAGATAGAAACATGGCTCCAGTAGGCGGTAAGTTGAAAAATCTCTTGTACGTACTTACCTCTGAAGTGTTCCGGCATGTCGCGAATATTTTTTCAGCTTTATTCTGTTTTGTAAGGTATTTCACCATCCCGAGCCCCAGGCCTCGGTTGGCGCCAGTAATTAGGACAGATTTCATCTTGTCTTCACTTCGCGTCCACGTTTTTTGACGTAATCTTGAAAGTTATCTCTCGCTAGTTCGTATACATAGCGTAAACTCGAAGCTTTTGTCTCTGTCCTCCAACCCTATCAATTACGTCAAAAATGACAATCATCGGTAGTTTGGTGAGGGTCAATATTTTCACGAAACCCTTGAGGCAGGCGGATAAATTGCTGGTGATAGCCCGTCGGACGTATTCAAGCAGTAAGTGACCGGCTGGTACAGTTAGTTCGGCTTTGAACAGTGCCCGCCGCCGCTACATAACCTAATCTACATTCGTCAACCTACTTTTTCGTCGTAGTTACGAAGTTTCTCCCCTCACCTGATAGTAACCTTTCCTGTCTAGCCTACATATAATAGATGGGATTACAATGAGAAGTTTTTAAATTGTCACCTTCATTAGTTAACTGCTTAGTTACTTCGTTTATTTATGATGAAATTATGTTAGAGATGAACATACTGGTCTTTGGGCTGCTGAGATAATTATATCAAGGGGTTTCGTTTCCATCCTGTGTGCTTCTATAACATACCCATTAGAATCTGTTCAATAAGATTTTCAACAAATTTATAAATATATTGTTATCTGCATCAGGGTGGAACTGTTGTAAGCGTAGCATCAAGTCAGTTGCCCCCATGGACATAGTCATCGTAGGTAATGTAACTGTTGAAATTTGGGGAATTGTCCTGTTGTACTGTCCTTGTTGTGTATGACATTATTAATATACTTATATCACACACACTGACGTTGCACACACCTTGTAGATGGATCATTTGACTATGACCTGGCGGTCATCGGTGGTGGCTCAGGAGGCTTGGCCTGTGCGAAGGAGGCTGTGAACAATGGGGCCCGTGTGGCCGTGCTAGACTATGTCACACCCTCACCTCAGGGCACCAAGTGGGGTTTGGGCGGCACCTGTGTCAACGTCGGATGTATACCCAAGAAGTTAATGCATCAAGCTGCATTACTCGGGGAGAGTATTCATGTAAGTTTTATTTCTTCTTAAAATTCTTTAGTCCTACAGAAGATGCTCACAAGTACATAAATATAAATTCATCCTTTGATTTGATTAGTATTTATATTATTGTTAAAACTTGTGAGCATTTTCTTAAAGTTATTTAACAGCTTCACATAATATGCAATTGTTTAATTTACCTTTTTCTTCTTTTATTTAACTTTTTTGTTCTATGTTGTTTACCTGTGTAATTTTGTCTGTAGGGCATGGTAAGTGGCGGTGCTCCCCGGCCTCTCCCGCTCCCTCACTCCTCACCCTAACGCTTACGCTTGGATTATTCTTGGTTGCCTCTGGTTAGTCATTTAAATCAGCAATGCAAACGTCTATTGCAATGAATTATGGAAAAGAACTGAAACAAGTATGGAGATGTGAATGAAATCTCTACTTTTTATTTTAAATACACTAATTTAGTTTGCAATATGATGGAGTGAACAGTCCATCATTGATTTCTAAGAATGTCTAAAAAATCTTCAACAGATTCACAATATTGACGTGGGGGTGTTGCCAAAGAAATTGACACTTGGATTGCTGACTTTGATATTTTAAGAGACCATAATGCCTTTTAGATAAATAACGTTCTGGAAAAGTTAATTATTATTTAGCAATCCCAGTCAATATTTAGTTAATTATATCCAGACATTATGGCCTTTTTAAAAAAAAATATGAATTTTTTATATTTCCATTGTAAGTATAATGTGTACGTAACTATATTTGAAATAAATATTATTTTTATTGCAAAATACTATAAATATTAGTAAAAAATGGCAGTAACTAATTAAAATACTATCTGACTATGGTTTCAAATTGGAAGTGGTCCAGATATGTATGGTTAGTAAATAAAGGAGATGACATTCAAAACACAGAACACCACAATGACTGTTTTGCACAATGCAGTGGTAAATATTTGTATTTTCTCATGACATACGTAATAAGTGTGAATATGGTTTATCTCTTATTCTCTGCCTTGAAACCATTGTTTTGTCAGTAACAGCATAAAAAATGAGATAGTTATGTATAAAAGCGATAGGTATGTAGGAACTATACAGAGTGTTAAACAATTCAGGATAAGAAGTTTTATTTTCAATGTTTGCCATGTTGCTGTTTTACCTGCATTCTAAGATGGTCACGTTCTTATTCAGTTACTTTGTAGTAAAGCGATCAAGTTTAAGTGGGAAGGAATATTAGGATTAGAATGGTCTTAGAACACAGGAAATAATATATCACAAACATTTAAATAAAAGAAAACGTTGACCTCTTCTACAGATCATGTTTTCACTTAGTATAAGAATGGTTGTTGTTTCGTATAGTATTTTTTGTATTCTAAATTCACCTAGCCTTGCTCTAGATGAAGTTTTAATCACCACTAATAATAATGACACCTAGATCTAGACTTTGGAAATAAATTATACAAAAGTTTTTAGTATTATCAGGAGTTAAAATACCTCGTTTTTAACTGTTTTTCCCAAAGTGTGCACCCTATTTATGAATTTTACTTTCACATTAATAATAGTTTAATTAAAGCAGTTGGTCTCCCATGACGTTCATTAAAGCTTTTTGAATTCATTAGCCTGTGAGCAGGGTAATGAAATCACGATTCGGTATGGCAGTGTAAAAATATACATACATACATACATACCTATTAGCAATTCTGGTTGTAATCAACTATAATTTTAAACACACTTTTATTTTTTATGTAGAGGGAGATAGACGTATAGGGCTTTAAGAGGTGATACTCCAGTTTCTATCGCAAGCGCTTAAGTTGGTAATAGGTTACCTGTCAGGTAAAAAAAAATAGTGTTTTGTAAGTTTCGTCCTCGGGTTGCGTCGTGGGCGTGGATAGGCAGACTGTGGGAAGACTATGTTATGAAGATTCCGTACGATATAATATAACACATCAATTTTATTATATCGAGGGTTCACGGGCGACTTGTATTAAGCGTCATTTTTGGAAACACAGGTAACCTCTACATTAAAAATTTTTTTCTTACAAAATACCTCATAAAAAATAACTTCTGAATAATATTTAAAATATTAAGAATATCGAGAATCTATATAATACTAAGAAGTTAAGTTTTAATGATTATTTTTCAAAGAAATATTTTTTTAAATCAGTCTCCTGAACATTTCTAAAAATGTCGCTTAATACAAGTCGCCCGTGAACCCTCGATATATCTTGAAGATAATTTTGCATGGCTCGGACTTCGATGTGCCGCGGGCTGAGAGGTGGTTGCCAAGGTCGGTTTTTTAAGGTCGCCGCGCCGTTATTTTAATGAAACAATTATAGCTAGGTAGTTAGTCTTTTCCAACATAGATAATTATGTAAATCTATTTTTGATATAATACATAGGTACACTTAATGTGTATATGAACTTGTTTGTATCTATTATTGATTACATACTTGTGCTGATTGTGTTAGCTAGCTACTCGTATGTACTATACTATATTACACTACACTACACTATACTATTAGGGTTGCCAGATTGTATCCTGAAGAAGGTCCAACTTTTCAATATTCGTCCTCCTGACCTTTTTTAACACTTCACTGGATACCAAAATACCAGTGGCGTAGCGTGGGTTTTCGCCGCCCGGGGCCGATCGAAAATTTGCCGCCCCTTTCTATTTTGATCATTAGTAAAAAAAGTCAATATACTATAATGCATGCTACGATTACTGGCCAAGAGTGAATCGGTGGGACTACGAGTAATCGGTCAATTACTCGTCGACCCACCAGTGGGACAATGCGGTAGGACCACGTTTTGGGAGCGAAATAAAACAGCCAAATTCTGTAAACAATTAAAAATTATGTACTTTTCGTGTTTTTTTTTCAAGCAAAATCTTTTATATAATCGATGTTATATCACGATCGATTGCTAATTGCTAATATAGCTAAATTCGAAATCCGTAATACTAATTGAACCCCGCTGGACATCGAACTTGCAACCTCCTGATGTGAAGCGAGCGCATTATATTCTTCCGTGGGCGAGTGCTTACGAACATAAATTATATTTATAAAAAGCGCGAGCGAAGCGAGCGCGAAATTTTTTAAGATATCTAAGAATGTTTATGTTAAACCAACAAAAACCCTTTTACTTGGAGCGCTCAGCGCCGTTTCAGTTAGGGTAGGTACCCCAACTAACAGGGTGCTTGGACTGCTTGGCGCCCCCATGAGCTCGACGCCCTGTGTCTGTGCACGGGTGACACGACCCAAAGACCGGCCCTATTTAAAATGTAACTGTGCGCCGCTGCTGTACGGGTTTCATTCTTCATACGATAACATTTGTTTTCATGACGTTTTATTTGGGTCATGTAACTTTGAATATTGCCGCCCCCCTGGACATGCCTCGACCTTAGGTAATTTTTAATTACCTTCAGTTTAGAGATGCTTCTCTCACACTTGGCACTGCTAATGGCAGCTGTTAAAAATATTCTTAACATTATGATAATATTTGGTAAACACTCTTCAAGTTTATAATAATTATATTTTAGTAAGCCCAGTGAGCCAGACTTAATTATGTATCCCTTTTTTAAAGTCTGGGTCTGTTGCAGCTACAGAAGTGCGAAGAGGTACATGCTCAAGTTTGAACTCTTCACTATTAGTAATATCTTGAGGAGCGTGATCTAAATCCAGTTCATCGACGCCTAATAACACCTAATAACACTAGGTAAAAAAAATGTGGCGCTCGCCGCCCCTATTCATGTGCCGCTTGCCGCCCCTATCCATGTGCCGCCCGGGGCCATGGCCCCCCCGGCCCCCCCCCACGCTACGCCACTGCAAAATACATTGTGTCATTCAGTTTCATTCAATGTCTAAACCACTGTATGTCCTTTTGATTTTAAAAATGCTTCCGTAAACATCGCCTTAAGCTGTAAGCCGAAAGCGTTCCGGGAGCGGTATTTTTGTAATGTTCGGATTACCGGCGCCCGCCCGGTTTTGGTGTGAAAGGTTTCATAGTAATCCGAACATTACAAAAAATACCGCTCCTTATTCAGACTGCTCTTTATTTAAACTTGATTACACGCATGACTGCGAAAAGCACAAGAGCGAAAAATGATACAGCGAAAACGTTACTGCGACTACTGCTTATTCAGAATATAACCAAACCAAGCATAAATAATAGTTTTTATTCAATATAAATCTTTATTTAGTAGTATTTTCTATCAGTTTAAAATACCTTAAATCAAAATACCTAAGATATTATTTTTTTATTTGCTCCCTGCATCAGTGAATTCTTTTCTTCTATCTATAAGATTAAGTAAGAATAATGTTAGAACTTAGAAGTAAGGTAGCTCTTACAACTACCTACAAAAATAAAGATATCTATATTTTGTTGGTTAGAAATATATGTATTTCAGTAAATAAAACAGTAAAGAAAGTATACTTTAGTTCTAAAGTAATTCGTATGTGTTTTTAGTGTCGTAAGCTATCCTCGCCGGCGCGGGCGCGGCCCTTAGCTAGTCGCTAATCTAGTTAGTCTTTTATATGACTAAGGACCTAAATGGGGCATAATGTCTCGCACAACACGTATCTATTCCTTTTTTTTAGGATTAGACGAAAGTTAAACAAACGAGTTGGGTTGCAGACTTTTTGGCACTTTGCTTCTTTCTTCGTCTTATTTCATTGTCTCTTTTATTTTTCATATCCGACGAGGAGAAAAAGAGTAGTGCTATTTGATGGCCACATGACAGGCCACAGGCTACTTTTAATCCCCATAAAAATTAAACTGAGGATTCATCTCATCTTTCTCAGCAACTTTCTCCAAAAACGTAATTCTCAAAAAAATAAATGACAACTATACAAAGTTACCCAACAAAGTGCTAAAAGTTCGCAACCACAGCTCGTCTGTTTACCTTTTGTCCTTTTCTTCATATAAAATAGAATATATGGCGGAAAATAGATGGCGCTGCTTTAACATTTTATTTCTCTCTGGACCCAATTCTGAAGTCCACGTAGACGAAGTCGCGGGCGGAAGCTAGTTCCATATAAATGTCGCGTTATTACATACTACATAAAAATATGATGTTTGTACACGCGTATATGTGTTACGCAATACATATAGTGGATTCACAACATATTTGTAACACATAAGCGGAATACAATACAAGGAAAAATCGATGAGACCCAATTATCGTATGTACCACAAGTCGCTAACGATGACGTCACAGCGAAAATCGCCAGTCATGGATAGTGTTGTGTGTTCGGTTACAATGTTATTGTATTTTTTTTTAAATGTTGTTTATGCATCTTATACATGATTGCAACTAAAGTAGGTGCAAGAACTGTTGACTGGGGATGTACCCATGAAACTGAACAACTTTTTCTCTGTTGCTGAAATGTTTTTTTTTCGTTTCATACAAACTTAGCTCGCAAGCTGATTCGAGTTCCGTGACAAATCCAGTTCTTTTTTTCCATTTCAGCCAAGTTATAGAACAATAGTTATTCAGTTCTTGATTAGAAACATCAGTTAAGGTTTTCAGGTGTTTACCAGTTACCTTTAATTATGCTTAAAATATATATTCGATGGATATGTAAGATACTATAATAGCTGGACAGTACAGATAATAGCTATTCAAAATTAATTTATTTCATGCAAACCAGAGAGTGGCCTACGAAGCCTAGTACCTGGTGTGATGTACGTTGGAAACAATTATCAATTTATCAGCAAGATCCTGAATTGTCGTAGCACTTTTAATTAATCAATGTGATTGCACATTTTATCGACTTCCGATAATTTATCACTATCAAGCTACTAATTTACTTCATCATCCCGAAAAAAAACTAAAATATCTTATGTTAAAGTTCCTTTCGCTTCGGAAACACTTCCCGAAACGTTGAGTGTACAAGTTCCGCGCGGTAGGAACTTTGTACTAGGTAGAAAAAAAAGACTATTTAAAAGTATGTGCAAAACATCTACTTAAATAAAAAACCTTTTGATTTGATTTGAGTATAATACTTAATCTTGTACACTTTTATATCGATGTTTCTAACAAATGTACTCTAACAAAGGGATTTGTTATCAAGAGTAATCCAAGTCTATATAACAAAGGTACATTCGTATGTAAATATAGGGTGACTTTAAATTAGTTCTTGATACGAAAGGCTATGAATGTGCTCATGATAACAAACAACTTTCCCTAAGAAACCCATAGTCAAATCGCAAAAAACAAAATTTGACTCTCCATACAAATCAATGAACTGACCGGCCAAATTAGTATGAAGAGTCCAAAATTTTTTTTGCGATTTGACTATGGGTTCCTTAGGGAAAGTTGTTCGTTATTTTTATTTTATTTTATTTACACAGATGCATGTATACAGCATTACAGAAACACCAAGACACTGTATAATATAAGCAGGGTTTTTAGACTTAGACAACATTAGATATTAGGTAACAGTATTTTAAAATAACTTTTAAATTAAAACAATTGACAATATCTACAACAATCAATAAATATAAATACGTAGCTACATAGGACATGTCGACGGTCTATCGCCGATACTCTCACAGAACCTCATGCACACATCATTCACTCTTGTCCATCCATCACCAAATACATCAAAATCTGGCATCGTTGTTGTAATCTTATTTAGCAACGTTAGGGCTCGTACTAGAGGTGAATTATCTCTCGCTACGGTTCGTGAGTCCGGGGCCGCGAGCAGGCTGCGCGGGCGACGCGGGGGTTCTTCGTATCGTCGGACTGTCGGGACTGACGACGACATGCACGATATCACGAGCACATGCATAGCCTTTCGTATCAAGAACTAATTTAAAGTCACCCTATATATTGCTGGTTGATAAATAATTGATAGTATTTGTAATGTACGCTGTTAAGATGTTTACCTACCAATGTATGTGAAGCCGTTAAAATAAACTTTATTACTTTTAGTGTGTTGTCTTTTTCAGAACGTAAGAATTGAGCAGATCATGAAATATCTGAGTATTATATCGTCTAGGATCTCCGTTAAATCAGTGGACTCCTGTGTAAGGTTACACCAGACATGCTGGCCTAACCTAGCTATTTTTTTTCTAGCCATGCGGCGATTGATTAGTCATACTCATAACATGATCTGCTTGATTCTACGATCTGCCAATAGTAGGTAAATGTTTATGTATTAAAAACATATATTACATAAAGATGTTGATCAGTTTCATTAGTAGAATTCAAATAGTTTACAGCATCCTGTAGAATGGTATAACAGTTTACATTGTGTTTATAACAGTAAAACAATACTGGCAGTTTTAATGCTACTACATATTTACGATTTACAATGAAATCGGTAATGTACGTATGTGCTGTCTCGTGTCTTGAAAAGTAAAAAAATAGTTTATGCGATAAACAATCGATGAAAGAACTCTATAAACCATTGTACTGTGTCTTCCATCCTTTTCACTCTGTTATGATCGGTCATCTTTCTCATAATCTCGACAAAGTGTACTAATATAAATACGTTAATCTTTCTGTCAACGCCTACGTAATGTAAATAAAAATAAAGTTACATACAAATTAATTCAGGTGTCTTTGAAATGAGGAAGGCTGTTTCTAATTATTTCTACACAATCCCCTTGTATCATCGACGTATATGCTATTGGCATTTTTAGCTCTTTTCACGTATGCCCTGCCAATTTAAAAAAAAACCTAGACGTATTTTTGAATTGGTGAAATAAAGACTGTCGCAATATTTAATTATGCCATTAATTGTTACGATGCGTCCGTAGTATTAGTGTAGTGAGTAGCGCAAAGCGAAGCACGTCTAATATGTGCTTTGAAGCCCGATGTGGAAAAATAAGAAAGTTCCCCATAATATGAATCCTCACCTCATTCTTAGACATATACAATACAGGTCTTTATACAAAATTGGCCAAAGAGCTGATCGATTTGTATGGAGAGTCACACAATGATTTTACAAATTCAGAAAAGTCGTAGAACAATAGTTGCTGAGTATGACGAGTACAAGCCCCACTGAAAGGCTCCTACGCCTATTTTGTTACACCCTGTATACATATACCAGTGGCTTCTTGCAAACGTCTCTGGCGGGGTTCTGTGAACCAAATTGACGAATTGTAACTGTTATACGCATTTTTTTAAATGAGACCTCATTGAAGACTTCATATTTTTCTGATCGGGTACTTCATAACTACTTGCGAAATGTTGACACAAAGTTTCCACCTCATAATCAGTCCCTTGCCATTCCAGGAGGCAGTCTCATACGGGTGGCAGATCCCGTCAGTGGACGCCATCAAGATTAGCTGGCCTGCGCTCACGGAGTCCGTCCAGAACCACATAAAGTCCGTCAACTGGGTCACCAGGGTCGACCTCCGGGATAAGAAGATTGAGTACATTAATGGCTTGGGAGAGTTCAAGGACGCCCACACGATTGTGGCCACATTGAAGAATGGGAGCAAGAAGGAGCTTAAGGCGAGGTAAGAAATAATTGCAATTTTAGTTTCATGTACTTTTAAGGTTTAATAATATTGTTTGGCCCCGTTTGTTTGGATCTGTTTTGCAAGCCACACAAGTATCGGGATCTTTTGATACATTTGTTTACTGGGATGCGTGACGCATAATTTCAATCTAATCAATCAATCCCAAAGCAGTGATATACGATTAGCTTACGCATAATCATCGTCATATTAGCTGAAAGACGACTACTAAAGACCGGTCTTGCGCTACCGACATCTAACGGCTTCCCTGACGCACACTTGCTGAGAAAAATTCAACTTTTTAAACTTTTTCACATCATGATCAGTTCGGCATCATCATCACTTACCATCAGGTGAGATGATGTCAAGGACTTACCAGTTGAGGGTAAAAAATCAGTAATAAAGCTATCCACAAGGTATAGTCGGTGGTTGCCTGGTGTTGCACTCACCATCACCCCTGTTCCCTCCCAGCGTAACACCTACCTTATGGATAGTACTCTTAAATTGTGCCACACGATGAGAGAGAGACAGTAATAAAGCGTCGAACCCCTGCTTCTTCTTAATTTGCAATGAAAACTTTGTAATTGTTCCAGGTATATAGTGATCGCGGTGGGCGGGCGGCCGCACTACCCGGAGATCCCGGGCGCGGTGGAGTACTGCATCAGCAGCGACGACATCTTCAGCCTGGGCCACCCGCCTGGCAAGACGCTGGTCGTGGGCGCTGGATGTATCCTTTTACAGTAGCCATCATCATCATCTGATATTGATCTTACGTAAGATGGAAAGGGGGAGGTTCATCCAAGTCTTATTTATTCTTACTTATGGGGAGGGGCGTCAGAAAGTGGTTAAATTGTCTTACGTAATAAATGAACTGCCCGTCATCAGCCAAAAGACGTCCACTGCTGGACTAAGATCCCCCAAGGATTTCGGTCCAAGGACCGTTCTTGCGTTGCTTACAATAGTATTTTTGTTTCCAAATTAATCCCACGATGTGATTTTACTCCTCTTCCAAATTCTATCGTAACAGTGGTATGAGCTTATTTATGCAGTAACACACCCTTGCGAACACAATGACTAATTCCCAAAACGTTTGTTATCATTATGCCTACATTCCACTGTTACCTCTTCCTAAAATAACCTTTTTCCAAAAGGGCCACTTCACAATGTGTCTGCTTTCCGTTAGGTTTTGATGACCCACTCTTCTAGTGGTTGTCATTTCCCAAAATAAACTTTTTCCAAAAAGACCGCTTCCCAAAATGTCTGCTTTCCGTTAGGCATTGATGACCCACCCTTATAGTGATTGTCACTTTCCACCACATGGGTCGTCTTCCTTTTACCATCTTTACAACCATCGCATCGCAAGCATTGCGGTAGGTAAAGAACGAGCGATGCCCACCTAGTCCAAAATCGCACAAGAAATCAACTTTTGTTCAAAGAAACAATTCCTTGACCGCACCTCACAGACATCGGTCTAGAATGCGCGGGTTTCCTGAACTCGCTCGGCTTCCCGGCGACGGTGCTGGTGCGCTCGGTGCCGCTGCGGGGCTTCGACCAGCAGATGGCGCTGATGGTCACCAGCGAGATGGAGCAGCGCGGCGTCAAGTTCGAGCACCGGTGTATCCCGCTGTCCGTGGAGAAGCTGGAAAATGGGAAGTTGAAGGCGCGCTGGCTTAACACTCAGACTCAGGAGCAGTAAGTTAATTTTCATTTTGACTTACATTATCGTCATTAACCAAAAGACGTCCACTGCTGGACAAAGGCCTCCTCCAATGATTCCAACAGCGACTAGTCCAGCGCTGCCAGCATCCAGCGGCTTCCCGCAACCTTCACCAGGTCATCGGTCCACCGACCACGCTACGTCCTCCGGTGCGTAGTCGTCCTACAAACAATAATAAAGCAGTGGCATTAAGACATGGTGGTTTATAAATAAGGGTATGAACCCTGTGTGAATGGTCACATAGATGACTGTAAATTAACTGGGTAACCCAGTCTGGGTTTCAGTCTTCCACAATGTTTGTCACGGGAACGATTCGTCTATTTGACCGTCGCCATCTTTTTCCGAAGACTCACCTGTTATTTGCGAAACAAGTGAGGTAGCTTAATTATCAGTTAATGCTTGTGTTCTATAAACGTCGTTTTCTCTTGCATGGCAGAAAGGAGGATGTATTCGACACGGTGCTGATGGCTACCGGCAGATACGCTCTCACTAAACAACTCAACTTGCCGGCCGCTGGCGTCTCTGTGAGTGTCTTCTCATCTTTGTTTTTGACTCTTTCACTCTTGTGATTGGTACTGGGTGTGAAAGTAGGACAGACAACGCTCATGGTTAAGTAAGAGGATTCAGAAAATAGAAATGGTGAAATAAAAAGGTATAGGACCCGTTAACTGGGGCTACTCATTATACCGAACAAGTTGGTTCTATCGATTAAATTCTAATTATATGTAAAAAATTTGCATCATGTGTACTATCGACCCTGAAAATTGGGTTGCAGTTTAAGTATTTTTTTTTGGGGTTGTCGGTCAAAACAATTCTCCTCTTGTATTTTCTGTGTTTAGGCTCGGGGTTGTTTGGTCAGTGAAAAAGTCCCGAAAAAGTTTATTTTACATTTCTGTTGAACAACCGATAAATTCTACTCATTTGACAATTTTAACATGGAGAATGGAGATATCAAATAAAAAAGAGACACCAAGATTGTTCACATTTATTTGAATACCTAAGGAAATGGAGTATAACAGACTTGTATGGAATAACATCTACCTAAATCTACTCGTATGCTTACATTATTAATCGTGATTTATGCAATAAATAAATATGAAATATACATTTCTCACAGAGCTTATCCGAGAACGGCAAGATAGTGGCGGCAGCCGAACAAACAAACGTGCCCCACATATTCGCGGTGGGCGACGTACTGGAGGGCCGGCCGGAACTAACCCCGGTGGCCATCCACGCCGGCCGTCTGCTGGCGCGCCGGGTCTTCGCCGGCAGCAGCCAGCAGATGGACTACGACAACGTGGCCACTACGGTGTTCACGCCACTGGAGTACGGCTGCGTGGGGCTCAGCGAGGAGAAGGCGATAGAGAGGTGAGAATTGTGGTGAAACTTGTATTGGCTCTCTCAAGGTCAGGTACCTTTAGTATGTAGGTCAGGGATGGGATATTTTTAGTATTTATATTAGGTGTCTTTAGGTCAGGGATAGAGGAAACTTTAGTATTAGGTTACTGTAGGTCAGAGGTGGGGAACCTTTATTGTATTGTGTAAATTGTGTTTGTCTAATAAACTTTTTTTTCTTTCTTTAGTATTAGGTTTCTGTAGGTTAGGGATAGGACACCTTTTCTGTGATTAACAGATTTGTTTACTGTAGCTGGGGTGTATCATATGTATTTAAACGTATACCTTGTTCCAATCAAGAAAAAGCAAAGGTTAACAAACTTACTATGGAACTAACTGACACATGTCAACGTTAGTTGCCTACCAAGTTTGTTTACCTTTTGCTTTTTTTGATTGGAATGAACTATAATCTTGTATGTGTATCAGTCCATGGTTCCCATAATTCAGGGACTCCTAGTTTTCGGTCAGATGCAGTGTGATTTTTATTACATATTTATCATTGTCATACTAGGCCTACTTTAGTAAACATTATTTGAAATTATCAAGATAATGGTTTTCTTTGATAAATATGATATTTATCGGATAATTATCCGTGCTGATTTATAACTTGTTTTTTTATTATTCACAAAAAGGGTAAGCATGTAATTACATGATTGTATTGTTTTGTGATTTTTATTATTCATCATCATCAAAACTCAAACGCAAACCTTCTCGCAACCTTCACCAGGCAGGTGATCGGCCCACCGAGCGAGAAGCCTGCCTACACTCCTTTATTACTATCATCAAGATAACTATGTGTTCTCTCGCTCCCATTAGGTATGGCGAAGACAACATGTATATGTACCACGCGTACTACAAACCCACAGACACAGATAATATAATACTAACGTACAGATACCTCATGTCATACAACGAAATGCGACTGCCGTAACTCGGGCTATTCGTCGGGCTATTTTTTTCACTCACTGAAAAGTATGGTTACTAGCGACATCTAGGGCGCGGGCTATTATTGGAGACGTTCTTGCTTACCTGTGTGTGTACGTTTTAGTAAACTATCAATTCAACAAATGGCGATGGCGATGACAGCGCCGAACAGCCACCACAGCGCAACATCCGGAACTGCTACCTGAAGGCGGTGGCAGCCTCTTATTATTATCATTTAGCTAATTATGTTCCTCGCTCCCACCAGATACGGCGAAGACAACATCGAGGTGTACCACGCGTACTACAAGCCCACGGAGTTCTTCATCCCGCAGCGCAACATCCGCAACTGCTACCTGAAGGCGGTGGCGCGGCGCGAGGGGCCGCAGCCGGTCCTGGGGCTACATTTTGTGGGACCCGTGGCCGGCGAGGTCATTCAGGGGTTCGCGGCGGCTATGAAGTGAGTGTGACGGAGTATTTTCATAGTTCATAGTTTTAAGTGTACCGTCAAAAATGCTTTGGGTTTGCGTAACTGTTAACTCTTGTTGTATTAAGACAGAACGAAATAAAGGATAACACAGTTTCGAACAACATTATAAAATTACAGATTACTACCTATAAATAGCAAGTATTTTTATAGCCTTTAGATACTTCATTTTAAACATTTTGTTCTTGCAAAGTTTTCCAATAACTGCTCATTAATGGGGTTGAGAACTCCACAATTGTTTCTTCGAATTGGGGAAAGGTTTCATGACCCTTAACTTGTTTGCGTCGCAGATGCGGCATCACGATGGAGCAGCTCGTGAACACCGTGGGCATCCACCCCACGGTGGCTGAGGAGTTCACGCGGCTCAACATCACCAAGCGCTCCGGCAAGGACCCCAACCCCGCCTCCTGCTGCAGCTAAGACCGCACCTGACCTCAACTCCGCCTCCTGCTGCAGATAAGACCAGAACCCACTGTCACTCCACCCTCCACCCAACACCCGTTGCCGAGTACCAAGATTATGTTACAACTACAGTTGTTACAAGTCGAAGTCATTTAGTTGTGAACGCCATCATACTCTGATACATGTCGTAGCTAGATCATAGGAATTGGCCAATAGCCAGATCATGAAATAACTGGCTATATCATCAAGAAGCTCTTAGAAACGAAGTCAATGGAGAAATTCATAATTCATTTATTTGCTCTGTACAGGGTAAAATACAAAAATGCAAGATAACAAAGCATAAGGAATCACCTGATACAAACATTACAAAACAATTCATTACAGACAAAAACAAATTTCTAAGGTTACTTTGTAAGTTCTACATTCAAATCAATACATGATTTAAATCATTGTATTACATTCTAAATATTGTTAAATTACTTTCCAAATTATTCAATGATTAATTATTATTTTATAAAGATGTCAAAAGATATATTATTAAGGTTTCCGTCAAGAAGTTCTTTGACATTGTAAAAGTTATGCTCTAACTGAAACTGAGCTAAACTAGAGTTTTTCAGAACTTCTCAACGATATAACCGACCATTTCGTTATTTGATCAATTCTATGACGTGACCACATATTCCTTTGACAGGGGGGAACCTCAAGTTCCCGAGATCGGAATTTGGCTGAAATTCCGATGTTTTTACCGAGTTCTTTTATGTTACTTATTTATTTTTCTGTGATACGATGTTGTGCAATCGTTTTCGTTCATTAACTAATTGGAATTTGACTTCCTTGGTCAGAGTTATGATAGTGTTCAATGCTTCTTGGTTATGATTATGTATGCATTAGAACAACTGCAGGCCAGCGGTCTACCGTGACGTCGGGATTAGCATTTAGTGTCACAAGAGTTCTGGGTTATAATGGGCAGATAAATGAAAACTCTTGGATAACAAATAAAATACTTACAAACTATACTTATTAAATATCATTAAATTATTATAGAATTGTTAAATTGTTTCATTGCGTAGGCACTGTTCAGATGTAGTTGATCTTTGTATTTGTATGTTATAAATTATAAATAAAGTATGTATTGTTGGCTCAAATATGTATGAACAAACAAATTGAATATAAATAATGATTGTACTGAGAGTGTCAACGTCCACTACGTCTTTTATAAGACGTCTTTTATAAGGTTTTGTATTTTTTTTAATTGCAAAAGGTCCAATTCTTGGAATGTCATCGTCCAAATCGCGTAACGCCCCAAATGCACTACTTTTTCCGTGCTCGGATGTCTTGATATTTTCATAAATCCCATCCGTTGTATCGCTCCCTCCATGCTTTATATTCGACCATGTTCAGTGGCTCAGAAAATTTATTTGACTTTTCGCGAATTGAACCTTCTGAAAAAACAATCTTTTAAAACGAAAAACTCAGTAGAATCAGAATTTATGTCAGTTTTGTTAAAAAATAGTATTTATAAAGAAACCCCTAACTTATTCTCAGTATTAAACTAAAAACTAATAGAACGCATAATTTAAATAATTATTTCTTGTTATTCAGCAGCATGTTTTGTATGAATGGTTAATTCATGCATTCCTTAGATGCACTAGTGTTGAAAATCATTTTTTTTACTTAATGATTTTAGTACTTGTGATTTTTACTTTAAATAAAATGATATATTTTTCAAAATTGTATTTTTGTCTTTTTCAATCCTAGTCACATGTTTTTTTTTTAATAGGAAAAATATTAAACTGCGTGAATATTATTTAAAAAAGTCATTTATTTACAAATAATTCATGTACATTGTAACATTACTTATTACTAAAGTCTTACCATGTCTAAGCCCATTCAAATGGAAAATTTAAAGTTGAAATTTAAATTTAAATAAAGCTAAGTAGAAAAAAATACACTTCAAAGTCCAAAGAATCACAAAGAATACTTTTGAATCGATTTCCGAACCGGAAGACGTAACGTAGACAGGCCTCCGACCCGGTGGACCGGTGATCTGGTGATGGAAGGTGTGGGAAGCCACTGGATACGGGCAGCGCAGGACAGGTCTATATGGAAACACTTAAGAGGCCTTTGTCCAGCAGTGGACGTCTCTTGGCTAATGGTGAAAAATTCCGAAAGTTTTAAAATATATAAACTTGTTCATCCGATAACCACGCAACGGCGTTAAATCACTGTAACTGCATGTTAACGCGGAACCTTTAATCGTGGGATGATGTTTACATTTCCCTATATATTAGTCCTTATTGCCTAAATACGTTACGTTACGTTAACAACCCATTACGTCCCCACTGCAGGGGCACGGGTCTCTTCCCACAACTCGGGAAGGATTAGGCCATACTCCACACACGGGGGCCAAGTCCGGATTGGTGGAGGTTGTGGGGCTAGTGGCCAACCCCAGTGTCAGAAGTTTTCAAGCCGCCTATAAGACCTCTGACATGGCTTAACGACTGCTAGCGATAGCCTAAATACACCATAGCCTAAAATTGTCCGTTTTCGAATGCTTTCCTCAAATCAGGGGCCATCGTTGTTGACGTAGCGCTCCATGTCGGGCGACTCCTGGCAGGGGAACCACACCTGCGCGGTGGGCACCGGGTAGTAGGGGTGCACCGCTATCTGCGCGTTGTCGAACCGCCAGAACCGGGGCCCGCGGAAGAAGTACGTGTCTGCAATCGTGTGGGAATGTAATAGAGAAAACCTAATATTTTGAAGTCTTTATGATAATAGATGCTTTAACTGACTGCTGTGTTAGGTTTCGAAGAGTAATGGATAACCAAAAAATCGACAGAAGATGGATATCGAGGATGGAGTAGAGTAGACAAATATTAAACTGCGTGAATATTATTTAAAAAAAAAGACGCAAATATTGACATGTAAGAGGCCTGAAGGAAGGCAAAGAATATCAAAGAATTGAGAATAAGTTGAAGTAATAGATTAGAACTGGGTCATTGCGGTGGGACCACGAGTCGGGAGCGTTTTTAAATGCGAAAGTATGGATGTTTGTTTGTTTGTTCCACTTTCACGCCGAAACTACTGAACGGATTTACATTAAATTTTGTAGGTAGATAGATAAAGCACTCGGTTAACACAAAGGATACTTTTTATCCCGGAAGGGTTCCCGGAGGAATGCTTAAAAACTAAAATTTTACTTTTAGATAACTTTGTACTAAAGACGTTTAAAAAAGTATGTGCAAAACATCAACTTAAATAAAAAACATTTTGTTTTGATGCTGCTGCTTTAACATTTTATTCCTCTCTTGACCCAATTCTGAAGTCAACGCAGACGAAGTCGCGGGCGGAAGCTAGTAAAATATATTTAAGGGATCATGAAACTGAAAATTTTTTGTTTTACAAGTCTTTTGTAATTAAAAAATGCTCGTCTACATAACGTGGAATGTTTGCTAGAGATTTCGTGTAACCAAAACGATTATATTAATTGATAAGCCAAGTTAACAGAGAATGTTGTCCTAAACATCGATGCATCGCTCAACAGTGACTCACCTATGATCAAAATGATTTTTAATTTGGCTCGCTTAAACCCCAAGATATGGCGACGTATGTAGTTATTCTTTGGTCTTTCTATTTGTGTGTTTATGCAATTTATAATATACTTACCCGCCCCGGTAGTAGCAAAGCTAAAGTCTCGAACAGATACTGTAGAATCGCGCGAAACAATTACCTTATCATGTAAAACGAGGAATTTAAAATTGCAACTGACCTCCTTTCCAAACGATAGCGCTGTCGATGGGGTAGGGCAGCTGACGCCACGCGGACATGTCCTTGGGGTAGCCTTTGTCCATAGTGTTGGTCTGTTCGTCGAACCTCCAGAACCTTTGAAACATAGAATACCTATTCATTAGTACCTATATGTATACTTCATTCCAATCAAAAAAAAGCAAAAGGTAAACAAACATAGTATGCAGATGACATTGACATGTGTAAGATCCATAGTAAGTTTGTTTACGTTTTGCTTTTTTTTGATTGGAATGAACCATAAGTGTTTTTTATCATTATTGCATTTGTAAAGAAAAAAAACAGCAAAAATTTACTACAGCATTTGAAAGTCATGTATTTTATTTATTTTTTATGTTACTTTTGAGGAATGTTTCACGGGGATACGATAGTGTCGATTCGGTTTTGACGATTAAACTTACTTGACAGAACTGAACTTAATTTAAGTGTTTTGCCTTTTTCTCTATGTATCAAAAAGACAAGGAAAGGATACTTAAATTAAGCTTAGTCCTGTCAAATAAGTTTAATCGTAAAACAGCGAATCGACATCGATGTGCATCTAAAATTAGAAAAAGTATTTACAATGCATAAATAGACATTTCTGAAAATTTTTGGACCATCATAAAAATGCTCTGCTATGTAATTGATATGTGCTGAAATATTTAAAATTCTTCATAATAGGCGAAGTTGAAGTTTCCTGACGGTTTCTGTTTTTATGTAGTAAAGACCTCGCATAGTCGCACGAACCTTTCATACTCGATGAGGTAGGTCTTGTTATTGTAGTTTGAGAGGAACGCTGTGGTCAACTCTGGCACCCCGCGCGGGATGGCGTAGCGGTTCAGGTTGCCGCGTTTGACTAGGCGGAAGGTCGGGTCGAACTCCCAGTATTTGCGACCTGAAACACGAAGAGAATTGAGCCGGTTAGACTGAAGGTAATGATAGACAAACGGATTTGATCTGTGATAGACTGATAAACTACAACTGAAAGAGACTAAGGCATAGGTGATACAAGGATGCAAGAGTCAAGGTCTATGAGTACACCAAAACTCTATTCATTTGCTGCGACCCAACAACAAGATCTAATCGAAATAAGTTAACAGAGATCGCGCTTGTGGAGATCCCTACATTCTACAAAAATATTTCGTTGGGCTCCAATTTTATGTTAATAAATGAAAGATTCAAAGATGGCATGAGCATCTTAAAATTCCATACTTTAGTCCTTATAAAGGAGACAGCTCCTTTATAAGGATTAAAGTATGGAATGCACCGCATACTTAAACCAGAGACCACGAATCACCTGAAAATATGACGACGTTCCCGTTGAGCCGCTCATAGATGGCTCTGACGATGGTGACGTGCTCCGGCAGCCCCGCGAACACCTGGTGGAAGCGGCGCGGGTATCCTGGCTCTACCTGCTTCTGCTCTCGCAGCACCCACACCCACTAAGACAGATAGATCAGACTGAGTAGACGCCGAGTTTAGGCAAGCGTAAAGTGAGACGTTGCCGGTTAGATGGAGACAGGATTTACCCAGTGTTGAGGATCGAGTTGGAAACTTCAGTGGGTGGACGGGTCGGGAGGGAAAATTACTGGTTTGCTTCCGTGGTACGCCTTAGTCTATTCTATGGAATTCTTTTTTTTACCCTCAATTGGTAAGCCCTTGGCATCATCTCACCTGATAGTAAGCGATGATGATGCCGAAGATGGAAGCGGGCTTGCCAAGATACCCCAACGCCATGGGGGACTGGCTATCTTATCGTCATGCCGGAACACATCAAGGCTGTTAATTTTGATGTTTGGCGGCAAGAATTAGATAAGAATGTGGTGGCTAGCTAGGCGGGCTCAGAAAATGGCCTACCACCAACCAGACCGATTCTCACTGCAGGGGCACACGTCACTCCACACAGGGGGCCAAGTCCGTATTTATGGAGGTTGCGTGCTTAGTGGCTAGGTGTGTACCCTAGTAAAAATACATCTGTCCATGGTCCATCTAGACAGAAGAAATAGGCGGACTACGGACACGCACCGAAAAATTACGGAATTATAACGGAACGGACTTAGGTATATTGAAAAACTTAGAAATGGCCGCAGCGCATACAACGAATGCTGAAACTGAAGTAGGCGTTTCTATAAAATATGTTTTGTTTTACCTGACGGGTAAAGTCTTATGATCCACAATACAATATTTTTCAACCGCAGTCTACTTGAAAGAATAATTTATCTTTGGCAAGATAACAGGGACTACCGAACTGACCTCTTCCTCAAACACGAATATCTTCCCCTGTATGACCTGTATGGTGTCATAGTTGGTGAAGCACAAGTCAGGGATGTCATCCTCGTCTTCGTCGCTGTCCGCTTTTGTGAAGCGCGGTGCCGCCAGGCTCTCGGTTTCCGTCTCTACCGGCTGCGCCGCGAATTGGTCCGTATCTGCAGGGAGATACACTAGCTTTGATATAAAGGTTGCAAGATGACCTCTCCCAACAACTTGAACTTTCCCCACGAAATCTGTAGTGCATTCTCACAAAAAATATTCCAATTATACAGAATTATCCAAATAATAGGTACTAGGTAGCTAGATTTGATGAAAGAGATTTTATTTTATTTATTTTTATTAGAGATAAACAGTCTTTTACAAATTGTTTAAAAATAAAAGTATTACTTGTAGACCTATAGCCTCCTTACATTTTACACATAGTTTTTTTTTTAAAGAACAATGATGGGACACCAATAAACAAACGTACGTTTACGAATACAAAGAAAAAAGCGAATTAAGTATGACTGTTTTCAGACAATGCAGTCATGACCATTTTCTTAACATCATTATGGCTATACAGTTGAAGATGTCTATGCTACTAAGTTGATTGTTATACAGTTTGCATACACGTCTCAAGACACTATTACTAGCGTTACATGTTCTACAATGAGTGATTGAGAATAAAGCCTTGTGACGGCACTTTCTCTCCTGTCTGCGAGGAACACGAAATGAGATGCTTTCCAAAAGCGAGGGGGCGTCTACAATATTGTTTATTATTTTATAATAATAAGAGATGAAATTATTTAGATTCAAATGAACGTCATAGAACTCATAGAACATTTACTCACAATAAAGCTTCCGCATGCCCAAAATGTCGTCCATATGCAACCTCTCAACCGGGGTCTGATAATACGGGTACATAACAGACGCCTTCTCGTTGGAATGCGACAACCCTAGCGCATGGCCTATCTCGTGGACTACCACTGCAAAGAAGTCAGTGGTTTCCTCATCATCTTCCTGAGGGTTGCCACCCCAGATCTCATCGTCATCGAAATGCATGGTGCCGAGGGGAGGGGGGAAGGCATGGGCCACCACGTGGCCTGGTCCATCAAATGGAAATCTGTGGAGAAAAACGATGTGTTTATTAAAAAATCTTACTAAAAAGAAAACTCGTAATGACATAAACTACTTTTTTTTAAAGTAGGTATCCTACAGATTTAATCTTCTGCTGTATTTACCTATACAACATGTGTCACTGTAGCCGACCAGTTAACAGAGAATGTCCCAATTATTTTTCGCTACATAGTTCATCTTATGTTATTGCTTAGGTATGCAACATGTTTAAAACTGAAATCGTCGCGATATCCCCAATGGACATCGATGACTCATGCGAGACCTTTATATCTGCGTGTACGTAGCTCACGCAGTTTAAGTACGATAGTGCTTACACCCCGTGTCTCGCCAATTCATCTGATGGCGAAAATTCAGCATAGGTCAACATCCATCCGTAATAGCGCCGCAGGCAGACACTGTTGCGGTGTTGTGTTGCATGGCAAACATTTTTTTTTATTATTTTATGGCAGAGGTGGCAAACGAGCGGACGGATCACCTGATGGTAAGCGATTACCGCCGCCCGTAGACACCCGCAACACCAGAGGAGTCAGAAGTGCGTTGCCGGCCTTTGATATGGGAGTACGCTCTTTTCTTGAAGGTTTCAATGTCGTATCGGTCCGAAAATACCGCAGGCGACAATTCATTCCACAGTTTGGTTGTGCGTGGCAGAAAGTTTCTAGTGACGATAGTATCCAAAATATCTTGAATTATTGCCACCTTGTAATTCAGGCAATGATCTCATTCGTATTCTCGGCCATACTACAAAAGAAAGAAAGTAGTTAGGTAGATATAATAATGTAAAGACACTTTATAGATACCCACCCGTCCCCATGGTCCCCGCTGGCGAACGACACCTGTATGTCCGCTAGGCCCTCGTCCATGCGGTTGAAGTAGAGCCCGCCGTGCGGCGCCCACACCGCCAGGGCTTCCGCCATGATCTCTTCGACGCGGGGCTTCCCCAGCGTCGAGGACCCGTTCAGGATCCTGCATCAGTGTCAGAACAGGAAGACTTGAGAAGAAATATTGTAGGTGAGGTGGAAAAGCTAGGCTGAACTTGGTTAAGAAAATAACCTTGTTTCTTTTTAGAGAAACGTTTTTATGTATACTCTGAGAGTATTACTCTCTTTAGTTTTACGTGACTTTGGCATGTTATATTCGCTTTAGTTGTTAGGATTCTCCAGTAAAATTGAATAAGCTAAGTGTAAGGGCCAAAATTACCTATAAGTGATGTCTTTCTTGTTCCAACCTTGTGAGACGATGTATCTGCGACTTCTGGAAGACGAGCCTTCTGTCTCCAAGTCTTTTACTCCGCAACGTCTTTTAGTGAACAGCTGAAAGTTAACATTATTAAGACTGTCATTTTCTATTTGGGCAGTCAGGTCTTCCAATATATATATTTTTATAGGTTCTCATAATAATGTCAAGTCGGTAACTACATAACGCAGATAACACATACTTTTCTAGTCTCCTCATCCAGCCTCCCAGTGGGCGGCAGACCGGCGAAGGCCTGCATCCTGGCCACTGCCTCCGAGACGGACTGCGGCGTGTACGAGAAGTCCATGCCGCCCTGCTCCTCGGGCAGGTAGCCGTACCGTGTCATGAATGCCATCTATATGGAGGCAAGAAGGATTTGAATGTCTCGATCAGTGGTGTTTGCTGTCTTCATTTTATCAAGTGGCATAATTTTACCGTGCTATCACAGGAGATTGATGACGGTTGCACTTTAGATTCTCCCGCGGTTCAGTATTTTTGATTTACACCACGTAGGCATCTTAGATTTACACCTACGTACGGGCGGATAAAACCTTTGTACAGGGGTCAAATTCTGCTGTTTGCAACAAAAGCACAGTTTACGTTCGGTAGTAGTTTAGTAATAGTTACGGTTTAGCTATAATTTAGCTTTGACTTAAACTAAAACTTTTTACACTAAATAGGAAATGCCGGTTTTAGCGAGTATAAGCAGCGTTTAGCTCGAAAATCATTAGCTGAATTGGACCTCCGATCTAGTATTCGGATGTGCGAGTTTCCTCGTGATCGCAATACAATCACACACAAGCATTTCAGAAAACTTTGAAGTCAATTTCTGCGTCTGATAGTCTCTGTGTGAGGTACCTACGTATAATCTACCTATACGTACATAATTGGATAGAGATATGTCTAAGAGATTACTTAATTAGTAATTGTTTTTTACATAAAATGGGGGATGCTGCAATGGCTTGCGGACTTTGAATATGTAAAAACAAACTGTTTGTGTAACCATTCGAAAATGAAAATATTATATATTTGTTCGAAGTAGGTAGCATTTTTTGTCTAGATAATACGAAGTTCCTACCGCTGATTTACACATGTTAAGTGCGAAACAGTGTCTAAGACTTAAGGCTAAGCCAAAAAAGGCTTTTAGTTTCGGAATCGTAACGGTATAATAAGCCCTGTGCCGCCATAATGATAGTTTTGGGACAAACGCCCCGTTCCGCAGGAATAGAAAGTGAACCTATAGATTTTGTGCCCCCGCTTTTAACATGTTAAAAAGTTGTTTGAAGTTATGTACTTACATTTTCATACCGAAATCAAAGTTTTCTAAAATTATACTTAGTAGAAATATATTTAAAATAGTTTCCTGTGTTATCTAGATCATTATTTATTTACAAACATGTATTTATCAACTAACGACACACTTAAAAGTGCGTTATACTTTAACACTTTAGATTAATCATAATTATAATTAATGATAGATTGGATACGGTATAGGTACCTACCTCCTCCTGCGTAGGTGCATTCAGGTTCAAATACACAGTCCTACACCTCACCCCATATTCAACTAAAACCAGCAAACTCCAGACAAGATTTACCAGCTCCATTGTCACAGATGACAAAGGAACCCACACTACATGCTCTGTCTTACACGCGGAATGAACTGATTGACCTCTGACTGTACCGATAGTGATGAGTTGAGTACTTATACTTATTTTAATATAATTAATAATAATGTATTACTACGTTATTGTATATGCAAATTAGGGTTTACGGAACCGGTCCTCTTTTTGAGAACCGGGAATTTCGGTACTGGCCTTCCAAAGAACCGGGATTTCCGGTTCTTTCGGTATTTTCGGTACTAGTTAGTTTTTTTAACGAAGTATATTTTATACCGCAAATAACTCCGGTAATACGACAAATTAATTAAGAAAAATAAATATAATTAGACGTTTTACTTTGGACTAGTTTGGACTAACATTAAAAAAAAATGTCGATAAAAGTGACATAAAATTATCCTTCATATAGGTAATCATTATTTCAATTAAAGTAATAAAATCTCTGTTGTGTTAGAGCCAATTAAAATTATTTAATTCAATTTCAATTCAATTTTTAAATTTCTTTTTTTATATTTATAATTCACTAGCGACCCGCCCCGACTTCGTACGGGTGCAATGCTGATATTATGCATGTATTATATACATATAAACCTTCCTCTTGACTCAATCTATTAAAAAAAACCGCATCAAAATCCGTTGCGTAGTTTTAAAGACTTAGCATACATAGGGACAGACAAACAGCGGGAAGCGACTTTGTTTTATACTATGTAGTGATTGGTCGCACTGACATTTTTGCGACATTTATAAATTGGGCGTTTTTCACTAGAATATGAATTTTCTCCATTATTATTTTCCAAAAAAATACTGATGATGTTTTAATGGTGGAAGTGGCGGTTATAAAACTGCGCTGTAGGCATCATGTCAAACAGTTCCTCAGAACACATGCCGTTGTATAAGAGGTAGAACACGCAGAGAGAGCTAAAGTCTCTCCGGAAGCTGAGGGGATCTAGACCGCTCGTGAGCTCAAGGGGGTCGACAATTCTGATTGCGCGTCGCTGGGTGGCGTGGAGGGGGTGCAGCTGATACTTAGGTGCTCCTGTTCAGAGATGTGAGCGGTATTCCATATGTGGCCTCACTTGAGCTTTGTATAGCTGCATGCGCTGTCTGGGTGTGAAGTATCGCTTTGTTCTATTGGGTAACCTTACCCTCGAGGTGACCCCAAAATTCGACGCTGCTAGATATGCTCGGAGCAACAGCAAGAGTTGTTCCTTGAAACTGAGACGCTAAAGTAAATGGAACTTTGTTGGCGGTGAACGCGGAGATTTGCGTCTTCGTGGGGTTAAAATGAACTAAATTTACTCTACCCCATTCGGAGACTTGCTTCAGAGACTCTTCGACTTCCGACACAAGCCTGGCACGACTCCTCCACCCCGTGGGATGTTTGTTTGGCCTGTGCGTGTAATAATAAGATGCGTACAGGAAACCTGAGGTCCTATCTAAATAGAAACTTCATATGCTCGGATAGTTTATGGCACTGAAATAACATGAGATTGATTTGCAACTTATTCCTGAGTGCGCTTATGCACTTAATCAGCTAGGAAGGCACAACAACTTAATCTAATGTTGGGTGCCTGGGCATAGTGGCATCAAGGGGAACGAAATAGCAGATGAGCGGAACGGAGCGGAGGCATCAGCTATTGGACCCGAGCCAATAGTGGGAGTGCCTCGTGGCACCGGAAAAATAATGCGGCAGGAATGGCCTAATGAACAGAGTAGAGCACTCTGGGCTAGTGCACCAGGCCGACAGCATTCGAAAGCGCTAATTTCTGGATTTTCGCGAAAATACACGTCTAGAGCACTACGACTTCATAGGCCTGGACTTAGGATTCTAGTCAGAACTCTAACTGGCCACTGAAAGCTTAATAAACACCTTAACAAAATGAAGTTTAGTCCGAGCCTCTCCAAAAGTCATTAGGGAGCACTATCCCAAGTTCATCCTACAGTTCATTAGAACTAACGGCCTTAAGGAAATAATATAATAGGGGCAGTGATCACAATAGATCTACGCAGGTCGCAGTGGTCCAATAGGGTCCAATTTAGTCCTGTACCCCTTTACCCCCAAATAATAATAATAAAATCAACTAAATAGTTTAAATGAATGGATCGATCACCATATCTGCGATCGATTCGCCCTCAGCTTGACGCGCTGACGAAATGTATGTTTTTCAGCTATTTCTGATCTTTTGGGTTCTAAATGATTTTTCACTAAATTAACGAGATGGTCAAATTCTTTATCCTCGGGAAAAGCAGGCTAGCACAAATCACTCATGAGCTGGTAAGTGCATCCACATGCATGACCAACGTGGCCACGCTTAACTCTAGTTTTATTTCATTAAGCGCAATGAACTGTTCCACCAAACGCGCATAAATGCCGTCCAACTATTTCGTCCACTGAGGTCAAACTCATGTAATTTACCGAAAGGCATCGCGAAATTTCACCAAATCGTCGCCAATGGAAAATATCAGAAATAACACGAAGGTGAACTGTTTGAGACTGAGAATTTATTCAACTGTCAAAACATATTTTTATGTACCCACAGTAATATATTACAGTAATCAGTGCTGATTCTCGTTAGTACAGAAAGAACCGAGAACCAAATTGTGTTTTCGTTATAGCTTAAATTTGCATTTAGTTCGTTTTCTAAATCACTATGTCATACGAGAGATATTCAAGAGTCAATTTGACTTTCGTGATTAAAATGTCATTTTGCTTTAAATGCTGATTTCCGAAAGTACCGGGAATTCCTTTTTTTAATTCCCGGTTCTTCAGGCGATAAGGGAACCGGAAATTTCCGGTATTTTCGAGACCGGGATTTCCCGGTTCTGAACCCTAATGCAAATAGTAGGTATCTTACATTGAGTCATGGTGAATGGCCTTTTACGTTATATTGCATTGAGGAACTGTCGCAGATAAGACTTTCCGGAATGACGGGATATTTTTTTTATTTGTACATGAATGTACCTACCTTAAATCTTAAAGTGACCTACTTAATCTAAGGCAACGGTATAACAAGTTACCGATAAATTAATATAATATAATATATAATAATAATAATAATAATTTATTCATCTGTCAAATTAACGTTTCCTGATTAAAATCTACAAATCTTTGTATGTATATGTATAACACCTCAGTCATTAAGAGAAAGCTTAAGACGCTCTTATACCAAAATGACGTTTTTTTGAACAGTTTTGGCGCAAAACTATAAAAGTTTCAAGTGTGAAAAAAATAATACTTATTTTTGACTATGTTTTCTATGATCATACGCTATCCTAAATACGATTCAACAATTTTAGCTCGATAGAAAAAAAATCCAAAGATGGGTCTACCGTTACTTAAAACTTAACACAGTTCCCTGTATATCTAAAGAAAAAAAATTAAAATTATATGATATATTTACTACTGGTTTCGGTGATATGAAGGAAACTACGCCATTAGTTTGAACACTTTAATTCAGAAAAAAATATAAAATAACCAAAAACGTTAATAATAATTCGCGTGGTGCGTGCGGATGAGGCTTGCGTTTAGTACTGCGCAGATGAATGCGCAGTAGCTCTGTGCTACCTCTCCTTAAATAAAAATCCAATCCGGGTCCAATGGAGGTAGAAGGTAAATGCATACAACATGAGACAGTTACTAACTTCAATTAACTGTTTTTTTTTCATCATTTTTCATCCAAATATCAAAAAATGTTTGAGTCTAAGTATGTTTATTGTAATGAATGCACACCAAATAATAAACAAAATGAATATGATTTGAAAATGAATTGCAATTGGGGGGGTGGAAGGTTGGGCCTCCGGTACCCTCACTTACTCGGCGAAATACAACGGAAGCGTTGCTTCACGCCGGTTTTCTGTGAGGCCGTGGTATCACTCCGGTGCCGAAGCATGGCTCTCCCACGGTGAACGGTCTCGAAACTTGACTGCAATATGTAAGTTGCCAATAAAATTATTGTATTGTACTACCTATAATGCAGTACGGTAATAAAACAAGTTGCACCAACAGTTTTTCAAGGGTTAAAAAGTATAGAACACCTCAGAAGTTGTTAGAAAAAATAACCTTACAAAACCACGGGCAGTGCACGGGTAGAAGCGTTTACTGAGTATTCGGCTCGAAGGACCAGAGAAAATATTTTTTTAAAAGGATAACGTATGTATTATGATAGGTACCTTAAAGCAATTTTAGACAGCCCGAAGTAACAGCTAATCTGAATTCGCTTGGATTTGACTTTTTCGGCTTTTCACAGTCTCTTGCCAGTTTGAAGACCTAAACAATTCGACGTGGATCAGAAGATGTTCTTCGAGGATCAGAAGATTTTCCCGAGGTAAGTGCCCCTGCAGTGGTAACAATATAGGTTGTTAACAACAGAAGATGTGACCTTGAAGCAGCGGTAGGGATAGAAGCTGCCCAGCACGGGTAGCATGAGGCGTAGACAAAGCTGTTTGTCGCGTCAATCGCGAGAAAACAGCTCGTCTGTCTCTTTCATTAGCTTAGCGTTAGAACGGAACAAATGCTTTTAAAACTCGCGTCGCGCGCGAGATATGTCGCCATGCTACTAGGGCTGGTCGTTCTGCGCGATGGAGCCGAGCACCGAGCTCATGTTGAGCACTTGCGCGCGGGAGGCGCCGGCGGGGGCGGCGCTGTTGGCGTCCGCCGCCTGCTTCAGTAGGGGAAGCAGGGCCTGACAATTGAATGAAATACATTGGTGGACTAAAAAATCGACTCTTTGTTGGCCGACTTTTGAAAAAAATTCTCGGTCTGCAAAACTACTAAATACAAAAAACTAGAAAACCACCAAACTATAAAATCATAAAGAAAGAGTAAACATGCAGTTTTTGAACTTTTTCTTTATAAAACTCATTAAATTAGTAATTATTTTTGATAACTAGAGACGACAAAAATTAAATAACTTCCTTAGGAAATTTCTACCTTAACAACTTTAACGGCTTATTTCAGGAAAAAAAAGCCCATCAAGTGCTATCTTTTGAGTATTATTCTGAAAGCTTAGAATCTTGTGAAGTTTTTAAAATTACCGAAGAGCATTGGAAATACCTTTTTGTATTTTTTATTTTATATTGAAAGTTTAAATCTGAGTCGCTCAATGTAAAATTCTTGACTTTCTATCATAAATTTTGTTACTTACACTAATGTTACGAAGCTTATTATTTTATGTCAGAAAGTACAATTCATAATGATTATGTGACATTAAAAAAATACAGGAAGTTTGTAATAAATTCTTTAAAAAAATATATTAAATCCGATCCGGCCAAAAATTTTAAAAAATCCTAAAAAAAATCATAACTCGGAAACTACCAAAAATCGCTGAACATACATGGGGGTGATTTGGGTAGCCCTAGAGTTATCCTATCTCTGGACTTCCGCTTGACCATACTTTTTGGGACACCTGTATACTTATTATAGATATAATACACCCATGTGCTCATCACAGAAATGTTTTCCCTGGGTGGGGATCGAACCCACGACTCTCGGATCAGTAGTCAGGAGCGGTAACCACTGAGCCACCGAGTCAGTCAGACTAAAAAAGCGGTTACACTATCCTATTATTATCTACTAGCTGTTGCGCGCGACTTCGTCCGCGTGGAATTCGATTTTATCATGCACTCCTTTTTAACTCCTTGGTTGATACTCGATAAACCCATGTGTAACTTGTCTCCCCTCCCCTCTGACACTCCCCCCCCCCTCTGTCTATCTCCCTATGTCTCCCTTTTTTTTATTTTTTTATTAAAAATTTGAGTGCGTTTGACTACATCTCACCTGATGGAAAGTGACGATGTAGTCGAGGATGGTACACGCAAACTCAAATAATGCCTATTCACTCTCGCCTTGAAGACCCCCAAATTATAGGAATCGGGAAACACGGACGCAGGTAAGGAGTTCCACTCCTTCGCAGTTCGCATAATAAAAGAGGAAGCATATCGCTTCGTGCGAATAGGTGGAATGTCAACTACAAAGGGATGAAAGGCCTCCCTACGCCTAGTTGACCGAAGGTGGAATGGAGCTGGGGGAATTAGGTCATGAAGTTCTTGAGCACACTCTCCGAAATGAATTCGATAAAAAACCGATAAAGAGGCGACTTTGCGGCGATGCTCAAGGCTTTGAAGCTTATTTAAAACAAGCTCATCATCACATATAAGTCTCCTTGCGCGTCGGTCGATAGCTTCCAAGGCTTCAAGCTGGTAGCGGGCAGAGCCATCCCATAGGTGTGAACAGTACTCCACACATGATCGGACTTGTGCTTGATATAATGTAAGAAGCTGTCCAGGAGTGAAGTACCGTCTCACCTTAGATAGGATACCCAGCTTCATTGCCGCTATTTTAGCCTTGGACTCAATGTATCGCCCGAAATTCAGGTTGGATGTTAACGTCACGCCAAGGAGCTTAAGGTGGTCAGTTATCGGAATCGATTCATCTCGGAGAGTAGGAGTCAAGGTGAAAGGACTCCTTTTGGCAGAAAAAAGACACGCCTGTGTTTTAGAGGCATTGAACCTAACGAGGTTGTTATAACCCCAATCAGACACTGCCTGAAGTGATAGGTTCATGCGCTCTATCATCGCCTCTCTAAGGGACTGTGTCTCAGCACTGGTGGCTCGTGCACTAGATAGATATCTTTCTACAACTGTGCTATCATCTGCATACCCAATGATGCCGGGTTTAAGCAGGTCATTCATATGTAGCAGGAATAGAGTTGCAGAAAGAACCGAACCCTGAGGTACCCCGGCATCTATAGCCAATAGGTCTGACGAGCAGCCATCAACGACTACCCGAATCGACCGTTCCCTTAGGAAATCGGATACCCAGTTGCACAAGCTGTCAGGGAGCCCATAAGAAGGAAGCTTGCCAATAAGGCTGGCGTGCCAGACCCTATCAAAAGCCTTTGAGATGTCGAGAGACACGGCAAGTGCTTCGCCATGCTTCTCAATGGCCTCGCCCCAAACATGTGTTGCATACACAAGAAGATCTCCTGTGGATCGACCTCGGCGAAACCTCTTCAAGATTTTAGATGTAAACGGTTTAGCTTGTGTATTGATTGTTAATTAGCGAGTCAATTTATCCTATACTAAACGATAACGTCTTCATTCGCGTGAACTTCATATTGAGTATTCTTCTTCTTTTCGTGTGGCCCATTTTTTAACCGTTCTATCCCCAAAAGGTATAGACGGCGGCGGCGGCGCGGCGGTTGCCTAGTGTTGCACTTAGCATCACCCGCGGTCACGTGTTTTTAATGCTGTTAAAATCAACAGCCTAAGTATACTAAGTATACTAAAAACGTCATACTAATATTAACGATAAATTAACCTTTCCTGAATAAAATCTAAAAAGTTTTGTAGGTACAACAGCTTAAAAAAAGATTTCCTAAAGAAGGCCCTATATTTCCTAGAAACAAAGTGCAAACGTCAAAAATTGTCAAACCATTCACATGAAGTAATTGTTTACTAATAAACGGTGTAAAGGCGAAAATCAGAGCAACTATTTTCTACAATGGCGGAGAGATCTTCCAGACACAGTCGTGACAAATCACACTCGCTCCCCAATGTGCGCCACGTGTCTTCTGTCACCGACAACCCAGACATGAGGCACTTGTACAGCCTCTCGCTTTCTCAGCTGAGGAAGGCTTCAGCGCTCTCCGATTACCACTTCAAACCTGCACCTTTTGTGAGTGAAAAGATTGCATTAACGCATCCCAAATCCCTTCATTCCGATAAAAGGATGTTGTGTACTAATCTAGGTTATTAAGGTTTGATAGCACTATACAGGGTGTTAAAAAAAGTGCGTTTGAAATTTTAAGGGGTTACTCAGAATCAAGTATAGAATCCAGGAAAAATATTGAAAAAAATCGCTCTTCAATTTTTTTTTGCAGTTTTTCATACAAATTCTCGATTCACTATTTAGATTTAATATGAGAATCTGAAAAAAATAATTGAAGAGCGGATTTTTTCAATATTTTTCCTGGGTTCTGTACTTGATTCTGAGTAACCCCTTAAAATTTCAAACGCACTTTTTTTAACATCCTGTAGAACTAGAATACGAAATTTTCGCAAAATTGGTAGGCCCTTCCCATTACTTTGCCAAGTGGTGACTCATGAAGATGCCGGAGATGATGATGATGATGATGATGCGGGTTTATCATAGATTTTTCGATGCAATGTGGAACTGTGAATCTTTTCTATTTTTAGCATTTAGCATTGATAAATTATGATAGCTGACTTAGACAATACTCTACCAAACCCACACCCTGTCCTACAAATTTGATCTCGCCGGGAATCGGACTCGCGACCTTCTAATTTGAAGCGAGTGGACTTAGCACTACTCCACGACGACGGTTAAATAATGGCGGAGAATTCCCTGTATGGCGCCTTAGCTAGCTCTGTCTGGTAACGGACCAATATTTAGTAGTTTATATTTATTAAGCAGTGTTTTCTGTAACCGGTTGATCTATTTTTTCACACAGTACATTTAAAACAATGTCATACAAAAAGCACAGGCACATTTACTTATACAGTAGCGACAGATCAAACTAAGTTCAAGTACCTTTCATAAATAAAAGCTCCATTAAAAATAGTTGATAAGCTAGTACGTACATCTTGATTTCTGTGGATACAGCACTGCGAACAAGTAGATGCTTAAGACCTTTTATGATGGCTTGTCTCAGAACGTCCGTTGGATGCACGGCTACAACTCGAAGGTGGGGGTGGTAAACTTGAACAAGAACGGCAGCACGCTCGCCTTCTACGCAGCGTCTAACTGCGGCATACTTTACAACTGGACCACGCACCAGATGAGGATCCTGCAGGGTCATGTGAGTGGAAGAGTATTAAGTTTCACAGTTTGAAGAAGGTTATTTATATGAGGTGAGCTCTTGTTGGTAGATAGAACTACTACAAATCTCCATTGAGCTGGGCTGTCTTCCGCCAAACGGTTCTTGTTTTTCTTGTCTAGAAAGAAGAACCTACTTTTTATCAATCATGTATCCTCAAGGTTTTCTTGGTAGGTAGTTTGGTATCTTATCATCAAACTTTTTTAAACACTCATGAAACTGAATAACTTTCCCCAAGAAACTCTCATATTTTTGGACTATTGGCTATTAATTAGAAATTTTCAGAGGCACATGGTGACAAGCATAGCCACCGACGCGCAAGGCAAGTGGCTGGTTACGGCCGACACCGGATCCGACAACATCATCATCATCTGGGACAGCAGTGACTACTTCCCGCAGAGAACCCTTTTCAACCCTCACGGGCCTGTCAAGGTCACGAAGGTGGCTCTTAGCGCTGATGCCAAGTATCTGTTGAGCTTGGGATATGCAGAGAAAGCGAATATTTATTTTTGGATCTGGTCGTTTGGGAAAGAGCAGCCTCATGGTAATTTAAAGTGCAAATTTTGGCTTGTCGCTGCAATATCAAATAGGCTAACACGTAGACCGATCTCTGTAAGAAAATGTCAATGGAAAGGTTAAGTAGGGAAACGGACCAAAGCTCGGCGGACCCAATAACCACCAAAAACAATGCATCTGTAACACTAACTACACCTGCTTTTATATTTATATATAGGGTGTTACTTTATTAGTGCCCGATATTTAGTTAGTGCTTATCGGGCACTAGTAAAGTAGCATCATATATAGAACAATTGAAGTTAACATTGATAGTTGTCCCTTTATTAAGTTCGTTAGTAAATAGTATCTCTAGTGCTTTTATAGATTAAGTTTTCGTTTTCCGATTTAGATATCTACTTATGAGGTCAATATTTTCAGCGACGTTGGAAGTAGACCTGCAAAGAGAAAACGCAATCGCTATGGATTTCAATCCCTACACAACGGAGCAGTTCATTTTATTAACTAAAGCGGACCTTTTCTTTGGAACCATGATCGTAAGGAAACTTCATTTCTAAAAACTTGAAAATTCTATAGATGATTATTATCCCGCATATATTAGAAGTATTACGTTGTCCCAGAAGTCCTTGCCAATAAGAAGTATTCATGTATTTATACATTTTTATTATTTATTTAACATTTACTCAAGTATATAATCACCCCGTTATTAACTACAGTCAACCATCTACTGGGCAAAGTTTGGATGCCTTTCTCCCAAAAAGAGACAGGCTGGGACTCAAAAAAATGATTGAGTTCTGTTTTCAGTTCGGAAAAATTTTCAAATTTTTTACCCAGTAAATGGCGCTTCAGGGCCCTGAATAAATGAAAATCTGAAGGCGCAAGGTCCGGGCTATAAGGTGGATGCGTAACAGTTTGCCACGCTAGCTCCTCCAGCTGTTTATGAGTTAACTTTGCACAGTGGGGGCGCGCGTTGTCGTGAAGAAGCTGGACTCCAACTCGTTTTGGCCGCTTAGTCCGTATAGCGTCTGCTAGTTAACGAAGCTGCTCCGTATAAATGTTAGCATTAATCGTCTATTAGGCTCAAGCAGTTCCCAGAAGATCATTCCTTGTGAATCCCAAAAAACCGACAATATAAGTTTATAACCGTGTTGATTGGGTTTGGGCTGTGCTGGCGGGCTTTCACTATGAAATAGCCAATAGGCATGCCGTGTGCCAGTTTCGTAACGAATCCAGCTCTCGTCTCCCGTAACAATCTCCTTCAAAAAATCATCCCTGTGCGGGCGAAGCAGCAAACTTTGACAAATAGCAACACGGTTGACTCGATCGTGGTCGGTTAAGGCGTGAGGGGTCCATCAGGACATCACCTTGCGATAACCCATCAACTTAAGGTGACGATCTATAGTCATGCGGGGACATCCGAGTGCCTTCTCCAAATCGCGCGTGCTAAAGTCCGGGTGCAGCTCAAGTTCGCGGCGCAATGCATCTTCGTCAAAGCTGGTAGGTCGGCCAGAACGAGGTTGATCTTCACAACTTAAATCACCGTCGTCGAAGCGCTTATACCAAAATCGTACAGTGCGATCACTAGTAGTTCCCGGGCCAAATGCAGTATTAATCTTTTTAGCAGTTTCCGTCGAAGAGGTATTAAGGTTGTGCTCGTATAACATAATAGCTCGGAGCTGACGTGCGTCCATTTTCGCTAATTAACTGGGCACCGCGTTGCGCCCGCGCCTTTATATAATCCCGCTGTGGAGGCACGGGTGCGTACTAGAATATACTAGAACTTTCTCAACCCCGCTCGAATTCAAATACGAATACGAAATACGAAAATTATATATGGCAAGGACTTTTGGGACAACATAATAGATTGATTTGGAGACCAAGGCGTACGTACTATTTGTGCTGATCCCCCAACCACTCCTAGTCAGGATATCCCACACCCACATCCATAGCACAGGCGCCGACTCCATAGGGCCTGTGGGTGCCCGAGCCCCCCCAATGAGATTACAAATGGGGCTGAGCCCCCGAAACCTAGTTAGAAAATATTAGAAAAATAATCTTTTTTTTCTGCTTTAGCTCCCTCAAAATTTTTATAAGGTCGGCGCCCCTGATCCATAGTACGTTGTTAATTGTTATTGGCTAACAATAAAACATTTTGCTGCTAACAGAAAACAGTGATAGACCCTGAACAGAAAAAGCATCCCGACGAAGAGACAGAAACATATCGCCTCCAGGTCAGGAGGGTGGACAAGAAAATAGTGGGTGATTTGGGAAGAAACAGTACCTATACATTTGTGAAGGACACCAGCCAGATCCTAGTAGGCAGCACGAGGGGTATCGTGTTCGTTTTCAGTTACACCCTTCAGTATGATGAAGGGGTTGTCGGCGATAATATTGATCAACTGAAATACGTCAAGTACTTGAAGGTGGACAAACATAAGATCAATGTCATCAAGTTTATTGATGGGTTAGTATTACAGCAAACAGTTCTTGTCTTTTTTAGTAGTAAACTATGCAGTAAGCTGGAAGTCATGCGGATGAGAACTGAGAACATAACTTGTGTTGACTGTAAGTTAGTTAATTTATGTATAAAGTTATCACTGTATTTTTTTTCGGTTCGGGAGGTTTTTTGGTTACCATTTTTGAAATAATTCGAACAATACTATCGATAATTCAAGCGGTCATGACTTAGTGTGGCATGCGTGGTCGCGTCGATTAACTGACTCCAGAACGGTCATAACGTGGATGGTTTTAACTTTTAGTAGTATTTATCTCGACGTTTCTGTGCTTTGCTTGTCACGTTAAGCCGTTGGTGTCGGCTACTATCACTAAATAGCAGTCGTTAAGCTATGTCGGAGGCCTTATAGTACTATAACTCTATTATCTTCCTCGAATCTATCAGGATGGTGGTGACAGGCAACTCCGTTGGCGAAATCCGCTTCTATGACCCTCAACTGAAGTTGGTCTACTGGGTGCACGGATTCACCGTCGATACGGTGAAGGGACTGAGCTTCAACCTGTCACCAAGAAGCTACCAGATCGTCGATGCTAAATGTAAGTTAAACGTGGTCTATTTTTATGAAGACTTTTATGCACGTTTAACTAAATACACCACCGGAAAATAAACACACGTTCGCGTTTGCTTGGTTTCAAATTTCATAGAAGTTTTGTGACGGTAAATGCTTGGTTGCTCATCTATAAAATATCAATAGGAGTCTCTTCTCGAACTGGCGTCTACTTGTTTTTCGTGTCCATGCAATGTACACCTATTAACATAAGATGCTGTTGATAGAATCAATCGCCTACGTGGTCCAGTGGCTAGGCTGCATAAGCAAGCGACTCCTGGGTCTTCGTTACTCACAAATATTGGAGCGTGGATCAGAAAAACATTGTGCATTTTACTTATGTTTTTCGGTCTCACTAAAGCTGATTACTATTTTGTTCCACTAGGTAACAAGATATGCCCATGCTGGGAGAAGGTGGTAATGGAGGTGGATCCATTGACAGGCACCATGCGACAGAAACTCCTCAAGAGCAAGCTG
The DNA here is from genome assembly GCA_958295455.1 of Coleophora deauratella. Taxonomy (NCBI): domain Eukaryota; kingdom Metazoa; phylum Arthropoda; class Insecta; order Lepidoptera; family Coleophoridae; genus Coleophora; species Coleophora deauratella. Next base: position 1,909,982 of record OY282391.1, on the reverse strand, counting down.
CCTTCTGACGCCACTACAGCTGGAAAACCCTTTTTAGTTAGAGACTTCATTATATGTGAGATATTTTTTATTTCTTGTTTACGGATTTTTTATTTCATCCACCCGTCCCAAAAATAAAACAACAGCATAAACCAAAGATCTCTTATCAGCAGAAGTATACAATCCCTAAGCACTATCTTTCAAGAACTAAGTTGGAAGATTGGTTCATTTCTTTCTAGATACCGGTAATCAAGGAATTGGCTTTGTGGACTTTGCTGCTGAAAGGGTGATCACGATCATGGATTACAGGAACTCGCACGCCTTAACAATTTCGGTACATCCTGAAAAGTAATTGAATTTTACCTAATTGACTTTTACTTGACTTGATATCATGGGTGTTCCTCTCGATTATTATTTTAGGAAGGCCCGTTAATAAAAAATCCCGCTCCCGACTCGTGGTCCCACCGCATTGACCCATTGGTGGGTCGACGAGTAATTGACTGTTTACTCGTGGTCCCACCGATTCACTCTTGGCCAGTAATCGTAGCATGCATTATAGTATGCTAGCTATAGGCTAATGTTACAATGTCTAATACTTGGAAAAGTATATATAAATCCCAGTAAGAATAAGAATATGAAAAGTATTTCTTGCCAAAATACAACAGTACAATAACTATCTGCCAGGGAAATTGAAATTTAACGAGTTTATCCCCTAGATACCAGAAACCAGCAATTATACGGGGTGTTAAAAAGTGCGTTTGTGATTTTAAGGGATGACTCAGAATCAAGTATAGAATACAGAAAAAATACAAAAAAAAATCAGATCGACAACTTTTTTTTCAGTTTCCCATACTAGTGAATCAATAATTTGTATGGGAGACTGAAAAAAGTCGTAAATAGGTTTTTTTATATTTTTCCTGTATTCTATAAGTACTTGATTCTGAGAAACCTCTTAAAATCTCAAACGCACTTTTTTAACACCCTGTATTGGTATTCTGGTTAAAAACCACTCTGTTTAAGGGAACTTTACCATCAACCCACGAACATACATGTGCGTGTCCCAGCAACTCGACCACTATACAGGGTGTAAGGGACAGGTTTCCGAAAACTTTAAAGGCTTGCTCAGTAGACGAAAGTGAACAATTTTCCACAATAAATTTTTCGTCTACTGAGCAAGCCCTTAAAGTTTTCGGAAAACTGTCCCTTACAGCCTGTACACTATACTATAAGTTGACTAAATATTATGTTCAGTGGTCAAAGATTTTATTAAACAGCAGGTATTTTTTTAACATTCAACTCCACATAATTTACAGGCACCTGATAACCGTGGGATACGCTGACGGCATGATCGAACTACTGGATTATGTGACACATAAGCTCGTCTACAGAATCCACCTCAGGGATGTGTATAAAATAGTTATCCCGCCAAAGGACGACTCTATAAAGTGCGATTTCGATATCACGATACCTCAGCTTTCTGTTACTGCCTTGAAATATTCACCGTCAGGTAACTAAATTGCTATTCGCGTTGCGTGACGTTATGAAATACCAACAGAGACAACCAACCGCCATTTTTTTTGTGTCATGATTTCAGGAACACATTTGGCTTGCGGACTGAACACAGGACAACTTTTGTTCCTCGACCCTACCACTATCGAGATAAAGACAAAACCACCGTTCAAAGACACGAAACATGCGATAAGGGAAATGAATTTCAGCTGCGATTCATTGACTTTTGCTTGTTCTGTAAGTTACTAAAAACGAAGAGCCTCTTTATCAAGAATATAAACCGAGTGTCATAACTATCATATTTTTTATATCAGGATGTCGGCAGAACTGTCCTTGTCTACAAATATGACTGCGACGAATTCAAATGGGAGTTTATCGGCAAGCATCGAGCACATTACAAGGATATAACGTCTCTTTTCTTCTTGCCCCGAAAGAACAACGACGGTGAATACAAACTCCTTTCTCTTGGAGTTGATCGTATCATGGTGGAGTATGATATCGGTGCGAGTAACGACGAGTGCCTGGAGTTACTAAGCCTGGACAGGGTTGAACAGACAGCAGTACCACTTTGTGGCATCGTCTGGCGAACTCCTAAGGATCTCGATTCGGAAGTTTATCGTACAAATATGCCTTTGATACTTGTTGCTAATGATGAGGTCAGTGCCCTTTATCACAGGACTTATTTACCTATCAACAACATATTTCGTTTTTCTTCTTCAATCCACAATTGGTAAGATCGTGGCGTCCTCTCGTCCGATAGTAAGCAAGGCTGGTATCGATAGGCGGCAAGGCGGGATTAGGAAACGCCATACCTACTACCAATGCAGTGCAGGGCTTAAACAGTCCTATATAGTTGGGTTCCAGAGGGAAACAAGCTGCGATCTCTTGGTGTAAAAGGAGTAGATTAGTCGGTTTTTGACAATGAACAAAGAGCTGCTTCTATTGCTTTATTTTCTTCTCAGTTCAAGTACAAGATAATAAACTATGACACCACGATGACCCTAGCGACTGTGCTGGGACCTCGATACGAGCACCCTGTTAAAATGATGCACCTCGTCACGAGAGTCCTGAGAGATAAAAAGGGAAAGAAGCGCGAGATGGAATACCTGATATTTGCGACCAAACATATAATTGGTATTCAGAAAATGCCGCTTGATGGGAACCCTTGGAAGCATGTGGCGTTGCTTGGACATCCCAATCAGGTATGTTAACAACCCATTACGTCCCCACTGTGGGGCACCGGTCTCTTTCCATAACTCGGGAAGGTTAGGCCATACTCCACACACGGGGGCCAAGTCCGGATTGGTAGAGGTTGTGGGGCTAGTGGTCAACCCCAGTGTCAGAAGTTTTCAAGCCGCCTATAAGGCCTCCGACATGGCTTAACGACTGCACATCTAGCGATAGCAGCCGGCACCAACGGCTTAACGTGCCTTGCGAAGCACGGAAACTGTCGAGATAAATGCCACTACTAGTCAAACCCATCCAGGTTATGAACGTGTCTGTAGTCAGTTAACCTTCGTGATCGACAAGACCACGCAACCGCACTGAGCCACGACCGCTTCAATCCGCCCAATCAATACTTAGTTTTAATAGACAGATAAGGTTAGGGTGTTTGCCACACACAACTATAAGTACTGTCTGGATTTATAACGGAACGGTCTTACGAGTATTATGGTCTTGAGTCAACCAGTAAGTACGACTGACGTACTGCGAATTGACTTTTTTTAGGTAAGACGTTTTATTTAAACTACTTTTGCTTATACTATGCATAAGTAATCTTTTTTTCAGATAAATGCTATGTGTTTCCGTGATGACAGCTCAAATTTGTTCACAATCGGATCCAAGGACAGCTGCATGTGCCAATGGGGTGCCAACTACAGGTTTGTAATCTTCTTTTTGAAAGCTGTTTGCGTGTTGATCAATAACAACGTACTCCAGCACTTCCTCCTTTTTTCCAATCTTGAAATTGAATCGTTTATTTATATCTAGCTTCACAATTGCTCTGAACATAATAATTTCAAACATCTAGATCAGTTGAAACTACAGCAAAAAATGGCGGCGGAGACTTGGACCCGTACTATTGCTTGATAGAGAACGGCAGGCCAGGGTGGCTGTTCCAGGAGATCAGGGATCTCTTCTACTACATCCAGATCCTGTGTCAAGGCACTTTTTCTCCGGCCATGAGACGGGTCAAGGATTACATTCCTATTGATTCGCTGCCAGATTTGATGAGAGCTTTGGGCTTTTTCCCTTCAGAGTATGAGGTATTATGGGTATTAGTGTTTTTCTAATTATTATTTCTAAAAATGACATATCGACATCGTTTTTTTTCATTAACCAGGTAGAAAACCTTCTAGTGGAGGCAAAATACAAAGTATACCAAAAGGAGCCCTCAGCTGAGATCGATTTCGAAGAATTCGTGAAACTTTACATAAACCACAGACCAGCTAATGGCGATAACATCAAGAAAATCTCAAAAGCGTTCAAGACTTTCGCCAGGTGTCGTCGAGAGGAGTATTTCATGAACCGGACTGATTTTATTTCGATGTTGAGCGATTATGGTGAGAGATTGGATGAGATAGTGATCTATTGTGATGATAAACACATTTCTTACAAAAAGCATTATTATTATTTACAGGAGAATGTTTCTCACACGAGCTATCGTGGTATCTCCTTTCTATATTATCGGGCCAGAGTTTCGAGGATCGTGCTGGGATGTCTGACGAAGACTTCAGTTTCTTGCCAAAGGTGGATTAATCAGAAATATTTTTATTGTCATAAGCAAATAATGTACCTATGTATCTTTATCCAAGGAGATAAATCTGAGATGTTATCTGACAAGTTGATCATCAACTGCATCACTTAGCATCACCCGCGGTCAAGTTTGGGGAGATTTATTTGCACTTAATGTGTCTGTCATTGCTTTTCAATAGTTATTCCCAACAGTTACAATCTCAGCAAGTAGACATCCATCCTTCCCGCATAACTATTAAAAATATGTACTAAATAAAACGTTCGCATGAACTGATTCCACCAGCGCCATTCCACCCCTTTGTAAGTGTAGACATTCCACCTGTTCGCTCTCATTATACGAACTGGAACTGCAAAAGTGCGGAACTCCTTGCCAGGTCGCACGTCGTTGTCGGTGTTTCCAAAGTCTTATATACACTGTGGACAAAAAATCGACTCAAGATTTGTTGCTAGACTTTTGAAAAAATAACTCAGTCTACAAAACTGCTAAACACTAAAAGCAAAAAACTAGAAAACTATCAAACTAAAATCATAAACAGTAAACACAGTTTTTGAACTTTTTGTTTAGTTTTATTTTGTTAGATTGAGTTAATTTTCCAAAAGTCGTGCATGAAACTTTGAGTCGATTTTTTGTCCTTGAGTATAGATAAAGTTTTTTTTTTATTTCGCATTCCACATTACACTGTATCGTCTTAGTCTAAAACGCTCACCAATTCTGATATTAAAGCTAGATTTTTTGTTTGTTTCCAGGTGATAAAATTCAACGATCTGGTCGCCGGTGTAATGGGGGTACGTGACTTCGACACACTGCTCGCTCCGGAGCAGCAGTCCATGGGCGGTGCCTCGCTGGCTTCTGGTGCCACCATCAACTCATCCAACGACTCTGAAGAAAGGATCTTCCCCTTCCCGTAGTTTTTTAGGATTGGCCGCGTCATCGTTTCGTCATTGCTCAGGACATTTATTTGTTACTTATTCATTTAGGTTTCTGTCTTTCGCGTAGTTCATTAGTATTTCAACAATCTTCGAGCTGTAGCGGTTGAACGGAGGATTGTGAATATATAAAAAGTATAGGATATTTGTTGAACTGTTGTAGCGAAGTTGTAGCAGCTTCCTTGAGCGTCATCAGCGTTTCTAGGGACTTTCCCTTCTCACAATTGTTTTGTCTTGTTTTCGTTTATAAAAAGTCCTCTGTGATCTTGTTATTCTAGTTTCCACGAATTACTGTTACTTTTGTAAATCTATCCACATCGCATTTGTATTTTTAGTTTCCGTGTAAAATCTAATATGACGAAAAGGGCTAGATTATTGTTTCATAAAAGTATTTTTATGCTAATCGTTTTCTTTCTTATTTTATTTGAATTTGTTTCTTTTTGTATTCCTAATCATAGTTAAATTATCATCATAATCTAATAAAGTTATTTTTATTACGTTTCACAAAGAAAATGTGTTTAAAAAAAAATTACAAAATTAAATTTCATTTTTAGTTTTGTAACTTTAATTAAAGTATTCAATTAAAATATAATCTACTAAAATCTAAACTATTTATAATGTCTTTAAATCTCAGTTCAGATAATTATGTTTTTCAATAGATTCTGAAATATTTATCAATACTTTGGTTGTAAATTGTAACAAAACAAAATCAATTACAAATAAACAAATGCACAATTTTTTTTAGAGAAGCCAAAATCTGACAAGAGTTTATTTATGTTTTTTTTGTTTTTTTTTTTACTATTTGTTTTAATAAACAAACACTGACATACTTCGTAACTGTAAAAATTATCCACTGTGAGATATTAAAATGGCAATTTGAAATTTAAATACCTCATAGTTCTATTACATTTTATCAGTAGCTCTAGTGGTGTAGTAAGAAATATAGGGTGACTTTAAATTAGTTCTTGATACGAAAGGCTATGCATGTGCTCATGATAACAAACAACTTTCCCTAAGGAACCCATAGTTAAATCGCAAAAAAAAATTGGACTCTTCAATACTAATTTGGCCGGAGTCACGAACTACGAAATCTTAAGCACGCCACCGATAAGAATTCCGTGTCACCTTCGACTCATGGGCTATGGCATCCAGAATTTGCCGATAACAACTTCCTGCCATTACACGACATTCCGGAGCCAGTCCATACAGTTGAGACAGTCATCCAAGCATGCTCATGATAAGAGCCACAATATAAAAAGGCACGACGCCCTTCCTCGAGGAACCATTCTGATCCGCAATTTACTCCGAATAGGACATTATTATAATAAGTACCTTATGTAGGTAACCGTGTTTCTTAAATAAATAAAATTTTTTAAAACATCTCGTTGATCCATTCCCGTAACTCCGGTCTATTCATTGATTTGTATGGAGTCACATTTTTTTGCGATTTTACTATGGGTTCCTTATGGAAAGTTGTTATTATGAATACATGCATATTGCATAGCCTTTCGTATCAAGAACTAATTTAAAGTCACCCTATATAAATAAATTATGATATGAATCGCTGCTACATCCTATTGGACACCATATAAGAGGGGCACCATATGTATGGTTCATTCCAATCAAAAAAAAGCAAAACGTAAACAAACTTACTATGGATCTGACACATGTCAATGTCATCTGCATACTATGTTTGTTTACCTTTTGCTTTTTTTTGATTGGAATGAAGTATAGCAGTTTTAGGTTATATTTCTGCACTATCTTGAGCGACTGTTAGCTCTAGCAATGAAGAATGTTAATGGGTCCGTTAAATCACTTGAAACTTTATGACCTTGTAGCCTAAATGTCTAGAAATACACTTGTTTTTGTTTCATTTAAATCAAGCGAGTAGTTTTGAAGTTACGATAATTTTAGTTTCCGCCTTTTTCAAATACTTCGCTCGGGCGCGCCAAGCGCGCGTGACGTCATACCGCAACTCGCCGCTCTCATCGTAGGGTACTGTGTTCTTCATACATTGCTATCGGATGGTCCCTACGTTCGCCCACAATAACATTTCTAACTGTAGTTTTTTTATGTGAATCGGTGTTACAGTAGTGTTACAAGTATAATCGATGACAGTTTTAAAAATTGATTGAAAAATCGAATGATTCCTTAAATAGACGAGTTAAGCTACTATTTCTCAAATAACTCCGATTTCTTTACCGCGGCCGCCGAGACAATGATTAAAAATGCAAAAGTACTTACAACTTTTTTTTTTCTTTCTTATCACAAATCTGTTGATCCTTATAAGATACCTATACATATATACCTAGATACCTATTTTTCATTACTAGTATTGAAAAATTTAGGTAATAATGATATTTATGAACTTGATATTTCGGAAATAAGGAGTGAGGGGCAAGGTAAAAGTGATGGTGTCAAAATCACTTGTCATCAACTGTAATATAATGACACAATAACGACACTGAAGCGGTCATGGCTCAGCGCTGCTTACGTGGTCGCGTCAATCACGCAGGTTAACTGACTACAAACACGGTCACAGCTTGGATGGACTTGACTAGCAGTCCATCCAAGCTGCCTATAACGCCTCCGACATAGCTTGGCGACTGCCATCTAGTGATAGTTACTGATATTTAAGCCCATCCAAGTTGTGACCGTGTCTGTAGTCAGTTAACTTGCGTGATCGATGCGACCACATAAGCAGCGCTGTACCATGACCGCTTAAGTGCCGTTATTGTGTCATTATATTACAGTTGATGACATAAGTGATTTTGACACCATCACCTTTACCATGCTCCTCACTCCTTATTTCCGAAAACTGGGCATAAAACTTATACAAATATATATACAGAAAATAGATCTTCGCTTATAAATTACTTGAAAATCTCTAAGAAGTTATCTATAAATCTTAAAATAAGTTGATAAAATTTAAAATATTGTTTGTTTGTAGGTGTGGACAAAGCCCTCTGCGCGAGAGTCAGACTCGCACTTGTCCGGTTTTTATTTTTTATGTGTATCGGTTAACTCATATTTATTTTATTTTAGATTGGCTAGAAATAGCTACGGCGACGACGTTACTGTTTATGCAAAAGTTATCAGATAAGGAGAAGGTGATAGACACAACTTTTGGCTTTGGGTCTGGGTGGATCATACTTTTCATGTATTTTGACTTTAAGGTTCAAAAATATAACAGTAAAAAATAACTTTTCGGGTATATTGGTAGTTGTATTTAAGCACTTTGACACGAGCACGATTTTCTAGTTTTTGGATTCGTCATTTTTAAAATTTTCAACGCAAACTTCATACATAGAGGTAGGGAGCGGTGCGCGCACTGAGCGACCGTTGCAGAGTGACGTCACAGCAGCGTGCGGCGACCCCGCGTCACTTGCCTACCTAAATCATTCAGTATCTCGGAAACTATCAAACGTATCAAAAAAAATTTTTCACCATATTTTTTTATTTTTAATAGAGTATATTTTAAGATAAAAAACAAAAATTGGTGGTATTCTTCATTACTGATTTAAAAATTGCCTGTTCGACTGTATCTTTAGACTTTTTTGTGTTCTAGAGACTGACCAACATTGAAACAACAGAATTATGAATCAACTTATTATCTGAGAAGCTCAACTAAACAGTATTCATTTGACACATCAAGCAAACCAAATATTCAACATTTATATCCAAGCTTATAACCTAAAGTACACATCACATATTCCATATAATCTGATATCAATAAATTATTTTGTCCTTTGACATCAGATTAAAAATAAATGGTAGATGTTATACCCTAGTGAATTTATGATCATTAGAATGACAGCTATCAAGCTTTGTTTTTTTTTTATGTGGAATTTACAATAGAAAAAAAGTATTTCATCAATTGAAATTTTGCTGTTTAAGTAAACAATTACTATCTTTTTGTAAATTCTAGGTGAACAAATATATTTCCAGGTTCTTCCTCCTAATCCATTCTTTTAACATAAATTTTAATGTTGATAGTAGAATTTAATTGCAATCGTCCTTCTAGTCATATAAAGATTCACTTGGGTATAACAAGCCAAGGAACTCCTGTATCCCATTGTTGTAAGTAAAGGTGAAATCTACCATTCATTTTTGATCCAAGATCTTTGTCACATCACTCAATTACTGGTATAGTCCATTTTAGGCATGTTCCCCCACCTAGAACAGGGTTTTTACTTATTAACCATGCCTCAGTCAGTTTTTAACCGTTTCGCCGGAGTGGTGGTGCCACTGCTCTGAGAGTTGGAGTCCTCAGAGAAGTTCATGTGCGTTGATGTGAACTCGGTAGGACCTTGGGAATCGCTCACTGTTGAGAAACCTACAAAAAAGAAAAATATTTTATTACATTTTAATTAGGACAGTCTTTCAGGAACAATGAGAAATTAAATACAACCCAACCAAAATTAAGTCAAGAGTGTAGCCTTAACCCGAGTAACACGGAAACATACATGTGTCTCACTGCATCAGTCTAATATACTACAATATTAAATAAACTTCGGTGGGGGTGCACACAGGAGGGCTGCCTTCTGTACAATGTTAACACATACATGTGTTGGAGTCTTCAGCCATCCCAAAGTTGGAGTTCGAGTTGGAAGAGTCATGCATCTTCTTGGGAGTCAGGGTATTCTCCTTATTTTCGCGTTTGGCCGCATGCTTCTTTTTCTGCTCGTTCGTCGATATCGGCACCCACTTGTAGATTTTCATCGTCGTCTCGCCGATAGTGACCCACTTCTTTTCCCTAAAATCAGACGAGACTCATTAAAACTAAATTTTAATTTCACACAAAAAAATAGCAATCAAAATTTTATATTTCTCACCAATGGCGAACTTTTTCAACAGCCTGCATGACCCTTTTGATATCATCTTTCACACGATTTCTAGTCTCGGCGCGTACTGAACGGGACATTTTCTTAGATAAATATTTTAGCCACTTAAATGCAATATTATCTATGAGTTTCAGTGAGAAATAAACAGTTTATGAGATAAACAATATTTATAGCAAACAACAAAATTCTATCCATCCATATTCTTCATCTATGATCCATCCGCCATTTGTTGATTTTGACAGCGGACTAAAGTGTGAACATCGCAATATTACTAGTAGTCCCCTAGATTTTTAGGTATGATGACGTCACCGCCACCATTTGAGGAACCAAAAGGGAACCAAACGATGCATGGCAAGGAGGAAAGGAATTACGATGTCTGATTTTTGCCTAACTTAATAAACAGAGACGTAGTTATGGTACAAAATAAAACATAATATGTATAATGTACTAATGTACCGTTACCGGGAATATTCCCTTAGACAGAGACAGCGCACTATATTGGATATAGCGCCGTCCTTTGGGAATATTGGGTATTTTCCCATGGGAATATTCCCAAGGGACGGCGCTATATGTAATATAGAGCGCTGTCTCTGTCTTGCGGGAATATTCCCGGGCATGGCTGTAAAGCAGTTATAAAGTAAAAAAACTTTCTCCAGATAGAACAAGAAAATAATACGAGTAAGATATGGATTGTAAATTGTAAACAATAATTTGACAAAGCAAATATGACACAATGTCAATTCAATTCAATTCAATTTTTTTTATAATGGCAACTACTGCCTTGCAATAATTCTGCCAATGTCAGGTGATCAGAGCGGCACGTGTATAGAGAGAACAACAAGTTAACGATAATTTAAACCGATCAGATACACATTGAGTACCTATAACAAAGACAAAACAAGGACATTTACAAATTGTTAGTATATAAGATGGTACTTAATTATAATTTTATTTTATTAATACATATATATTTACAAAGAATTTTTATAAAACAGGGAGACAGAGAACTTAACAAAGATTTTAGTATGGTAGGGCGGGGGAAGTCAGCAGGAGGAAGGAGGTCATATAGAGAAAAACGAAAGGAAGTACAATTAAAAAATATGTGATCGGGATTACCCTCATCGAGTCCGCATTCGCAGAGGGAGGAGTCCCTTACCCTTAATTTACGTAAGTGAACAGGATTACACGAGTGACCAAGACGAAGACGACATATAGTAGAACAAGTGGCTTTGTCTATATTTTTGAAGAGGAAAAACCATGGTCTAGAGGGAACTGTTGGTTGAATATCACCGTAAAACTTGCCCTTGATACTTTTAGATAATGCCCATTCTTTGTTCCATTCTTGGACCATTTGGGATTTAGCAACAGCAGCTAGGTCATGATAGTATACTTCTTTAAAATGAGACAAAGTGCCAGAGATAACAGCTTGCTTGGCATACTGATCGACAATTTCGTTCCCAGTAATCCCACTGTGACTTGGTATCCAAACTAGGGCAATGTCTAGGTTTTTACACTTGCACCTGAAGAGGGCTTCACGGATATTAAAAATAATGGGAAACCTAAGTTTATTATGGAAAGGATTTGACATGATAGATTTTAAACAGCTAAGGGAATCAGAAAAAATAACAACTTTAGAAATGGAATGAGATTCAACAAATAGAACGGCTTCCAAGATTGCAAGGGATTCTCCTGTAAATACAGAAGTTACAAATGGGAGTTTATAATTTAAAACAACATTATGTTTTGGAATCCAGACGGCTGACCCCACACAGCCATCACTAGTTAATTTCGAAGCATCCGTATACATGTGTAACCAGTCATTGTATTGATTAAATACCATAGTTTTAAAAACTATATTGGCATCCGGAGATGATTTAATTATACCAGGATCTGTAATAATATTAAAAGTAGAAATTAGAGAATCATAAGAAATTGAATATAAAGGATATTTAGAGGGAATTAAAGGAATTTTAAGACTTGATAGTCTTCGGAAAGAAATAATAAAATGAGGTTTTACTTTATTCCTCCAATAGTGCATGTTATTGATTAAGTTGGATAATTTCTCCAACTTGACATGAAGAGGGTGAGAAGAGATTTGAAGTGCTCTATAAATAAATCGATCAGAAAGGAACTGTCGTCTCAGGTGGAGAGGGGGATCGACACATTCTATTTGAAGAGCATTAACAGGGGACGACCTCATTGCTCCTAAAATTATACGTAAACATTTCGATTGAATTCTGTCTAACTTAAGTAAAGCTGTTTTATTACAAGGTTCAAATAAAAAGGTACCATATTCTAAAACACTACGAATAATAGCATTGTAGAGGATTTTTTGTGAATATGGGTGGGCACCCCACCATACCCCAGATAGAGCACGTAAAATATTGATGCTTTTTTCAATTTTATTGCAAATATAGTCAATATGTGCAGAACCAGAAAGTCTAGAATCTAAAAATACTCCAAGAAATTTCACCTGAGAAGAGACCGGAATTATATCATTTCTGTATTTAATTTCAACATTAGGTATATGACGTTTCCTAGAAAAGACAACTACTTTACTTTTAGAGGGAGAAAGAGAAAGGCCATGAGAGGATAGCCAATCATCTAAATAAAAAAGTGCTTGATTTAATCGGTAAGTTATTTCATCAATAGAACTACCAGAGACATACAGGGCACAATCGTCGGCATATTGTAGAATTTGACAAAATGAGGACACAACTGTTTCCAAATCATAAGTATATAAGTTGTATAATAGAGGGCTTAATACAGAACCTTGGGGAAGGCCTTTCCAAACAGTTTTTGGGGAAGAAATAAATTGTCCAGCTCGAACTTGAATGTTTCTAGACATAAAGAGATTTGTTATGATGTGTATAAGCTTCGGAGGTACACTCAGATTAAGCAATTTCTGCCTGAGTATATGAAGCAAGACGTTATCATAGGCAGCAGAAATATCTAGGAAAACACCAACCAAATAAATATTTTTAGAAAATGCAACCCGGATATCGGAAACTAAAATACTGACACTATCCATAGTACTAAAGCCCTTCCTAAATCCAAATTGGCAGGGATGGAGAATATTATCATTCTCAATTTTCCATTCTAAACGATTTTTTATGAGGTGTTCCAAAATTTTGGCCATAACCGAGGAAAGAGCTATAGGTCTGTAGGATGAGGCAAGGTTTGGATCTTTAGAGGGTTTGAGTAAAGGGATAATTATTTGTGTTTTCCATGATTCAGGAATAATTCCAGAGTCCAGAACTAAATTTATAATGTTAAGGAAAAGATCATGGGTACATGGGCCAGCTTTAACTATAAATGAATATGGGATACCGTCTAAACCTGGGGAAGAGTCTTTAACGGAATTAAGAACAGATAAAAGTTCATTTACGCAAAAGGGACGGTCCAGATAAGAATTAGAAATTGGAGATAGTAAAGATGGGATAGAATTATGATCCGGGACGAATGGAGGGGCTAAACTATCAATAAAATTCTCTAACCAAACTGAGGGGTCATTAGATGATGGGCTTGGATTATAATTAAATGCATTTCTAAACCTTCTAATATTTTTCCACACCACAGAGGGAGGTGTAAATGGTGAAAGTGATTCACAAAACTTAAACCAACTATTTCTTTTCTTTTTACAGAAAAGTCTACGAGCCTCTGCTGCAGTTTTTTTAAACAAAATGAAGTTTTGCTGAGACATAGAATGATTGTATTCTACTTCAGCTGCCTTTCTACGATTAACCATATTGGTACATTCTTCATCCCACCACGGAGGAGAAAGATAAGCTCGAGATTTAGAAGTGTTCTTCAGAGGAATAGATTCATCTGCAGATGCTAAAATCGCCTCTTGAAATTGCTGAGTAACCTCTAACAAATTATGTACAGATACAGAAGGGAAATTATTTATTTTAGATTGCATGATCAAAGAAAACTTATCCCAGTCAGCCTTATGAGTTCTATGTTTTAATAAGGGAGGAAGGGTTTTAGGGGAAGGACCTAAAGAGGATGATATAATAATAGGGTAGTGGTCGCTACCATGCGAGTCACTGAGAACCCTCCAGAAAAATTTTGATGCTAAAGTAGAGGAACAGAAAGAAAGATCTACAGCACTAACATTATTATTGGGCAGATTTCTATAAGTGGAAGATCCATCATTTAAAATGCAAAGGTCGAAATTATCCATTATCTCAATGAGGTCATTGGCGAAACTGTCTGATCGAGAGCCACCCCACAAAGCATGATGACAATTAAAGTCGCCTAGGATTAGAACAGGGCCAGAGAGTGATGAGAGAATTGAGGAAATGTCTTGAATCAAGGACGAGTGAGGATGGGGGATATAAAAAGATAAAATAGATAAACCTAGAGTTTTAATGCCAACTACATTTATTTCAGAAGAATGTGCAGGAAGTGATATGGAAGAATAGGAAAGAGAATTTTTAACTAATAACATAGAGCCGGCATATCCATCATCTCTGTCATCCCGGAAACATGAATAGCCTGGAACCCTGTAGTGGGAGCCTGGGCGTAACCATGTCTCCGAGATGGCAAGGATAGAGGGAGAAAATGAGTTAATGAGAAGAAGAATTTCATGTCTGTTTTTCCTAGCACTTCTTGTGTTCCATTGTAGGATGTAATCCATGGTTGGAACACAGGGATATTAGGGAGGATAGTTTAGATGCAACGTGGGCCGGTAACTCAAAGTCATTGAACTTTGAGAAGAAGTTTAATAAGAGAGAAATTAATAATTCTATTAGATTTTCATTTGCAGAGATATCTGCTTTGGGGGGGTTAAGAGCACAGCCATTTGTGGGATCAGGAGGGTCGTAAGACCCAATAACTGCATGGTGAGCGTTAATATCATAGCCCTTTGACAAAGGAGGTCTAGGGCGGGGGGAGCGAGAAACAGTCTTTTTGTAAGAAACAGTGTTGTTACTGGAACTTTGGGTAGGTTGGATGGAGGCTGGAGAGAACTGAGAGGAAGCAGGAGCCGAAAACATAACTTTCGCTACGTCTGCGTATGAGCGGCCAACTGAGGGGCAACGGCTTGAAGCTTCAGAGAAAGAGATGCTTTCCTGAGACATGAGGATCTTGATAGATTTTTGTCTACCCAGTTCGGGACAGGATTTACTATTGGCAAAATGATGCCCAGAGCACAAAACACAGTTAGCCTGATCCTCAGGGATATTACAATTAGAGCCAGAGTGATCCTCACCACAGCGGTAGCACCTAGGTTTTGATCTACACTGAGACTGCACGTGGCCATATCTGCAACAGTTGTTGCACTGTATGGTTGGGAGTTGGTACAGCTCAACAGGTAACGAGTTGTTAAATAGGAAAACTCTAGGTGGAAGGGACTGACCACTAAAAGTCAGCACCACACAGGATGTGTTTTTATGTTCTACCGTACCATTGACATATACCCGCTTACGAATACGCCGCGCTTTCAGGATGTGGCCATAGCGAAGTGGGATTTTTAGTGCTTCAACTAACTCCACCATAGAGAAGTCGACTGGAACATCTCGAATCAATCCCATGCGGGTGACTTGGAAAGTTGGAATGACTGCGGCATATTTATTGGATGCTAGGGCTGGGTGAATCAGGAATTGGTTAGCGGATTCAGCAGTTGAAAACTCCACACTAACCCTATTGCGACCTACTGATTTCACACCCCCTTCAACTATATTGGGAATGGCATTGCGGTGCAAGAATTGGCCGAATTTGATTGGTCTGATGGTGTCTCCAGCAGATGGATCAGGGGATGTTCTGAACACATGGACAATAAAAGGGGCATTATCATCCGTCGGGCTGTACTTTTTTACCTCTGATAGACTTGCGTGGATAAAAACAGTGTCAATCGATTGTGAAGCCTGTTCCGGGTCTATAATGGTCTTTTTACTTCTAGAGGATTGGGGGTCCTCGTCAGGATGAAACGGTCTTTTCCTGTCAGTTTGGGGCTTTTGGCCCAGTTCATTTTGCGAGAATATATCGGGAGACGGACTTACGTCCATCTGCAATTGCGGATCCGATGTGTTTACATGACTGGGACCGGCAGGGTTGAGGTTATCCTTATCAGGGGGCCACTTCTCCTTTTCCTCCCGCTCCCCCATCATAAATATACATTAAAGGACTTACACAGACAAATACAAACCAGCACCACACAGAAATAGAGCACTCAAGTGAAGAATTTATACAAAATTTAACAAAAATTCCGCGATCACGTGCGACACCAAAAAACACTAACAGCAGAATCCGACACAATGTCTTCGTTTCTATTCTAAACGTTTGATGTACCGGATTATAAGAAACTATACATACTAAGAAAGTGGAGCACGTAACGTCAATATCACCGCTACAAGAAAACGATTATAATGTCTTGTAGATTTACTTGTACGTAGCGTAGCCTGGTGGCCGTGCTCGCCACGCGCACCAACTTGATGGCCAAATGGCCGCTCACTCACATACACACGTACTCTTAACGCTATTCAGTCAGACTCTCAACGCGGTGGCAGAGTTAACTGATATATTCGTGTATTCAAGATGTGAATTCGCAAGATGGGCCATTGTATGTAAATTATGTAATTCTTTATTTCTCTTCTTTGTTTTCATTATTCCATATCTATCGCATTTTCTTCAAATTAGGGGCAATCATGTAAACATAACAACACTGAATCGTACGAAGCTTTCTTTGCGTTTGGTTATTAATTATGAATTAAAGTAAATTATTATAACAGTGGTCACAATGTGTTCTGTATACGCAATTTTTAATAACAAATTGAGGCTGTTATTTAAATGGAATATTTTATCTCAAGTGTTTGTAATTATTACACGTAATGATTAAAGTATTTCGTCCTAAATAATTTTACATTATACACAACAAAACGCAGAAAACAGATGAAATCATTTTCTGAATTGCCATTGGTGGAATGTATCAACTTCACCGAAGAACCAATCAAAATTAAGGAGTTTGACAACGAAACAAAAATTTGGCAGATGAAAGAAAATCCAAAAAGAAAACAGAAAGAAAATCAGAAAAAACTCATCCGAAATTTTTGGATAATTTCTGTCCAAATAAACAATAATAATCCAAAATAATCGAGTAAAATGTGTAAAACACCGTTATAAAGTGCAGGTAAGGTTTACTTTGCAAGCAATTTTTTATCACGAGTTGTAGGAACATTGGTTGAATTTTTGGGCAAATCAGTTTTGACTTATATTTAGCGGCTGTCAGTTGTTTTACGTCTTATCGTATTTTGTGTTATTTTCTTGGGAGAATCGTAGTGAAAAGTGTGATGATATTTTCACGCGGCCGCGCCTGCAGGGATGCGCATCGGTTGCGATGATGCAACGAGAGGAGACTGCTGACGATAAGGTTCTAAGTACTTCGCATTGTGTCGAGTACTCGCTTCTCCAGTATAACTTGCTGCCGTAATCGTAACTTGTCTGCTTCATTGGCTATTCTGTTTATGTAAAATCCTTGTCCATAGCAAACACATAACCTCTAAAATCCACCACCAAACACTGTTTTTCCACTATACTTCTGCATTCGTAACTACTACCTCACTTTCCCGCCCTACCTAGGCTACCCTCTGACCCTTTTGAGTACAGACAGATACTCTTCCAGATACTAATAAACTGTTGGTGGGCCAAAAATTAGATTATTAGATGTAAAACCATCTGAAATTAATTTGAATTGCATTCCAAATTCCTGGAATTGGATTCCAAATTCCTGGAATTGAAATGTTGTAGTTTAGGTTTGTTTTGTTATATTGCATACCAATTTACGTATTTATTGTTTTGTACTGTAGAAACCCCGGTTAGAGTGTAGCCGTAAGGATGAGGCACTCACATATGCTGTTTATTGCACTAGTTTTAAATTTAAGTTTTATACGCTTGTCTATTTTTTGTTGCAGTTGTACCCTGCATGCTGTGTGTACAAACGTGAAGTGACTCTGTTACTATATCGTTGGCATTGTCCGGCATAAGGTTCACCTAACAACAGACGTGTTTCCCTTCCGGTATGGCGGCGTATGTTAATCGTACTGTCTCAATGATGGCTGGCGATGGCCCACACAACGTGGCAATGATCAACAATGGATCCGTGCGGGTAAACATGACGAATGTGGATTCTCCGCTACAGATATTTGTGAGGGCAAAGAAGAAAATCAACGATATATTTGTTGAGATTGATGATTATGTGAAGGATGCTGTCACATTTATGCATGGTAAGCATTTAATTTCCTAATTTTTACTTGTTCTTTTTTTATTACTTTAAATAACATATTTGTCAAAAAGAAAACTTTAATTCATTAGAATGCTGTAATAGTTTCAAGTAAGACAATGTTTGTTATATCTATTCTATAGATCTATCTAAAACCATTATTCTAATATGATTCTTGTAGGCATTTATCTGATAGCAATAAGTATCAAGTACCTCTATATCTGTTTTATCACATTGGCACAGTAACACGAAAAATAACACATGTAACATCTAAATGTATGTGTGAATAGTTTATAGCCCAAGAGGAGGAAATATATAGAGTTTGGTCTTATACCTTCCAGACAAAAATAAGACCATAGACAGTAGAAGCTCTTCATTGCTTTAATTTAATTCATGTATAATTATTTCTCCTTTTATTTGGGTTAATTTTATTGTATGATAACGTCCGTCTATTATAAAACTGTCCCACCTTTTATTAAACTGGTCAATTGGTGTCCTTAGCACAGTAATCAACATAATAGGACAATTTAAATTCAACTCGCACACTTATAGTTTATGATTACACTATGTGTGGTTATAGTATTGCTAGTAGGAAACCAAGGATATGGGAACATAGGCTCTGTTAATAGCTACCCAAGGACCTTTTTTATCTCATCTCATCTTACTAATATTATAAATGCGAATGTTTGGATGTTTGTTTGTTTGTTACACTTTCACGCCGAAACTACTGAACGGATTTGGATGAAATTTTGTAGGTAGATAGACAAAGAAGGCTACACATAGGATACTTTTTATCCCAGGAAACTTAACGGAGAAATGCTTAAAAACTCAAAATGTCCACTTCGTCACTAGATGGCGCCAACTTAATATTTTCTTTCTCTCTGAAGTCCACGCAGACGAAATCGCGGGCGGAAGCTAGTCTTATATAAAAAGCAATAATATTTGTGTACTTTACTAGTACAGTAGATGCGCATGTGAAATTTCTATTGAACATGATTCCAATTTGATGGGACGAAATAGTTTTTAACCCCTGAAGCAAACGAGGCGAATTATAATTTTGAAGACTGTGTCTATTTATGGCATCATAGTTCTTAAACTGTTGGATCTATAATAATAATAATAATAAATAAGAGAAAGAGCTGCACGGAAGATTCTTTAAGGCTCTTTGCAGATCCTTCGTAGATCAGAAGGCTTCCGTGCACTGGCTGCGTTTCGGAGACCTCTTTTCAGAAACCGAGGGTTTTGTCTGTGCAATACAGGATCAGGTAATAAAGACGAACAACTACAGGAGGTTCATAATGAAAGACGGTACTTTGGACGTATGTCGGTTGTGCCGACAGCCAGGTGAAACCCTGCGCCATATAACCTCCGGTTGTTCGATTCTTTGTAATACTGAGTATCTGCACAGACATAACCAAGCAGCCAGGATCCTGCATCAAGAGATCGCTCTAAAATATGGCTTCGTAGCTCGCCGGTTGCCGTATTACAAGTACACGCCGGAGTCGGTTCTCGAAAACGACCGCGCCAAGCTCTACTGGGACCGAGACATCATCACGGACAGGTCTATTGATCATAATAGACCTGATATCGTGTTG
The DNA here is from genome assembly GCA_958295455.1 of Coleophora deauratella. Taxonomy (NCBI): domain Eukaryota; kingdom Metazoa; phylum Arthropoda; class Insecta; order Lepidoptera; family Coleophoridae; genus Coleophora; species Coleophora deauratella. Next base: position 1,890,153 of record OY282391.1, on the reverse strand, counting down.
ATGGATCGGGCGCAGTCAAGGGTGTTTTTGGTGGATATCACTATTCCACACGATGAAAACCTCGTGCAAGCCGATGCCGACAAGAGGTTACGGTACCTTAACCTGGTGCACGAGGTTACGGATGTGTGGCAAGTGCAATCCACTGAAATCATTCCTGTAGTCCTGTCCGTTAATGGTTTGATCCCTGCTGACCTGGATCGTAACCTTAGACGGTTGGGACTTCGAGGCAGACCGATAATAGCGGCTATGCAAAAGGCAGTCCTCCTCGACAATGCCCGGATTGTCCGACGCTTTCTCTCCTCGTCGCACTGACCTCCAGCCGACTGTGCTTCTGCTGGAGTAGCTCCTGTCGCTTCGCCTAGCGCGAAGTGGTCAGAGTAGCCCAAATTTATATTTCTGCATAATAATAAAAAGCAGGTATTTTCATTTTGGTTTTCAATTATGATTGCTGAAAATTGATTCACTGGTTGGTTTTTAAAATACTCAACTTTTAGTGAAATCATATTTTTTTTTTAAATTGTTTAATATATCTAATGATTGCTTTGAATTGGTACAAGATCGTGTGAGTTAGTTGCTTTAGAAATGATAATAGTAATAATAATAAAAATATCCGGGACAAATCACACACAGTCATCTGGCCCCAAACAAGGATTCCTTGTATCTTGGGAACGAGAGACTGATATACATACACATATACATTTAAATACATACATATATGTATAGATATTATACACCCAGACTCAGAGCAAAAGATTCTGCTCATCACAGAAAAGTTTGCCCTGTGTGGGGATCGAACCCACGACTCTCGGATAAAAACTGTACTATATATAAGGTGCTTCCAAAATATATGCCACCGCTGCAATGGGAGTAAGAGTCATGCATATAGATTACAATAGTAAAAAAAATTCGTGCCCCGGAGTCGTTAAATTGATTTGGGAGACTAAACAATTTTTTTTTACTTTGATTCACTTTCGCACAACACGGTCCGTCAAGTACGTATACGCTCCGTCATGAAGTCATGAATGAACTCGATGTCATTTCACTGAATGAAAGCAACGCACGCTCGTATCTCTTTTTACAGGTTAATTTAGTGAACAGCTGATTGTCTTTAAATTAAATGTAGAGCAGAATAAACAAACTTACCAGTTATTAAAACGGCTTATTCACGTAACAAGGTGATAAACTTACCATCGCACTTTGACAGGCTTTGGACTGTTAAATTACGTACTGAAAAGTATCTGTTAATAAAAAGTTTAGGTAGGTAAGGCATCTACTCAAGAGTAGATGCGTAAAATTAAAAAGAACGTGTATTACAGTAAGTAACTTGGCGTGTTTCTAAGTTCATCACCTTATTTACAAGGATTTGCACAACACAACACTGGTGGCTGGCTGACTCACACCAAACCTCTGTTCATACGGGTTTACGGCAAACGCAGGGATGTTATTTGCACTCGTGGTGGTAGAGTGTCAATCACCTTATTTACAAGCTATTTCACAACACAACAAAGTTTTACATCAGTTTTACAACACAGTAAAATTCTCGAGTGGTGACCGCGCACTGGAATACGCAGTGTGGGCAGGCCCCCGACTCGGTGGACCGACGAAGACCTGGTGAAGGTTGCGGGAAGCCGCTGGATGCGAGCCGCACAGAACCGGTCGGTGTGGAAATCCTTGGGGGAGGCCTTAGTCCAGCAATGGACGTTTTTCGGTTGATGATGATGACACAACACAACACTGGTGGCTGACTCTTACACCAAAACTTTGCTCATACAGGTTTACGGCATGCGCAGGGATGTTATTGCACTCGCGATCAGAGGGTATCGCGGTAGCAGAGTATCATTTCAAGATACTCTTGATTCGTATGTACGTCTGGGTGACATGGTTATCTCACTCGCGGACGGGGGCGCAGGCGGTGCAGAACGTTCGCGTCACGCCTGCGCGTCACCGCTGCGCATAGCGAACTGAACTGACCTCTGACCTGTACAAGGGCGCGCGGGCGCCAACCGCCCCCGCCCGCCGGGTCGCGCCCCGCTCCCGAGTGAGTATGCGAAAGGGTGCGGACAGATCAAAGCCTTTTGCAGCACGACACAAGTGCCGAATTTGTTTGATGTCGAGCCGCAACGTCGGTGCGTTTAAGCATGTTTTCGCGCGCCTGGTTTCATTCAACACAATACGGGATGGCTTAATAAAGTAAAGCAATTTATTTTTATGATTGTTATTTTTTTGTATGGAAAAAAAAAGAATAGTTTCCGGACATGAATGTCTCATTTTCGTGATCACTATACATGATACTTTCTCCCATTTCAGCCGTGGCATATATTTTAGAAGCACCCTATATATTTAATTTACGTATGGAAACTATGCTTGAGCCTGTGTATACGTTTGCAGCAGTCTCCGGCGAGAACGGTATCGCGTCGCCACAGGATGTCACCACGGTGGAAGGGTACGTCAGCAGGGTGCAAGCCATACGGGAGGTTCTCAAGCGGGATCACATGAAAGTGGCATTTTTTGGCAGGTGAGTTTTGCCGTAAATCAACCTTATTAGTATTATTGGGTGGAATGCCAATGAAGGCCACAGCTGTTAGGGAGTTTTATCAAAACTCATAGCAACCATGCTAAAGAAAAACAAAAATTTCTTTAAAAACTGTGACAGTATACAGCTAGAGTCAAGAATTGCAGGATTTCTGAGGACTATGTCCATTTTTTGTTTTACCAATCATTTGAGGGTTTTTCCGCAATTGCCACTCTTCATAGGCAGATTGGTGATCGCATGTGGCAGCATGGTACGCGGAAAGGACGTTGCTCCCCACCCTCCGGTTTTTGGATGCTTAATTTGCCTTTCATGACACCTCGGGGAGAGTTAGGGTGGTGCTTTCTAAGGCCACAACGCAGTTTTACGTGGCGTAAGCATGTCTCCCATTCGGTGGACCGAATGACCTTGCGGGAAGTCGCTGGAAGCGGGCAGCGCAAGACCGGCGACGATCATAACCTGGATAGGTTTGGCTGATGGTGGCATCTATCTCAATCGTTTCCGTGCTTCGCTAGACACGTTAAGCCGTGCCAGACACCTAAAAGGCGGCGCGGCGTGGAAACTTCTGACACTGGGGTTGGCCACTAGCCCCACGACCTCCACCAGCCGCGTGAACTGTCAACGTTACTCGGTTACGACCATAAAATCCGCGCAGGTCTGTTTCTTGATCGATTCTGAAATTATGTGTAGTTTCTAAATGACTGTGCGGTATCTATTAGTACTAATCTATGGGAACAAGGAAGATAATTAATGAATCGCATAATTGCTGAAAACAACCGGCCTGAACATTTAATTTAAAAAATATATCCTTTCCGTCTTAGAACAAGTAACGGTAAGAGCACAGTGATAAACGCGATGCTGCACGACAAGATCCTGCCGTCGGGCATCGGGCACACCACCAACTGCTTCCTGCAGGTGGAGGGCTCCGACACGGACGAGGCCTTCCTGAGGACCGACGGCTCGGAGGAGAAGCTCAATGTGCAGGTCAGTTCACAGAGAAGAGGGTAGTTGACAATTTGTTTTTAAAATGTTCGATATGGTAAACTGTGACGTCACTGTACTGTACTGATATTTTTTTTATAAACTTACATTTGTTATAAAATTCCAAGCTAGTACAGTAATACCCCGCTTTACGCGAGGGATACGTTCCGCAAAAATTCGCGTTAAGTGAAATTCGCGTATAAGGGGGTCACGTTTAATCATAACCAAAAGTCATAACAAAATGCAAATCAATACTTTAATTCTAAAACCACATTGTGTAGCGTTACATTATACATTTTTTTTACGGAAAAATGTATCTATTGTCTTCTGGGTTGCGTTTCGTTTACGATCTTGTAAAATATTTTCATAACACGCGACACTGCTTTTTACTGATTGACACACTGTTAAAACACGGTCATCATCACTGTCTATGCTCTGCAATATGTCCAAACCTGAATAAATCTTTGAAAGAGCATTTTGTATTGCACTTGAAGATAAAACTCTCTCTTCTACTTGTTCCTCCTCACTATTGAAAGGATTATTCTGTAACTCGATTAAATCTTCGTTGCTGAGAGGTTCGTCATCCATCGCTATAAGATTTTCGAGATCTTCTACTGTGACACCTTCCAGTTCAGAGCCTTCAATCATTGTAGCAATGTCTTCAAGCACTTGTCTCTGCATCTGAACACTTCTCCTAGGTGCTTCCACTACATCAGGCCAAAGATTACGCCACACACCATTCATGCAACTTTTTTTAACTTCATTCCAGGCCTGGTCTATGTTGTGTATTGCCTTCATGATGTTGTATGATTTCCACCACTCTCGCATAGACTGTCTTCCTTCGCCGTCAGTTTCATGAATCAGCTGGCTAAATGTGCGGCGATGGTAATAAGCTTTGAAGTTTGCTATTGCTCCCTGGTCCATAGGTTGTAATATTGACGTAGTGTTTGGTGGAAGGAACTTTACGTACACTTTTAAGTCTCTGGGCGTATCTAAAACGGTTGGATGTCCTAGGGCATTGTCTAAGAGTAGTATAACTCTACGTTCAAGTCCGTTTCTGTCACAGTAGGATTTGACTGAGGGGCAAAAACTGTTAGAATACCAATCTTGAAAAACTTCTCGTGTAACCCACGCCTTTCGGTTGGATCGCCACACAACTGGTAGGCTTGCTTTATTAGTACCTCGCATTGCTCGGGGTGTTTCTGATTGATACACCAGTAAAGGTTTAAGCTTAAAATCACCAGTGGCATTACCATCCAGCAGTAAAGTCAATCAGTCTTCAGTCAGTCTTTCGCGACTTTGAAACCGCTAGCTTGACGTTCTTCTTTAGATATGAAAGTTTTAGAAGGCATTTTTTTCCAGTAAAGCCCGGTCTCATCAACGTTGAAAATGACACAGGCAGGAATTTTTTTTCGTGCTACAAACTCTTGAAACTCGTCTGGAAACTCTGTTGCAGCTTGAGTGTCTGCGCTGGCGGCTTCACCCGTTATGCGGATATTGTGAAGATTTGAACGCCGTTTAAACCGGTGAAACCAGCCCTTACTGGCATTAAAAGTCGGGGTGGAACTCCCTTCACCTTCTTGTGACTTTAGCATCTCAAACAAAGAGTTTGCTTTTATACATATGAGAGCTTAAGGTACAATTCCGAGACGGGCTGCAGGCGACAACCGCAGGCGACACTGCGGCCGGCCGCTGCGGTCCGACCGCATGTCGCTGCCGCCGCCATTCCAAGCGCGACTGCACTTCAGTCAGCTTTTGTACCCTGTCGTTTCCGTACCTTCGCGCGAGTCAGAATATCGGACGTGTTTAGCAATAATTTACTGTGTTATTTGTTAGAGAAGGAAGATGACGACGAATTGTTGTTATTATATGCAAAAAAGGAAAAGAAACGCGTGTAACCGCTCTGCGGTCGGCCGCACTACTGGTCCTGAGACTTGCGGTCGCTGCGTGCGGCCGGCGACGTGTCGCCGGCCGCAACCGCAGGCGACACGTCGCCGCGCTCGGAATCACTTTCATAGAGATTCATAGAAACCAGTAGTGTAACTTGCGGTCGATAAATGAAGTCTGTCGCCTGTCGCCTGCGGTCGGCGACTTGCAGCCGGTCTCAGACTTGCACCTTGACTCAGCGGCGTGTTCTTTTTATTTAAATCGTCAATCCAGACTGCTAGCAACTTTTCCATTTTTTCTAGGATAGCGGGCCTCGAACGAGTCAATATTGTTGCACTTATAGGTGTCGAACTTTCACTGGAAAGTTTAATTTTTTCCCGATTTTTAAAAATCGATCGTACAGTCGATTCTGAGAGTCCAAAATCTCTGCCAACTATTGTTGCTTTGCCTCCATTTTCCGTTCTTCTTAAGACTTTTAATTTCAATTCCAAAGTTAAGCTTTTGCGCTCCTTTTTCTTCGGCGGCATTTTTAACGTAGCTTTAAATTATTTTCACCAAAGGTTAGAACACGACTGCCAGCTGAGATTAAAATATGTAATGTACTTACGTAAGACGAACGAAACAAAAAAGGGAATCCCCAAAAAGTCCTACTCTGAAGGGATTCCCCATTCTTTTATTTACGAGAATGGCCAGAGAAAGTGGGAATTCCCGCGACCAAAGACAAGTTAGGCAATTACTTACATTACTAAATATGTAGGTATATGTAACCAATCCGCGTAAAGAGAGGCATTATAGCGCGAAATTTGAAATTCGCGTAAAATCGAAACCGCGCATAACGAGATCGCGTAAAGCGGGGTATTACTGTACTGTTATTACTATTTTACTTTTATACAGTAATACCCCGCTTAACGCGACCCCTTTTTACGCGGATTCGTTATAGTGCGATTTTTAAAATTCGCGCTAATTTACCCCGCTTTACGCGAATGCGTTGATTGGTTCATTTGCATGCTAAGTGGTGTGATTGCATTGACCAATAGCAAACCGTAACTGCTCATTAATTGAAAAACGATTGACGGTTGACTCGCCGGTAACTCCAAAGATAGGAAAATAGTTTTTAGAATTTTGCAAGAGCGCAAACAAAATGCGACACAAAAAACCTTAGACAGCTATTTTTCTAAAGTGCGAAAAAAAAGTGCAAGTGATTAATATTTTGTGACAATTTTCTCTAACAAAAGTACATTGATTTATATTTTAACTCGTTATTTGTTTGTGCCCCGTTATGCGCGAATTTCGCTTAACGCGATTTTGTCTGGAACGCATCACTCGCGTTAAGCGGGGTATTACTGTAATGTAATTACTAAAGAGCTGTTTATCGAAAAATACGTTATAATTTATTCTTTATGCAATTAACTATCCTATTGGGGAAATAAATCACTTTTATCAACTGTCAATAAATAATCTTATTTTTAGGGTTCCGTAGCCAAATGGCAAAAAACGGAACCCTTATGGATTCGTCATGTCTGTCTGTCTGTCTGTCCGTCCGTATGTCACAGCCACTTTTTTTCCGAAACTATAAGAACTATACTGTTGAAACTTGGTAAGTAGATGTATTTTGTGAACCGCATTAAGATTTTCACACAAAAATAGAAAAAAAAACAATAAATTTTGGGGGCTCCCCACACTTAAAACTGAAACTCAAAAAAATTTTTTTATCAAACAGGTGTGGGGTATCTATGGATAGGTCTTCAAAAATGATATTGAGGTTTCTAATATCATTTTCTTCTAAACTGAATAGTTTGCGCGAGAGACACTTCCAAAGTTGTAAAATGTGTGTGTGTGTGTGTCCCCCGAAACTTCTAAAATAAGAGAATGATAAAACAAAAAAAAATATATGATGTTAATTACCATGCAAACTTCCACCGAAAATTGGTTTGAACGATATCTAGTAAGTAGTTTTTTTTAATACGTCATAAATCGTAAACCGCAATTTACCAACGAACTACAAAAACTTTTATATTATGTTACTTGCTGCTACGGAACCCTTCATGGGCGAGTCCGACTCGCACTTGGCCGCATTTTTTTTATTAATAAACTGACTTAGGATCACAACAGTATTAGAACTGCGTTTGTGACTATTATGTTAAGTTAAATACAAGACGTTATTACTTAAGAAGCTGATTCAGCTACACTCTGATTAGAGTGTACTAAGACGCATTGATCTACGCCAATAATATTGTTTATATTTATAAACTATAAAATCTGGATAGAAGCGGCACAGCAGGCAAATTTTGTCCGTTAAAAGTTTGAGTAGCCTTCTGTATACTTATGTTTCATTTATTGCCAAAATATTTGGCGAGTGTAACCATGCCGACAACGTTTGTCAGTAGCTTTTGGAACATTCCTTACTGTATGTCTATTTTTAGCGCACTCTAAAATCATGGCTATTTTGGTTACGCTTTCAGCATTTCATCACAAACTTCTGTTACCCGTTTGTATCGTATGAATACGTATACACGAAGGTATTTAGTGTAACTTTCGTAGCAAATTCAATTTCATTCACGAGACTTCATTTTTTCAATATACAGGCATTCTCACAATTAATTTCTGTCTAAAACAGACCTAAATAAGAACAAAGACATAGGATATATAACAAAGTAGCTGTAGGTTTCCAAAACTGGAGCATCTACCGTTATACTCAATACTCATACTGAACTTAATTTTAGTTCTATGAGGGCGTAAAAAAGAATAGGCCAACTTTTTTTTTATTGAACAAAGTTATCAAATATGGCTTGATGCGTACAAGCTCCAGTTAGCAGGTTATTTAGCTTGTAACATATGATTTTGTTATTTCTCCCTGTGCTACCTGATCGTACCCTTACCCTGCTCTTCACTGTGCTCCCCTGTCTGTGTCTACTGGAAGGTTAGCGGGTCATTAAGCGGGTGACATACAATATACTCTTTACCGTTCGTTTCTTCTCGCTTCGGAAACACTTCCCGAAACGTTGAGTGTACAAGTTCCGCGTGGTAGGAACTTTGTACTAGGTAGAAAAAAAAGACAATTTAAAAGTATGTGCAAAACATCTTAAATAAAAAACATTATTTTTTTTACCCTTCTATCCACTATGAGCGGATCATATAGCGGCGTGACATACAATACACTCTTCTTCATATAGCGGGTAACATACAATACATCCTTCTATCGACTGTCTTTATCCAGCGGAAAACTGTAGTAGCATTTGTGTTGTCGGTGGGGTCCAACAGTCGGTGTCCCAGCTGGGGCACGCATTATGCGCATCCCGACTTCAAGAGCGCGCGCTGGTTCACGTTTACTGGCCGCGCGAGCTATGCGCGCTGCTGCGGGACGACGTCGTCCTGGTGGACAGCCCCGGCGTGGACGTCACCCCCAACCTGGACGAGTGGATCGACAAGTACTGCCTCGATGCAGATGTTTTTGTCCTCGTCGCCAATGCCGAGTCCACGCTTATGGTTACTGTAAGTGTGAGCTGGTTGTTTTTTATTTAGTTTAAATTGGTTAGCCCTTGCCGTCATCTCGCCTGGTGGTAAGTGATGATGAGTCATCGCTTATGGTTACTGTGAGTGGGCTGTTTTATTTTTGTTTGGATTTGCTCCAGGGCGCGGGCCAGGCTCGCAGACGTTCTACGGGCCGCACGCAGAGCAGATATTTCGCCCCACATCCCGCGTGCGTGTGCCACGCATGACAATAAAAACATGTATGCAAGGATAGGTTGCGGGCGGCACGCATGACAAAAAAAGGGCCTTTAAGCCCATTAATCAAATATTAGTCGTCAATTTAGGATTGGACACGATGAAAATCTAAGGAATTTGCCTTTTGGTCACTTACAATTGAGTGAATTAGTAACGAATCTATAACTAACAATTAACAATTGGTTAAATCCTTAATTGGTAAGCTTTTGTCATTGTCTCACCTGATGGTAAGTGATGATGGTGCTGAAGATGGAAGCGGATGTACCAAAATTTCCTAATGCAATGGGGACCTGGTTATCTTATCTCCATATCAGAACACACTGATGTTTGGCGGCAAGACAGATAAGATGGTGACAGCTAGCCAGACGAACTCCGAAAATGCCCTACCATCAACCAAACCGAGTCCTACTAAGTTGGACACCGCCGGAAATCAAACCCGCAACCTGAACCTGATATATGACTACGGAGGCGGTTAGCCTGTGCTGTGAATGTGATGCTTAAAAATAGAAATATTGATTAACTAATTTAAATGTTTATTCCCCGCAGGAGAAGAACTTCTTTCACAAGGTATCAACCAAGATATCTCAGCCGAACATTTTCATACTGAACAACCGATGGGACGCCTCCGCTTCGGAGCCTGAATATCTGGACCAGGTGACTATTCGCTACATCAGTCATTATTCTGTACTAACTGTTGATCAAATTTTGAATTTTTAGCCCCCTATTTATAAGTTTAATAACGGAAGGAATCCTCCTGACAGACTTAGATCAAGGCCTAAGCCTATTTTACGAATTCGTTTTGGTTCTTTAGTGTTTCCTAGGCTGTGCCAAAAAAAACTTTTTTACCGGAATTTGTTAAGCGCATTTTTTATTTATTTTAAAATGTTTCTGTAATAACTAAAATATAAAAAATCAAAAGCTTCTTAAATTTCTAGTGTATCAGAACCGATACTCTGTGTTAACTGGGCATCTATTGTATAACCTATTTTATTGTACGTCCATCCTCACTTTCGTGATGTAAGAACAGCAGCAGGAGAAACCCATTTTGCCCTATCTCCTCGTCGTCTCTAGTATGTAACTACTTACCTTCCTACCTGACCATTGCATCCTACGGAAAGAGATGGACGCGTGCTACACAGGTGTCACCTACTGACCTTGATAAGCACTAACTAACCGACGAACTAACTAACTGAAGTAACCGAGGCACTAACTAACTAAACTATCCGAGACACTAACGGACTAACCAAGGCACTAACTAACTAAACTAACCAAGGCACCTACTAACTGATCGAGTAACTAACTAACTGAACTTCTTATCGTGGGTAACATTTAGTCATGCTATCATTGGGGATAGACGGCAGTTGTCTAGTGTTGTATTTAGCATCACCCGCGGAAATGTGTAGGGCATTTAGATTTATACCTTCGGACGTGAGCGACGCGACCATCGTACACATCTAGTGATCAGATGAGCAGGTTTCCTCACTAACTAAACTGACCGAGGCACTAACTAACTGACCTGACATAGCCACTTACTAACTGACTCACAGCCCGCCGCCGCAGGTGCGCACGCACGAGCTGCGCGTGTGCACGCCCAAGGAGCCGGAGGCCCTAACTGACCTGACCTAGCCACTAACTAACTTACTGAGCTAACCGACACACTAACTGAACTGACCGAGGCACTCAACTAACTAACTGAGCTGTCTCCAGGTGCGCACGCAGCACGCGAACCGCTGCGTGGACTTCCTGTCCCGCGAGCTGCGCGTGTGCACGCCCAAGGAGGCGGAGGAGCGCATCTTCTTCATCTCCGCCAAGGAGGCGCTGCTGACGCGCATGCGCGAGAGGGAGAAGCCCGTCTCCTGTGAGTCACAATACCACATACTGTGTTTCAGCTGGGTTTTTTTTTATGGCATAGCTGGCAAACGAGCAGACGGATCACCTGATGGTAAGCGATTACCGCCGCCCATAGACACCCGCAACACCAGAGGAGTCACGAGTGCGTTACCGGCCTTTGATATGGGAGTACGCTCTTTTCTTGAAGGCTCGAATGTCGTATTGGTCCGGAAATACCGCAGGTGACAATTCGTTCCACAGTTTGGTTGTACGAGGCAGAAAGTTTCTAGTGAAACGCACAGTTGATATACGGATACGTTGCACTTCCTAATATTTACATCCTGTAGACTTTGATTGTGGGATGCTGTATAATAAATATAGTTCATCACGGGATTATCTATGTAATTTGAGAATGTATTGTAGAAAAACAATGAAAGGGATAAGTACAGAGGTAGATTTATATGGGTTTGCCCTCTTGAAGCCATCAACAGCGGCATCTATCCAGTGGTTCCCTGCGATTGGGACGTAAAAAATGAAGTCTAACAGATAACCCCCAGCGGACCCAGTATACAGTATATAAACAAAACGGCGCTAGTGTAGAATTAGTCAAACACAGCGACGCCGCTGTTTCGTTCACCATAGATTTGGTAACCAGTATCAGGGCCGACCTTTGGGTCGTGCCACCCGTGCCCAGGCGCAGGGCGCAGAGCTCAAGCACCCTGGTATATTTAGTTGGACGTGGGCCTGAGAGTTAGTGTAGGAGAGCGCCCAAAGTGCCCCAGGTAGATGGTTTTAGGGGTTTCTACATACAATTACAAAACTATTTTTAAATACATAAAAAAAATCGTGTGGAAGTGTCAGTTTCCTTTTATGGTGGTTGGTGGTTATATTGTACTGTTAAGAATTTATGTAAATAAAATGTGATAATTACATATTTTCCCCTGATCCACAGCGCCAATCCTAGCTGAAGGCCACCAAGTGCGATACTTCGAGTTCGTGGACTTCGAGCGCAAGTTCGAGGAGTGCATCAGCCAGTCGGCCGTGCGAACCAAGTTCGCGCAGCACTCGCGCCGCGGCCGCAACATCGCCGCCGACGTCATGCAGCAGCTGGACCAGGTCTGTATGGGGGGGGGGGGGGAGTGACGTCACCTGTCACTGCAGGAGTGCATCAGCCAGTCGGCCGTGCGCACCAAGTTTGCGCAGCATTCGCGCCGCGGCCGCAACATCGCCGCCGACGTCATGCAGCAGCTGGACCAGGTCTGTATGGGGGGGGGGGGAGTGACGTCACCTGTCACTGCAGGAGTGCATCAGCCAGTCGGCCGTGCGCACCAAGTTTGCGCAGCATTCGCGCCGCGGCCGCAACATCGCCGCCGACGTCATGCAGCAGCTGGACCAGGTCTGTATGGGGGGGGGGGAGTGACGTCACCTGTCACTGCAGGAGTGCATCAGCCAGTCGGCCGTGCGCACCAAGTTTGCGCAGCATTCGCGCCGCGGCCGCAACATCGCCGCCGACGTCATGCAGCAGCTGGACCAGGTCTGTATGGGGGGGGGGGAGTGACGTCACCTGTCACTGCAGGAGTGCATCAGCCAGTCGGCCGTGCGCACCAAGTTTGCGCAGCATTCGCGCCGCGGCCGCAACATCGCCGCCGACGTCATGCAGCAGCTGGACCAGGTCTGTATGGGGGGGGGGGGGGAGTGACGTCACCTGTCACTGCAGGAGTGCATCAGCCAGTCGGCCGTGCGCACCAAGTTTGCGCAGCATTCGCGCCGCGGCCGCAACATCGCCGCCGACGTCATGCAGCAGCTGGACCAGGTCTGTATGGGGGGGGGGGGAGTGACGTCACCTGTCACTGCAGGAGTGCATCAGCCAGTCGGCCGTGCGCACCAAGTTTGCGCAGCATTCGCGCCGCGGCCGCAACATCGCCGCCGACGTCATGCAGCAGCTGGACCAGGTCTGTATGGGGGGGGGGGAGTGACGTCACCTGTCACTGCAGGAGTGCATCAGCCAGTCGGCCGTGCGCACCAAGTTTGCGCAGCATTCGCGCCGCGGCCGCAACATCGCCGCCGACGTCATGCAGCAGCTGGACCAGGTCTGTATGGGGGGGGGGGAGTGACGTCACCTGTCACTGCAGGAGTGCATCAGCCAGTCGGCCGTGCGCACCAAGTTTGCGCAGCATTCGCGCCGCGGCCGCAACATCGCCGCCGACGTCATGCAGCAGCTGGACCAGGTCTGTATGGGGGGGGGGGAGTGACGTCACCTGTCACTGCAGGAGTGCATCAGCCAGTCGGCCGTGCGCACCAAGTTTGCGCAGCATTCGCGCCGCGGCCGCAACATCGCCGCCGACGTCATGCAGCAGCTGGACCAGGTCTGTATGGGGGGGGGGGAGTGACGTCACCTGTCACTGCAGGAGTGCATCAGCCAGTCGGCCGTGCGCACCAAGTTTGCGCAGCATTCGCGCCGCGGCCGCAACATCGCCGCCGACGTCATGCAGCAGCTGGACCAGGGGTGCTATTCCGTAAGCTCTCGCTAACCTCTCGATAACTCGATTTTAAATTTGGAAGCGATTGGAGTTGTCGAATTTAAAATTTCGAATGCTAAAATCGCTTATGGGGTTTGCGATAGAATGAATAATTTGATTGAGTAGTTCATAGTTTAAAACACTTCTTGGTAAATTTCAACATATTGCAACTTTTTTGGTTCATATCACCAAAAAGGAAAGTTGCAAGGAGTCCACTTTGAAATTAATAAAAAGTTTAAATATAATTCTTGGTAAATTTTAACATTAACGTACTCTTTCCTACATATCTCTTTGGTACAACTGTAACTACTATAACATTCTGCCCTCATAAGAAAGAAGGTCGTAAAGTATATGGAGTTTCCGTACATTTTGCGGTCTTCTTTCTGAGACGGATATCACACACTGGTGCGGAAATCGGGCGCGAGTCTGGAGCAACGAAATTCGCATGCGGCAGCGTTCCGGACTACCGGACGGTTTCCGTCCGAATTTCGTCCGAAGCTGCGGTGCACGACGATTTTCGTTATGCGTTCATTTAATATTCGACATTTTTGACTCGGGTACTTGTTTTATTTCGTGAACAACCCCCCTCGCGCGCCCCGCCCTCCCCCCCGCGACACAAACACCCCTCCCCCGCCCCGCGCCCCGCACTCCCAGCCCCCGCGCCACGCAACCCTCTCTCCCCCACGCCCTGCAACACACCCCGCGCGTCGCAACCCCCTTCCCCCCCAAAACACCCTCTCGTGCCCAGCAACATCCACCCTGTGCCCCGCAACGCCAATATGAGTATCCCCAACAAGCACATATGAGTATCTACGATTCTACGCATATTTAATACAAATTAATAGTATCAAAAACATGTACTCGACAAAACTAGTTGATTTCATGATAAATTACCTTGAAATAAGTAGGTACAAACGGTTCAAATTAAAGTATGTTAAAGTGCCTGCGTAAAATATTTGAACAAATACCTATGATGCATTTATTAAACGTATGCATTTATTACAGCTTTCTAGTACTAATAGTCTCTGAGCTAAGCCGCGGACACAGACAGACAGACGGAAATGGCGAAACTATAAGGGTTCCTTGTTGACTATTGAACCCTAAAAAAACCATCGTACACAATTTATATGTCTCTTGAATAAAACCTATATTTTTTTTAAATATGTTTATACTTTATTATTTTTACCTATTTTTAGCAACTGTAGCAATGCAAAATCTGTGAGCATTTGAAGCGTACACATTGCCATTCCTAAGATCGAGCAAAAAACGTCAAAAAAAACACGTTTCAAGTAGCCCTTTTTTATTTTTATTCGTCCTTATAGCGGCAACAGAAATACACATTGTGAAATTTCTGTCTACCTATTACGGGTCATGAGATACAGCCCGGACAGACAGATTACTAATAGGGTCACGTTGACATTTAATAATAAAAAAATATTTTCCAGAAACATTTGGGTACAGAACCCTAAAAATTGACGATTTGAAACAAAATAATTTAAATTTTTGAATTCTTGTTTGTTCTGCGTTTGAATTGTATGAATATTATATTAGAAAAATATTTTTAGTTTAAAAGATTATTTTAAAAAGATGTACTATGTTTGTATGAAGGTATTGTAATTAAAAAATAAAAAAATATTATTACTATTAGTTATATTACAAAAATTTGACATGACAGTCATATGGTTTTACATTCCACCTTATGATGGATTTGCCTTTATTAATATAAATGCAAACTGTATCACGCTTCTATTACAGAAAAAGCGGTTGTGTTCAGTCAGAGATGTTCTCAGTATGTCCGATTCACACGGTGTCAATGCGGATTTACTGCCAAGTCCTTCATGTCGATTACCCATCACGTTGACTCAATTTAAATATTACGAGTATGTACAGTCCTCAGCCAACGTTATGATTTTATGGTTCACTCAGCACATTACTTACAAAAATGTGCATATGGCTTACAGGCTTATTCCCTTTTAATTGATACCATGCTTGGCACACTCAGCAGCTGCTGTCCTTTCTTCGTATCTGGGACATGGTAGAAACTCAAGTAAAGTTACCATACTGTTATTACTTAGCTCATACTTGGAATTCCTGAAACAACAATAAATCTCTAAAATGTTGGTAACTACTAGCAATTCTTTAAAGTTTAAAAACTTACTATCAATGGGTATTTACTCAATGTATAGCCAAAGCGACATACAGTGGTGATAATGTTCTACTAATATGCAAAAATCAGTGGAATAATCTCGCTTTTTTGTAAGTAGGTAGTTATGAACTTCTAGAGAAGATTGGATCAATAGCGTCTTGGTCCATATTCCGTTTTTCATCCTCAAGATCTTTGCCCATCATCACCACCCTCCTATTTTCACTTCAGTAATGTTCACAAGTTTGTCCTTTAGGTAAGCTCAAAACTCTCACAAGTAAAATCCGCTACAATTCGATTAGGATATACTTGAGAGGTCTGTCAAGACTTCTCTTCTGAGGAGGTTTCGCCTATCATGCTCATACAAAATCTTAGTAAATGATATTGAACAATGTTAAAGTGCGTCCTTTTGTAAAATTCGATTCAACCAAACTAACAAAACTTATACTTTGTTTACATGTTCAAGAATTTTAAATTTTGGCGTCATTCGGTCGCACTGCGTTTTTATGTTTAATTATTTAATCTTATGATAGAGAATGAGCGAGAAAAAGAGTGAGCTTACATATATGAAAACATATTTTTCGCCTACTCCACGTTAGCAAATGTTGTACAAAAAAAACGCTTCAATGATCTCACTGTCACCATCGAACTGTTACTATTCAGTTACTATCGAAGGTTCAACATTATCACTTGTTAATAATGTCTTTCATGCAACCGATTTCGGTGATGGCGACTGTTATGGATCACCTACAGAAAGTTTAGCTAGGGTTCATTTGATCTGCCCTTCATAAAAATATTCGGCGGAAAAAAGTGTTTCTTATTTTCTTTTATTTTCTTACAAAATCTTTTTTGTTGACAACAATAGTTGAGGGACTGTGGTCCAAGGAAATGAGTTTTTTGAGATGAAAATATCCTAAGAAAAAAGACATACCACTATTACAATAATATAAAATATTGGGGGATCTCGGGGGTCGACCTGTGGAGTCGGCGCCAGTGATCGAAGGTCCAACAATATTACCTCGCTTGTTACTGGTTGATCGACAGGGCATTCTATGATGTGAGAGAAATATTTAGCAATCAAAACGATACCTGTTAAAATATTGTAACTGGCTGATTAATTAATTTTGGTTTGGTTTATAATGAAATGAAAAATTTAAGTAAATAGAATATTCTATTTTCAGATTATTCGATTTGTAGGATTATACATATTGTATATTATCTATCTACGTATATTATGTAATGTGATTATTATTATGATTACTATGTGTTTATGTATAACGAATGCAATTTTTTATCTTTTATTTTGACATGTAATGACAATTATGAAATAAATGAGTATGAGTATGAGTATGAGTACTCACTAGTCAAACGCAAAATTGTCTTTGTCTCACCCTACCATAACACATAAAGCTACCCTATTCTTAAACCCATTCCTCCCTTTCAGGTGTACACAAGCGCGATGGAGCAGAAAGCGGCCAAGGTGGAGAAGGAGCGCATCTTGCACGAGCAGCTATCTTCTATTGAGGAGCAGCTGACTTCCGCCACGCGACAGATGAAGGACAAGATCAGCCGCATGGTCGAGAGCGTAGAGCATAAGGTGACTGTCTTTGCCTGTTTGTCAACGTCTCTCTGCGGTGTCTGCCTCTGCCTGCCTTTGGGGGCTAGCAGCAGAATGCTATATAGGCTTACCGCTCAACTAAATCGTGATCTAAGAACTGCTTGCCTCTGCCTGCCGTCAGGGTAGCAGCAGAACAGAACACTTTTATATGAATGATAGTAGACGTACATGATAGTGATGTAATTTTTTTAAAAATATTTGTTACGCAAAAGTGAAATCGTCTTCTATGAATAGTAGCGACACGTCTCAAATTGGTTGTGGCTTAGTCGCTCGATGATTATTACATAACAAATTCAAAGCATATGTAAAAATAACTGGCTTTACTAAGATGCTATATAGTTTAACTAAAATGTTATATCGTACCGCCCAATAAACTACCACTACCGCTACCACCGTCTCATCTAAGTCTTGCTGCCAAACATCAATTTTAATAGTATCATCGTCACTTACTAACTGGAGAGATACCGAGGGCTTACCAATTGAGGATAAAATAAAATAAAAACTAATTGCATCAAAATTTTTTGTACAAAATAGGTAGGTTGTAGGCTTTTTCTAACATTTTTTAACATTTCACAATTTTCTAACATTCGTAATTCAGTTGAAGGCGTGCATAACACTAATACTAATCTGTTCTCACAGGTATCCCTAACCCTGAGCCAAGAGATCCGTCGGCTTAGCGCCCTGGTTGACGAATTCTCGGCCCCATTCAAAGCCGAGCGTGCGCCCCTCGAGCAATACAAACGCGCATTGCACCGACACGTGGAGGCTGGTCTCGGCTCGCGGCTGAAGCAGCGCCTGTCTGCGGATATAGGGCACGAGATGGATGCTGCGCAGAAGGAGATGGCTGGTAGGTGCTGTGATACACGCTTCACTACACACTACACTTCACATGACACACTAAACTACACATGACACACTACACAGAGAGCAGTACAACCTAGCCTCGGCTCGCGGCTGAAGCAACGCCTCTCCGCCGACATAGGGCACGAGATGGATGCTGCGCAGGAGATGGCTGGTATGTGCTGCGACACACGCAACACTACACTACAACAGACACATGACACACTGCACTATACCTCATTCCAATCAAAAAAAAGCAAAAGGTAAACAAACGCAACATCCACCGATTTCGTCAAATTCCTCAAGAATCACACATTTTCTGCTAACACTGACACATACTAATCGTAGGTCGTAACAATTATTGCCTTTTCTAATAGATTTCACTAAATTATGATACGAAACTGGCATGAAAATACAATATTTCCAGTCTAACCTCAGATTGTTAGGTTATGTTTCAGTGACAAGACGTTACTGTTATCTGAAGAAAATAGTGATGAGGTTGTGTCAATACTTTGAACGAACTAGTGAATGAATGAGTGAATGAGTGCTACGTGATAAGTGTCTGACGGTTGTGTGTGGCCTGTTTTTTATATTTTGGGCTATCATTGGTGGTGGTATAACTTTTTAGGCGTTCAGTAACGTTTTCTTGTTCTGTATTTTAAATGTATTTAATTTAAATATCCGTAACTTTTTAAATCCAAGATACATACTATATACATACATACATGCTATATAGCAACACTGAATTTAAAAATTTCGCATGGTAGGACCTTTACATAACGTAAAAAAAAAATAAGAACGTAGAAAAAAAATCTGCATGCAATACATTTGTATTTCACTCATACTCCGTGTGAGATGTCGACAACGATATCGATATTTTTAGATATTAATCAACATTTAGTTCCAGTTCCTACCACTATGTTCACATTGTTTGCCGTTAGAAACTGCAAATAATATCCGTTAGTACGTTCGTAATTAGTCATTAGACAATGAACTGGTAACACTGAATTTCGTTCGTTCGTACCGGTACGCTCATTTCTTGCTTCGACTCTGTCAGGCACTGGCAACACTGAATTTCGTTCGACATACCGGTCTGCTCATTCGTTGCTTCGATTCCTTGTCATGCGTACGTGTGTTCTTCTGTGTTTGGATATTAACGACTTGGCTTTTGATATAAGTACACTGTTAACTTTGCGATTTGGATTGTGATTTTTCTTGGAACTGACGATTAACCGCTGCGCATTAAGGACTTTGATATTGCTCACGATTGGATTTGTGTTGACTACGTTCATTGGGTAAGTTTTTAAAATCCCTATTTGATTCTAACAGAATCAACTGACTACATGACTGAAGTTATTTTTATTAATTTACAGTGGTTCGAAATGAGTGATTCATCTAGTGATCTCGATCCCGGGTCTTAATAAGCTTTTCCTAGTTAGCATCACGAAAATCGTCAAAAATGACACCCATAACAATATTTTTCTATAAGTGCATATCCGCCATTTTGTAACCGAAAATTGTGAAATTTATTTTATATCTATTTGATCTCACCAATGAACTTCCGAACTCTGAAAACATAGTATCAAATAACTAAATTTTATTTAAACTCCTCGTTCGTTCATCCATTCATTCACTCATTCATATGTAAACTTGCACATCTCTAATGTAGTGTCATGGCCGATCACGAGTGTCAGTGTCAAACGATTGTTTACATTTTGCTTTTTTTTGATTGGAATGAACTATACACATGATACACTACACAGAGAGCAGTACAAGCCGGTCTCGAGAGGGATGCTGCGCAGAAGGATGGCCGATCGGTGCTGCGACACACGCTACACTATACTACACTACATATACGTGATGTAATAACCCAACACACTACACAATACGCAGTAACGTACAACACAACACGATACATAAAACAATTTATTTGCGTAATTTTGGGTACCACTAATAAATTGTAAAATATTATATAATAAATAGCATTTCTTCTACAATTGCAACAATAACTTACTCGATTGATGTGTTCATCCATTTAGAATATTATATTAATTAGAAATAATTGAATTGAATTCTTTATTTAATAACAATAGTTACAGGTCAATACAAAGAAAAAGGTAGCGTAGTACACAAATCGTACATAATATTATATAAAATAAAATAAAAACCTAATTACAAGGTATTTCGAAAAACTCTTCGTAGCTGTAGAACAAATGATCTAACAGCCAGTCTTTCAATTTATTTTTAAAAATCACAGTGGAAGCTGCACTTTTAATATTTCGGGCAGTCGATTGTATATTTCCGGACCGATTACATATACCGATCTTTCAGATTTAGACAGCCTGTGTGGTTCTACTACGAGACGATCTTTATGTTTGTTACTGCGAAGATTGAACTCGCTAACGCCCTTACGTTTGAACAGGTCTAAATGTTCACGGGTGAAAATTGCTATCTGATAAATATACAGGCTCGGTAGCGGTAGTATTTTAAATTCCGAAAAATATGCGCGGGCTGAGATGTCGTCCGGCACGCCGGCCATCGCACGCACAGCTCGCTTCTGCATAACGGCGCGCCCACAGCTCGGTGCCGTAGCACAGCTGCGAGTGCACGGTCGCGAAATAGCACTAGCACGACCGCACGGTGCTGGTGGCTGCGGTGCGCGCCAGGCGGCGCAGCGCAGGCGCAGGCGAAACAGGACTTTCCCAGTTTAGCGCACACCTCATCGATGTGGGTCTCCCACACTAAAGCGCTGTCGATTTGGAAACCTAACAGTTTTGCGACTGATACTTGCTCGATAAGGGTGTCGCCTGCGTACACGCTCATACGACGAGAGCTATGGCCGTTTAGGCTAAAATGCATAACGCAAGTTTTTTGCCTATTGAGTGCAAAACCATTTGACTGGAACCACTGATTCAGCCGCTGCACTGTCTCATTTAGGGTTTCCTCGAGTTGATTTAGGGTGGGGGCACTGACAACCGCTGTCACGTCGTCAGCATACATATAGATCTCGACCCCATCCACAGCTTGCGGCAGGTCGTTTAGTAATATACTAAATAAAGAGTTCGAAAGGCAAGAACCTTGTGGGACTCCCATTAAGTTACAGAGCTGAGATGAGGTCGTGCGTCCCATATTGCCGACGACAACCTGGGCCCTGTTTGACATAAACGATCTTAGTAAAGAGAGCGCTGGACCACGGATGCCGTAGTGGTCAAGTTTATTGGCTAGAAGATCATGGTCTGCTGTATCGAAAGCGCGCGAGAGGTCGCAGCACACCATAGCTACGTGCCGGCCCGCCTCGCGCGCACACAGCACGCCTCGCACTACCTCTCGCACCAGATCAGTCGTAGACCGCCCGCGGCAGTACGCGTACTGCCTGTCAGACATAACGTTTTCGTTGTTCCAAAAACGCAAGAGCCTTT
Organism: Coleophora deauratella; assembly: GCA_958295455.1. Taxonomy (NCBI): domain Eukaryota; kingdom Metazoa; phylum Arthropoda; class Insecta; order Lepidoptera; family Coleophoridae; genus Coleophora; species Coleophora deauratella. The sequence continues at coordinate 1,868,660 of OY282391.1, read as the reverse complement.
GATTTATTCCCACCTCGAGTACCTTATACGAAATAAGTTCGTCAAAGACTGTATATTGCGTTGTCACAAGCTTGTGACAACGCAAACAATTTCAGAACAAAATGTCATTTTTGACAGTTGATAAAAAGTCACTCAAATGACTGGACTACTAGTCAAATACCGTATTTATAATGTTACTTACTGTATCGAGAGGCGGGTTAGAAGCACTATAAAGCAACTTATCTCCACAGAGCGCATGTACAACATCCTGCCCATACACAAGCGCGCGGCGGCGGCCGGCGTCATCATGCCGCACCAGCAGCCCTTCGAGGTGCTCTACCGGCTCAACTGCGACAACCTGTGCGCCGACTTCCAGGTACAGATGGACGGTATCATCGTCATCGTCAGCCGAAAGACGTCCGCTAACTTCCCCTACCATAGCTGTGGTAGACTTTGTATATCTCGTATCGGGTGATCACGAAAAGCAGTGCATCCGCGACGCTGACTGTATGGTCTGCCACAGACGTCACAGGCCATCATCATCAGCCGAAAACCGTTCGCTGCTGGACAAAGGCGTCCCTCAAGGATTTCCATGCCGACCGGTCCTGCGCTGCCCGCATCCAGCGGTTACTCGCAACCTTCACCAGGTTATCGGTCCACCGATTGGGAGGCCTGCCTACACTGCGTTTTCCGGTGCGCCGATGGCCGATTTAAATCTATTCTATTCTATTTGGCATTCCACATCTCATATTGAGCGTGATTTTGCCAATGTCAAGTGAAAAATGGGAGAATCTTCAATAAAAAAAAATGGCGAAACGCCAATGTCAAGTGCAAGACGCGGCTCTAAGCGTGATGGGCACTTAAAGACGCTCCACGTGGTGGTTTGTTGTTGGAACTCGGAAAACGGAGCTGTATCCCGAGTTAATCCTCTTCTTCCGCTTATCACTGAATCGGAACCACAGCTATTTCCCCATCACAAAAATAACGTTGAGACTACTCTAAAACGGAAATAATTAAAAAATTAACTCGGCAGACGTCTGCTCGCTACAAGTCCCGGCAACCAACCAATTTAAATCTATGTATTGTAAACACTCGATGTATAGTAACGATGCATCGTATTGAACCGACGTATTGTTAATACTTCAACATCGAATATATGTATATCGATGTTTTTTATATGATGCATTGAATACGCACATTATGATACCGACTGCCACGTTTCGTAAATGAAAGCGTTATTTAATCAGTTAAGTTAACATTTGCTGTCCCATCAGAAATACTCTTTCTGAACCCAGGCAGGGCTAATTTTGACTGAGCAAAGAAACCGATTGAAGGAAAAAACATTAAGTAAACTTCTGTTTTTACACAGCATTGAAACATAAGCGTATTACATCGGCAAATATAGATGTTTATTTCAAATGTCCATCCCTACTTACAGGAGGACCTGGCATTCCGCTTCTCGTACGGCATCACGGCGCTCATCCAGCGCTTCCAGGGCAAGCAGACTAACAAGATCGCGCTCAAGAACCCGCCCAACTACACGCAGGTTTGTTTGTTTGTTTGTTCGTTAACGATTTATTATACGACAATGTACCACATTACAATTTGTTATAAAAAATAAAATGATAGTACATAAGTGGGTTATCTCTTTAAGGGAAACAGGTATGTGCTGTGATAGGTTTTGATGGTGACACGTTTTTGGTTAATATTGGTTTATGACAGGTATTGGTGAAAAATAGTGTCAGATCTTCGAATTATGAGGTGTTTTAGGAGTAATAATGGCCGGTTTTAAAATAAGTTCGTGACAGATGGTGACAGGATATGTCACAAAATAGGGACAGGTTATGAAACAAAATAGCGACAGGTTATGGCAGAAAATAGTGACAGGTCATGCCAGAAAATTGTGACAGTTCATGCCACAAAATAGTATCAAGTTATGAGACAAAATAGTGACAGATTAAAACATAAAACAGTGACAGGTTTGCAACTTGGAAGGTGGCATTACCTGGATTAACAACTGCCCATAAGATGGTCACTTGCGAGTCATAAACTTTCTTTTAAATGGATAATATTATCTGTAATGTAATCCTCAGATCCCGCCGTCGATAACGCCGGCGCCTAGCACGGAAGTGGCCCGATTATCCAACGGTCCGGGCTCGCTAGGTCCGCTGAGCGCCGAGGAGTGGTCCATGGTGTCCAGGTTTGCCCTCGGCGCTCTCACCTCGCAGGGCACCATGGGCGGCTTACTGCTGTCTGGCCTGGTGAGTGACTCTCTTACACGGTGACTGCACCTGGCACCGAGGAGTGGTCCATGGTGTCCAGGTTTGCCCTCGGCGCTCTCACCTCGCAGGGCACCATGGGCGGCTTACTGCTGTCTGGCCTGGTGAGTGACTCTCTTACACGGTGACTGCACCTGGCGCCGAGGAGTGGTCCATGGTGTCCAGGTTTGCCCTCGGCGCTCTCACCTCGCAGGGCACCATGGGCGGCTTACTGCTGTCTGGCCTGGTGAGTGACTCTCTTACACGGTGACTGCACCTGGCACCGAGGAGTGGTCCATGGTGTCCAGATTTGCCCTCGGCGCTCTCACCTCGCAGGGCACCATGGGCGGCTTACTGCTGTCTGGCCTGGTGAGTGACTCTCTTACACGGTGACTGCACCTGGCGCCGAGGAGTGGTCCATGGTGTCCAGGTTTGCCCTCGGCGCTCTCACCTCGCAGGGCACCATGGGCGGCTTACTGCTGTCTGGCCTGGTGAGTGACTCTCTTACACGGTGACTGCACCTGGCGCCGAGGAGTGGTCCATGGTGTCCAGGTTTGCCCTCGGCGCTCTCACCTCGCAGGGCACCATGGGCGGCTTACTGCTGTCTGGCCTGGTGAGTGACTCTCTTACACGGTGACTGCACCTGGCGCCGAGGAGTGGTCCATGGTGTCCAGGTTTGCCCTCGGCGCTCTCACCTCGCAGGGCACCATGGGCGGCTTACTGCTGTCTGGCCTGGTGAGTGACTCTCTTACACGGTGACTGCACCTGGCGCCGAGGAGTGGTCCATGGTGTCCAGGTTTGCCCTCGGCGCTCTCACCTCGCAGGGCACTATGGGCTATGGGTGACTCTCTTAGATGGTTAAAGGGTAACATGTGTTGAAGCTAGCTTCTTTTGGGCTCGACGCATCAGTTCGCTTCGCTAACAATACCCGAAACGTTGAATGTACCTACTAGGTAGAAAAAAATGACGATTTAAAAGTATTTGTATAACGTCTACTTAGATAAAAAAACATTTGATTAAATTGATTTAATAGATTTGGTATGATACCGACCATTAATCATCTCGGTCACCACTCAGTATTTCCTGATTTATTTTTTGTTTGTATGTTAAGGATAGATCTGTTTCAGAATAAGCGGTTGTTCTAACAAAACTAAAAAATTTCTCAAAAAGTAACAGTCAATTTGCAAAATAAAAATATATATTTTTGACAAACAAGTCAATCAGCTGACCAACTTTTTGTGTTTATCCAATGATACTTACATCTTCGAAAAGGTTTGTTTTGACTTGCAATAAAGAGACGATTAATGACTTCAGTCGACGAACAGTTCGAATACCGCATACCTAAAGAAACACGATCCATAACTCCCCTTGTATTTCCAGCTCCTAAAAACGGTGGGCTGGCGCATAGTAGCGGTCACGGGGCTGGTATACGGCGCCCTATACGCGTACGAGCGACTCACGTGGACGGCCAAGGCGCAAGAGCGAGTGTTCAAGAAGCAGTATGTGGCGCACGCTGGGAAGAAGCTGCGGCTCATTGTGGATCTTACGTCGGCTAATTGCAGCCATCAAGTGCAGCAGTGAGTATACCGTGTTTTGTTATTACTGCTGTAGTATCTATAGATAACTCCCTTTATGAGTGGCTCCAACTTGCGAGTATCGATACAATAGACTAGATGACTACATCAAAAATAAGTTCACTAAATTTATCTCGTACTGAAATTTAAAAAAAAAACATATTTGTTTTCTTTTAAATCTCACTTTAATTTTTTAATTAGAGTCTGACAAATGAAAGCGTAACCTGGACTTTTATTTAAAGTATTTACATGGCAACAAAAAGAAGCTGTCAGAGGTTGTCACTGTTGAATGTTAGTATGACTGCCAATTGTTGATACTTGTTGGCTGAATAATCATGTTTATTATTTATTGTATTGTTGAGCGTAAGAAAGGATATAGTGATAATATTTGTAATGGCCATTCGTAAATGATATATTTTATGGTAATTTCAGATTTTTCAGTGCAGAAATAAACTGCAGATTATCAAAATCAGTTTATGAAGTAGATTTTTATGTTTATATTTATAAACAAGATGTACAAGGAGTCAAAACAAATTTAAAAAGCGAATTGTAATTTCAACTAGTATAAATATATTTTAATAAAGATTTATCACACAAGTATTAAGCATACAGAGTGTAACAGAAGTGTGTGACAATACTTCAAGGTTGGCTTTTACCCATCAAACTGAACAACTTTTGTTCTATAACTTTGTTGAAATCGCAAAAAAAATTTTGGACTTTTCATACAAACTTGGTTCGCCAGCTGATCGATTTGTATGAAAAGTCCAAAAAAAATTTTGCGATTTCAACAAAGTTGTAGAACAAAAGTTGTTCAGTTTGATGGGTAAAAGCCAACCTTGAAGTATTGTCACACACTTCTGTTACACCCTGTATTTTTATCTGCTATAGGTTGGTGATACCACATGAAGATTTTTTGAATTTGCCGTGCTTTCTCAGGTTACGCTTTTATTTGTCAGACTCTAATAGAAATCACGAAATGAAACCTAGAAGTCGTTCCAAAACCAAGGTAGGGTGAGGTAGAATTTAACTCGGAGAAATGAAAGAGACGTAGCTATTTTGAGAAAGAGAAAACAATATGATTTTGGAACGCTTGCGAGTGATTCCAGAGTGACAGGGTAACAAACGTCATCGAAAATAATTCAGAAAGGTTTCTAGCTTTTTTGGGTAGTATTCTGTCTTATTTATGGCTTTAACACCTTCGCAGATACAAGCAATCGTATTTCAAAACAATTCCGAAGATAAAATGTTTGTATGTCTTAGTCTGTTTGACATTGACTACGAACTTCTCGCCGAATAAACTGTCAGGCGAATTTTAACGGTAATCAAACAGCGTTAAAAATCGCACTTGTCAGAGTGAAAATCGCATTCACGAAGGCGTTCCAAAATCCCGACGGAGAACTGTCAGGCGATCATTCGGTTACCCTCGGTTTCACTCGGCTCGGTTTTGGAACGATTTAGGGTAAAATTCGCATCACCCCGAGTGAAATCTTTGGTATTGGAACGCAACCCTATAACGACGCTGATTAACTGTGACGTCACGTCTAGGTATTTCAAACGTTTTTAGAAGTAAATGTAGTTTTTGACAGATGATAAAAAGTAACTTAATTGACAAGTAGTCACCTATTCAGCCAATCACAGCACCGCAGCACAAAATACATAGATACAGAAGGATCGCTCAATACGCTCACTAAAATCATAAGCATATACATGCTTATAGACGTATACGGTCGTTTTAGGCAAGGTCACGATACTTTGCGATCGTGACCTTGCCTCGAACGACCGTATACTTCTATGAGCATGTATATGCGTACGATTTTAGTGGTTTGTATTGAGCGGACCTTCTGTGTCTATTTTGTGACCGCAGTTTCTCTTCAAGCATCTCGCGCCTTCCGCTATATTTGGTGATATTAAAAAACTGATATCAACATCTATCTATTGTGGGGATATCTGCGTTACTACTATTGGTTCATTTCTTAAAGAAGAAGTCGCCTAAGGTGGGTACGCGATGCGATGGGACACCACGACACCGCATCAAGTGTTGTGCAACAGCTGATGACATGATACAGTAAAATATGGACAATCTCTGTTAAATGGGCATCGAGCATATTTAATAGAAATTGTTACGACAAAACAAACAAGGTGGCTCATTCTTTATTTTGTCAAAAGTGTTGGAGGGAGTTTCTTTGGACACGTCGTTTCTTCTCACTCCGCAAACGCTTCCTGAAATCGCGGATATATGAGTTCCGAGTGGTAAGAACCTCGTATTAGGTAGACAAAATAATGACATTTGAAAAGTGTACACTGTTACCTACCCCAAATATATATATTTTTTATTTTCATTATCACAAACTTGTTTCTGTTTCTTCTCAGGGAACTATCGACCATGTTCGCGCGTCTCTGCCGCCTGATCGACGAGGCGACCACCGAGATGGACACGGAACTCTGCGACGTCAAGGAAGCCATCAGGATGTTGGAAGAAGCCTCCACCTCCGCCAAGAAGCTGCGAAACAAGGCCAGCTATCTCAGTCACGAGCTGGAGCTGTTCGATGAGGCGTTCCTGAAGCACAACTAACACAGCCGCGCGCTTGGTGAGTTTCCCTCTGAATTAGTGACAATAGCCCCTCTTGAGAGGCCATCAGGATGCTGGAAGAAGCCTCCACCTCCGCTAAGAAGCTACGGAATAAGCATAACTAACACGGCCGCGTGCTTGGTGAGTTTCCCTTTGAATTCGTGAAAGTATGTCCCTCTTGAGAGGCCATCAGGATGCTGAAAGAAGCCTCCACCTCCGCTAAGAAGCTACGGAACAAGCACAACTAACACAGCCGCGCGCTTGGTGAGTTTCCCTCTAAATTCGTGACAATATGCCCCTCTTGACAACTTAACTGCTTATTTAAGTAATTAAGTAGTCCTAAAAGGTGGAGGGAGATATCTTGTTGTTTGCAAGATTGTACGTACCTCAAGTCTCTACAGAGACCGTATTCAAAAAAGTATTACTCGTACACTTTTGTATTCTGTTTCTGATTATGTGAATAAACTTCCATAAAAACCCGCCAATTAATTTAGGAAAAAATGCAATATTTTATTGAAAACTAAATTGGGTATGCTAAAAAAAATCAATGTATTTTTTTAAATTTTTTTTCTGATAGTTTAGACCATTTTGAAAAACTAATTTGATTATTTCATTTTTTAAGACTGTGGATATTTTTAAATACATTTTTTTATATTCGAGCCATGATGACGTCACATGTTCACAAACTATGAAACGAACAGCCCAAATGTCTGACGATGAAATGAACAGGCCTTAATCTCGACTAACGCCCGTTCCAGAACAAGGCAAAATATACCTGAGATAGTCTGTCCCTTTTACACTTAAAAGATTTATAATAGTTTGTCCGGCTGTCAGGTTAAAAATATACTCTCATGAATGTGTTCCAGAACGCTCTCTAAAACGTCACCTGTCAAGTCAATTGTCATCTCGTTTGTTTATAATAAGGCCCGTTCCAGGACAAGGCAAAATATACCTGAGATAGTCTGTCCCTTTTACACTTGAAATATTTATAATAGTTTATCCTGCTGTCAGGGTAAAAAAATACTGTCATGAAAGGGTCTGGAACGCTTTCTTAAACTTTAACTGTCAGGCTAATTGTCATTTCGTTTGTTTATAAACAACTCAAGGTAACACCAAAAAGTGTGTGAGCATGTGACGTCACAGGGATACAAATGAAGGTTATTGTCTTTTTTCGATTTTTATACTCAATCTTTTACTTTTTCGAGTGGGAAATAAAAAAATATGGCTTTGAATCAAAATATCTCGAAATGGTTTTTTTATTTTCATACCTTACAAAAAATTTAGCATACCCAATTCAGAAAGGTCTCTCAATTCCCAGTGTATGAATTGGTTGGTCCTGTTTTTGTTTGAGAAAAAATCTTTACTCAACAATAAAAGATTACAAAGACTAAGTCATATGATCATCAGCAGTATCGCGAGCCGACGCCTGCGCAGGAATTGCGCGCCTCCCGCCGCCCTCTAGCCGCGCACCGGACTGCGGAGCTGCGTTCTGAAGACACAAGATGCGGGTAGATAAGACTGTCTCGTGGCTCGGTGGCGACGAATTCTTTGTTTGTAAGTAGTATTGTTGTTACTCGCTCGACCTCTCCGCTAAGGACATGACAAGGCGTTTCGGCTCGTAAGATCCGTTTTAGAATATTTTACTAAATTATATTTTACGACACGTGAACTTGGAACGTACTGTACGAGTTTTGTAACGGATCTTGCGGACCGAAACGGACAAAAGCTATCGGAAGGTAAACGCGTGACCGTCGTTGCGTTGTGTGCCCAGCTCGATTGTACTTCACTGTAAATTAGCACTTGTTATTGTTTTAACTTGTTTATTTTTTATCTAAACTTTTTACGTGTTGTATTATTGTAACGTAACACAATGAAATCGCGTAGACTTTCGTCTAAAAATTCGTTGAAAATGTTTCGACATTTTGCTCTTGTTATAATGAATTTATTTTGGGTACGATGGTTCCTGGACTGGTTTTATTCTATATTTTGCTGTTTGCCTTCCCGTAGAGATGCAACGTCTCGGTGCTAGCATACGATGTATATACCACGCTGCCGTATTGTCGAATCGAACAAGTTTTATTCTAGATCGCGAATCAAATGCATTCGTTTGAAAAACCAATGACAAATCTTATCGTGCGATGTTCGCATATTTAATGTAATGTATTGAGTCACTCAATCCGTAAAATCTAGGTAATAATGTATCAAATTGTTATTTATTCAAATTATCGGAGTAAAATGTTAAGAGATTGTTAGGAAATATTCACTCCAGCGTTAGTTTGTTTCAGTATTTACGGACATAAATTTATTGTGCTTCACTTCACAACTTTTAACCTTTCTGCTCATGCCACAGCAGCCACAGATACTCTATTCTATGCGGTGTTATGAGCAGGTAAAGGTTAATGCATTGTTTTTGTTTTAGCTGTGGGTATGATGTAGATTGTCTCAAGGTTAGTTACCATTATGACATACATATACGAATAGGTCCAATCAGTGCAGTGTTGGTTATCTGTTCACAGCAGAGTTATCGAAGGGTTCCTTGTATTGAATCTAACCACCATCGGATAAATGCAAAATTGTGGTTTATTCGCCACACAACAGAGTGCATTTCTCAATGATATTTGTATGCTGTTTTTATTAAAGTTGGATTCAAAAAAATAATTTAACCATCTTTTGTGGCCAGCCTAGAAATAATATATGAAAATGTGAACCTGATTATTTTTAGACAGTCTTACAGCTTAACCATAATGCAATGTACCAACCGTAAAATGTGATATGTTGTAAATGTGATAAGCCTGCTGCTAGCGTATAGCCAACATTGCCTCGTAGCTGAAATTGTTTTTAAGTTTTAATTTATATTAATTTAATCGCTCTCATGTGATCATAGTCTAGAACCTAAATAGTTTCTGTCTTAAGAAGTTTCTAGAAGTTTAATAGTTCTAGCAGCGTTTAAAAGAGTTCTGTAAATTCCTTCAGGTTATAAAATGAAAATATGGAATTCTTTTTTGCGCTACTCTGTTTCTAAACCATTTCTTACTGAGCGACAACTGAACGAAACTAACCAAAAATCGACTGAGTCGAGCGTGTAGATCTGTCTCAAAAGTCTTTTCTTATAGCCAATTTGTATGGTTAGAAATGGAGAATCAGGACCTACTTGTTTGTTTTTATATTTACAAAGCACATTTTACTCTCCGCGATGTGGCCTCCCAATAGCGTATCCGCACGTTTTAGCAAGTTAACTCTTTCGCTCTTTCGCTGTCCGATTTTTGTCGCGATTTTTCGCTACAGCGGTCACTCAGCAGCTAAACTGTTAACATCAAAACGTCAAGCAAAGGTTTTAGGAAGGTAAATACCATGACTTGATGTAGTTTCGTTGGGAGCCATGCAACCATTTGATATTAGTTTTGTTGTCCAATGTAGTTATCGCATAATTAGGAGAATTTCATATGTAAATAAATAAAGGATTTTCTTTATAAAATATTTCTTTTATTTATTAGATAAAACTTAACAGTAAGTAAATTGAAGAGATCATACATAAAAAATTAGCTAAAATATATTTTTTCGGTTCACTACCGAATATTATAAGTAAATATGAATTTTGTGTCCAAATTGAACTTTTCGTCGGTTTTCAGCAGTTTCTGAGGTTGCCGCTGAAACAAAGAAACCTAGATTAAGTTTCTTTAGAATACTTTATTCTAAACTCCAATTGCTTTTTTTACCGAAGCTGAGGGTAATTCTCGTGTGTATGTATGTATGTTCGATTGTTACTGCCCGTATCCAAAACGGTTTAATGGACCTCATGTATAATTTTGCTCACCTCCTACTATATCCTAGTTCTTCAAGTAAAACACAAACTGACTATCGAATTTAGGACGCTTTTATTGTCATGCGCGTTTTCAAAGCGACCCGCGTGCGTGTGGCACGCATAACAATAAAAGGGCCCTAAAAACATGTAATGAAACGATAGGTTGCGTGCACAAATCCGCGTGACAATAAAAGCGCCCTTAATGTGTCCCGGGTCCCCAAATAGGGTAGTTGAGTCATCCTAAAATCTAAAAATTACCTAATTGCGAATTGTTGTATTGTAAATTCTTTAATGTACAAATAAAACAAAAATATCGTACAATATTTGACAATAAATAAAAACATGTACAAAGGCGCACTTATCCCATAAAGGGACCTCTTCCAGCCAACTCTGATCGACCGAAAGAAAAACAGGAGGCAAAGAAAGACGTTTGTACAAAGATATTGAGTAAAAAATATTTCATAATTAATTGTTGATGCGGCTGACCGCTCTGTTGAGGACTAAGATGAAACTATACACCGTTACGCCCCACCAACCGCAGGCATAGAACGCAAATGAAGTGAAGAAGCAAGTCAGTGAAACAGCCATCGCATTATATTATTTCGAGATAAACTAGCTCAACTCACCACAACAGCATCACTCTTAAACTGCGCCTTACTGAACCTCACCGCGCCGCCTTCGACCGGCAGCCCATAGTGCTTGCAGGCCGCAATGGCGTCGGTGTCGGAGGCAAATCGCAGCCACTGCCGCAGCGTGCGCGCAGGCACAGCCAGGATCTTGCTGCTGTAAGCGTGGCTCATCACTAACAGGGCTTGTCTGGAAGGAAAAATGACATTTTTGTGAACACCTAAGACAGCTACAAATTGATACTATTTGAGTAGGTTTTTGTATGCGGTTTGGCGTACGACGAAAAATTTTCTATTTGACGTGGCTTTCAAAAATATAAAATATCACAATTTACGAATAATCGATACCTATCTCTGTCGGCTTTACACTTCTTAGAACTTAAATAGGTAACAGCGTCGGTGGCGCAGCGGGTAGTGACTCCGTCCTCCTAACCAGAGGTCGTAGGTTCAAATTCTGGCCAGTGCACCAATGAGTTTACTTACATGCATTTTCATAATGCTTTCACGGTGAAGGAAAACATCGTGAGGAAACCTGCACATCTGATTTCTAGATGTTTATGATGGTCGCGTTGCACACGTCCGTAGGTGTAAATCTTATTGCCCTACACGTGACCGCGGGTGAAGCTAAGTGCAACACTAGGCAACCGCCGTCTATACCTTGTGGATAGAACGATTAAATGTGCCACACGATAAGAAGAATAATTGAATAGGTAACGAAAGAAAAGTTGAAGAATTTGCTGATTCATAAGTTCAATCAATTGCTGTGGATTGCCAAATATAAAAGACTAAGCTTCCGCCCGCGATTTCTTCCGCGTGGACTTCAGAATTGTGTCCAGAAAGAAAGAAAATGTTAAGATAGCGCCATCTAGTGACGAAGTGGAAATTTTGAGTTTTTACGCATTCCTACGGGAAAGTTTTCCGGGATAAAAAGTATCCAAGTTTTCCGGGATAAAAAGTATCCTATGTGTTAGCCGAGTGCTTTATCTATCTACCTAACAAATTTCATCCAAATCCGTTCAGTAGTTTCGGCGTGAAAGCGGAATAAACAAACAAACATCCATACTTTCGCATTTATAATATTAGTGAGAGTGAGATAGTGAGAAGTCAAATATTTTAAAAGTTCTGTTAAAAGTAGTCATTCAGTTTCAAAGAGGTCAGGGGTAATTATTATTTTAGAAGGACTCTGTCAAAATATATTTTGTATTATGTGGAGTGTGGTTAATTACCTATGCAATGTGGGTAGATATAAACACAAGGCGCAGTAGCTCAGTGGGCACAAACTTTCCAATAATTTGCACACTTTGATATAGTTTCCTTTGAAATTTGCTACAGCTATTTCATACGCTAACGTTAATCTTGGATCACTGAAACAATGGTAAAAAATATTAAAAACTGCTTACATAATGAACAAAACGCTGACCACGTTAAAAAACCGACTTCAAACTTTGCTATTTTTTTTCAAAAACCGCTGAATCAATTTCGATAAAATTTATATGGGACCACCTCTGAAGTATTACCTACCAAACAAAAAAAGAATCATTAAAATCGATCCATAATTGGCGCAGTAATCGCGTAACAAACATACAAAAAAAAAACAGTCGAATTGAGAACCTCCTCCTTTTTTGAAGTCTGATAAAAATTAGCAACAACTTACTAGAGAATGTTCATATTATAACACTAACATCAGTAGTCATACACTTGCGCACACGGTGGCAGATCAAGTGCCACCCCTATATGTAAATGAAGCAATCGTGGCCCAGTGTGGCTTCCTTAGTCGCGTCGATCATACAGGTTAACTGACTACAGACACGGTCATAACCTGGATGGGTTTGACTGTTAGTAGCATTTATCTCGACCGTTTCCGTGCTTCGAAAGGCACGTTAAGCCGTTGGTGCCGGCTGCCATCGCTAGATGGCTGTTGTTAAGCCATGTCAGATGCCTTATAGGCGGCTTGATAACTTCTGACACTGGGTTGGCCACTAGCCCCACAACCGACAACGATGTATGGGAAGAGACTCGTGCCCCTGCAGTGGGGACGTAACGGGTTTTTAAAATTACACTCACAAAACTAAACAATAGATTTCTGCGAGGGAAGACAAAGGAGTTGAATTTCTCTTCTTAAACACACACTAGTTAGTAGACTAAAAAATACGCAAAGATACTTCCCGAAATCTTCGACAATCTACGGGGGCTACCGGACTTCTTCGAGGAGCTGCAAGCTGGGAGGACTTTGGTTTGGAAGTGCACTTATCTTCTGTTTGCGGAAACCATCTTGCCTCACATAAGATTAAACTAACAACAATTATTAGTTAGTAAAAAAACAACTTACATCTTCAAATTCTTAGGTAAATTCAAATACCTATACAATGGATTAACATCATCTAAATTGCACAATAGGTACAAGCTCTCCATAAGCACTCTATCACAGGTCAACATATTCTTTTGGCTTATGTCTAATCCTGAAAGTGTGTTTGTGAGCGCGTCCATCTTTTCACTACATGCGGAGTCTGAACACGTCAAAGACCATTTCAAACATTCTAACAAGTATTTCTTGTTGAGTACTGGATCATAATCTTTTAGTGGATATTCACATAATCTGAAAGAAATTAAATGTCAGTTAAGAGTCTGTAGGGACTGAGAAGTCACATTCCAAACTTATATTTTACTTGAAAATGAGCAGGACCATTCTAATGGAACCTTAAACACATATGTATATTATTATTATTTTGATAATTAAGATTTTATTATTTTCTTTACAAAACAAGAAATTTGAAGCACCCAGTTTTAGATTTAACTTTAAAATACAAATAATTCTTTATTCAAAGTCAAAGTCAAAATATTTTTTATTTAAGTAGATGCTGTACGCATACTTTTAAATTGTCTTTTTTTCTACCCAGTACAAAGTTCCTACCACGCGGAACTTGTACACTCAACGTTTCGTATTCTTCACAATGTTTCTGGAAACCAGAGACAACCTAAAACTTACTTATATCCATAGTACACATGGAACCTTATCATAGGCTCTAACAAGTGGACGCATTCTGCTGGCGGAAGCCTCTGTATCGTCATATCCTGTCTCACAGCTCTCAGGCGGTCGTTTACAAAGTCATACACCACTGCTGTTGGAACATCTGTTCTTTTTGTCACTCTGAAAGATAATGTTAATATTAATAAATAATTACAATAATCTGATAAAGGTATAGAGACTTATGGGAAGAGCTTTAGGGACAATATGGGTTGTTAACCTTTTGAGCGCCACTTTTACTTGGCATAATTGTTTTGAGAAGAGTAAATAAGGAAATCAACACTATTAAGGGGAACAATGAGGACTGGCAGTATAACGTGACATTCATTTTGTTCAATAATTGTGTCCACACCAGATGTAACGGTGCGCATTAATTTAAGGGTAAAATTAAGAGGTAGAAAGGGCAGATTGAAGGGCATGGAAGGGGGAAATGACTGAGATGTTATATGGACCAAATTAAGAGAAAGGTTGATGTGATGTCATAAAGAGAAGTTGGAGGCAGATATTTGAAAAAGAATTAATAGTGTGAGCTACAACAACAAGACCAGAGCCCTCCGGTACTTCCATAGGCGAAGTCTCCCCACCTCCGTGAAGAGATTCTGGCACCATATGATAGTACGCCTCAAGCAGAATCAATGTCTCAACAGGACCGTATATGATTGATTGTTTATCATCATTGGCATAAATAACTAAAAATGTGTCAATTATTCATTATGGGTGGTCCTTGACTTTTGATTCGTTTTTCTACTATGTTCCCCCATATGAATAGTGATGAAAAATATATCATTTGAAAGCACATTAAATGCCTAATAACATATGTTTACAGTGTAGCATGACATGAATAAGACACAATTTTATGGAGTTTTTATTAGATGTTGATTCTACGATTGTCGTGACTTGAAACAAATATTTTTTTGTGCAGCTTTGAACTCTTAGTTAAGTTCCACAGTCCCCATAATTGGACCTCTTCCAAAGTCGAGAAAGATGTTATGATTATTTAGACCTACTTGACCCTATAGCTCGAAATCTATAAGAAATAGAGGGATGGCCCTGTTGAGACATTGATTCTGTTTGAGGTGTACTATCATATGGTGCCATCAGAATCTTCACGGAGGTGGGGGGGCTTCGCCTATGAAAGTACCTGAGGGCTCTTATAATAATAACGACCACGCCAAGCTCTACTGGGACAGAGACATCATCACAGACATGTCTATTGATCATAATAGACCTGATATCGTGTTGATGGATTGGGTGCAGTCAAGGGTGTTTTTAGTGGATATCACTATTCCACACGACGAAAACCTCGTGCAAGCTAATGCCGACAAGAGGTTGCTATACCTTAATCTGGCACACGAGGTTATGGATGTGTGGCAAGTGCAATTCACTGAAATCATTCCTGTAGTCCTGTCCGTTAATGGTTTGATCCCCGCTGACCTGGATCGTAACCTTAGACGGTTGGGACTTCGAGGCAGGCTGATAATAGCGGCTATGCAAAAGGCAGTTCTCCTCGACAATGCCTGGATTGTCCGTCGCATCCTCTCCTCGTCGCACTGACCTTCAGCCGACTGTACTTCTGCTGGAGTAGCTCCTGCCATTTGACCTAGCGCCAAGTGTGCAGAGTAGCCCAATTTTATATTCCGAAATAATAATAATAATATCTGGGACAAATTACACACGGTCATCTGGCCCCAAACTAGGATTCCCTGTACCTTGGGAACCAGAGACTGATATACATACACATATACATTTAAATACATACATATATAGATATAATACACCCAGACTCAGAGCAAACAATTCTGCTCATCACAGAAAAGTTTGCCCTGTGTGGGGATCGAATCCACGACTCTCGGATCAGAGGTCAGGATCGCTAACCACTTAGCCACCGAGTCAGTCAAATGTCTTATACAAATGAAAAATTACTTACTCCAGCAATAAATACTGCACAGTATTCCTCAATACACTGTAAGGCCGCAGCAGCTTTGGTATAGCCATGTTGGCATCGGCCGCAGACCGGCTGTAACTCTTGACGAGTTTCCTGTTGTTGCCCATAACCTCCAAAACGTGAACCAGTTTTTCTCGTTCCCTCCTACAGATAAATGTATAATTAATTTTAAAGGCCTCGCAAATGCTCTGTTTTATTTTTATTTTGATTTTTATTCAAGAATATACACGTAAAATTGATTGACGTTGTGTAGTGTATCACTGTTTAAAAACAATACTTACAATTGGACCTCCTCTTTCGGACACATATCGAAACAGGTGCCCCTAATACTGTCGTTGTTAATATTTACACGAAAATAATCAAAATAGGCCATGATTTTGAGACTTTCACGGAAAATAGGATAAATTCCAAAGTAGAACGAAAAGAAAACAAAGCTATGTCAAGTCAACATCAAATGTCAAAATCACATGGGCGCTTGTTTATTTGGCTTGTGGTTCCAACATTTTTAAGACAAGCAGCTAGAAAATAGGTTTCTCTTTCGCCTTTCAAAAAAAGTTTGATATCTCTCTGATCTCTGATAAGAATACGAGGATACGACTTATGATCTAGAATGGTATACAAAATATTTGAATCTATGGCGTCGTCTGTTTCAGAGACAATTCAGAGATCCAATAATTTACAGACTTGCACCACCTATGTTAATAGAGACTTGGATTTTATTCCCAGACCGGCGGCGGCGGCGGCGCGGCGGAGACTAAAAACACCTATCACCACAACAAACAACTCGGTAGTTCAGAATACAAGGGGCTTGGCGCAAGGCCTTGGTGAGGAACAAGAAAATGAGACCAAAACTTCGATAATAAAAATCACAAAATATATTTTTAAACACTCGACGATTTCAACAATAAATCACACACAATTTTAGTTATAACTTTATAATGTTCTCTTTGAGTTCCTTGAGCTCTTTCGCGTGCAGCCATTTGATGCCGGTGGCCGACGCGGAGCTCGACGGCCTCGACACGCAGCTGGGGACAACAAATTCAGGTAAGTACTTAATGTGTGTATTATGGACCCGACGACGTGTGGACATCTAGTAGTATGAGCTGCAGTGCTAACATACGGTAGTATGACCTGCACTGCTAGCATACGGGAGTATAACCTGCAGTGCTAACATACGGGACGTCTGACCTGCAGTGCTAAAATACGGTAGAATGACCTGCAGTGCTAACATACGGTAGTATGACCTGCAGGGCTAACATACGGTAATATGACTTGAAGTGTTAACATACGATAGTATGACCTGCAGTGTTAACAAACGGTAGTATGACCTGCAGTGCTAACATATGGTAGTATGACCTGCAGGGCCAACATATGGTAATATGACTTGAAGTGTTGACATACGATAGTATGACCTGCAGTGCTAAAATACGGTAGTATGACCTGCAGTGCTAACATACGGTAGTATGACCTGCAGTGCTAAAATACGGTAGTATGACCTGCAGTGCTAACATGCGGTAGAAAGACAACTAATCAACCGGGTGCGAAATATCGAAGTATTGCGACGAGCCCAAGTTGGTGGCATTGAGGCATATCTAATGCGTCGGCAGCTTCGGTGGTGCGGGCACGTTTCACGTATGGTGGAAGAAAGAGTGGCGAAGCGCATCTTTTACTGTGAACTAGAGGACGGTAAGCGGAAACAAGGCGGACAACTCCTCCGATATAAAGATGTTCAGAAGCGACACATGAAAAGGTGCAACATAGAGCCGTCTCGATGGGAAGATTTGGCAGCACAGCGCCTTTAATGGCGTAGGCTTGTACAGAGGCAAGTAAGCGATTTCGAGGAGCAGCGTAAAACTGACCTCGACACGAAACGCGATGAGCTGAAATCCCGTCCACCTGCCGCCATTAAGTACCATTATGTAGACGGCGTACTCACGTGCCCCCAATGTGCGCGGGGGTTTGCCGCGAAAATTTGCTATATTAGCCATATTCGGGTGCACCAGCGCCAACAAGCCGACTAGGAGTCGAAGTGGTCGCCATGACCGAGATCGGTCGGATGGTTTATACGGTAGTAAAACCTGCAGTGCTAACATACGGTAGTATGACCTGCAGTGCTAATATACGGTAGTATTACCTAGTGTGACAATTCATTCTACCCATTAATACATTACTTAGAACCTTTCAGTCCTCTTAATGACCCCGAAAGAAGTTAGAACTCACTCGATCTTCTTCTCGAGCAGGTTCTCGATGCGCACTTTGCAGAAGGGCCAGGGCCCCTGGTTCTTGTGCTCCTCCTGGACGAAGCACACGCGCGCCTTGTCGTACTTGCAGCACTCCTTAGATGATAGATAGATTGATAAATACATTTATTCCATTTCACGACACATACTACAAAAAAGTACATAGTTTTTTTTTACCCTCAATCGGTAAGCCCTTGGCATCATCTCACCTGATGGTAAGTGATGATAATGCCGAAGATGGAAGCGGGCTTACCAAGATTCCCCAACGCAATGGGGAACTGGCTATCTTATCTTCATCTTACAGTTTAGTTACACAAACAAAAAAGAAAAGAAGAAACAATTTTGAACAGAAAATGACGGTAATAAAACATGACATACACAAAATAATAAAAACAAACAATAGAGATTATTTGTGATTTTACAATGTAGGGTTATTTTTGGACCCCCCACGAAAACTTCACAGTGGCTTCTAATCATGAAACTGAGCAACTTTCCCCAAGTAACCAATGGTCAATTCGCAAAAAATATTTTGGGCCTTTCATACTAATTTTATCACGTGATCGGTCTAGTTTGTATGGATGCTGTTGCGGACAGTTTCAACTTGTTTGAATTTGGCGCCAGATGTTTTGAAAACCGCGCGCTGTGGTACTTTGATACGCGCGCAATGTCTGCAAACGTGACTACTAGCGCCATCTAGGAGCGGTGGTCTGTAGTAAAGCCTAAGGCACACCGCATAGTTATAACAATTCCATACAAAATTGAAGAAGCGACATCTGTCGTCGAGTAGCAAAACTGCTAAGTCAGCCTGTCCTTCAACTGATGTAGAACATTCCAGAGTTCATCAAGCATGGAACAGATGGCGCGAATATTCTGGTGTCATTCGGTCTCTGTCAGACTTGTGTAAAAGAAGCGAGATAGACAGATACTTTCCAGAAAAACCTTCGGGGCAGTCCTAGGCACGTCACTTACGTGTGTGTGTTCGTATGTGTGCGTAAAAAGAAAACTCTCGGCAGACGACGAAAAGTATGGAAAAGTCGATGCCCCTTATATAAGCCGCGCGGAGCTGCACCACGGCGTCAGTTGTAAATCAGTTGATCATCAGTTCAGAACAGTGAACAGTTCTCCAAGTGAAGAAAGTGAAGTGCTACGAACCAGTTAGTGGACAGTTACCGCGACAAGTACCCAGTGTGTGTGTTGAAGTTCGCGTGTTAACTACGTGGCCCAGTGTGTCTTCGGACCCAAGCGTGCTACGTTCCTGTAGCAGTACCGCCCGGTGTGCTCTTGTGTAGCCCAGGCGTACTTCCACTAGTGTTATTGGACTGGACTTTCGTACCTTCATCGCCGGTGAATCCACCTGGACGATTTCTTCAAACTTATGTGTTTTTGTTGTGACTTGTGTGTTAACTGTTTACCATTTAAAATTAGTGCCGAACAGTGTTCTTCAATTTTAGTGAACGTTAACCTAGCAGGGCCAGTTGGACCATTTAGTGCCCGAATTGTGTGAAGTAGTGCCCGCCATTTTTTGTGAACTATATTTAGTTTCTATTGCTTGTGGACTTTTTTATTGTGTTCTTCGTTTTTATCTTGGACATTATTGGGTGCTGATTTGTTTTATAAACAATAAACTCCGTCGGTCCGGATTTCTGTGTTTTTGGTTTTCGGGAGACACAGCCCACTAGGACGTTGTGCTCGCCGGTCGTCTACAGTTTTGTGGTCCTTCGAGCCGGATCGTCGGAGCCAGCGCCACCATGAAGACCAGGAGCCAGTCTGCCAAGGAGTTGGGGAACGTGTCGGACACGCCGCGCCTGCTGCAGCAGCTGTCGACGGGGCCGCCGGAGGGAGTCGACAGGGTCGCTTCCTCGCGCCACGCCGATGCAGCCGACGTCGTCGCATGCCATATGGGCCTGCCCACCGCGGCCACGCGCCGCACTGGGGCAGCCGCTGACTCCGAAAAGATCTACAGCGCGCCCACCACCTACGCCTACGCTGAGGGGGATCGCCGCTTCGACGCCATCACAGACGTGATGCTCGACCTGCCGCACGCCGCAGGGAGGATTTTTGTCGACGACGCGCGCACCCAGGGTGCTGCCGCCGTCACCTCTGCCTGCATCAGGGGAACCTCGAGCGCCGCCACCGTGATGGGAGTTCCCGTCGCCACCAGGGTCGCCGACGGGACGAAGACGTCAAGCGCAGCCCAGGGTCAGCGCCAGTGGTCTGGAGCGGTGCATTCACATGCCGCTCTGGACACCGCCTACATTGAGGATGCTGCCGCTCGTGTCGCTATGGTCCCGACCGGTGGAAGCGTTCGGGACTGCACCGCACACTACCTGCCGGAAGGTATGCCGCCTCACGCCGCCGTCGTGGCAGAAGACGTGGTCAACACCTCTGCTGGACCACGTGCCCGGAAGGTCGCTGGTGACATCTTGGCGACCTGGTCACGCCGAAAAGTGTCGTCGAGAGGATCAGTCCGATCTACAGCGAGCTCCATCGCGAGGATTCGGCAAGCGGAGTACGAGGCGGAGAAGGAGCTTGTCGAGCTACAATGTCTTCAGCTCCAAGCGCGGGGAGAACTCGTCAAAAAGAGGCTTGCAGCACAAATCGCCGCCATTGAAGCTGAAGAGGAGAAAGCTGAGGGAGGGGACGCAATGACAACTCACAGCCGCGTCCAATGCTGGTTACAAGAGACCCGTCGACCCCCAAGCACTCTACGGGGGGAGAAGACGAAGAACACCGTCTTCGAAGACGCAGTACATGAAGAAAGAAGATCTTCAAGACAGAATACTGAAGATCAAGCCAGAAGACCTGTCAAGGAAGATTTTGTTGAAGAGCCGTTTGAAGAAACGCCTCGCCGGACAGAACGCAGAAGATCGCCGACACCAACGCGACGTCGAAGCCCTGGAAGAGGAATCGAGCGACTCGCCGAGGTCCTGCAGGAGATCGTCCGCACTCGTCCACCGCCACGACAGGCATCTGAGCTCCCTACGTTCTCGGGAGCGCCAGGAGAATGGCTGCCCTTCAAAGCTGCGATGAGGGACTCTACGAAGATTTACAACTTCTCAGCCAGAGAAAACCTTGCACGCCTTCGCTCATGCCTAAAAGGAGAAGCAAGAGAGACAGTGCAAGCCCTTCTCTTCACGGCAACAGATCCAGAGCAGATAATGAACACATTGGAGAGATGCTATGGGCGTCCTGAGTCTATCATCAACAAGGCAATAGAAGACATAAAGGCACTACCACGCATAACAAGTCCCGGAGAACTGAACCGCTTTGCCGTTCAAGTCCAGAATATTGTCACTGTTCTGAACGCCGTCGACAGCCGAGGCTTCTTGAACAATCCCATGTTGGCCCAGGAGATAGTGGAGAAGCTGAGTCCCCACATGATAAGCAGATGGTGCGACTTCGCTTCGGAGGAGAATACCACTACCGGTGAGCCAGAAGTAGTCACACTGTCCAGATTTTTGAACAGAGAGGCGGACAGAGTGTCAAGATATGTGCGACCTACTGACCAGAGTACAGTCACGGCCGCCCGAAGGGATGACAAGCCTACGCCTTCTGCGCCCAGTCACCAAGACCGGAGGAAGGAGCTTTCCGCGACCAGTCATGAAGACCGGAAGAAAGCAGCTGTCTATTTCACCCACACCACGAGGAAGAAAAAGAAAAGACCTTCCGCGACCAGTCATCAAGACCGGAAGAAGATGCCTTCTGCGACCAGTTGTAATGACCGGAAGAAGGAAGAAGTGGTGTACACAATCAGTGCCACCGAAGAAATATTGGAGTGTCCCTGCTGCGGAGGTGGTCATCGCATCGAAGACTGCCAGAAGTTGAAGAACCTTAGTCCAAAGGAAAGGTGGGATTGGGCCAAGGAACAGAGATTCTGCTTCAGGTGTTTAGAGAAGAAACACGTACGCAGAAACTGCAGGGCCAAGGGATGTGGTGTTGATGGATGTGAGTGCAGCCATCACTCACTGTTACACATTACCCCAGTGCAAACCAGCCAGTTGCGAGGGAAGAAGTCAGCACAGGAGTCTGGAAGCCAGGAAGCGGTAATGTCTGTAGCTACCGCCGCCCGAGGGAGTCATGCGGTACTATTGAAGATGTGCCCGGTTATAGTCGAGGGACCGGCCGGGAGCATATCGACGTACGCTCTACTCGACGAGGGATCGACAGTCACGCTCGTCAGTGAAGAGTTGGCGCAGAAACTTCAAGCCGATGGACCTGAAAAGCCTCTGCACATCAATGGAGTAAGCTCTTCGACAAGTGAAGATCACAGCAGAAGAGTGCAGTTGCGCGTCAGGGGACGAAGCCAAGAAGAGGGGTTCGACATCCAAGGCCGAACAGTCAAGAATCTTCAGCTTCACTTCCAGTCGGTGCCAAAAAGGATATTGAAGTTTGCGCACTTGAAAAACTTGAAGCCAGCCGAAGTCTGCTACGACAACGCGCAACCGAGTCTGCTTATAGGCGCAGACAACTGCCATCTCACCGTAACCCAAGAACTACGAACGGGAAAACGGATGGAGCCAATAGCGTCGAGGACGAAGCTTGGTTGGGTCATCCACGGAGTAGCTCCACGGTTTCTTATCCGCAAATCGGGGGGAGACGCTGTGCTGCACGTAAGAACTATCGAAGAAGAATGCTACCAGCTCAGTCAGTTCTATGAAGATGCACCTACAAGATTGCTCCAATATGAAAAAGATGCAGAGGACGGAACAGCGCGTGGGACTTCCAAGAAGACACGGAAGAAAGTCGACAGACGTCATGGGGTTGGACTAATACGGGGGGAGGTCAAGCCACGGGAACCTCCCAGGAACATCAAGATTATAGAAGTCGACGCAACGAGAAGTCCAAGAAGTTGGGCCAGCTCAACAACCGAGGACCATGAATGGGATCCTGGACCACCATTCCTGGCAACTACTGCAGAGAATCGTGGAGAGCTGAAGACCGTGGAGCAAAGGAGGTCGTTCGCCACGGAAGCGTCGCAACAGAAACTGGCGCATAGCAACTACACCTCAGTTGCGCCGTTTGGAAGTCGCCGGGAAAAGATGTCAGTTCCTCAACGGGATCGCTTCGACGAGATCAGGGCCCAGCATGAAGCTGCAGAATCTCACAACATTTTGGAGAAGAAGCTAGATCCGGTCGTGGAAGACAGATTGTTGGGACATCGAAGAAATGAAGATGTCATAACGCTATCATCACGTCAACGGGACGGAAGTCAAAGAACTCCGCAGATCAACGACGGATTGAAGATGAAAAGAAAAGGGAAACT
This sequence comes from Coleophora deauratella, assembly GCA_958295455.1. Lineage (NCBI taxonomy): Eukaryota > Metazoa > Arthropoda > Insecta > Lepidoptera > Coleophoridae > Coleophora > Coleophora deauratella. The sequence continues at coordinate 1,845,379 of OY282391.1, read as the reverse complement.
GTCCTCCCAATGAGAAATATGGCTACGACAGGGAGTCTTCGCCGGGGGGAGAATGTTGCGGACAGTTTCAACTTGTTTGAATTTGGCGCCAGATGTTTTGAAAACCGCGCGCTGTGGTACTTTGATACGCGCGCAATGTCTGCAAACGTGACTACTAGCGCCATCTAGGAGCGGTGGTCTGTAGTAAAGCCTAAGGCACACCGCATAGTTATAACAATTCCATACAAAATTGAAGAAGCGACATCTGTCGTCGAGTAGCAAAACTGCTAAGTCAGCCTGTCCTTCAACTGATGTAGAACATTCCAGAGTTCATCAAGCATGGAACAGATGGCGCGAATATTCTGGTGTCATTCGGTCTCTGTCAGACTTGTGTAAAAGAAGCGAGATAGACAGATACTTTCCAGAAAAACCTTCGGGGCAGTCCTAGGCACGTCACTTACGTGTGTGTGTTCGTATGTGTGCGTAAAAAGAAAACTCTCGGCAGACGACGAAAAGTATGGAAAAGTCGATGCCCCTTATATAAGCCGCGCGGAGCTGCACCACGGCGTCAGTTGTAAATCAGTTGATCATCAGTTCAGAACAGTGAACAGTTCTCCAAGTGAAGAAAGTGAAGTGCTACGAACCAGTTAGTGGACAGTTACCGCGACAAGTACCCAGTGTGTGTGTTGAAGTTCGCGTGTTAACTACGTGGCCCAGTGTGTCTTCGGACCCAAGCGTGCTACGTTCCTGTAGCAGTACCGCCCGGTGTGCTCTTGTGTAGCCCAGGCGTACTTCCACTAGTGTTATTGGACTGGACTTTCGTACCTTCATCGCCGGTGAATCCACCTGGACGATTTCTTCAAACTTATGTGTTTTTGTTGTGACTTGTGTGTTAACTGTTTACCATTTAAAATTAGTGCCGAACAGTGTTCTTCAATTTTAGTGAACGTTAACCTAGCAGGGCCAGTTGGACCATTTAGTGCCCGAATTGTGTGAAGTAGTGCCCGCCATTTTTTGTGAACTATATTTAGTTTCTATTGCTTGTGGACTTTTTTATTGTGTTCTTCGTTTTTATCTTGGACATTATTGGGTGCTGATTTGTTTTATAAACAATAAACTCCGTCGGTCCGGATTTCTGTGTTTTTGGTTTTCGGGAGACACAGCCCACTAGGACGTTGTGCTCGCCGGTCGTCTACAGATGCCCTAAATTTTTTTGCGTATTGACCATTAGTTATTTGGGGAAAGTTGCTCAGTTTCATGAGTAGAAGCCACTGTGAAGTTTTGGTGGTGGGTGGGGGGGTTCAGAAATAACCCTGTATAATGAAACAAAGATGTGCCGTGACCGGAAAACGGCTCCGATCTCAGCATGAGCTGCAGTTTCCTGCAGCGCTGATTTTCAGTCGGCGCCGGAACAAAACCAGTTTCGGCCTCGAAGAAAGGCAGAGTCTATAAAGTACCTTGAGCACGATGTCGTAGGGGAACGGGTACAGCTGCTCGATGCGGCACATCGCGATCTTCTCCTGCAGCTTCTTCTCCGCGCGCAGCTCGTGAACCGTGATCGCCACTTTGCCCGAGCAGAATATCAGCTTCTTCACCTCACTGGGCTTCTTTGAGGCGGGCCCGTCCTCTGGTATCGCTCTGGTGAGAAAAAACATTTAACTAGCTTCCGCCCGCGACTTCGTCCGCGTGGACTTCAGAATTGTGTCTAGAAAGAAAATGTTAAGATAGCGCCATCTAGTGACAAAGTGGAAATTTTGAAGTTTTTAAAGCATTCCTACGAGAAGTTTTCCGAAATAAAAAGTATCCTATGTGTTAGCCGAGTGCTTTATCTAACTACCTATTAAATTTCATCCAAATACGTTAAGTAGTTTCGGCGTGAAAGCGGAACAAACAAACAAACAAACTGACAAACAAACAAACATCCATACTTTCGCATTTATAATATTAGTGAGAAGTGAGATTAGTGAGATGAGATGAGATGATTACATTCATGCTGTTTAGAGTATTCTTACTATCAGATAAAAAAAAAAAGTTTTTAAAATAGTTTCTGACATGCTCAAATGACATTTTCAATTTGCTATTTATCAAACACACAAAATGAGTTCATCAACACCTATGAGACGGTTGGTTGCCGGGACTTGTACCGAGCACTCGTCTGCTGAGTTATTTTTTTAATTATTTCCGTTTTAGAGTAGTCTTAACGTTATTTTTGTGATGGAGAAATAGCTGTGATTCCAATTCAGTGATAAGCGGTCATAAGAAGAGGATTAACTCGGTAGACAAGACAGCTTTGTTTTCCGAGTTCCAGCAGCAAACCACCACGTGGAGCGTCTTTAAGCGCCCATCACCCTTAGAGCCGCGTCTCACTTGACATTGGCGTTTCGCCATTTTTTTTTATTGAAGATTCTCCCGTTTTTCACTTGACATTGGCAAATCACTCCTTAAATGCGATGTGGAATGCCAAATAGAAAAATAGAATAGAATAGAACCTATGAGACGTCATATTTGTTTAATGCGAACAATGCAGAACAAAATATTTTTATCAACAGTTCAACAAGCAATTAATAATAATAACAATAATATCCGGGACAAATCAAGGTCACTTGACCCTAAACTAGGATTCCCTGTATTATGGGAACCAGAGACTGATATACATACACATAATATACGTTTAAATACATACATATATAGATATAATACACCCAGACAGAGCAAACAAATCTGCTCATTACAGAAATGTTTGCCCTGCGTGGGGATCGAACCCACGACTCTCGGATCAGTAGTCAGGAGCGCTAACCACTGAGTCACCGAGTCTGTCTTAGGTGACTAGGTGACGTGTCCATCTAATTGACTTAACTAGGTGGAAAATATACCGTACTAGCTTCCGCCCGCGAAGGACTATGGAGTTTGGACCTGATCTGTGTACTAAACATCATAAATAAGTCATTAGAAACATAGTCTTTTCTAATTGTACATTTCCTTCGATTTACCTTCGTTGCGAGGTTCATCTAGTTTCTCAGATTTAACAATCGCAACACATAAATCACCCAACATGGCGAAGCGAGCGCAATTTTGAGCATTTTACGTTCAGAAACTAGATTTTGTACATACCATTGAAATTAATAATTTATTTGTCCGACAAGTAACTCGAAAACCAGCTGTTATGCCTGTAAAAGAGGCAAGGCATATCCGCAGATTTTAAAAATCGTACACCAATGTCAGAAGTTAGAACAGAAGGATGTTCAGTCAGTCAGAGTCAGAGAAAGCATCTGAGGAATATGTGGACGAAGCCGTAATTTCTGAACGTGACCTACTATTGCAAGCTTCAGTGTTACCATTTATATTGTAAAAAGTGCTGACAAAACATTATGCTTGAACCACGCAACCCTGCTTCTAATATTTTTTCATTATTTTTCCTAGAAAGCCTATATTTTTCGTACTACGTACATGTCCAGGCACAAAATGAAACGTGTCCTTTCATCCAAATCCGTTCAGTAGTTTCGGCGTGAAAGCGGAACAAACAAACAAACTGACAAACAAACAAATAAACATCCATACTTTCGCATTTATAATATTAATATTAATTATTATAGTGAGATGAGATGAGATTGTGAAAATTAATCAGCTTGCAGACAGGCAGAACCGACAGATAGGCATTACAACTCATACGACTGTACCTCTGGAAGCCAGTGCCAGGGAGGAAGTCCTTGAACGGCGACCGGTAGTAGGGGTGCTTGAGGCCGACCTTGGGCGTGAAGATGACCAGCGGCTTGCGGAAGGGCAGCGCGATCTGCCGCCGGATCATGTGGAAGTAGTTGGCGGGGTTGGTCACGTTGCACACGAACCAGTTGGCGGCGCGTAGTTGTTTCACTGGGCAAACGGCAGTTGGTTAAAAACTCAAATGATGGAGATCAAAGCAAGTTTTAGTCCTATCTACAAGAAGTTATTTAAATTAAATTCATTTTAATTTAAATTTCTTTAAAATTAACTTAGTCGATTCAATGATTTATAGATAGTACACATAATATTGTTTTGATACATTACATTACCTACATACTTTCTATGATTTGATCAAATGTATGGGTATTTTTTATCATAAAGGTCAACCATGTCTTCGGGTTTTATATACCTATTTATTCCTAGTTAAAACCTGAAATACTTTAGGAAACTGTACACACAAAACCACGCGTGTCGTCGGGCGGACATTCATAGACCAATACTTTGAAAATACGAAACTTCCCTCAAGGAACCTGTTCCTCAAGTTACCAAACCACGTGTCTTGGGGCGGACACTCACAGACCATGTTGGGGTCGTCCAGGTCCGGCAGCAGGTCCTCGTCGTCATCGCACTGCGACAGGTAGCGCTCCGGCCGCGCCGACGAGTGCTCCGGCCCCTGCGAGCGGGAGGCAACTCGTCCGACATCACCATAACTCAACTGTTTTATTACCCGACTGCGCCCGTAGGAGGGTTATGTGTGTATGTTTGTATATGTATTTGGCATGCTTTGTACTGTAGCCTAAACAGCTCGATGGATATTAGCTTTGAGAGGTGTCCTTAGATTCGTCTTGATCCCCAGATTTTATTTAATATCATTTTTTTAAATCGCCTTTTTTTCTACCTAGTACAAGTTCCCAAGAAAATAATTTAAAAAACTCGCTTGCCTCACAGCACCAACAAGTGTACTAATAAGTTAAAAACAAACTTAGCCTATATTATTCGGGCTATCACAAGGATTCTAATGATACTACAAACATATAAATCGGTTCAACTATTTAAAACTTATGGTACAATTAAAAAACTCAACCACAATCCAGAGTCATGTCTACTTACATCCTCCTCCTTAGCCGGTCCCCCAGTGCTGAGGAACGTGAACACCTACTTGCCCTATGAACCCTAAAAACCCTCCTTTTTCGGGGCATTCCTGTAAAACTATAGATCACTGACCGCGCCATCGATCCCATGTGGCAGTTGTATGACCAGCCCCGACTGGCACACCCACTTGCTCTCGCCGTTCGCGATGAACGTGTCGAACATGGGCTGGCCCGTGTCCGCGAAGTCGCCGTACTGCGCCTCCCAGATCGTGAGCAGGTAGGGGCTGGAGTAAGAGTAGCCGCACTCGAAGCCCAGGATGCCTGCGGGCGGCGAGTTAAGATATCTCTGTCAGATTTGATACGAGTGATCATCATAATCAGCCGAAAGACGTCCACTGCTGGACAAAAAAGAAAATTAACTTTAATGTCCCGACGGCCATTTGTTGACGAGTTATGTGGCCCGCCCACTGCTATTTCAGTTAAGCGATTCTATGAGCTATGGTTCTCCTATGGTTCATTCCAATCAAAAAAAAAGCAAAAGGTAAACAAACATAGTATGCAGATGACATTGACATGTGTCAGTTCCATAGTAAGTTTGTTTACGTTTTGCTCTTTTTTGATTGGAATGAAGTATACGTATCTTCTCATTTTTGATTCGATCACGTAGGTAAACTCCAAGCATAGTACGCTCCCCGAGTAAAAGATGCTAATAACCCATTGCTGCGGCACAGTCCCTTCTCATACCTTCAATAAGTGCTGGGGCACAGTGACCCAGTGCACACGCGGCTGTGCCAGCTACCAGAGAGACTCACCGAGCTACCAGAGAGCTTCACCGAGACAGCGAGCTGTTGTGCAGGTGGTAGGCCGCCTGGTCAGGGTACACTATCCCACACCCAGTAGACACAGTGCCCAGCTACCAGAGAGACTCACCGAACTCGGACAGCGAGCTGTTGTGCAGGTGGTAGGCCGCCTGGTCAGGGTACACTATCCCACACCCAGCAGACACAGTGCCCAGCTACCAGAGAGACTCACCGAACTCGGACAGCGAGCTGTTGTGCAGGTGGTAGGCCGCCTGGTCAGGATACACTATCCCACACCCAGCAGACACAGTGCCCAGCTACCAGAGAGACTCACCGAACTCGGACAGCGAGCTGTTGTGCAGGTGGTAGGCCGCCTGGTCAGGGTACACTATCCCACACCCAGCAGACACAGTGCCCAGCTACCAGAGAGACTCACCGAACTCGGACAGCGAGCTGTTGTGCAGGTGGTAGGCCGCCTGGTCAGGATACACTATCCCACACCCAGCAGACACAGTGCCCAGCTACCAGAGAGACTCACCGAACTCGGACAGCGAGCTGTTGTGCAGGTGGCAGGCCGCCCGGTCGGGGTACACTCCTCCACCCAGTAGACACAGTGCCCAGCTACCAGAGAGACTCACCGAACTCGGACAGCGAGCTGTTGTGCAGGTGGCAGGCCGTCCGGTCGGGGTACACTCCTCCACCCAGTAGACACAGTGCCCAGCTACCAGAGAGACTCACCGAACTCGGACAGCGAGCTGTTGTGCAGGTGGTAGGCCGCCTGGTCAGGGTACACTATCCCACACCCAGCAGACACAGTGCCCAGCTACCAGAGAGACTCACCGAACTCGGACAGCGAGCTGTTGTGCAGGTGGTAGGCCGCCTGGTCGGGGTACACTCCCACACCGAGTAGACAGTGCCCAGCTACCAGAGAGACTCACCGAACTCGGACAGCGAGCTGTTGTGCAGGTGGTAGGCCGCCTGGTCGGGGTACACTCCCACACCCAGTAGACACAGTGCCCAGCTACCAGAGAGACTCATCGAACTCAGACAGCGAGCTGTTGTGCAGGTGGTAGGCCGCCTGGTCGGGGTACACTCCCACACCCAGTAGACACAGTGCCCAGCTACTAGAGAGACTCACCGAACTCGGACAGCGAGCTGTTGTGCAGGTGGTAGGCCGCCTGGTCGGGGTACACTCCCACACCCAGTAGACACTGTGCCCAGCTACCAGAGAGACTCACCGAACTCGGACAGCGAGCTGTTGTGCAGATGGTAGGCCGCCTGGTCGGGGTACACTCCCACACCCAGTAGACACAGTGCCCAGCTACCAGAGAGACTCACCGAACTCGGACAGCGAGCTGTTGTGCAGGTGGTAGGCCGCCTGGTCGGGGTACACTCCCACACCGAGTAGACAGTGCCCAGCTACCAGAGAGACTCACCGAACTCGGACAGCGAGCTGTTGTGCAGGTGGTAGGCCGCCTGGTCGGGGTACACTCCCACACCCAGTAGACACAGTGCCCAGCTACCAGAGAGACTCATCGAACTCAGACAGCGAGCTGTTGTGCAGGTGGTAGGCCGCCTGGTCGGGGTACACTCCCACACCCAGTAGACACAGTGCCCAGCTACTAGAGAGACTCACCGAACTCGGACAGCGAGCTGTTGTGCAGGTGGTAGGCCGCCTGGTCGGGGTACACTCCCACACCCAGTAGACACTGTGCCCAGCTACCAGAGAGACTCACCGAACTCGGACAGCGAGCTGTTGTGCAGATGGTAGGCCGCCTGGTCGGGGTACACTCCCACACCCAGTAGACACAGTGCCCAGCTACCAGAGAGACTCACCGAACTCGGACAGCGAGCTGTTGTGCAGGTGGTAGGCCGCCTGGTCGGGGTACACTCCCACACCCAGTAGACACAGTGCCCAGCTACCAGAGAGACTCACCGAACTCGGACAGGGAGCTGTTGTGCAGGTGGTAGGCCGCCTGGTCGGGGTACACGGTGTCCATGACGCGGTGCATGGCGCCGTCCACGCCCTGGTGGTGGTACACGTGGTGCCTGCCGACCGGAATTTAAATATGACATCTCATTTAACATTTGTATTTTTATATGATTACTAGATGTGTACAAAAATAATGAGCAATGATTACTACATTGCATAATCTTAATGTCCTACAGACCTACACCATAAGAAGAAATGCCACACGATAACAAATTCCACACGGTCACAAATGCCACACTATAAGAGAAGGTAATGCTACACGATAACAAATGCCACACGATAACAAACGCTATACGATATGATGCTATCCGTAGGCAGCTCACCTATGCGCCATGGTTCCTCTCTCCACGTCCTCGCCGGTGAACCGGATGTGGATCTTGTCCCTCAGGAGCGACCCATACGCCAACGCTTCGCCCATCGCCCAGTCAGCCACGCCTTCTTTCACCTACACATACACGGTAAAACAACGGGTAGCGAAGTGAAATGTGCCAAGGATTTACCCATCGTCAAAAAGAAATAGGAATTAGATACCTACCTTTGAAGTAGTCGAACTAGTTGATATTTTTATTGTAATATAGTAACATGAACAACCCCGACTGCGCACCGGAAGACGCAGTGTAGGCAGGCCTCCGACTCAGTGGGCCAACGACCTGGTGAAGGTTGCGGGAAGCCGCTGGATACGAGCAGCACAGGACCGGTCAGTGTGGAAATCCTTGGAGGAGGCCTTTGACCAGCAGTGGACGTCTTTTGGCTGATGATGATGATGATGATGAACAACCCTGTCGTTCTTACTATTGGGACACAAGCCAACTCTTCTCATACCTCGGCAAGGTTTAAGCCATACTCCTAACATGGGAGCCAATTCCGAATCAGTAGAGGTGATAGTGGCTAAACCCAATGTCAGAAGTTTACAAGCCGCCTATGAGGCATCTAACATCGCTTAACGATAACATAATAATAGCAACCTCCACTAAAAGCTTGAGTCGCGTCCTGTGTTTTCATATCTTGGACAGCGTCGGAACGAACGCCGTTTTTCAACGCACTTTTTTCAAAGCACTTTTGCCGGGCAATTATTTCTCAACAAATTGCCCATGTTTCAGCACCTTTAAAGACCAGAGACAACTCACCATCTTCTCCCGGTTGGCCAGTATCCTGAGGATGCCCTTGTGCAGCTCGAAGGCCCACGGCTCCGGCGGTTTGCAGAAGTGGTTCGCGATCGTGTTTATTGTAGACTGGGAGATGCCCGTCTCCAAGATCTAGTGAAACAAGTTTTGCTATTGTAGCTCAAGGGCGAGCAGTGGGGTGCGATGCAAAACAGTGGTTTATTCATGTCGTGTATAGTTCCTGACAAGACTTTCATTTCAGCAAAAAAATATCAACCCATTAAAATGCGACAGTTTGTTGAAATGCCCTTCGTGAAACCTGGAAACCTGGAAGGAGGATTCCTAGCGGATCCAACTTTGTGGACTCGGTTTGGTTGGCGGCAGGGCATTTTCTGAGCCCGCCTGGCTAGCTACCACCATTTTATCTAAGCCTTGCCGCCAAACATCAATGTTAACAGCACTGATGTGTTCCAACATGAAGATAACATAGCCAGTTCTCCATTGCGTTGGGGAATCTTGGTATGGAAATCTTCGGCATCATCATCATGTACCATCAGGTGAAATGATGTCAAGAGTACCAATTGAGGGTAAAAAAATAGAAAATGCTGTCAATTACCTTGTTAGGGTCCCTGGATTCAAAGAAGCCAGTCCAGGGCGTATCGATCCAGTCCATGATGTTGAGCTTGGTGATCTTCTTGGACATCTCGAAGTGCGCGTTCAGTGTGTCCATGTATTCCTTCTCCCACTTCTGGATGTCCGCGTCCGTGACTACCCCTTCTGACTTCAACTTCTGCTCGTATATTTTGTCAACTGAACAAACGAAAGGTTGAATGAAGGAATCCAGATTTTGTATTTATTATCCAGAAAATTCAAAATAAAGATAGTATTCACACTTTCAGAGCTTTTACTAATTATTATAAACAACCCAAGGAATCCGAACTCAGCCTGAATCTTCTTCGACATCCTTAAATTTTCATTAAAAAGACCTAACTACAAAGCTCACCAGTCTTCATGGTCCGAATCTTCTTATACATAAAGGGCTGCGTGAACATGGGCTCGTCTTCTTCGCTGTGGCCAAAGCGCCGGTAGCACACCAAGTCCAAAACGACGTCCTTCTTGAACTTGCAGCGGAACTGGACGGCCATGCGAGCCACATGGCTCACAGCTTCTGCGTCGTCGGCGTTCACGTGAAGCACGGGCGCATCGATTGTTTTTGCTACGTCTGTTGTGGACACAATATTTATAGGGTGACGGGTTGAATGTAAGACGCCTTTAAGGACATCATAGATATTGTCTTCTACAAAGTTAGGTCCAGGAAAGAAACAAACGCGCGGCCTTATTAAATAAATATTGAGGGCCAAATTATCGCTAACCACTGAATCTCAGCCGAATACTTCAATATCTTACATTAGGTTTTGTCTGCGGCTTCACCCGCGTAAATATCGTTTCGTCATTGAGGGCGCGCACCGCGTGAGCGGCTCGCGAGCTCGGAGATCAGTTTTCAGGACAAATAAATCATGTCGATCAATGCTCAGTTGCGACGTGAAAGTAGCATAAACAAACAAAGTCACTTTTCAATTTTTATTAAGGATATACCGATAGTCAGTCGTTCCAACGACCAACCAACAACTATTTTAATCATACAAGAGGTAGGTTATAGCGAACATTTTACTATATATATTTTTTTAAGGACCGGGCGGTGTGGCTATCCTTGAGGGAGGCCTGTGTTCAGCAGTGGACGTCTTTCGGCTGATGATGATAATCTTGTACAGTAGTACACAAAAAATAAGGCGCGTCGGTTATCTTCGTTCGCGCAGACAAGAACAAACTATCGACGGAAACACCCGAAATAATCAACGCACGGTGACAGCTTTCTGACAGCTGACAATTTCATTGAATCAGGCGCGAAATCAATCAACCAATAGCGGCAGAGATTTTGGGAACGTGTAATGACGGGTGACAATGAAGCTACTTGATTGGTCCATCAGTTTCCCGCGTAATTAAAATATTGTCTACTGCGCAGGTACATCGGCAAGCCTTATTAAATGTGTATTACTGTACAGCTATAACTAATGCAATAAACGATTAATTGACAAGAGTGCCACCGACCAGAGCAGTAAGGCGAGCTGCGAGAGAACCGCGGGTCAGTGGTGTAGCCAATCTGGTTGTTGCACACGATGTGCACCGCGCCGTGGGTCGTGAAGGCGGGCAGGCTGCTCAGGTTGATGGTCTCGAACACCACCCCCTGGCCCGTGAAGGCGGCGTCACCGTGCATTATGATGGCCATCACCTGGTGGGGAACAGGAACTTCTTTGTGTTGATGGTGAGATGGTTTCGCTTGATGATATTGATAGCCCAGCCGCTTAAGAGCTAGGTTTCGAGGTAGTGCAGCATTTACTTTAGCTATACTTAAATTCGCTCTGGGATTTGTTTGAAAACTCCAGGTGCGTCATCTCAAAATCAAATCAACCATAAACAATCTGTATGTCGTTGACGTTAACAACCCATATCGTCCCCACCGCTGGGGCATGGGTCTCTTCTTATACCTAGGAAAGGTGCAGGTCTATCTATAAATGAACCAAAATGTAACCGGAGTGATGCAAAGTACAAAAACAGGCAATCGGTGCCAATAACTTTTGGTCAATTGTACCTTTCGTTAATTGAGATCTCCATTCTGTAACTTCCCCCTAGTAAACCAAAGCGGCAAGGTGCTCCAGTAACAAATCCTTCAGCCTGCGGTCGCCATGCTACAACTTTTCCTTCATCAATTTATCAGCGTTGCGAAATCTATCGTGTGCCATCAATTTACCTTGTCCCCATTAGCGTCCCCTCGCCAGAACTGCTCGGCCCTTGTCTTGCCGGCCACCACAGGCGTCACCACCTCCAAGTGGGAGGGGTTGGCGCTCATCGACACCTTTATGTACTTGTTGGTGCGCCGGATGAAGCGGTGGATGAATGTGCCCAAATGGTACTTTATGTCGCCCGAGCCCTGTGAAGCGGGATTTCGGTTAGACAGGGTTATAGAAAAGTGGTTTATACTTGTGAAATTTGTTTAACAAAAGAATGATATCCCACAGAATAAATTTACGGAAAAAATTACCAATTAAAAAACTAAAAAATACAGCTCTCCCAAGTCAATTGTACTGTTCTTCAAGTACCAAATCAAAGACTGAGAAATAGAGACCCAACAAAAATGTGTTACCAAGATGGTAACACATTTTTGTTGCACTTAATACACTAAAAAAAAATTGTCACGTGATGATTATCAAAGTATAGATAGATAGATACAAATAGTTTTATCATTCATAAGTAACAAAACAAAACAAAAATTTCATTAATAGATACCCAAATGGCTAATTGATAAATGCTTCTACTGTCTTGGAGACTTATTCTATTCTACCTTACTAATGCGGTACAGAATACACTTCAATCAATCAAATATTGACGGTAACGGCTAGACTAGAGATATACCTACTACCGAATTACACCTGCTATCCTACATTACATTTTTAACTAGAAAACACTAAAATATTACCATAAATTTTTACTCAGTAATCAAAGAAATAACTACTAACCGGAGACTCGGGTTCCATAGCTTTGAACTGAGCGAAAATATCCAGAAGCTGCTTGCGGCACACATTCACCAACATATTCAGCCGACCTACGATATTATAAGCAATGGTCAAAAGTTAGAAGCGGGCGGTGCGGTGGTAAAAAGTTAGACGCGGGCGGTGGTCAAAAGTTTGAAACGGGGCGGTGGTAGAAAGTTAGATGTGGGCGGTGGTCAAAAGTTTGGAACGGGGCGGTGATCAAAAGTTTGAAACGGGGCGGTGGTAGAAAGTTAGACGCGGGCGATGGTCAAAAGTTTGAAACGGGGCGGTGGTAGAAAGTTAGACGTGGGCGGTGATCAAAAGTTTGAAGCGGGCGGTGCTAGAAAGTTGGGGGTGGTAGAAAGTTAGACGTGGGCGGTGGTCAAAAGTTAGTCGCGGGTGGTCGTTTAAAGTTTGAAGTGGGCGGTGATCAAAAGTTTGAAGCGAGCGGTGATCAAAAGTTAAATGCGGGCGGGCGGTGGTTAAAAGTTTGAAAAGTAGAAGATACGGTTTTCTGTTGATGTTGATATACCTTTGATGAAAGATATATAAGCCACAGACGTTATTTTTTAAAGCTGGGGCATCCCGGAATAAGAAAGATGGATATAAACAGTTGCCCGTTGCCGATATAAACGTTGACCTATGCTCTAAAAAGGTGCCCACCTCGGTGCTGCATGGCCATGACGATAGACTCCACGCCCTCGCGCGTGGCCTGGTCCACCACTTCCTCCAGCATGGCGATCATGCTCTCGCCGCCCTCGAGACCGAACCGCTTCTCCGCCGGCCACTTCGTCGCGAAGTACTTCTCTAGGCTGGAAGTGAAACAATAGCGTGGTCCCGCTTAGTACCTTAAAACCTTTGTCACTGCAATGAGGACAAAGGTACTAAGGTACTAAGCGCTCCTCACGAGCAGGTTGGCCTGAACTGGTGTAAGAAAATGGATATAGAAAAATAATATACCTATAACTTGTCATGCAAATACATCAAACAAAAGGTGGTCACCTTCCGTGAACTGACGAGGGTGAGGTCTTAAGCTAACTATAGCCTTAACATAAATCCGCAAGGTATAAACCAATCCAGACTTGACCACAGGTTATAAGAAGAGACCTGTACCCCAGCAGTGGGGCGCTATGCGTTATTGATATAAATACAATAGATCAACAGTGCACGCGGTAATTTAATTCCAAAATGTAGTTTCATCAACAAGATTGGACTCACAACACAGCTTTAGTGAGGCGCCGCATGATGATGCGCTTCTCCTCGTTGGTCTTGTCGAAGACGCCGGGCTTCTCCATGCGCTCGCGCATGAAATTCAGGCAGTTCATGTCGTACATGTGCATGTACTCTATGCCGATAGAGCCGCAGTACGAACGCTCCAGCCGTTCGATTATCTCTCTGTGGGTTTCACTTCCATTAGGCATCATCATCAGCTGGAAAACGTTCACTGCTGGACAAAGGCCTGCCCCAAGGACTCGCTTCAATAAGTATTTAAGATATATGATCAGTCGCAGTCGTTAATCAAGGTACGATAGATAGATAAAATAACTTATTTCACATAGTAAAGAATACAGATATTTGGACTATAAAGTAAAGCTAAAGCTCAAGGAAAAAAAAGTAAACAGATTGGGTAATGCATAGGCTAGTGAAATTGGCCTGGATTGGACTCATATGTTATGAGTGCTGTAGGGAACCCAGAACGCAGATGATTCTGTCCAGACCATTATTTAATAATAAATGTTTGGTATAAGCAGAGACAACTTATAACAAAACTTTAGTAAGAACATTCCACCTTACCTAGTCACACTTTCTGCATAATATATCAACAACAACCGCTAGAGAAAAACGGGTACTTTTACATAATCTATGAGGAAAAGAGATTTTAAGATTGAAATCGAAACAAAACTGTATTTACCTCAATGTTAGTCGCGTTTCTGTGCCGCCGATGAACGTTCTCTCGGGGAGCTCGAACACCATGTCCATGTGTTCTGCTCCTGCAAGGGATCAAAAGTCGTATCTATTACACAACCAACTTTATAAGATAAAATTTAGGACATTTCTAACTAGGGATAAGCTAGTATTTTGGCTAATCTTTCAAAAACATTGCGTGACATTGACCATCAGCGTTTTTCCTCACACCTCACTTAAAAAAAGAATACTTAAAGAAAACTTGTGTTCCATTGCAACCGCGATATGTCGTTAATTCGTAAGCGATATATCTTAGACGCATACTAAAGGGCGTCACACACTAGAGCGATACTGTGCTATAAAATCCGCCACACTCATGGACGGATGTTCTAGCATTAGGCTTATAACTTCACGGTCACCCCACTCTATCCATGAGTATGGCGGATATTATAGCACAGTATCGCTCAAGTGTGTTAAGCCCTTAAAGAATAAAGAAGACAAACATACGCAAATCAGTAGCGAGTTTATAGGCAACTATTTCGCATTCGATCCCGCGAAGTGTCATTCATGACACGTTGTAACATAAAATATATTGTTCATCAATTTACTCTACATACCTAATACGTATGTATACATTTGAGAGGGTTGGAGTTTGCGAGCAGATGACCGTGTGCCTGGAGGAATGTTTAAAGCAGTGTTTTTCAACCTTTTTTAATACCCGACCCCTTTACAAGTTAAAAATTCTTGCGACCCCCCTAGGGCCATAAACATACAAAATGTTAGTGATTTGAAAGACTACGTTTATAATCTTCTTCAATTTGAAAATGATTTACTTATAAAAGTCTCCAAAATAGATCCGCGTTTTGACAAATTAAACACGGCCATCCTTCTCACTGCAATCGTATTTTTTCATTGCAGTGTAGGACCTATAACTACTTACTTTTTCTTTTCCCGCGACCCCTTTAGAAAGGCTTCGCGACCCCCGGGAGGTCGCGACCCACAGGTTGAAAAACACTGGTTTAAAGGTAGAAACACATACGGAGAGTGGTGTTGAGTTCTCGCGCTACAGTGGAGCACTCGAGGCCGCGCCTGTCCAGGGGCATTGCATTGCTTTTAAGGACGAATCGCGCAGGAATCGTCAGCTGGAGTGGGTCAGTTTTCGCTAGGAGGTGACCTCGCGCCTGTGGGACGATACATAATAATTTAGGTCTGTAAATTTGAGTAATTTAGTGCTAAACGCTACTTATTGCTACGTTTAATCGAAAGCTGGATTTCATTTAGAAAAAATATTTGTATTAAAGTGTGTTTCTTAAAATTATATCAATAAACTGATCGATTTGTACCTATAAATGTTCAAAACATCTGTTTGCTATTTCTGTAAAGAAGTAGAACAAAATTTGATCAATTTCAACTAAATTAAAGGTATGCTAGCGCCATTTAGTTACAACCTCTTGCCTTATATCCCACCAGTAATGGTAATCCCCACTGACCTGATAGCTTCTGATGAGGTTCTGCACGGCCAGGTGCAGCTTTATTCTCTGCAGCTCTTTGTCTTCTGAACATTTTTCAGACTTACCTGTGAATAAGTTGACAGTAACGCTTTTACACAAAGCAGGCCATCTAATCAAACTTAATGCGAATGCAGACTTAAGTTACCTAAACCTATTTATCTTTGTTGTTTACTGCCTAACAACAGTATTTATATTATTACAGTATGGTCAATCCCTGCTGCTCCTATTTAATGGTAACCTCGCTGCGAATAAGATCCTGTGCTAGTTGCTTACAGCCTCAGAGCAAGCCACGCAACACACACAATTACGCGTTATAGTTCGCGTCACGTAAAAAGAGCGCTGGCTGGCGTTCCGAGGATGCACTCTGACAGCAACTGTTTAGTACCCTCTCTTTCACACTTACGCCATTTATATTATGCTATCCTGTTGTCAGAGTGAACTGTTGTGCCCTCGGAACGCCGGCCGGCGGTCTTTTTACGTGACGCGAGCTATACAAACATTATAGTAATAGGCATAGGTATGCTAAAAAATATTGTATTTTTTTTCTGATATTTAGACCATTTTTCATTTTTTAGCCTCTAGATATTTTTGAATATTCAAGCCTTGATGATTTTTATACTCAATCTTTTACTTTTTCGAGTGGCGAAATAAATAAAAATATGGCTTTAAATGAAAATATCTCGAAATGGTCTTTTTATTTTCATGCCTTATTAAACACTTTCCATACCCAGTTATAACACGTCAGTTTGTTGGGTGCTGCGGGGCTTGGCCTAACCATCACTCCAAAAAACCACCACAGTCAAAAAATCGTAAAATTTTAGTTGCTCTGTGTAAAGTTGTTTAACTAGTTTCTAAAAGGCTGTCAAACTTGGATAAAATGTTGCTTTTTTAGGTAACTTGCCCAGTTAAAGGAGAAGTCTTGCAAACTTCCACCGTGTACTGCTTATAGGTACTTCCGAGATATTCAATTTAAACATATCTTTATCGCCGTTATATCGTCGAGCTATATTCACTATCCCACTATTCTGGTGTGACGGCCATAGGATTAATTACTGCTTAGTTTTCATAACAAAAGTAGAAAACTCACTTCCTTCTGTAGACTTAGGGCTGAAATCATCTTCATACTCTTCAATTTTAAGAGTAGGACCAGCCACACTGCCATAGAATCCATCCCAAGACTGTAATGGTAAGGCAAATTTGAAACTACCTGTTGTAATCGTAAGGTTTTCAAATAATGTGTTCCGCCATTTTGATAACATAACCAGCTGCGGTGAGAACTGTTGGTGAAACCACTACCACTTTCATATATATATATATATATATTTATTTATTTATACACAATTGGTAAGCCCTTGGCATCATCTCATCTGATGGTAAGTGATGATGATCCCGAAGATGGAAGCGGGCTTACCAAGATTCCTCAACGCAATGGGGAACTGGCTATCTTATCTTCATCATCAGACGGGATGATGCCATAGGCTTAACAACTAATGGAATTAAAAAAAAAACGTTCCGGTCACAAAGACGCGGTTATACGGGTGGGCCCCAGTAGGAAATTGGACACCTGGAGAAATAGGTATCCCCACATTAATGAATTTTGTATATGTCATACTTGCTAACGATCCCCACTCCCGCTAGAGCCCGGTGGGAATGGGATATATCCCAAACGCTGTTTAGTGATAGACGGACTGACGACTTACAGAATCGACAGCGCCTTTACTCTTGCTCCAGTCCAGGTACTGTTGCTCGAGGAAATTGGCGTTGCTGCCGCTGAGGAACGACTCCGCTTTCGAGGAGTACGGCTGAGGCAGCGGCAAGTGCTGCCATACAATCACACGTTATGTTATGACAAGAATCTTTAACCCTTTATTCGCGATTTAACATATTTTCAAGCCGAGGAAAAAACCGTGATAACCTTAACTAAGTACTACCGCCACCCTCGACTATACGTATTTCCATCAGATGAGATTAGTCAAAAACACTAAATTTTATGCAAAATTGGTGTTTCTAAAGAAATCTGTTGAATTGCGAATATTTCGCTAACGTTAACAACGCAAATTGTCCTCTCTTTTCATCGATATGGGAAACATTAGATAAGGTTACTCGCCCTGTTTGTTTCTGAACCAGCGTGTTCGTCTTGCGAGGGCTGAAGCGGGGTGAAGAGGGAGGCATTTATTTAAACAAATATCGACGTTGTGTGATAAGCTTAAGGTTTATGTATTTAATGTTATCTACTAGCGACATCTAGCGACGAGTAGGGAGGCATGTATTTAATTAATGTTATCTACTAGCGACATCTAGCGACGAGTAGCGTAGCATTACTATAAAATGACAATATATTCATAAAATAACAAGAATAAAGTGATAAGAAATGTTGCTGTTAGTTTTGTTCTTTATTTTTTTATTGTTTTAGCACATTTCACTGCTCTGTAAGACATATTTTCATTTAAACACGGGATGTTTACTCGTCGCTTGTCAGATTGCGAATGGTGCGCGAAAAGGCGGCGCTACTCAACATAGGGGAGCAAACCACTATCAGCGACTACGCAGTCGTGGAGTATTAACCACATCTAATTGTTCTCTTATATCGATGTCTCTTTTCATAGCGCGGGAAAGATAGGCCGCACTCCACACACGGGGTCAAGGCCGGATTGGTGGAGGTCCCGGTGTCAGAATTTTTCAAACCGCCCACAAGGCCTGTGACACAGAGGCTGTGAATATTATCTATCTATCAGCCGAAATACGTCCACTGCTGGACAAAGGCCTCCCCCAAGGATTTCCACACCGACCGGTCCTGTGCGGCTCGCATCGAGCGGCTTCCTGCAACCTTTACCAGGTCGTCGGTCTGGTTCTGCGAATATTAAAGTGGCTTCAAATCTACTAAGTCATATAATAAGTCTTTAGAATGTGATTACCTGTGACTGGTAAGCTTTGAATAATATGTTTTGTTTTTTGTTTTCTTGGATCTTTCCAAGAATTAAGAGTTTACCAGTGCCGATGTTTATGGTTTATTTTTACCGCTTTGTAGATTTTGGAGAAGGAAGTCTACGCTTGAAAGGAAAAGTTGACTAAGCGACATATCGTCCCTCGCACGACTAACTCTCCTATTTCTGATTTTTTATAATTTGAGTTTGGACTTTTCCTAATTGAAATATGGTTGTTTTTAAGAACTTGAGAAAAATGACATAGGAGTGTTAGTCGTGCGAGGAAAGACATGGCGCTTAGTCAACTTTTCCTTTCCAGCGTCGAAGTGTTTGTTTCGATTCGTTTTGATTCCCAGATTAATACAGAATACCTTTTATTCAGTCGGATGTAGATTATTATGGCTAACAGTCCACAACGAGGGACGTGTCGCTGTCTTTACAACCTCAAATGCGTTTCTCTAAGGATATCTGTGACCCTCACCCTCGTGTCTGGAAAACAGCTTATCTTATTGGGTCAGTGTGTATCCTTAGGCACAAAAAACATAGATACAGAAGGTCCGCTCAATACGCTCACTAAAATCCTAAGCAAATACATGCTTATTTACGGTCGTTGTAGGCAAGACCATGTACTGTGCAATCGTGACCTTGCCTCGAATGACCGAATATTTCTATAAGCATGTATATGCTTACGACTTTAGTGGTTTGTATTGAGCAGACCTTCTGTGTCTATTTTGTGCCTTAGGGCCATGTTCCAGCAGTGAGGCCACTGTGGGTTGTGATCATACTTCTCTAGGGGTGTTATATACTTACCGAGCAGTTCCAAGCGTTCAATACTTTTTGGGTTTGTTTCAGTATGTGAAGATGTCGCACCGATACCGACATCTTTTTGTTGTGATAACTTGACCATCTAAAGTCAAACCCTTATCAATTTCTCCTCGTTTCCCTCAAAATACACCTTACTAAAATTAAATTTGTAAATTTATATTTTCGGTAAATTTTGAGCGTGAAACATTTGTTATTTATTTGTAATGACGGGTTTATTTTTGGTATAAAAAATGAAAATAAAATTATAAATTAACTATAAAATTAGCTGATGTTGTTGTTGTCATTTTCTAGAAAATTGTTGATGTTCTATTATTTTGGACGTTGATTTCACGATGTGTCAAATAAAAAGAAAGTTCCAAAAATATGCAGTCTTCTTGCAGAGAAAAAGTTTTAGCCAAAGAAGTTTTATTTCGTCGTCTGATTATTTTCTGTCCAATGGATTTATAAAAGCGTCGTCGCTTTATGGGGCCCTATAAAAATATCTCTATCTATGTGGGCTTTTTAAAGCAGAGTTATAGAGAAGAAAAAAGGGATCTGGTTTTTCTTTGCTATACTGTCACTCTGGCTCTGGAATGTCCTTTCTGGAACACCCGTATAGAGGCGTAGCAAGTGGCACAGTGCCCTACAGCTGTATTTATTTATTAGATTATTTTACACTTCAGAAGCCGCATGTGAGGTTGCTCTACCTCATCAAATGCGTATTTTTTTATGTTACTAATTCAGAAACATTATACGGAATGCCGCCGTCAGCGTCCGAATCAAGCTCAGACTAAAGTCTTTCTTATATTATATATATTATTATTATTTATTATATAAGAGTATTTTCCATGACGTTCCACTGAAATACTCTTGTACTCATAAAATAAATATCATCTCTGCAACTAGGAAGTGGAAACCTAATTTTATTGTAAACCTCCGTAGCCAAGAAAAAAAAATAGGTAGTTCAGTAACGATTTTTTTATTTGATCTGTAATAAAAATAACATCAATATACTCTTTGTTAAAAGTATAACAAACCTACAACCATCCTCAACCAAGCCTGAACAATGTAATAATTTGAATAATTATGAACACATAAATCATGGCAAGGTGACACACATTAAATAACTTTATTGCTTAAACGGCAGAAATTACATTCATACAAATCAAAATCAAATACAATAATATAAATACATTATAATTTGTATAATAAATACTGGAATGATATCCTTACACACTATTACTTATTTAATTATATATAATAAACATAATTTTGATCATCCACACGATGTAATAAAAATAAGTAAATAATTACAAATTGTATTTCAAAATCACACCTCACTTGGAAGACACGCCACTAGTATGACGATATCTCAGATGCTACAAATATACCTATAATAAATGTATTGTAACAATAAAGACGATACTTGTGTATTAAACTGGATTTAGTAAAAATTTATTTAGGATTTTGAGTGTATTAATTTTTATAATCTGGTATCACAAAAGGTTATAAATTTAAATTCCATACAAGCAAAATCTAACTACATACCTACATATTTACACACAGTCCCACACTGTGAATGTGGCGGTAAGAACATATATAAATTCGACAATAAAACTGACGTAATATTTATTTATGAGCTCTTAGGGTTCGTTCACACCGAGATACGACGCGATGCAAAAATGCATGAAGCCAGCAAATGTCCTCAACTACATGTAGATGTCGTGGCCAGATCATAGAATTGATCACTTCATGATGTGGCCGACCATTTCATGAAATGGAAAATATCTGCTGTTCACATCATGATATGGTCTGGCCAGATCAATGAATACATCAACGTTTCACGATATACAGCTAAACGCACGGCTATTTCATGAAATGGTCAAGCATTAGTGATCATATCGTAAAATAGTTAAAGTATCCACCGTTAGAGGCGCTGATATCTTTTTGTTTTTGTGATGTATCATGGCGGAGTACAGTTAATATTAAAAAGGCTATTAAAAATGCACTAATTGAAAATAAAATAGAAGTTTAATGTCATTACGATACTAAACTACAATAATTTTTCGAAAGTCAATCAAAAAACGAGCGCACCCGGTGTACAACATGTATAAAGTACGCTTTTAAGTTCTCGCTGCAATGTATAATATACCTTTTCGAGTAGTAAACAGGTATGTTCTTTATTGTATGGGTAACTTAAACAGCGCGCACCGGGTCGCCTCTTGTCGCCTCTCACTCTAAACCGACTAATTAAACCACTTCCCGACTTATACAAAACTTAAATAGAACCGACTTATACATGACCAAGACATACATAAATGCTTTAACTCATAGTAGACTTTGAGCCCGCGCCCGTTTCGTAAAGATACAAGTAACAAGTCTAAAATTAACAAATTTGATTTAAAAGTATGTGAACTGTTATTTTTACCCTACTGCTCTTGTTTTAGAGTAAGTTTTTAGAGAGTAATGTTTTTATAGTGTATGTTTGTATGTATGATCGTGAATTTTGAAGTTGTTACACAGGATACAAGATTCGCAGTTAAGAATAAAGCTTTTCTTTGTTTAATTACTTATTTACTGGTAAAATTTTAATAGAAGAATACTTATATTTTTTGACAAAGTCCAAAGGTATAATTTTATTAGTATACTGTCTCTAGTAATCGATTAGAATTATGTATGTAACTAATTAATTAAACTTATTGCTTCTATCTAATGTGGCATCCATAAAATGCCTAGTTAACAATTGTTTAATATTCCTACCTAATTTACTCGGCTTTCTTCACCTTCGCTTTAGCCTTGTCCTTCCCTTTGGGTTTGGAGGGATACATCACAAAGAGAGACATCTGCACCATGCACAGTGTGAATCCTACCACGTTCTGGAACTGTGGACAAAGAAATTTAACATTTAACTTGCGGACATTAAAATAATATAATTCGACCACTTAACACGGACACTTCAAAGCAACTTATGTATAAAAATAGGATTAAGTGAACCTAAAATGATAAACGCGTGATCAAATTCCTTGAATCATATAACATTTGAAACTACGTAAGGCCGCTTTCATCTTCGGCATCATCATCACTATCATCAGGTGAGATGATGCCAAGGGCTTACCAATTGAGTGTAAAAAAATACACTTCATACACAGATAACCCATATTGATACTGTGACTAGACCAAATCTGGTGGAAGGTACAGATTGCGGGGAACAAAGTGAATTTAATACAGCTATAAATCAAGGATACTCGCTGGCTTCGGCTGTCTTTTACCCTTATACGTAGTGACTACCGGCTAGTTCGTATACGGTATTCAAAGGTTATCTGTGACGTCATACAAAGCAACTGTTTTTGCAATGAATAATCTGTGTTATTTGGTGGTCCATATTTTACAGTAGTACAGTATTAGAGTCATAGCAAATTAGCTTTTCAATTGATCCTAGGTCTTTTCATCATACAAGCAAGGATAGCTGTCTTCTGTGTCAGCTGCAGTCAGATATTTTGTAGTGAATCTAATTTCATAACAATTTTCACATCGCCACAGGTTCGATCTCCAGCGAGATCCAACTCTGCTGAACTCCGCTTGGTTGGTGGTAAGGCATTTTCCCCGCTTAGTTGGCCACCACCATCTTATTTCAAAGTCTTGCTTCCAAACATCAATAAAAAGGTATGTACTTCAACTTTCCCTCAAGAGGCTAAGGTAGCCCCGTTGAGGATTCCTGATGAATCCGCTTCCATCTTCCATCACTTCCCAACTACCACCAGGTGAGACGAAGTCAAGGGCTCCCAGTCTACTTACCAGCATGAACTTGTTCCTCAGGATGATGCCGTACAGCAGCCACATGAAGGTCACGACGGTACCCGACGCTATCATGGGGAACGGCATTCCCTCTGTGCTCTTATTCTTTATTATATCTCTCTGCGAACAAACGTACATTTTACTTTTAATTAAGGCATTAGATAGATAGATAGATAATGGATGTTTGTTTTTTGAAATGAAATGAAAATATTTTATTCGAAGTTGGTAGCAGTTTACACTTTTCGAACATCATTATTTTATCTACCTAATACGAGGTTTCTTTTTGTTTGTTTGTTTGTTTGTTCCACTTTCACGCTGAAACTACTGACCGGATTTGGATGAAATTTCGTAGGTAGATAGATAAAACACTCGGCTAACACAACATAGGATAGTTTTTATCCCAGAAAACTCGAGGGTTCCCGGAAAAGGCCAAAAGAAATTTTTACTTTACGCTGCCTTAAAAAATTCTCCTTGGACCAAATTCTGAAGTCCACGCAGACGAGGTCGCGGGCGGAAGCTAGTAAGACATACGGCATTGTTTTAAGTTTTTTATTATAGAAGTTAAAATTTCTTTGGGCGCATTTTGCTAAGCAGTAAATGAAACTGAGCCGTTACGCTCGGGGCGTTGACGCTGAATCAGGTATACTCTGGACGTTGATCTGCCCGAGAGAGACGTTACAAGATATCTGTCACATTTCATTAAGTAAGATACTGTTTCTATTATGGTTTTTATTAAAATTAGAAATGCAGTCGTGGTTGTAAAATAAAACGATATTAGTTAAATCTTAACCCTACTGACAAGGTTGACCACTTATTAGAGACAGTTAGTTATATTATCAAGTAAATATATTAAGTTCTTTGCTCACCAAACCTTTTAAGGTTTTGGTTTTAGTCAGCTGGTGCCGACTTTAAGGGTGGAGGCACAATTTACTATAGAGCGGTCCATGGTCAAAATCTTATAAATTATTATAAATTGGATTTTACAAAAACACAGTCATCATCTTTTTACTTAATATTTAATTAATATAAAATCTTTTTTATTTTCAGCTTGAAGCAGTCAAAATGTGAATGTTATTTTGTCAAGTCAAAAAATGCCTATTTTTTGGCAGTGAATGTAATTATTAGAATTTTTTTTTGGGAAAATAACGAAATACAAGGAGTCGTTACAAGTGCATATAATATTACGCTAAATTCAAAACAAAAGGAGACATTTGAAAAATTAGTTCTAGTCTTATTTATATCGATCCAAAAAGGTCGGCCAATGCAACTTTCCACCGGCGAGGCGAGAAGGGAAGAGAATTTTAAATTGTATGGGAAAAACTAATTCTCTTGTCGCACATCTTCGGTGGAAATGGACCGACGCGATTACAATTCTCTTCACTCCACCCCTCGCCTCGCAGAAAGACATAACCTAACTTATTTAACAATAATTGACCACGCTGAATACGTTAAAAACAACTGACTTCAATCGCAACAACTCCAATTTTGCTATGTTTTTGTTGATTTTCTCAAAAACCGCTGAATCGATTTCGATAGAATTTATATGGGACCACCACCCTTTTAAACAAAAAAACAATTCCAAATCTGTTCAGGCGTCTTCGAGTAATCGGTGAACATACATAATAAAAAAAAGATCCCGACGAATTGAGAACCTCCTCCTTTTTTTGAAGTCGGTTAAAAAAAGCACCCAACCCCAACTGCACAATATTTATGCTATGTCAATCTGTGGCGAACGAATTAAGAAAACGGTACCTCGCACTCCTGAACTCATCCAGCTGTTTTGGCTACAAGCGGTAATATTGAAACCTACATACATACATCCAAACCCCCCTTTGTAAAGTCGGGTAAATAAATAAGGAATTATGACAAGCGCTTGACGCTGCACGCATTGCACAGCTTTTTTTTAAATGGAGACTCTAAATTGCAACTTTTAAGTATGAAAACACGGGATTTATAGTACATATCGTTTTTATTGTAACGCGTGATTTTTTACATAATGTTGGGAAATGACTTTAGACTAATATTGGACCTTTTCGTCCTTTTACCACACTAGCGATTTCATAGTGCATTGAGAGCGAGTACAGAACGAAGCGAGCTCATCACACCTTTACTGAGACTCGCTTTATGGGGCCGCAGCGAACTCGCAATTTGCGGTAAGCTGGCTTCGCTATCGCTTTGCTTTCAACAAATCAGCAAAACTCTGGTGTGATAAGGTTCTAATGATGCATTTTCACCGGCTTGGATGGGTTGGGAAGGAACTGAAAATAGTATGGGAACTAAACATAATAAATTATAAAAATATCTACGTCAATAACTTATTAATTATATGCAATTAAACCTTGATTTTTAAAATCTTTAAGTGGCAATAATTGCAGTTTCTGCTATACAGCGTCAGACTGCGATGTCTGTTATCAATGCAATATCAATCTTTTAGTGGAAACGGGCCAGCAAGATTTAAATTCTTATCCATTCCATCCTTGCCCATCCTAACCAATGGATATGCAGCTTTAGTCTCATAATGATATAACTAATCCTGAGTTGGTCAGGAACGGACGCGACTGCGACTGTTCCTTCGACGTCTGGGAACCCTTCGGGGAGTCACAGGTTCTACCAGTTCTCCACTGTGTCGATGAGCTAAGAGAAATTCACTCACCACATTGAATAGGGGAGAAGCTATCAGATAGAACATGAATATCGTGAGGATGGTGCCAAATCTGTCTTCTACTAATACTGCGTCTTCCATTTGCGCGTACCTGCAAAGAAAACACATTAGTTAACGACCATGTCTCCAATGCTGGGGTACGCGGGTTCCTTCCTGTATGTCAGCAAAATAAGGCCATACTTCACATACGGGGTTGGTTCCCGGTTGGCCGAATTATTACGAAAATAATCGGTACCATAGTGCCAATAGTGCCTACAAACCACCTTGTTTTATCACCTTTTTACCCGACTGCGCCAGAAGGAGGGTTATGTTTTTCGAGTGTATGGAGTGTATGTATGTATATTTCTTTGGCAGGATCTGTAGCCTAAACGGCTTGCTGGATTTTAGCTTGAGAGGTGTCGTTAGATTTGTCTCGATCCTGAGAATGACATAGGATACATTTTAATACAGTCGGGTTTCAGTTTTTTTTTTTTTAATATGGTTAGGCTATTAACTTTACCTATTGCACTGGAATAAATTATTTCGAGCTTTGAAACTTAAATCATATTTCTCTGAAAAGATAAATATATATTGACAAAGACCAACTCACGCTATACACGCAGCACAGAAGGCGATTCCAGCTCCCAACTTGCCCCACACCTTCACCTTGTCCTGCGCGAAGTGGAAGTAGACCATCAGGTAGATGATGTTCAGCGCCAGACCGAAGAAGTTCACCTGGATCACTGTGTCGTCGCGCAGGATGTAACCGTATTGCAGGTTTAGAACGCTCCTGAGGGATCAGAAAGACCTTATTGTTACCAGTTATTATTATCCATCGTTTTCATATCAAACAGACTAACACACATGCGTCCAGTGGCCTCTTGAAAACTTGTCCAGCACAAGTAGCATGAGGAATAGACAAAAATGTTTATAGCACTTGATTCGAGAAATTTTTTTGTCTCTTTCAGTTCGGTGTTAGAGCGAAACGGCGAGATACGTCGTCATGTAACTGAGCTGGGCCGCGTTCAGAACCTGCACTCTGACAGCAACCGTTTCGGACCCTCTCTTTCACACTTACGCGATTTATATTATGCTATCTTGTTGTCAGAGTGAACGGCTGCTGTCAGAGTACAGGTTCTGAACGCGGCCCTGATCATAAGTCTGGCGTATATGTGTCTCTGTTTCTTTGACTTAGTCTGTTTTGTAGCCTAAATGTGCTCCTGACTTTTACGCCGAGGGCTGTCGGTTCGATTCCCAGCCAGGACAAACATTAATGTGGTGGCTGATGAGCTGATTTGTTTGCTTTGTGTCTGGATGTTTACTAATTTAATCCAAAGAGACCGTCTTTTGTCTTTAGGTCGTTTTTTAGTCTTCTTTTTTCTCCTCGTCAAAAGCGCATTACGTTATGGTACTAAACTACAAACAGGACAGAAATAAACACAAGCACTAACATAATTAAACCTCCAACGAAGGGCATGATGCCGATGTTCTTAGTGTCTCCCTGCTTGTAGATGTCCAGGCAGAGGAACACTCCCGAGAACATCTGGCCGATGGTGACGATCGCCGCTATGGACCCCACCAGGTCCTTGTAGGGCTGCAGTAGGTATGCAACGTCGTCCATCATGGTGATTTGTTCTGCAAAGAGTAAACGTAAACTTTCGCTGTTTTATTTGTAACACGAGTCGATACAAAGTAAAGGTCTTAATGCTAAATGTCTTCATTCATAATAGATAAGCGCGCATCGTGACTGAAATAAAAAAATACTGACATAGATATACATTTTTAAAGTGTAATTTTATTATTGTATGGGTGGGTGCACTCCGCCTGAAATAAAGATTCATTTTGTATATTTAAAAACACTGTATCAGTTCGGATGTCAGTCGAGTTCATTTTATGTTGACTGTATTAAAATTATCGTTCCAGAGGCAGGAAAATTATTGCTGAAAGTCAAAATACTAGCCACATGAGGAGGTTTCATTCGCGTTCAAGTTTTCGGCGAGATGGTTTATTTTTAACCGACTTCAAAAAAAGGAGGAGGTTCTCAATTCGTCGGAATCTTTTTGTTTATTTTTTTTTATGTATGTTCACCGATTACTCGAAGACGCCTGAACCGATTTGGAAAATTCTTTTTTTGTTTAAAAGGGTATACTTCACAGGTGGTCCCATATAAATTTTATCGAAATCGATTCAGCGGTTTTTGAAAAAATCAACAAAAACATAGCAAAATTGGAGTTGTTGCGATTGAAGTCGGATGTTTTTAACGTATTCAGCGTGGTCATTGTTATTTAATGGAACTTATGGAGGCTTTATTTTTTTAAGATTTTTTATAATTACTACACATATTTTACAAATAAATTGATTGATTGATTGATTGACTGATGGTATTTGGCATCTGAGCCATCTAAAGTTTCGGAGCATTATTGTTATCATTTGAATAGGTTATCGCGGATTATGAGTAAAATTGAATTTTTGTATACGTTACCGTACATATATCTATTAAACTACGTATCTTTATCATAGATACAGTATGATACAGTGGCCATTTGATAGCAATACGAGTGAGGTATAATATGAGTAAGATATACCTAATTAAATTGGCGCTAACACGCTACAGCATAGCGTGGCATGATTTTGTCACGCACACACGGGGGGGCTAAGAACGGATTGGTGGCGATAACATATGTAAAGCTAGTTGCGAAACGAATTAAAGTATATACGTGTACATTAGTACTGTCATAATGTATGGCTACTTCCTGCCCCTCTCAAAAGCCTTTGGGCCTATAATATCCATTTCCTAAAATATCCAAATCCTATAACATCCGTTTCCTAAAATATCCAAATCCCATAACATCCGTTTCCTAAGGCACCCCTCTCTTACACACGACGAGATCCAGTAATGACGGTTGCTAAGCGCAAGCCATGCAACACACACATTTCCACGTGTTCAAGACGTCATATTTTTATGTAGTAAGTAGTAGAAATAGGTAATAATATAGCGACATTAGTTTGGAGTGTCCAGGGCCGATGGTTTGCTAAAGCCTAGCGTTCCTGCTTCTGCGGCATGGGTTGGGAAGTAAGTATAACTCATGCACACAACGCACTCTTAATATAATAAAACAACGACCGAATTCAAAGTTTGGCAAAAGGAGTTTTGATATAATTGACCACGCTGAACACGTTAAAAACAACCGACTTCAATCGCAACAACTCCAATTTTGCTATGTTTTTGTTGATTTTCTCAAAAACTGCTGAATCGATTTCGATAAAACTTATATGGGACCACCTGTGAAGTATAAACACCCTTTTAAACAAAAAACGAATTTTTGAAATCGGTTCAGGCGTCTTTGAGTAATCGGTGAACATAAATAATAAAAAAAAGATTCCGACGAATTGAGAACCTCCTCCTTTTTTTGAAGTCGGTTGAAAATACCGACATAAAAGAGAGACTCGCGTGTGCGGGGGGACGAATAAAGACGCAAATATTTTGTTACCTTATTGCTCAAGAAACAGAGCTGTTTTTATTACCGAGACTGTGTGGCTTGCTCTTTTAGGTCGTTTTTTTATCGAAACTCATTTTGCCAAAGTTTTGAATTCGGTCGGTAAAGTCACCTGTATTTAAATATAGTGACGTAATCTCTAAAACGTGTTTATCGTTAGGTTTTTTGTTGAAACGTGTAGGTAATAATGAGTATAAAGAAAATTCGGCGTGAACGTCTTGAGCGTACCTACTTACTCAGTGTGTCTAGGATAATGTTATGTAAGAAAAAACAATAAACATATGTAGTAAGTAATGATCTTAAATCTACGAACTCTCAAAGATGAGGCTTGTATTAATGCCTATCTATAATAGGTCTGATCTAGATAAGATCAGTGGATTCCTATGGTTCCTAGGTTACATAATAATCATAGTCATATGTCAGTGGATAGATTTAATATCTATTAAAAGGGCTTTATGATATGTGTTTAGGTAATTATGGGTATTATAGTGATCTGATATAATGTGACTATAGTATGATCACGATAAAGTAACTGATTTTACTGATATGTTATACTTATAGGTAAGTAAGTAGTCTTGGGTACATTCTGTTACAAAGTTCAGGAAATAGTAATATCGCGATAAAATTACAATGTCTAAATTGTCCATGAGCCACATAAAGTTTAATATGGAGCGTTTCAAATACTTAGTAACGTTTAATGAAAGCATAACATGGTAAAAACATTTTTACAAGTCATACAAGTACCTACTATCTGTGAAAATATTCCTATCTGTGCCTACCTGACAGTCTTTACGGGTTCCATATAAATTTTAACAATAAGTTTTTTATGGTCAACGTAAAAAGGGTATCAACAATTTTTCAACAGTTCTAGATGTTTTGATTAGACAGATTATGTTGTTGTTTTATCTTGTGGAGATATTGTTGGGGAAGGCATTTGTTCAGCAGTGTATGTCTTTTTGGCTGATGGATGATGATTGTTGGAACAATTTTTATCCACGATTTGTAATCCTCCAAATAATAATGTAAGCCTTTAAAATATCACGTGATGGTAAATTAAGTGATGAATGATATTGCCGACAGATATTCCGTGCTTCGCAAAGCATGTTACTCCGTTGGTGCCGGCTGCTATCACTAGAGGGCAGTCGTAAAGCCATGTAGGAGGCCTTATAGGCGGCTTGAAAAATTCTGACATTGGGGATGGCCACTAGCCCCACAACCTCCACCAATCCGAATTTGGCACCCGTGTGTGGAGTATGGCCTAACCTTCCCGATGTATGGCAAGAGACTCGTGCCCCTGCAGTGGGGACGATACGGGTTGTAAACATTGCCGACAGATGTAGCCAGTTACAAGTTACACACTAAGATTCTAGATTTTAATGGGAAATTGGCTATCTCCATGCCAGAGCACACAAATGCCGTTTACATTGATATTTGGCGATGAGACTTAGATCAGACGGGAGTAGCAAGGCGGGATCAGAAATTGCCCTTTTACCAACCAAACCGAGTTCTACAAAGTTAGACCACGCTAGAAATCGAACCCGTACTGGACTAGCTTGTCTAAACGCTTCAGAGCTCGTCGTTTTCAGCAGTTGTTACTTCTGCGATGCAATAATTCGTTACTTCTTTTGCTACTTCTACTTCTACTTTTGTTTCGGGTTTTATTCCACAGAGAAACTGCGACAGCAAAACACTTGTAAGAAACTAAATATCGAAGCGCAAACAATTTAATAGCGTAAGTCAAGTGGCGGCGGAGGTGACGCGAAGGAACAATCACAGCTAGTTGTTATTTAGTGTTTATTTAGACAAATGGATACATTAACAGTTCAACTGGACGTGAATAGCGTCATAGACACACCCACTAGTAGGCCAGTAGGGGATCTACACAGTGTAGCGTAGCAGATTAAATAACTATTCTTGTGTTCTTCAATCCACTTAAAACAAGTTGCAAGTTTCATTGTCAGACTTGCAGTCTCTATCTCAATCTCGTATCAGATCTTATGGGCCGAAACGGTTTAAATTAAGCTAATCTGAATCCGGTCTCTGGTCTGAAGAAAAGAACATACAACATTGTTTTAGGACTCTTAAAAAAAGGATGGAAGCATTTATTTTTCAACACTTAACAAATGGTTGTCTATTAGCTCCAGAAAAAAAGCTTGTTAGACTTCCAAACTTTTATGTATGTTATTCATTGTATGTAACTATTCTTAAAATTCTCTGCTCTGTACAGTATATTTTTAACCGACTTCAAAAAAAGGAGGAGGTTCTCAATTCGTCGGAATCTTTTTTTATTTTATTTTTTAATGTATGTTCACCGATTACTCGAAGACGGCTGAACCGATTTGGAAAATTCTTTTTTTGTTTAAAAGGGTATACTTCACAGGTGGTCCCATATAAATTTTATCGAAATTGATTCAGCGGTTTTTGAGAAAATCAACAAAAATATAGCAAGATTGGAGTTGTTGCGATTGAAGTCGGTTGTTTTTAACGTATTCAGCGTGGTCAATTATTTAAATTATATCTAGTACCAACAGTTTGGAGAGGTACAATCTCTTAATGAAAATTATTATGAAGATTAACTGATCTACTGACAGTTTGTGGTTGAGTTTTTTTTCAATAGTAAGTAATAAAATTAACACTATTTATTTTAATGTTAATATAGTAAAGAATATTTTAATCGTGATTTAGATTTTTGTTTAAACCTGGCTTCTTATTAAATTCAAAATAACATATTTTATCTCAAATCAATTAAGTAAGTACTAAAATGAAATAGTAGCTTTATACATAAGCATATGAAGATTCAAGGAGATTTTGTTACTGTAGGATCTACAGTGTAGATATATGGTTAATTTTATGAAAGAACCTTGAAGCTAATAGGAAGAGAGTTAGGCACTTAAAAAGTATAGCATGTGTACAGGGATTTTTAACAATGTCCTTCAGCCCATTCAGTACTTATAAGTTTCTTCTAAAAGGGTGCATCTGAGCATTTTCCTTTATGGCTTTTGGACACTTCCAACGAGTACTACATTTCGACACCCTAATAGAATCAAGGAGTAATGAGGATTTTAGTTCTTATTTACTGAATTTATAATAATGCTATTCTAATGACTATCTTTAAAGCTATGTTTGGTTGGAGAGTGCAGTTAAGAGGGCTGCCTTATTCCTAAAATGT